>CM019148.1:319869050-320549312 GCA_009733165.1 Naja naja | reverse complement strand
CAAGTCCTCTTTTCTGTTGAGAGCAACTTTTGCATCTCATTTAGAAACCAAGGACCCAGAGTCTGGAGAAGAATGGAGAGGCACACACTGCAAGATGCTTGAAGTCCAGTGTGAAGTTTCCACAGTCTGTGTTGATTTGGGAGCCATGTCATCTGCTGGTGTTGGTCCACTGTGCTCATTAAGTCCAGGGCCAGCCAGCCATCTACCAGGAGATTTGGAGCACTTCATGCTTCTTTTCCTGCAACGAGCTTTATGGGGATGCTGACTTCATTTTTCCAGCAGGACATGGCCCTGCCCACACTGCCAAAAGCACCAAAACTGGTTCAATGACAGTGGGATTACTGTGCTTGATTGGCCAGCACACTCGCCTGACCTGAACCCCTAGAGATCTATGGGGCATTGCCAAGAGAAAGATGAGAGACATGAGACCAACAATGCAGAAGAGCTGAAGGCCACTATTGAAGCATCCTGGTCTTCCATAACACCTCAGCAGTGCCACAGGCTGATAACTTTCATGCCACCCTCATTGAGGCAGTAATTGCTGCAAAGGAGCCCAAACCAAGTACTGAGTACATATGCATGCTTATACCTTTCAGAGGTTCGATATTGTTCTATGTACAATCCTTGTTTTATTGATTGCATGTAATATTCTAATTTTCTGAGATTGTGGGTTTGGGGTTTCATGAGCTGTAAGCCATAATCATCACAATTATGACAAATCACAGCTTGAACTATCTTGTTTTGCATGTAATGAGTCTATCTCATATATTAGTTTCACCTTTTAAGTTGCATTACTGAAATAAATGAACTTTTGCACGATATTCTAATTTTTCGAGTTTCACTTGTAGTATACAAATGCAGCAATGGGAAAACATGTGAACCGAGAAGTTGAAATTTACACTACGTTACAGTCTGAAAGAGAATCTCTATAAAATAATGTATGGATGGTAATTGTCACCAGACGGTATATATCAGTGATGGCGAACATATGGCATGCGTGCCGTCACCCCAACCCAGCTCTACTGCACATGCATGCATTTCCCACCGGCCAGCTGCTCTTTGGGTCACACGTGGGGGCAGGGCCTTCACCGATCTCCACAGTTTCCTCGCCAGCGTGCCCTACCTTTCTCCTGCATTCCTGCCACCTGTGCCTTCCCCGATCTCCGTAAGTTCCACCCTCTGCAGGTTCATCTCCATGGCATGAACAGAGGAGAAAGCTGGGTGCGCAGGGAGAAATGCGGTGATTAGGGAAGGCAGGAACGGAGGGGAAAGCCTGGGAGCACAGGGAGAAACTGAGGAGATTGGGGAAGGCAGGAACGGACGAGAAAGCCTGGGTGCGCAAGGAGAAACTGGAGATTGGGGAAGGCAGGAACGGACGAGAAAGCCTGGCAGGAAGTACTTGCGAGATCACAAGGCTCCCCCCCCACGCCCCTTTTTGGGTCTGAAAAGCCACCTGCACCAAACTGGAACCCAAACAGGGCCAGGGTGCATATGTGGGGGGCACATGCTCAGGGAATGTGTGGGGGTGGGCGCATGCACAGGGGGTGTTGCATTGCATTTGGGGATTGGGCATGCACATGTGCATGGGTGCGTGCATGCGCGCTTTGGGCACTCAGCACCAAAAAGGTTAACCGTCACTGGTATATATAATGGAACTTTTAACACATAAACACCAAGAAGGGACTTTTTATCACTTTTGGTGGACTTGTAAAAACATTAATAATTGCTGGACTGAAGGCCATATATTAAAAAATTGAAGGTCAGTGTACAGTTCAGACCAGAAACATTTCTTTTAGAATTGGTGGACAAAATTTAGGAAATTGCATGGCACTTTATCACTCATATGTGATAATAGCAGCAAGACTTCTATAAGCCCAATGTTGGAAGGATTCAGTGATACCTACAATGGTAGAGTGGTTGGTAAAGCTGATGGAGCTGGCTGGGATGATTAAATTGATGACTGATTAGAGAAAAGACATTGGCTAAATTTAATACCAGTTAGAAGAACCTTGTGGACTTTCTGTACAAAATAGAAAAAATGAAATCATAATGTCACTACATTTTTTTATTTGTCTGCTAAGTGTCTAGGCTAAGATTTGCAGGTTGCTAGAACATTGTTATCTTGTCTCCATAGCAACATGAGATAACACTGTCCTGTGATGTCTGATTTACTGCACATGCTTGAAACAAGAGTTTTCTTCACTTCCTGTAACTTCTATATGCCTTTGTGTGAGATTAACTGCTGGTAATGTAGTCAGCTAGGTTTGTTATTTTTGTAAATAAAAATATGTTTCTTAGATTAGTTTCCAGGTTTTATTTAATCAAAGTATACAGCAGAAGAAAGCACGTTTATCACCTCTAATTAGCAGGGATTAATAGAAGCTGTTTTTACTCCCTGACACATAATACGGATTTGAATATTAGGAACATGTAGATAATAAAGATGGGGATTACATTATAATTTTAATGCAAGAACTCAAATTTTATTTTTATTTGCTTTAAAAGAAGTTGAGAGTCATTCATTTTATGTATTTTTGTTTGTGTATTTTATTTTATTTTATTGCACCTCTGTCTGCTTTTTCTCTGTGTTCTGACTTCTATTTTCTCTCTTGCATATTAGTTTTCTGTTTTTTTATTTTTTTAAAGCTTAAGTTATATTTTAAAAAGAAGTAATTTTTGCAGTCACACAGGGAACAAAACAGTTGATATCTTAATATCTACTGTTAATAATACAGGCCTATAGCTTGTGCAAGATTTCAATTTTTTACCCAGTTTTAAAATCAATGTTATGCAAGCTATGTAAAAAGATAAAAGCAATTTACTAGATTTTCTACAAATCTCAAATAATATTGAGCTAGTAAAGCTATAAAAGATTTTTAACATTTAACAGGAAAGCCACACAGTTAATAATACATGGTCTTCTAGATTGGAGCATTTGGAGAATCCGAACCTGAATAAAATGTTGATGATCAGGTAGATTTATAAGGGAGAAAAAGCCATCTTTTCTGGTCCCATGCTGTATATACTAGTACTTTGATCTCAAAACCATAGGTTTTATATCCTGCACAAAGTACAATCATAACTTGTGGTTGCCTATGGCTGCTAAAATATAATAATTTTCTTAGTAATCACAGTTTTGCATTAGCATCTCTCTTTCCACTTCCTGAACTTAATGCTACATAAAAACTTTACAACTATTACCTAACCTGGCAGCTGTCTCTGAATGTTGTCCAGCAGTATAATGGAAATCCTATTATTGCTTTTAACCATGATCTTCTCAAGGTGTTGATGCTGCCACTTTAGTTTTTAATATGCTTCTTGATGGTCACTACTCCTGTCAGTGAATAGGCATTGGAAACCAGTTTGGTTTTGCAAACTGGTCTGACTTCAGTCTCAGAAGAATACAATTTACTCATCATTCCCAGAATTAACAAAATATCAACAAGGTTTGCTTATGTTTAAAATCCTGATGGATTAATGCTTCAGAGAATCATTATTATGGATTGAAACCAAGTAGAAAATTAAATAAACTGTTCTGTTTCTTGGCTGCCAATGATTGTTTAAGGAGTAGTTTATTTATTTTTTCCTTTTACAATATCAGATAATTGCATTAATATAATTCCATGATTAATATTCCAGTAACAGTAATACCTAAATATATTAAAGATTTATATTGGAATTGGAACCCAAAAACATGGAGATTTGCTTTTGAGTTATTGGGAGAGTATGAAAATAAACAAGATGTAATTTATGAAAATTAACCGCAGGCCAGATGCATCATGTGCAGGCCATGCCAATCCCAGTTCTGTGAAGGGGGAAAACATCATGACTCCGTGATGGCAACATGACACTGCAAGTTTGACACCCATGCTCTTAACTCCTTAATATGGCTGGCTGAACAAGAAGCATTTGACAGAATCAGAATCATACTATCTGTAAATAAGAGTTAAAAGAAACATCTTATCTGCTACTTTCATTCCCAAAATCTGATTGTTATATTTAAATGTCATTGCAAACACTTCTATGACTAGAATGAATAGTAAAGATGATAAAAAGCAGCCTTGTTTGATACCTTTGGGATAGAGTGCAGTACTGCAGGCTACTTCTGCTGACTGCCAGCTGACTACAATTTGGCAGTTCAGATCTCACCAGGCTCAAGACTGACTCAGCCTTTCATCCTTCCATAAAATGAGGACCTAGATTTGGGGCAATATGCTGACTCTGCAAACCACTTAGAGAGGGCTGTAAAGCGGTATGTAACTCTAAATGCTATTGCTATTTGGGTGTTGGTTCATAAATATTTTCAAATCATGTTATGAAATGCAGCCCCAAATTTGAATTTAATATTTGTTTCAAAATTAATTTACAGAGTTAAAATGTGATTTTTAGCTAATGGGATATTAGGTTCTGGGGTATAATAAGCAAAACATAATACTAACTGTATTTGTCTCTAGGTAGAATAGGAGCTCAAAGGAAATTGATTATTCTCACATTTTCTTATATTTTATTATTTCCTCCAGATTCATCATATTACACATAATGGTTTATATAAGAGACCTTTCAATGAAACTTTTGAAGAAACACCAATGCTGGTTGCTGTGCTGACTTATGTAGGTTATGGTGTGCTCACCCTTTTGGATATCTTCGAGATTTTCTACGGCAATGGAAAATTGAGAAATGCCATAATGCAACAGAAAGAGATGAACATAAGGTAACATTTTGATTTAGAGGTACAGTAGCAGTTAAACGCTTGAAGTGAAATGGACGCAAGTGTTAAAATAGGCAATCATTGTTTTCCAAGCATAATTTTCAATCTGCACTAGTCAGGATTAAAACATGGACCAAAGCATGCTTAATTAACTGTAATTTAACTAACCACATTTAAAATTATTAGTTAAGTCATGGTTTGTGATGCTTCAAGCTTCTCCTCTTACCCATATTCTAAATCATACAGTACTGCCTAATATCAGCATGTGAATTATAGTATGTTCTTGCTGTTGGCTGTCAGCTAAGATGAGGTGAAGAAACTACTTGCCTTTTCTTGACAGAGGTGAAAATAATATGTTCTTGGGTAATTCATTCAAAGAGAGAAAGGGATTCCTCTTTTATTGCTTCCTCTTATACATTTTTTTTCATGTTTCTTAAAATAAAAGTGCCTTATGTATCGTGATGTAAAAAAATAAAAGAAAAAAATATTGGAATTATTTATCATAAAACTCCTCCCTACAAGTTTGACCATATTGGTAAAAGTTATATTTATTTGCTTCTCTATTGAAAATCTATATATAAAAGCGAAATACCACTCACACATCATCACAAAATCTCCAGAACCATAAAGCCTACAAACTTGAAATTTGGCATGTATGTTCCTCTTGGCTTCTAGGTGCTCACTAAGAAAGGATTTTTCAAAATGACCATCAGAGCATTAGTATTTCATCTGTTATTATTAACACGCTCTGATGCTAAGGAGTTCTACTCCCCCTCCCCACTTGAAAAGAAATCTGTTCCAAATGCAAAACACAAGCAGAGGAGAGGAGTTTCAGTTTCATAGCACCAAGAAGCTTTAGTACAGAACAGTTGAGCTAAGCCACCCCAGGCTCCTTGCTGTCTGCTTACTCACACAGCAAATACTGTGTCAGTTTCCAAACAGCCATCAACTGCCTCACACACTGACAGGACGCTAGCCAGATGAATACCGATGGATGCTGGTAGGCAGAGGCACAATTTCCCCCCCTTATTTTCCTCCCCAAAAACGAAGCCCGATTACATAGTTTCATAGCGAAGCACGGGTATAGAGCTAGTATGTATATAATGCTGACTAAAAAAACATATCCAGCAACCTACTACTATAAAACACCTTTCTTTCCATCATTGTATGGAAAGTCTTTTAGCCCAAAATGTTCTATTATGATGTTCCAGTACAGGAAGTTCTAGACAAGGAGACCTTTACATCCTTGGACAAGCAGCAATTTTTTCTGAAATTTTGTTGCGGTTTTCAGTTTGGGCAATATGTGGTATTAGTAAGACAAGCCAAAAATACATTAATGTTCCAGTTCTTCAACTGTATTTCCAATCACAAGGTAATTTCAACTAACTATTCCCAAAGATGTTGGATAAAACAATATTTTAGCTTCATTCTAAAACTGATTTTTAAAGCATGTTTTAAATATAGGATATTTGAATTCATTATTCCAATGGTCACATAGTTATCATCTACCTTTAGGCAATAACTGAAATGTATACATTTGTCTTATTGTTGCTTGATTAATAACACATACTGGGAATGTTATGTGAGCTGGAATTTATAGCAGAATATATTTCTGAAACATTACCAAACTCTAGTAATTGTGGCAAATAGTATACTAGCAGAAGGTAAAATTTGTACCAAAGCACAGAATTGTAATTGTTATATGTGCAGGACTATATATGGTCTAGTTTTCTTTTTCTGGATTATTAAACTCTACTTTGTGATGTGTGATCAAAAGTGGTATGTGAGTATTTTGTGGTTTATAAAGGGTATTTCTGTTGGGTAAAGTATAATTGTTTATAAACCAATCAAGGTTATATCAAGGAGATTCAAGGTCTTGGTTTTAACATTCAAAGTCCTACACGACATGGGTCCACAATATTTAAGGGAGCGACTCCTGCCGATATCGAGTGCCAACCACCCTGTGCGCACACAGGCAGGGATTCTCGGGGTGCCTTCGGCAAGCCAATGTCGGCTGGTGGTCCTCCGGCGATGAGCCTATTCTGTGGCGGTCCCTGTCCTGTGGAACCAGCTATCCCTGGGGCTCCGTTTGGCCCCTGACCTTCGCACCTTCCGCCACGATTTGAAGACCTGGTTATTTGACCAATCCGGGCTGTGACTCCCTCTCGGGGGGGATGGGATGGTTTTAATTCATTTTAAATTTGGTATTATTGGGCTTGTGTTCGTTTAATTCTTTTTTAGTTATTTATTGTTGATGTATGTTTTAGCTGTGAGCCGCCCCGAGTCTTCGGAGGTGGGGCGGCATACAAGTCCAATCAATCGATCAATCAATCAATCAATCAATAAATAAATATCTGTCTTGAACATGGTGCCCTATAGCCCATAAAGGACTTCTGAATGTTGTAAAATGTCACACCACCACCTCTCATAGTCACATCACTGCATTTCTGGTGCTTGGCAACTGTCTCGCATATATGACTGGTTACCAAGCATCCTACAATCATTCAGTTGTCTTTTGCAATCTTCTCTGCTGACTTCCCCAAAAAAGTCATTTGGGAAGCCAGCATGGTGGCAGGGTTCCAAGTATCTTGCTTCATTTAATGACCAAGATTTTTGTCCTGATTCTGGTTAAATCAATCACTATCTGTATTTCTCTTTCAGTTTTGATGTAAACTATGACTGTTGCTTTGAGCTGCTTGGAATCATGAGATGTGATAGGCTGCCATATCAGTTCTGAAAATAAATAAATGTATCCTCTTTCCCAGTCAGAAGGCTTAGATTGTCACAGAGACATCCCCAATAAACATGCATAAGACAGAGGTGTTATCTTTTACAAAGGCATACACAAATTTCTCTAACCCTTTACTCTCTTAGAGCAGAAGATAGAGAAAAATCTTGGGGAGTTTTGTAAGGTGCATGCTAGTAATTAAAGCTAGGACAAGGACTTGGCTCTTTCTCCTCAGTAACTTCAAACCTCAGACAGTGGGTAGTTCAAGAATCATAGAGGCAGAAGGAAAATATTTCAGATAATGATTATTTCGGAAAAGATAGGTTTAAAAATTAACTACAAATTCCACATTGAGTTCTTTATTCTTTTCTCTGTATGATGGTAAGGCAAACCTCATTCCTTCATTTTCATTATTTCTTTTATGGAGGACTTCGTGTAGAAATGGAAAAAGGAACAAGCAAATTATCTGATGATCCCAGAGGAGGAGGAGACAAATAGAAACCAAACTATTGCTTCTCCTATGAGCTGTTCAGAGCATCCAGTAGTGGGAGGTGCTTAGTCTCTTCCTAGACAGGCTGGGCTTAATTATTAGGACACTCCTCCTCCTCGAGACTCCACCCTAGCATCCCCAGTTTTAGCTCAGCCTTTGTAGCAGGCAGTTGGTACTTTGCCAGAACAGAGAAAAAAGCGACAAAATCAGTGTTTCTTAAAAAATCAGGTTTGGTTTTATTTATTGTTAAGGCTCCCCTTTTCCTAACTTTGTTTTCCGATCGCGGGAATCACTGGGAGCAAGCGAGGGCACTCTGGGCGGTCCTCTCAGAGCTTTATCTTTCCGATCTAAAAACGCTATCCGTGATCGCGCAGATCGATACCAGGTTTCCCTTGCTGGGGACCACGTCTGGGGCTTTAGACCCTTTTCGGCCTCATATCTATTGATCTGATCTCCCGGCTGGGACGAAGATTCAGGAAATTTCCCCGCAAGCTCCTTTCTTGCAAGATTAGCGGTTTCCCTTTCTGAGAACCTATAACCCTAACCCTTTCTGGGGACTATTTCTGTTTGCCGCTTTCGGTTTCGGCTTCAGCGAAACTACAGCACCATTTTGGAGTCCACGAGGCAAACCTCCTACATTGCAGGCCTGCAAGAACAGTCAGCCCCATAGGTTTCCCTTGCTGGGGACCGGGGACCAGAGCCCTTTCCCCCTCTCTACCCTTAGGTTTCCCTTCCTGGGGACCTGGGTAAGGCCCAATCCGCAGAAGTTTTCTCCCTGAGAGTTGGCAAAGGCTCATAGGAGCCTATATAGAGACACAACGGGCACTTCCTCAGTCACTTTCATCACTGCCCCCGATCCCTGAAGTTTATTAGTGCAATTAGCATATTTATATATATATTTTAAAAAAAACAAAGAAAAAGAGGGGAGGAGAACAATCTGTGAATTGTTGATGTGATCTAACCACCTTAATAGCTCAGTGTCCCCTGGAACCCCAGCATGTGTAGTAAGGGCAGAAACGGGAGTTCATGCGATCGGCACTAGGGCCATGTTGAAGACTGTTTATTATTGGCTAAGAATAATGGAGATGGAGGAAGGTAGGTTACCAAAGCTAGCACTAATGGAGCAGATTATCTCAAGTAATAAAAATAATTGGTTATCAAGAGTTTTGAAGAAGGTATCTAGCTTTGGTATTCCGTTAAACTGGCAGCAGTACGATCATAGGCAGATCCGAATGTGGATTGCACAGAGATTTAAGGACATAAGTGCACAATCGCACATCGCACAGGTGACAGCAGCAAAAGTTTGTCCCTGGTTATCGGCCAATAAACAAATTTTTAAAATAGAAAAATATTTAACTTTGCCTTTATGTCCCATCATAAGGAGATTTTTTACCAAGCTGAGATTGGACCAATTTCAAACAAACATGCTTTGGGGCAGGTATAGGGGGATCCCTGTCATTGAAAGAGTTTGTTTATGTGGGACAGGGGAAGTTGAAACAATGTCCCATGTAATTTTTGATTGCCCCCTGTACTCAGATTTGAGGGAACATGAGCTGGACAGGATCTTTTATACCAACACTCGTATGTCTAAAGAGCGCTTCTTGCAACATTGTTTGTTAGGTTTTAATTTGCATTTGGTGAAATGGATTGCCAAATTTGCCATAAAGTTGATAGAAATAAGGACAAAGTTGGTGCAGCAGAGTGTGGTAGATTATAGGAAAAATCCCTTGATTTAAAAAATGTAATTTTAAAAATAGTTTTAAGACTGTTTGGGGTAGATGCAGGGGTGACATTGTAATATAATTTTAATCATATTTAACCTATATCTTAAATCATTGTATTCTATCCCGATTCCATTTTGGATTGTATTTTATTCTAATATTATTCTGAATTGTAATTATTCAATTCCATTTTGGGTTGCTTTTGTTACATTTTAGTGGTGTTTTGTTTTTAGAACTCTGCATTTTGATATGGCCCAAGGGCTAATCAATAAATAAAGATGTTACCTTAATAGCTCCTCTAGTTGGCAACACCACCCATCACATCAACAATTCATGTGATGGGTGGTGTTGCCAACTAGAGGAGCTAATAAGATGGTTAGAACACATCAACAATTTACAGAACTTTGTCAGCAAGGCTTGGAAACTAAAACTGGACCCAGATGAGGCCATGGTTTCCTATGATGTAACTTCCCTCTTCACCTACATTCCAACAACAGAAGCTGAACGATACTGAAGAAATGACTGCTACAAGACAGCACCTGAGATGACAGAACCAACCTCAGCCCAGACCACACATGCGCCATGCTAGACCTCTCTCTGACCATTAACCTATTTTAACAGTGAAAGTTTCTACAGACAAAAACACAGCTGCACCATGGGTTCACCTGTGTCCTCCATTGTGGCCATTCTCTACATGGAAGAGGTAAAAACCAAAGCCCTAAACTCCTTCATACGAATTCCACCCACCCACTGGTATAGATATGTGGATCAAGATCAAAACATTGGAAGCATTCACCAAACATATCAACTCTGTGGACAGATACATTAAATTAACATGGGAAGAAGACTATGCACTACATATTAAGGTAGACAGAAGCCTTAACATTGAAGTTTACAGAAAACACACACATACAGATCAATATTTATGTTTTGATTCTTACTACCCCCTGGAGCACAAAATGGGAGTTACACCACTGAGCTGAAGGCTTGCCTACCAGCAAAAATGGGAAAGAAAAAGAACTAAAACACATCAAGGAAACCCTCAGAATGTGTGGCTTTCCCAAGTGGGCCTCATCAAATTTTCAAAAAGACCCAGCAGGAGCTTCTCCATAACAGACAAAGAAGACAACAATAAATGAAGCAACATCATTCCATATGTGGCAAGAATATTGGAAGAACTCATGAGGAACTTCAGCCAACACAATATATGTGCACACTTCAGATGCAAGAATACACTAAGGCAGAAGCTTGTCCACCCCAAGGATAAAATGCCCACAAATTGAGCAACACAGTATATGCAGTACAATGCAATGAGCCATGTGCAGATCTGTACATTGCAGAAACAAAGCAACCACTTTATAATCGCATGGCACAACATAGGAGTACAGACACATCAGGACAAGCTTCAGCAGTCCATCTGCATTTAAAAGACAAAAGTCGCTCTTTTGAAGATAGCAAAGTCTACATTTTGGACAGAGGGACTGCTGGTTTGAAAGAGGGGTCATTAAAGGCCATCTATGTCAAAATTGAACAATTCTCTCTCAACAAAGGGGGAGGGATACGACATCATCTATCTCCAGTCTACAATATAGTCCTTTCAACAGTTCCAAGACTCCTCCAACACCCATTTGCATCACTCAGGTGACCCTGATGACACAGATAAATGTCCAGGTGACCTTAAGAACTCTAAAAAAATGCAAATGTCCAGCTGTCTGCAAGGAATATAAATCCTTCTATTCCCCACCATCCAGTCAGAGCTGAAGAAGCTTCTTGGATGAGAAGAAAATATCTTCCAAGAAAAACAAAGTCCAGTCAGCAGAATAAAGCTTAAGTCCAGTCAAACTTAGGGAATCTGTTTTCTAGCATGAACTACTCAGAGCTGACATCAATATCAAAATATTCATATTATTTTTTAAAAGAGACTTTACTATCATGCTAGAAATGATATCAAGCCTTCAGGGCACACTATTGTTCATGGAATATCTTGCTTCAGTATTACTGTAATATCAATAAATATCACTTAAAATGTCACATTTCAATTAATAGAGCATTTAGGATAAGAGTAATCTCAGTTAGCTGCCTAGCCACTTTGAGAGTCAGTCATAACTACCCATCTAAATCTCCATATTCACATCCTGCATTTTTCATTCCTAAGGAAAATGGTTCTATTAAAATTGCATGACTACAAAATCCTAAAACACAGGATCATTAGGGACCTCTAACTGGTGCCTCACTTGTACAGTCTCCAGAATGTCCTTCTTTTCATAAGCTTGGATTTGAGAAGCACAATTTGATTAGGATGAAAAAAAGTCATGAATATTTTAGCATTGGACACTCATTTATGCCAAATTTGAATACACAGTAATGTCTTTAGCTTGGCAAATTTCAGGCTGTACTCCAGATTCATGAATGAAATATTTTCTATTTTTGACAAATACATGGTGGTACTTAGAATCGCAGTGAACTTTTGGGATGACAGTTTGCATGATACCCATTGCCTTCTAATCTTGATTCAGAAGATCTTAAACTCAAACCTGATTGAGGGAGGGCAAATCCCAGGGAAAAAAAGAATGCCAAGTACTAGAAAAAAACTGGGATGTGTGTCTATGTGAAGTAGAGGCACTAAGTAATAAGAATATGGATACAGAAAGGAATAGGTCAGTGTACATAACCCAAGGATTTCATTGTGTCTGTATAATGCACAGAAAATGAGGAGCAAACAGAAAATACTACAAGTCTTAACATAGGAGTGACAACATTTCATTAACATTACTGAAATTTGGTGGGCTGAAAAAGTAGTTTAATTAAGAAGAATAGTCCAGACAAAGGAAGTACTATTAAATGTAGAAAAAATACACACATATTGAGATCCAAGAATCTGAGCATTCAAGAGCATTTGACCAAGCATATAAAAAAGGGTTAGTTTTGTTTTGTTTTTCATTTGAACTTAAATTGTTATACAAGTTAAAAGGAACAAAAGTGAATTGTGTTGCTTAAATTGGCTTTCAATACTAGGAGTGTCAAGCAGTATTTTAGTGTTGTATTGTGTGCACATTTTAACCTGGGTTCACAAATGTGTGCTGCTGGAGCTAACCTAGCAGATGAAGTATATCATCAAGTTGTATTTTCCAAGTAATAAGATTTTGAGAAAATCAATGCTGTAATGTCAAATTCTTTTTCAATATAAGGTGCAAGCCAAAATATGTAGAAATGAGTTCAGTGGGTCAGCTCTTACTTATATAGCTAACTGTTATAAAAAGCCTATAAATAATTAATACTTGAAGCTTCTCAAAATAAGAATCTCATATTCCCTGGGGTTTGACTAATATAAATTCAACTATTGAATGAAAATCTGATAAATAAATCATCTATGGCTTCCAGATAATTTGCAAAGTTGAGTTACCATTTATATTAATGCACTTCTCGTGTTTTTAGGACTTTGTTCCTCTGTACCAAGATTTTGAGAACTTCTACACAAGGAATCTTTACATGCGCATTAGAGATAGCTGGAACAGGCCAATCTGCAGTGTTCCAGGAGCAAAAATGGATATGTTGGAACGAGTTTCTCATGATTATAATTGGACATTCAAGTGAGTAAAAGGTTTTCAATAAGTAGCTAATCTTTAGAGGAATTGAACCAGTTGAACAGTTAGTTTTAGAGGTAGGCTATGTCCTCAGTTCAACTTTAGAATTGTTGCTGAATTTGGTGATATAATTTTCCCTTTCTTATGTTTCCTAAGGCCTCCTAGGAAGAGGCCCTAGGAACAAGAGTTGTACCTCATGGGGCAGCATATTTCACAGTGTGCCTCCTTTCTAAGCTTCCTTCAGGTGGGGGAGGGATCTTTAGCAGGTGCTTTTTAGTTTTGGACAAATACAGAGGTCATGCTTGGTCTCCCTGACTTATCCTGGGGGCATTAGTCTATGAGTGGGAACCAACATTTTTAATGGGCTTGAAAGCCTCATTTTATGTTTTGTAGTGATGTATTAATGAGTTTTCTGACAAGTAGTAAACAGGGGAAAAGGAAAAAAAGAAATCAAGGAAAAAACAAAACAATGTAAGGAAAAGAAGTTAAGAAAAATGGAAAATAAAAGGGTATAAAGTGACTATCAATATTCTTCATAATTTATCCTAATTGTAAAAATGTAAGTCACACATTTCATTTTTATGCAAAAAGTCCATAAGATTGCTTTTAGTCAGCAATAAATGTAGATAATGTTTCCATCCAATAAAAGAATTTCTTGATTTCAGCAAAATCTTGTCAATTTTCAACCATTCCTCCATAGTGGGTGGTGCCAAACTTTTCCATCTTGGAAAACAAATAATCTGTTGTGATGATATATTAAAATAATCTTTCCTGGTTTTTTCTAACTGGTTCTCTTATTAATCCTAAAAGGAAAAGTTCTGGCTTCAATAGAATATTTATCTTTAAAATACTGTGCATCAAAGTATGCATTTGGATTTTTTTTTTTAGTTTTATGACATGTCCACCAAGCATAATAATAATGAGAGTAATATTGAACTTGAGCAAATCCACCAGTTTTCTAATAGATCTGCCCTTGCAATTATTTGTTGGTGCTAAACAATCTGGTAGGACAAATACAATAGGAATTAATACTTTGTTTTTAATAATTGAAAGCTCCAATTTCTGTCTGGAATTGAAAATGATTTCTAGGTGGAATGGCATATCATATTTTTTTTCAATTTGGCCTATGTTTAAGTAAGAGGTACAGCAAATAAAAAATTCTAGATGTGGTAAGTAAGAGGACTGGCACTTGGGATCAGGAATAATTGTTTTATGATTTGGTGTTACAGTTAACATGCTTTTAGACTGCTTTAATATGCTTGTATATTAATATACTTTTAGCACTGTCCTTATAACAGCATTCACTGACTTTCAGATGCACTTCCTTTAACTTGATGCAGGATATCCTGCATGAGGAAGTGACAAATAAATGATAAATCAAAATTCTTGTGAATAGGAACATTTTGAAATTAATACAAAGAGATATCAAGCTATTTTAAAATTGCTGATTGATCTGATTTAATTCTTAAGAGAACTTCCATTTTTCAATGTGCACTCTGGCATTGTACTCATTTTATTTGCTTAAAGCCAATTATATCAGAAATGTTTTAAAAGCTATAGTTAAAGTGGTGCAATCAAATTGTGAAAAAGAGCAGAATTGCATAATTTGTCTTTGCTATTTCAACCTAGGCCTTAGTAGGTTTTAGACAAAAGATACTGAAGATTTTGACTAGTTAGCTTTTATTAGTAATGCCAATTCTTTCCACATCATATTATGGTATAAATTTGAAGTAGTTTTCGGCATAGCGTGGAATCTCTGCTTTCAGTAAATTGCTAGAGAACTAAAAACTTGATGCATTACATCTCCAAGTCCTTTATTTTCTAAATGCATTATCTAGATTGCAGCCATTACTGATAGTTAATATAGTTAATACCATTGGTGCTTTCTATATAAATTTTTGTGTTTTTAATTAAAATATAGGTATACAGGAAAGATAATAAAAGATGTAATTAACATGGGATCCTACAACTACCTTGGATTTGCAGAAAACACTGGTGTTTGCAAAGATGCCGTGGCTAAAGTTCTCTCACAATATGGATGTGGGGTTTGCAGTACTAGGCAAGAGATGGGTAAGTTCAGACAAAAAGCTTGTTCACCAAGGCTTCGCAAAATGTATTGCTGCATGTGCTTTCTTAATTCAGTTACTATAGTAGAATTCTTCTAATAATTCCAATATTTTATATTCTCTTTTTATTTTATAAAAGAAAACCTTTTGGGAATATGGTAGTATTTTACCTTAATTTTTTCATATTTACAGGAAACCTGGATAAACATGAGGAACTAGAAAGTTTAATAGCAAGATTTCTTGGTGTGGAATCAGTTTTGGCATATGGGATGGGATTTGCCACAAACTCTATGAATATTCCTGCTTTGGTTGGCAAGGTATGGCTTCAGGAAAAGGCACTGACCTGACCCTGTCTTTGCACGTCTTTGTCTCAATAAATTGTTTAGAGCCTTATACTGTAGATCACAGTAATATAAATCACAATATATAGATATAAATCACAATAGCTGAATAAATATTTATATATGTATTTGATAAAAGAGAAGAATGAAAATTCCTGTATTTATTTATTTTATTTATTTTATTGGACTTACATGCCGCCCCATCTCTGAAGACTCGGGGCGGCTGAGAGCTAAAATATATAAATACAATAAATAATTAAAAAAGAATTAAACAAATATAAAGTCCAATAAGGTCAAATTAAAATAATTTAAAACTATCCCATAATACAATTGTATACAATTGTATTTAACAAATACAATTTGTTAACAAATATAGTTTCTTAGAGGAAAAAACAAATTACTCTAGGAGAACTTATGCCACCATGATTTTAAAGAAGCAGCTTTTCAATATTTTAGGCTGCAGTGAGTCATGAAGATATTAGTGAGTTTTAAATAATTAAATATATTATTCATCAATTTAATTTAAAAAAACGATTGTCACCTAGTATCTGCTGGTAATCATGTAAACCTTTGGTCATAGAAAGTATCTGAATAAATTGGTATAGAATGTGCTCTATTTTTCTTAGTTTTGTTATTCTCCCTTTATAGCTTTCAAATATAACCAATATTATTTAATATCTCAAGTTAGTGAGAAGTGATGATAGCAGAAAAGAAAACAGATCATTCATATAAAAATTCATTAGCAATATACAGACACTATGACTATGCCAAATACCGGTGGTGATTTTTAACTTTTAATACATCAAGGATTCTTCTTAACTTGGTATATTCTTCTTTTTCTTTCAAATAACATTAAATAAATTGAGAAATTTATAAAAGATGGAATATTCATTGATTTCTAAAAATTTCCTTTCATGAAAACATTATTTCAGCAAAAGTGATCTAATCACTGCACTATTTTGCCTTCTTGTTATCATAAACTGTAAATCAAGACAAATAATATTTTTCCTTTTGTCTCGTAATGCTGCTTACCTACCTTTGTATAAAGTCCTGTGTTCAGTCCTGTGAAAACGAACTAAATTAAAAAACCACCAGGGAATAATATCTGCAGTTATATTGCCCACAGTTTTGAGTATCTGTAGTTGATAAATACAGATCTGGTCTTGTTATCTGTGCAAAGGTTTTCATGTTTTCGTAGTTTGGGACATATGGTTCTTTTTGGAGAAGGATTTTTAGAATATGGAAGCGGGGTTGTAAGTGTGTGTGTTTTATGCATGCTTGAAAGAGTAGTTGTCTGTTGTGCAGGCATAAAATATTTTTTCCAAGGTATCCACAATTTCGTATGTGTAGTTGTTAAGCTAGAAAGAAATCCTGTGAGTAACAAGGGCCATTTATATTCTCTTGGTTGGAATATGTGGATTTGATTACATTACAGAAGAAATTTTGTTGTTGCTTCTAAGCTTTAGGCTTCAAATTAGATGGAAGAAGTTTCTGGAGGACCACGAAGCTTTATCTGTATCTTTCTGAACTATTTCTTTTGCATTATCTCCTTATGTTCAGGGTTGTCTAATACTGAGTGATGAGTTGAATCATGCATCACTGGTCCTAGGAGCAAGACTGTCAGGAGCAACAATTCGGATCTTTAAACACAATAGTGAGTATTTAAGTTCTGCCAATATACCTGGTCACTTTTTTAAAAAAATGGATTATTTTTATTTATTTTACAGTATTTATAACTTCTCCAATCCTAGTAGAAACTGAACTGTATATTGCAAAATGAAAACCAGCAATTAAAACTATCAGTAAATAATTAAAATAATAACAAAAACCTATACATTATTTTAGCTATCATAAAACTAAAATAATTTGATTTCATTTCATTTTTAAATTTTAATTCAGTTTTTAGAGCAGACTGCATACTGAAACAGAGCTTCCTTGGCTTTTTTACAAAATGCTAGCAGAGACAGTGCCATCTTAATTTTTGGGGGTTAGGGTTATGCTACTGAGAAAAATTACCGCCTGCTGTCTGTCTATTGTATCTTACAAAGAGTGGAGGTCTGCAGCAAGCTTCTCTTGATGTCCAGATCTGAGACCAGGCATAATAAATTCTGGCAGGGCATTATTTGATATAGTGGAACACTGTATCATAATAGTTTTTAAGGGAATGACTAGCACCATAACTATTGGGCCCCAAAATGTATTGGTAATTGATGCAATAATTTCAAAATAGGTGTTACCCTAAAAGAGTTGATATATCAATAACTACTAGGTGTCATCCAAAGGCAGTATGTTTACATCCACAGCAAATAGTTCTTTGATGTTTCCACAGGTATTCTTCAAAGATTGTCTATAAATACTTTAGAAACCAATAAGACATTGTACATCCTTGTCTTATCCTCTGTTCACTGTTAAACCTCTTATAAAATACTTAACCCAGACATTATCTGTTGGGTGTAAAGCTGTGCTAGGGAAAAGCAAAGAATCAGGCTTGGTATCTTCCCGTTTTGTTTCTTCTTTATTGTGTCTTTCCCAACTCAGTTTTGATAAATAAAAATTAAGCTTATGATCAGAAGCTCCATTTATTACATTGAAAATTTATATTGTAATTTATTACAATAAATTATGAGTGTGTAAATTAACCATTATGAGCAGAATACAGATAAAAGGAAGTTCAATAATAATGGAATATCATAGCATGTGTGCCCAAATAATGCATTGTGAAATAAAGAAACAAAGCCCATAAGCACATTAAAATATAAAAACAAATATTTTAAATAATCTTCACACTAGAAATATAGGCATTTGAACCATTCTCAAGCTATAGTAAGTCAAATTTTGAAGTTATGTGCCACCTTTTTACTTCTCCTTTGGCAATCCATTCATATTGTCTAAAACATAAATTCAACCTGTCTTAATTGCCCTTGAATTTTACCCAACTTGTTTTTCTATGTCTTTCTACTTTACAATGCTAAAGTCATATCTGATTGCTGTTCAGTAGCTTTCCTGGTCTCTTTCCCTGGACAATCAGTATTGCTGTGCACAGTAAATCAATATTGAGACATTATGATACTATCTATCATCCCTATGTTTATGTTGAGTTTCATTTCCTTACTGTGACTCATCTTGTACTGATCCTTTTTGAACTTTTCACAGTATCTTTCATTTTTACCATCAGAATACTTAATATTAACATAGAGATCTTATTGTTTACCTTTAATTCTAGTTAATTTATAAAATGATTTAAGAAGTCATGGTATCATTAGATAATTTTCTGCCTAATCCTATTTTTGCCTAATCAGAAATATATTTAGTTCCCAGTGTGTACATGAATTCACCTCACAATAGTTGCTTCTAATGTTTTTCCCTCTTGGATTAGTTTAGATATTGCTCTACTGTATGCATACCTGATTCAGTTTCCTCTGTGGTTAACAGGAAGTGGTGAAATGTTTAATTTCATTTGGACATATATAAATATCATAAATATAGATATGATTTTATTTTCACACATCATTGTTCCTTTAACCCATATAAGAGAGTAAGGTTTTCTGAGTTACCAGTTGATCTAAACCATCAGTCCCCACCTTCACGGCTTGGCGGGGGATAAGGGAACCGGCTTGTGCAAGTGCGGGCCACCACATATGCATGTGTGTGCTGGCCTGCCAATCACGCAAGTCAAGCTGTGTACATGTATGCTGAACAGTTGCTTGTGCAAGTTGAGCCGCGTGCATGTGTATTGGCCCGCTACTTGCACATGTCAAGTTGGTCACATGTGCCCTGGCTGCTGTGCATCTGTGCGCCAGCCAGCCTCTTGCGCAGCCCGGTTCTAAACAGGCCGCAGCCCTTGTCTAAATACATGCTGCGATTGTGCTTTTTATTTCTGTTTCTGCTTTTAGTCCCTTTCTGAAGTAGATTTGTAACTCTGCTCTTTGTGTACAGATATGCAAAGCCTGGAGAAGCTACTGAAAGATGCCATTGCATATGGCCAACCTCGCACACACAGGCCATGGAAAAAAATTCTCATCATAGTTGAAGGCATATACAGGTAGCCTATCATACCATTCCACTGATGTTCACCATATTCACTTGTTCATTTCTGTTCTAAGGCAAAATGTAACCAAAAACAACATATAGGATTTTCACTACTTAATGTTGGCAGTGTCAGGATTCCTGATACTGCAAGTTGCCAGGTAGTTCTACATTTAGCAATAAGATGTGTATAATGCCCCAAGCAGTACTAATATCAGTAAATCTACTTTTACTTTTAAGCTCTGCAGCAATGGAGTCTGTTTTATGTGCAGACACATGGACATTTTGGGGGGTCCTGGTGAAATGAATAAGTGCTTCAGTATTTTCAACAGAAAGCAGATTCTAAAGCTTTACTATAAATCTAATCACATCTTTTCCACAAACCAAAAAATATACTGGTTTTGTTGGATTTAAAATGTTAAGTAACCATTTTTAAAATGATGGTATTAAAAGTCCTTGCCATGATTTGTAAAGCAGCTGACATACTGATTCTTAAATATCTGTTACATGAAAAGGTTTACCAAGTTCCCAGTCTAATGCACATGGTTGCAAAATAGCCCCTCAACTTTTGGAAATAGATAACCCTACTCAAAATTTGATTGGTGGATTTTGGTCACTGGTGTTTCTTTTCCCAGTTGAGGCCTATGACTCCATGCCAGATTGCTACATATAAGACCTTCTGCCATTTTTTCATATAGAAGCAGAAAGGTGTGTTATGCATAAGTGTGTCTACTGCAATGATTATTAGAAAATATTAGATGAATATTAAAGACGATGTTGGAGATTCTCAATTTGATTTGTGCTTTTCTGTAACAGCATGGAGGGATCCATAGTCCGACTACCTGAAGTAATTGCTCTTAAGAAAAAATACAAATCTTACCTCTACGTGGATGAAGCACATAGTATAGGAGCACTGGGTCCCAATGGCCGGGGTATAGTTGAGTATTTTGGTCTTAATCCTGAGGATGTGGATATTATGATGGGGACATTCTCTAAGAGCTTTGGAGCTGCTGGAGGATATGTTGGAGGCAAGAAGGTAAAAAATAGTTATTGAGAATTTGGTTAATTGTAAAGGGGGAAGGCTTCTAACTGTAATATTAGCAATTTACTGATTTTAGAATGTCGAAGCTGGCCATTAGAATCTCAGGTAAAAAGACTTGTTTTTAAAAAAACCTTGCATAATTTTATGGTAAAATCACAAAGAACCAGATAAGTGGTTTTGTACTATGCTGTTTTCTTTGTACTCTTTTCACAGTGTGTTCCTATGAAAAAATAGATAGCTCAACAAATATTTATTTACTGCCAACATTTAAAAATTTTAAAGCTAGAAGATTAATGACAGTAGTCTGTTCTAGCTGCTAGTTACCTTGTTCCAAGAATAAAATATAAATATAGTAAAATAATGCTGTTCAAAGCTTATTCGATATTTTTGCTTTAATAAAAGTGTCTCCTCTTATATGTATCATGATAGTGATATTACCTACTCACTTTTAATACTGTATACTGTAGTACAGTAGAATGAAATAAAGCCCTAGTACAAATTTCACATTTCAATGAAAACAAGACTTTATACTTCTTAACTATTCCTGTACACTTTGCTTTTCTCCTATCCTCATTTAACCATTGGCTTGTCATATTTTCAATTTTATGTGCTTTAGTTAACTTCTTTTATGGTTAACCAAAGACCATACTATGTCAGCTCAGCAGCCCTTTCATACCAGTTCTTTTATATCGCATAACTTCAAAAGATGCATCCCATGTGGCTGCAGCTGTCTAAAAGTTTGAACACTTTGGTGTTATCTGGAAAATTGATGTACAGAAATATTAACTTCCAACTATTTTCAGCACAGTAGTATAAAATAATATTACAACCTCAACATTTTACTTTATGCTTAGTATATACTAGTCATTTCTGTAGCAGTAAATAAATGCATCAGTAAACCCCGAAGTCAAGGCTTTATTTTTTTCTAACTCAAGCACAAAATCCAGAAGTGGTTTCCAGATAGAAAAAAGTCAGATGTATTCTTTTCTTTGATTCAGATCAAATCAAATCAAACCTTTATTGTCAATGCACAACACGTATACAATGAAATTGAAAAAAAAACCAGTTAATTTCTTCCATTGTGGGAATTAATATCTTTCCATTTTTATGAATAAAGCATTCTCACTACTGTCAATATGTACAAGAAATTTCCAATTTCTTTTTACAATATGAATTTCTCCTTTTTTCCCCTTCATCCTACACTTTTCTATTTTCCCCTTTCCACTTTTCCCACTATTTTTAGTTTCAGTGGTATTTTGTACTCTGATAAGTAATAAAATTATATTTTTAAAAAATCTTCAATTGCTACAGTATAGCAATAGCACTTAGACTTACTGTCTGAAATTTTTAGAAATTATATTCAGCTAAATGTGCTTTGAATAATATTTTGTTGAAAGCATTATATAACAAATTTAAGATAGTTTCATACTTCAATATGCTTAATTCATATTAATGCCATATAGTAGAAACTATTGTAGAATTCAGAAAAGTGATGGCTTACTTTGGATGGAGTCCTGGCATGATTAATTATGGAAAATACAGAAATTGATCTATATACTAAAAACTCAAGTTCAAAATTCTTGGAAATATTCTTCGTGTTTTTTTCTTCCTTTTGAATATATCTTGAAAATTGTCGAGATAACTTTGTACTAGGGTAGTCACTGGGAAGAAATTAATTTTGAATTATCCCTCACCTTCTTTTAGCATAAAGTTTTAAAATAATGAATACTGCATGTGCAAAAATGCTATAAATCAAATACATAATCTGTTTTGTTAGAGTTAACAATTAACCGTGTCTTGTAATTTTCAAAGTATTAATCCAGTTCTTCTATAGAATTCATTCCTAAAACCATTTGGCTAACTGCAATGATGGGTGTATTTTCACAGTTAATTAATTATCTTTTCACACCCTACTTCTTTTCTGTTCCGAGATACTATTTCAATAAACCAGTTCTAATTTACCTGTTATGAAGAATGTATCTTCTAATAGTTTGGTATATTTGCTTTACCAGGAGCTGATTGATTACCTCCGTGTCTACTCACACAGTACAGTGTATGCCACATCATTTTCCCCTCCGGTTCTTCAACAAATCATTGCATCAATGAAGTGTATTATGGGTGAAGATGGCACAACACTTGGTCAGTCATTACAGCTGTGTTTTGTTTTGTTTTGTTTTTTTGTATCTGTGCATAAGGAAACAGATTTTCTAGCTTTGGCACAAATAAGGGAACAACTTTTTCCAGGAGCATGAAGAAAAGAATAGGTCTGTATAAAGCATTTGAAAGAGGCACTTCACAAAGAATAATAAAATAAACTGCTCAGGAGGCTGCTCCCTGTTGCCTTTGCATCTATCTCTCTGGATAGCAACTTCATTTTCCTGGCTGTTCAGCAGCAATATTGTCTGTGTTTGTATACCTGTGAGCAACTAAAAGGCAGCTTGCAAAGCAATTTTATGAGTCTTGCAAAGGAAACAGCTACTTTAATGCTTCTAAGAGTGGTGCTTTAGTTGCACTAATACGTTTTGCAAAAGCACCTTTCAAATGCTTTGCTAAGCCCTAGAAATAATTCATTAAATATCATGAATCCATCTTCTAACAATTGTACTATAAAAATCGATAGACTATTTAGATCTTTCAGAACATATATACAAAGTACAGTCTCTTTTGAAATTGTATATACCAGTTGTCTTCACATGCTCTTTGAACAGGATACACAGATGTGAAAACACAATTGGAGACAGTTTCTGAAGCCGCCTTATATGAAAACGACATAGCTGCCTTAACAATTGAAAAAGGCATTTAATATACACCCTTATGAATTCCAAAGCTCTATTTGCAAAAATGCTACACAGCCTTAGTAATCAGGTTGATTGCCTTGGGTATTAATGGAATATGGAGCTGAATATTCAAATCTTTTTAAATGGATTCTGTGCCGAGATTAGAGATGGATTTAAGTAAACTAATGCACTTTTTACTAATAGAAACTGAAATAACTTTGCCAGCTTTCAGACAATTTGAGTAGTTCTTCCTACCCAGCTATATTCAGGATGTTAAAAATACTTGATTCATATTAATAGGATTATATGGGATGATGTGTAAAGCATTGGATTTAACACAAGAGGAGGCCTCTAAACTCACAATTTAATTAAAGCTATCCAAAATTTTCTATTGGCCACTAGATGGTACTATTTATGGAAGTTGTTAAAACTTTGTCTTAATCTTTTATAGAAGAGTGTTTTGGAAAAAGATAAATTTATCCTTTTTATTTCATATAGATATAACTTGACATAATTGCCAGTTGAAGACAGGGTATCTCTTTTTATGAAGAAGAAAACTTGATAAAAGATAAAAACCTTGATTTTATATATAAATATATTAAATATTTCTGTCATTTTGTAAAGGTTCATGATTGAATAGCCATGCTCAAGTTTACATGAAAAATATCACTATCAGCTTGTGATGATTTGTCAATAAACTAAATTGAAGAAATAGACTGTCTTCATTGACACTATAGTGGTGTGCTTATATGTTTTAGATAAGAAAATTCAATTTGAGTTCTTCAGATTGCTTCTAAAATGTATCTGGAAAGTTGCCATTGATATCTTACTAGAACCTTTAGAACTGCAGTCACAAAAATTTGGTGAAGTAATTTGCTTCAGATGGTTTTTAAAATAGCAGTTGTGGCACTTTATCAAATAATATAATGTTTTAAAATTTGCTTGGTCAATAAAATTATTTCTTTTTTATTTACATAGTTGCCCATCTCAAGTATGTGACTGGATAACTCATAAAGTTAAAACATAAAATATCTAGAAATATTAAAATAAAGCATAGCAGCTTATCATTAAAAAACCTCCAACATAACCAAAATGGGCTCTGACCCACATCTTAGTCCAGAGGTGGGATTCTACCGGTTCAGACCGGTTGTATAGAACCAGTTGTTATGATTCTGCGCAGTTCGGAGAACCGACAAATCGAGCCCATGGCTGGCTCTGCCCCTCTCTGCCCGCCCCTCCCCACCCAGTCAGTCCTTATCACACATGCACAACATTGCGCTCATGCCCGATATTGCTGACTGCGTTCTTCTCGCCCAGTCACTCTTAAGGTTTTTTCTTCCCAACAATCAGATGTTCCTATGATCAGCTGTGCTGGGATTCCCCTCGCTTACTTACTGCTTCACCCAGGAGGCTTCCCTGAGGCCTAGGAAGCTAAAAAATGGAGGGAGGCCACAGCATCTCCCGCCTCCTTCCATTTTTTGCCTTCCTGGGAGCAAAAACTCCCCCTACCAAGTGGCTCCCCTAAGGCCAGAAGGCCCCAAAATGGAGCACAGGGGGTGCTACGTGCCCCGGTTCTATTTTTTTCCTTCCTGGGCCCCAGGGAAGACTTCTGGCAGCAAAAACGCCCCCCAGGAGGCTTCCCTGAGGCCCAGAAGGCCCAAAAAATAGGGGGCGGGTTTGCTGGAAAAAAAAAAAACAAGCCATGCCCACCCAGTCAAATGGCCATGCCCACCTAGCCATGCCTACCAAACCGGTTGTTACAAAATTTGAATCCCACCCCTGTTTTAGTCCCTAGGTTCAGACACACAACTAGGTCTTCAAAGCATTTTGAAAAGGCCAGCTGGGTGGGTGTGCTCAGAGGCTACAGGTATTAACCAAAGTAAGGGTATGTTAAGTAAATCTATCTTCCTCCATTGGCTTTGATTGTCAGAAACTGGCTGAAAAGGTTGCAGATGGCAGACACATGACCCTGGGATGCTGTAACTATTGTAAATACATGCTCGTTGCCAAGCACCAAAATATTGATTATATGATTCTGTAGATAATGCAACAATTGTTAAGTGTCACTGCAAGAACCAGTTGTAAATAACTTTATTCAGTGCCGTTGTAACTTTGAACAGTTGCTAAGTAAATGGTTGTAAATTGAGGACTACCTGTATGCTACCAAAGTCATCTGACAGAATAATCAAATTGCTGAGATTTTGTAGCACTTACAGTACGTATAAAGCAGGATGAGATATGAAATATGTTAGAATGTAAGTATTGAGATGTGTATATAAAGTTGATTACAATATTTTAGGTACTTGGACTTTCAAATCTTGTTACACATTGGTTTTGTAACCTTTCCCATATTAAGTACGTTAGGTAGGCTCCTATTATGGGAATAGATGATCGGTTTGTCTGATCAGAGTTTTGATCAGATCTATCTGTTAGAATTTTTACATTCTTCATGAGGAGAGATTCTGGGTAGGCTTCTTGACCATTTTCTTCATAAGCTATATGAGCAGTTGGTAGCTTTTTAAACTTAAATACATCACTTATTTTCAATGTCTGTAACATATTGCTAAGTATTTATAATTATTCCAAAAAAGATACTTGGCCAAACAGGATGTTGTTAATAGAAGACATATGGAAAGAACACACATGCTTCAGAAAACAACATTTCCAGAATAGGACAAGAGGTTAATGAAGAATGAATAGTTGTAATTAGGTGCCAGCACATGCAGTTTGGAAAGGGGACAGTGGCTTCCTTTCTTTTATTTCTTATTGTTTGTTTCAAGAAATCTTTCAATTCCCATTAGTGTTTCTGTCTAGCACTCATAATGATAATCCCCAGGGATTTGTCTCAAATAATTCGTGTAATTTAAGAGTACGGTTTCTGACAGTTTTGTATCTTAATTTCGCAATTGAGCATGAATTGGTTTATATACAGGTGCTATGTTCTTAAAATCTGTTTCCACATTTTTTATAGTTAGCATATTAGATATTGCTCTCCAGTAACATGTATGTTCCTATTTTCAGAATTCATAAGTGCAAACAGCCCCCACCCAACGTGTTTTCTAACATTTAACTTAAAGTAAAATACTCATATTTAGACTACCATAGTAAGGCTCTTTTAAGACAAATTAACTATTTATATGAATGTTCAATTGACCCCAAAAGAACTGAAATATGGAGAAAATATGGTTTCTTTGGAGAAGAGATGTTAATTAAAGCCTTGAGTGCTAGAAGAGATTGATTATACAGGTTGAAGGGAATTTAAAGTAAACAATGTGGGACACATTTTATGCATAACTTCAGATAGGGATCTGAAAAAGAGGAAAATATTGGTCCAAAAGTATTGTGTAAATTTTAAAAAAATCACTGGATTTATTTTCTTTCACTCAATTCATGAACTTAATAATTACTAAATGAATTTAAATGGCAATGTTTAATATTTGCAAAATTTAAATAATGGCAAAAAGTAGTCCATAGCTCAACCAGGGTTGCCTATCTAACTATAATTGATTATAAGTAATCTAAGAGAATGTAAATATGATGTGTGGTCAATGCTACACATTAATCTGCTTGAATGAATGATCTTTTATTATATAAATATATAGACCAGATTCATGGCTTGCTTAGCTATGGCTTGCTAATCATAGGTTGTAAAATCTTGGATTTGCTAGGTTCATCTATCACCTAAGCTATGAATCATTGCTTATCAACCACAAAGGTTGATAAGCAACTGTATAAATATTTTAACTTGGTACATTGCAATTATCCTCCCCAACATCACTCAAAGAACTTGAAAGAGTGGGGAAAAACATTCCATTTCTTTTCTCATTTGGAAATACAAAAGGACAGAATTCAAGGTGTAAGTTCCCATATGTATAGTAGAAATTTATAAACTACCAAGAGGAGATTAGTAGTAAATTTTTTGAGAAGCAGATGTGAGTACGAAGTATAAATCTGCCTCATTTTGAATCAGCCAGTTGATCCATTTAGGTTTCTAGTGCTTTCCTCTGACTGGTGACAATCAATAGATAGGTGGCTGTCCTTTGTGATGAAAATGTGTCCATGATCCAGTTTTCAGTGAGGATTCAGTAAACATATCATTTATTAATCATGTTAGCTACTTCTGAATCACAGCCCTCCCTTGCTTTCTTTTCCCAACCCAATCCATATTTCATCATAAGCAAATTCATCTGTTCCACCATTTAAATCATGGTGGTGGGTGGCAGGGACTGCATAGCAGTGGAAGAATCAATGGCTTCTCCTTTCCCTTGCCCAGTGAAGTTACTTGCAATTATTTTTATATTGTTGATCTAGTCCTTCTGCCCTAGTTCACTGTTTTTTTAGATAACTTTTAATTAATGCCTGGCCAACTCTACAGCAAATTAAATGGACAGTCTTCAATATCAGTTTTATTTGAAAAAAAAGTATATGGGCCCGACATTAGTCCTTCAGGATCTGAAGCAAATAAAATTGCTGTAGGTAGGCATTCAGTGTTTTGAATTATGTCCATTTGCTCAGAAAAAGGACAGATATAAGCTGGAGATAGACAAAATTATGAGCAATGTTCTTATGTCCAATAAGTGGACATTCCATGATTTACCCAGCCCATTGTAAGAGCAGACTCCCTCGCCCCAGACTGTTTTGTAAGGACATTGACAAGGCTATCAAGATTCCAAAGTGGCTAATTAGGCCTCAGAGTTTGAAGTCTTTTGAATTATTTCATGGCATAATTTCTCTCTTGAATGGACTGGATCCCATTAAAATGCTACAAAAATGCTACAGTTAAATTCAATAACTTTTCAATCAAGAATCTAGAAACTTGTTAGGTTATAAAATATGTGGATTCTTCTGGAATAATGAATCCAAAAGGTTGTTTAGTTGACAAAGCAAAATTGTATATACAATTTAATTTAGTTTGTTCCTAATATGGAAATTAGGTTATTTTTCTCTTCATTATTTATACATTATTTTCAAAAAGCTAAGAATGTTTGGTTGTACCATAATTATTTCTCTTTTGAATTTGCTCCAATAACGCAATTGTTAATAATAGTGTTGAATTATCACCTTGGGAACTCAGAGACCAGTCAAAACTAATTTGAACAGAGCAAACTTTTGCTGCTGTTGTTGCTGACCTCAAGAATCCCAAGCTGTGCCAAAGAGCTGTTGGGAAAACAAATACTTTGTAGGTCATAAAGAGTTTCCGGCTTCTCCTCAGGGGACTGACAACTTTAAAACATCACTTAGTGGGGCTGTGGTTCTGGCAGGGGGTCTTTTAAATCTAACAGACTGCTCCTTCCCTTGCAGTTCCTTGAGGTATAAAAGTGGCTTTTGGGAAGTTCTCTTTGTTTGGTCCAGGTAGAATGTTTTAATCCTTACAGAGGAACTGTTCAGAGATGCTGAGCTCATAGGACTTTTCATTTCGATATTTAGCAGGGTTTCAAATGTATTGGTAGTTCTGAAACACTCTCTGAAAATGTTAAAAATATTGAAAAAAATTGTCTGTGTGTAAAGAAAGTGGCAAACATCTGTATTGCTGTAGGAAAGATAGTGTTTGAACCTATGCTAAATGTCAAATGATGAATTTGTTTGAACAAATGAACTCAATTTCAGTCAGCATCATCACAGATAGTTTCATTCCAAAACATTTGGACGAACCAAGTTGCTACTTTTTCTGAAAATAAATGAAAAAGTTGTCTACATTATCAAAACTGTAGACTTGATATTAAAACAATAACAAAACAACTTTCAGCCTTATCAGTGATCAGACCTTATTTATTTATCCTATATTTTCTTCAAGTTTTTCATAGTAAATTATAGTTCTTGATTGTATGTGAATGCTGTTTTATTTTAAAATAATGTGATCCATTTCTCATCTAAGATAGCTTTATGCTCTTTCAGTTCTGCTGTAGAAAGCATTTTAATTAGGATGTTTGGATTTATTGAGTTGCTTAATATTGAGGCTCTTTGCTACATTAGTAATGGCCTTGGAAAAATTGGACAATAATAAGCAAATTTTAAAGCCCTAAATAAAACAGAAAAATCTTCCTCCTTTCTGTGATAGTTATCAAACAATTACCAAAATCCTTTTTTAATAAGTCTGGATTCAAGAAAATAATTAGCACTATTGATTTCCCTAGGGGAAAAAAAGTGGCAGATTTGTGGCAAATATGTTCCACGTTGACATGTAAAGCAGTTAAATTGTGTAACTTGGCATTTAAGGTGTTTCATTTCTCTGTCTTTGATATAGACATAGGCATATGTATGCTGAAAAACATTAATGCCTTATTTTATCTGTGTACCAAAATGAATTGTACATATTATATGTTTGTATAATATTCCAATTTGAGTGGCTAAAGTTGTGTTAATAAAATGGAAGTGTAATGTAGGACTCTGTACAAAATCATTGTGCTGAGTAAAGAAAATGACATTGCAGAGAAACAGTTTAATTTTTTAAAGCTTACCACTTGGTTCAAGAAACGCGAATACAAGAGTAATATGTGTCTATTGCAACATTATTAAATTGTAGGTTTTATTTTATTTTATTATTTTATTGTTAGTTTTATATACCGCCCTTCTCCCAAGGGACTCAGGGCGTTTACAGGGCAATAAAAACAGGTTACTAACCAATCCTGGGATGGGCTTCAAAAATGTTAGCAAAGGGTTCTCTGCCCGGTTGCTGAATGGGTGTGGCCATGATGGGCATGGCGTTGGGCTCCTGCACCATGGCGGGGGTTGTTTTTGCCCTACCCGGGCTCCGGAGGCTTTCCTTGAGCCATCAGGAGGGCAAAAATGGCATCCCCAGGCTCCGGAGGCTCTCTGGAATCTGGAAACGGGCCCATTTCCGGCTTTCCCAAACTTCCGGGAGGCCCGTTTTTTGCCCTTCCTGAGCCTCCATGTGTGCCCTGCACTTACTTGCATCCAGAACGGGCCATGTGGAACTCCTGGGAGGGGCGGGGAATCTTACCCAGGGGCTCTTCCAAAGCCCTGTGAACCCCCAGCAGCCCACTCCTGAACCAATCCCTTATTTCATCTTGGGAATACATTCCATTATCAAAGAATCCAAATGATTCCCATTGGCACCATTATCCTAGCTAGTCTTTCACTTCTTGTATTCTTCACCTTTTTTCCAAGGCCTCATTATTTTGTAAAAAGAAATGAAAGTTTTACATATATGTGCCCCCTCTTCCTTCTCCCTGCTGTCAAGCATTATAGTTCCTAGAAGTGTCTTCAGGGCAGTATCTGGTTGTATCATTGGTGTCCATGAGGTTTATGACAGCTGCTCTTCATCTAGGGATCTGGAAACATTCTTTGCTGAAGAGATTCTGCAATAACTCTTCCTGACAGACTTGGACATATTCCTTCATTTCTCCAATCTGTCTGTTTGGTTTTCATCTAAGAATACAGATGAAGAGAGTCTTGCTTCTGCTGCTGCTGTTTCCATATTTCTTGGATTGCAATTTCTAACTTGAGAGTTTTAAAAAAATAAATAACCCTACTGTGCTGTCCAGACAGTTTAGAGTTAATGGGATTTAGGATAGTTAGTTAGGAATTGAGAGCTGTCCCCTTAAGGGAATGCATCATGGTAAATGTAGTTAAGGTATCCTGGGAAATGTAGTACATGTCATGTGGTCACATCTGTAACCCTGATTGGTCACTGAATTGACCCTTGGTGGGTCGGGGGAGGTTTCTTCATTCCAAGAAACTGATTTCTTAGTTATTTCTTTTTACTGATCTATAGTATAGAGCTGACACGTATATTATACATGCCTATATAAGTGACTCTTAATATCTCCTTAATGCCCTTTCAGTCTTTGTATATACAGCATAGAAACTGTCTGTGTAGTATCATAGTAGGTTGAAAGGGAAAGTGGAGATCATATTATCTTGCTTAGTTTTTATTTTCTTCTTTTGAATTAACAAACAGAAAAAATTTTAGGCCAGGGATCACAAACTCATGGCTTTCAGGTCACATGTCACTCATTTTCTTCATCGTGGTGAATCACTACATTCTCATAATCATCTAGTTCAGACTTCAGTTATGCTATTGTTTGGTGTTTACATTATATTTTGAAGGTGTTAATTTTGAAAAACAGCTGCACTGTAATCTGAGGTTCTCTAAATTGCAACAAATTTAACTATTTTCCCAGTATTTAGACTAATTGTCAGCTTTCAGCCCATAATAATTTGACATTTGAACAGAATCTTGTAATTGAAATCCAATCATAAATGTTTTGCATTCTGCACTAAAGGAGATCAGATTTGATGTACATGACATTCCATCAAATATTTCAAGATTGTCATTCATCTCTTTTTATTCTTTTTTTTAATCAAGGCTCAATATCTTTAGCTGCTCCAAATTCTACTTACCACTTAGTTTCTAGTATTCTGATTATTTTCATTACGCTACGTTGAATCTGCTCCAAAGTTTTCTAAATAAATTGGACATACAGATAGGCCTTGGCTTACAATGGCAATTAGAATCAGAATTGCTGTCACTAAGTGACATGGTCATAAAACACAACAATAGTCCTAATTACTGTTGTTAAGTGAAGACCACACATATTAGTAAGCAGGGATTTCACCTGACTGTGATTTTGGACTTCCTCCAGGTTTTCTCACTTATTTTTCTTGTAATAAGCAGGCAAGGAATATCAGAAATACTGATCGTGTGACTATTTTAGATTCTGTTACTTTATCTTATATCAATAATGTAGTGTTCTAGTATTTCTTGTGTTTGTTTTCTGACCTGACCTACCTCAAAAGCTAACATGCATTGAATATTGTTGTTTTCCTTTGAAAGAATGTCTTAATTGAGCCCCTATATAATTGTAAGGCACTTTACACAGATGATGAATAAGTTGCATAGCCACTCCATAAGCAAAATATATATTTAACAATTCTCCAGTTAGACCATTATTCCTACCCATTTTTGAGTAAGGAAAAATAACACAAAATGTAGACAGCAGCTGAAAGACCTATTGCAGAAGTTCACATCAATTCAGCAAGCTTGAGTGATCCTCTCTGCAACCAGTGGTTTACAGAGAAATTGATGCAAGGCAAGAAAAATGTAAAATTGTTAAGATAAATGGTTCTAGGATACACATAACAGGATTGTTGGAGACAGTGGGTAAATAGAAGAGCAGGTTTTGAAAAGAGAAAGATAAGTTGATAGACCTACTGGCTCCAGGTTGTAGTTCAATTAGTCCCAGCCTCTGAAAATCAGGTATTGGGAAGCCAAATACAATGGAAGAAAAAAGGCAGTTTGGGAAAGGAGGGAGAGAGCTAACTTGAGAAACAGGCTCTGGCAAAACAGAGAGAAAAAGGAATAAAAAAAAGCTTGGAAACACGCACACACACACATAAACACACGGGGCACTTTTTTTTATTGGCAGAAGGACTAATTGCAATAATAGCTGGAAAAAAAGATGTGACACTTGGCACAGAGAATCCAGGAACGTTAGCTGACACTTGTCCCTAACATAGAGCAGAGGAGCCTGAATTGTCCTCTATTCAGAGGATGCTTCAGCTGGTAGGTAATTAGTTGGTGGGTAAGCCAAGAGGAGAAACAGACTAAATTCAGATAAGTCAGAGAAAAGGAAGAAGCCTGGAAAAAAGTGATATAAGAAATTTATGCTGCCTTTAGAAAGACTTTAAACTTGATATTTTAGTGTTGTTTAAAATTCCTATTATTCTGTTGTAGCATTCGTCTATTTGTGGGCTGTTTTTTAGTGATACATGTAAAAGCTATAAAAAAAATTGACAATTAGAAGCGGGATATTCTTTTTCTTTGTTATTGGATACTGAGGAGAGAAAGAAATCTCCCCAGCCCCAGATCCCACTGGATTGGACTGGTATTCTATAAGCAGCAGTAAAATAAACTTGCATTGAGAGTTCTCCCTGTTGATGGAAACTTTGGCAGCTCTTAATGAGAAGACTTTCAGCAGGAACTAAAATGATTTCATTTAGTGCCGCATCAGGGTTGTGTTTCACCTCAGGGGCCTTGGGGGTGTGACCAGTTCAACATCACTCATCGAGGCTCTGTTTTCGGCCACAATGGTCTCCTGCTGCCCTCTGCCAGTGAAAACGGAGCTCCGTTTTCACTGGCAGAGGGCAGCAGGAGGCAGTCACAGACAAAAGCAACCCGGGCAGGCCGCATGCAGCCTCCCCAAGCTCTGTTTTCACTGGCAGAGGGTTGCAGGAGGCCATCATGACTGAAAATAGAGCCTGGGAGGACCGCGCATCGCACTCCCAAGCTCACTTTTGCTAGCAGAGGTGGTGCAGGCCAGTCCTTCACTGTTTCAAGTATGGTCCTGCAGGCCAGATCTAAGCACCCTGAAGGCCGAATGCGGCCCGCGGGCCTTGAGTTTGATACCCCTGAACTAAAAAGATCTGAGTTCGTAAATCTGTTGGGGAATCAGTTCTCAGCATTGCTTTCTATTGCTAGAGTACAATTACACATCTGAGCAAATTTCCCTATATAATCTACATATACATTATTCACTAATTCAAGAAATTTGGATGAATGGATACAAGATAAATTTCACAGATGATGAGTGATAGGTTTATCCAGATAGCACTTATGATCTGCATGCAGTAGAAGACAATAAATTTGGGCATAATAGTGCAATCATAAATCAGACTGATTTGTTTTTTATGTGTTCCATATTGTCCAAATTGTTTTACAGTTTCTTTTTACATATGTAGGAAAATCAATAAGATTATGTCCTTGCTTCATATTTTTATGGTTAGAAGTTTCTAAAAATTAAAATACATTTTCATCTTAAGGTTCTAATTTGAATTTATCATATAAATGAAAGTAGAATTGATGTTGAAGGATTTTGCTTTTATATTTTTGTATAATTCCCATATGAATCTGAGAGTGGCTAGTTAACCTTTGAATTCTAAGTTAGTAGTTAAATATCTGCCTTCCAAAGGGAATGTGTATCCTCCCTTTTGGAAGGAGGATATTTTTGGTGAAGGAATTAATGGAGCAGTTTGAGGTTTTCCATTTAGAATGAAATTAAATGATACCATACCATGATGCAAATAAGAGCCAATTTTGTGTAGTTGTTAAGGCCCTAGACTAGAAACCTAGCTCTAATCCTGCCTTAGGCACAAAGCCAGCATAGTGAGCTTAGACTAGTCACCAGTCAGAAGAAGGCAGGACTTTTTTTTTGAATTATTCAAATTCACATTAATGTAATAGCATGGTTTTGCAAAAATATGATAAAACTGGATTCATTATTTTTTCCAGGCAAGTTGCGCATACAACAATTGGCAGAGAACACCAGATACTTCCGAAGACAACTTAAGAAAATGGGATTTATAATATATGGAAATGAAGATTCTCCTGTTGTACCTCTGATGCTCTATATGCCAGCAAAAATTGGGTAAAATTTAGAAATAGTTCCTAGTATATATTCTGAAACGTAGTCATTTTGAAAGAGAACATGTTGTGGCACCAGATTAAAAACTCATAATGTTAAAGACAAATCTTATTTTTAACAGGCTGTATTTAAGGTCAACAGGCTTAGATTCTTTTTTTCAGTAGTGTAAAACTGCAGAGTACGAAGTAATTCCTCTACTGGAATTCCTCTATTACTTGTACTAAGTAATACAGCTGTCATCAGCTAGAGAGGAATGTAGTAGAATTCTTAATAAATTAATGCTCAAGCTGAAGTTGATGTGTTATAACAGAGTCCTTCAAGTTTAAGTTACAAATAGCCTGCTGAAAGACAACCCCTGCCACATAGAATCTTTTTAACTCTGAGAACTGGATTTTTTTTAAGACCACCTTAAGATTGAACAAAAGAGGTCTTTGTGTACAGATATTAAGTCATAGCAATTGACAGTAACCTCTCAGGCATTCCTCACCATCCCCACCCCCATTGTGCTAAACAGCACCGATCTTGTTTTTGTTGTGGTTTCATTAGTTCTGCCTTGCCCTTTGCAGTGCATTTGGACGAGAGATGTTGAAACGGCATGTAGGAGTTGTTGTAGTGGGCTTTCCTGCTACACCAATCATTGAATCCAGAGCAAGAATTTGTTTGTCTGCATCTCATAACAGAGAGATACTAGACACTGTAAGTACCTATGTTTGTGTCTGTTTTTTCCTTCTCCAAAATCTGTATGTTCTTTTTTGTTTAAATATAATTATATAGAAATTAGATACCAAAGAAAGACTTTTTTCAGGAGTGAATCGCATGAGTTTAGGACACATCAGTAAATCGAGGTGGAGAGTCTCTTACTGAGTTAGAGACTTGGTATGTTCATTAGTTGGGCTAGTGTATTGAGTCAATTATTATTTTATGCACTAGTAGTAATCAAATAGCAAGCTAAAAAGATAGGCTTATGAAGATATTCTACACACTTTCGTTTTGCAACTTTATCTTTATAATTCTTCCTTTTGGAAAGTTTAATTAAATTCAATGTTAATGGGGATTTTTGGGCCAGTGAAAACTTTTTGCTTTTGTGTGCCAAATTATAATTTAATTGAGCAATAACAGTGCTTTAATATGCTGTATTGTAAAAAGATTGTTCCTTTATAACTCCCAAGAAATCTTTGTTTTGGCTTTTTATTTCAATAAAACACTGCCAAATGTTTTCTTTCCAATTATTTAAAAGATCTTGACCTAAATAGTCAATAGCACACACATACATACATTGCTTCATGTACAAAAACAAATATCATATTATACATTTGCATGGCTAATAGAATCACTCTGGAAAAAATAGCAGAGTGAGCATTTGTATATGTGCAAGTGTGTGTATGTTTACAGAGTAAGAAAAATTATGTCCAAACATGTATTTTGAAGTATCAGCATTTCCAATTAAGCAGCAGCTCCTAATGTCACTGCCTTTTGATATTAGATTAGAGTATTTTGAAATTACTATTTGAATTTGTAGAGGTTGACTAAAAGATACATTCTCTTTCTCAGCAAGCTATTTTGTTAACTAAAAAGTTGATTTGCTACAGCCAAGTCTTAGAAAATCGTTAATCATGTTAATATAGGTAGTCCTCAACTTCTAACAGTTCATTTAGTGATAGTTCAAAAAAAACTTTTTTAAAAGTAAATGTACTTAGATTATATGTAAAGAACTAATTAATGTTCCATGGTATATGCTTTCACTGTTGCTTTTGACAGAGTATAACCCTTTAAAACGTATGTAAATATTGATTTTTAAAATCTCACAAATTTTTGATGCTATAGTGTAGGGGTCACCAACCTTTTGGTCCTCAGGGACCACTAAATTCATAATTTTAAATCCTGTGGACCACTAATATGAATCTAACACGCTGCTCGCTGAAGCGCCTGGAATCCCAGTGACAGGTCCTTCAGGCACTTAGCTTGACCGCCTGTTTCTGAACCTGAAGCACTCCAAGAGCCATTTGGACCCGTTTCCCACAGAAAACAATACACTGGAAGCCACAAAACCTGGGTGGGCGTGGCCAACTCAATGTCACTCACTCCCAATCTGTCACATGACCACCACCCCAGCCACACCTACCCAGGTTTTGTGGCTCCTGGTGTTTTCTATGGGAAACAGGTATCTCTCCCCCTTTCTCTCATCTGTCTCTCCCTATCTCTTTCTCCCTCTGCCCCCTCTCTCTGATACTCTGGGACTCATGGCCACTTCTTCCACCCTTTGTTGGTGCTGGATGCAACTCAGTCGCTCAGGGAGAGCCATGACCTGCTCTCTGCCCCAAGACATTTGCCCAACCCAGCTGTGGCCAATGCTCCATGTCATAATGGGCTCCAGGAGTAGGAGGGGATGCTGTCTCCCCCATTGTGAAGTATGCTAAATTTAACTGCTCCGCAAGGCGCTGCCATGGAGGCGCCAACAGCAGTGGCGGAGAGAAACGGCTGGGTGGGCCAGTGTCTTGGGACGGAGAGGAAGTCACACATCTCCCTGAGCAACCCCCGACCTTACCTTCTCAGGCCAAGTGAGGAATGACTGGGAGGTGAGGACGAGGGCGGACCAGCCACTGGTGGGCTCAGCCGACAGGGAGTCATAGCAGGTGGATGAAAGAGCCGTGGGTTGCTAACACGTGTTGCTTTGGCCCACCTGCTCCACCTCCTCCCCTTGCCGCCACAGCACCATTACCTCGTTCCGGCCAGTGAGGGCTGCACTACTCTTTGCATGTTGCACCACCAGCAAAGTTACACGTTGCATGTACCATCCTCTACAGCGGTGATTTCCAGCTTCACCACGAGCTCCCTGGCCAGTCCCATATTCTATAGTTCTAGTCAAATGACTGGCCCATTGATCATCCTGGAGCAGCACCCGGGTGCACTGTGGACCACCAAAATTTTCTTGCAGACCACCAGTGGTCCATGGACCACCGGTTGGTGACCGCTGCTGTAGTGAACATACTTTTTTAAGTATGTAATTTCCATGGTTACATGATATCAGTAACTGGGGTCCATTTTTACTTAAATAATAAAAGTAGAAAATGGGGGCACTGAAAATCATCATGGAGTCTTAATCCTTTCTTCTTTCCAAATATTGATAATGTAAGAAAAAAAGTAGATAAATTTGATAGGTTTTATTGAATTCACATGATAAATGGACTCTAAAGCAGCTTTCCAGAATGTGAACTGAAGAAGTGGGAAGACACACCATTTTTAGCTTGTCTAATCATATCTGGGTCTTATTTGTGCTTACTAAAGTAAATATTGCTCTTTCCTTCCTCCTTCTTCATTGTCAAGAATATTCTAATTTTTCTAAGAAGCTTAAATTTGTAATGCTTTCTTATGAAATCATCCCATATGATAAAGAATGGTTCCCTCTTACAGTGTATAAATAGGTGATATAAATATATCTTCTTTGCCTCAATCAATCATTTTTATTTAGTCATAGACCAAATAAATAAATAAAAGAAAATAGAAAAATTACAATTAAGATAAAAAGAAAAAACATAGAATTCTAAAATATTTAAGAAAAATTGGAGGAGATACTACAACATACTATATAAACTATAGAGCAGTAGGTTAAAGGTGATCAATGAAATGAAATCAGTAACAACTTGAGACAGAATGATCAGAGCAACCAGGATGTTTCTTGAAAAGTGGAGATGATAATTCTTGGCAACCACCTGCATAGGGGAAATAACATGTTCCATTCTTTCAATTATTCCGCATCCACACAGTTTTTGTTCATAAGAGGTATTTTGATATAACTTTGCCTGAAAATACTTTGGCCCTGAACCAGAGCAAAGATTTTCTATATATAAAATATATTCCCATGGGTTAATTTCTTTTCAGGAATGAAAAATATACTTCCCTAAAATCACGGTTCACTGGTGCCTTTTCCTTTGTAGTCTCTGCAAGTCACAATCCTCTCTTTGTTTTAAATTAATAAAATCCTAAATCTAAGTTTAAGAATAACCGTCTTTCAAGAAAAAATCAATCACAAATTATTTCCATATGATATTTTTTTGCTGAACTGTTGCCTAAAATAAAATAATAAAATAAAATAGCACTAAGATATATTTGGCCATGTTTACTTTAATACCTCTTTTCTTCTTGCTCTCTTTCAGTTCCAAGGTTTATTTAACTTGGGGCAACGAGCAGGGAAAGAAAAAGCTCCCAACTATTTCACTACTTTGAGGTTTCAGGATATGTGGCACTCAGTTATTCATTTTATATTCTTGACTGTTGAATCCAAGTGGTTGTGAATAGATAAGATCTATTGAATTGTTGATGAAGTAAGAGCTTAGCAGAGCTTTTCCGAGATGTTGCTTCATAAATTGGAGCAAACATTAAAAGATAAAAAGTGAGAGGGATTATAACTTCAAGTTTCTCTTTCTCTCTCTCTCTCTGTCCCTCCCCCCCGTCTGTCTGTCATGTGTGCACACACGCGCGCGCACACACACACACACACGGTTGTTTTGTCAAGAAAAGTTGGAGGAAGGAATGCTGTGTATACCACCTTGAGCTCTTGGAGGAAAGGCAGTATGTAAAACTTAATACATCTGTCTAATTAAAAACAAGAAAAACAATTTATAGTGTAAATGAAAAACAGTTAACAATATTTTCTGTAATCTTGCAAGAGCTATAGGTGTTTGGAGTGAATATTTTATCTATTTGGTTTACATACTGCTCCAATTGTTATTAACTCTGAGTGCCACGTATTTCTATTCAGCAAAGGATCAAAAACTGTAACAAACATTAAAATTCAGAATATATTTTAAAAAATGAACAGGGACACAAATACTCAACTTCCAAATTGGATTCAGGTTTTTCCAGGATCAACATTTGCCTGCTGTCTTATTTATTTCTGTTAGTCCAGAATGGATGTTTTCCTAAGCATATCAGATTATTATCTTTAGAGATCTTATTGGATACTACACTTTCAGACCTTGGTTTAAGAGCTTGAACTCTGTTTTCTTAAAATTAAAGCTGAGATTTTCAGGTGTCTACATTTGACCCTGTAGCATTTATAGAATGTATTTTTGGTGTATGCTTATTCAAATACAGCGTTTACTGCATTTCAGTAGATAGTGCAATTAAACAGTTGAAATAAATACAAAATCACACCATAGCTGTATCAGATTATGGTACAGAACTCTGTAAACCATTTAGAGAGGGCTATAAAGCACTGTGCAGTGGTATATAAGTATAAAGGCTTTTGCTATAATTCCTTTGGCTGTGCATTTGATGTTACAAAATGACAAACTTTTTCCTGGATATTCGCCATTCTTAATGAAACAATAGGGAGCATTGGAAAGAACTAAAACAGCAAAATACTTGTCCTACTTATAAGCCCTCTTCATAACACTACCTAGCTCTTTAAATCCTAACTGTAGCATTTCTCTACTCCAAGCAGTAGCAATAGTACTTACCAATAGCACTTAGACTTATATACTGCCTTATAGTGCTTTACAGCCATAAGAGATTTACAGAGTCAGCATATTGCCCACAACAATTTGTGTCCTCATTTTACCCACCTTTGGAAGGATGGAAGGCTGAGTCAACCTTATTAATTTATAAAATGAATTTATATGTGTTTTATTTTTCCAGACTTTAAAGAAAATTGATGAAGTTGGAGACCTCTTGCTATTGAAATATTCTCGTCATCGAGTGGTACCTCTCCTTGACCGACCTTTTGATGAGACAACATATGAAGAGACAGATGACTGAACTCTTTTGATGTGTTCTGCGAATTGAGTATGCTCCTTAGAACTTTATATGGTTCAGAGACCAAGGTTCTTGAATGCAACACTTAATGACTGCTCGGCATACACAAAATGACTTTTTACTCACCAAACTGAAGTGGCCACAAGAGCTGTTAAATTATGTATGGTAAATGGCAAAATAAATCTGAATTTTATTCCCATTGCTTCAAGGTTCAGCTATAGGTGGCTGTCTGTCCTGCATTTTTTAAAATGCTGCCTTTTTATTTATGTTGCAGTAAAATCCCATTGACTTCTATTGGCACGTCTGCAATACTCATTCAGCCATGGAGACTTCGTTGGTGTGTTAGTAAACGCTGCAGGGTTTCTATTACTTTCTCTTTATAAATGTCTGACCTTCCTCAGATTATATGACTGTTCAAATGAATCAGTTAAGGTTTCTGAGATTGTTGATAGCTAATTAACATGAATAGAACGAATAAACCTAAATATTTCCCTTCCTCATTATTTCATGCTGTTGGGAGAGTGCCTTTTTATTAGTAAAATGATAATTGACATACAAGTTTAAGGAAATTACATTCATCAATGCACAAAAGAAGTCTTCCAGACCATTGGCCACTTTGGATTTTCAGGCTGAGTATTAAGCTTTCTACATTTGGGTAAGTAGCAAATAATATTTGAGAGCAGGAGAGGTTTTTGTGAGCATTCTCTTTTTCTGGAATGGAATTACTCATGCATACTCAACTTGTTCATATTTTCTTCATAGAGTATTACAAAATTATATCCTTGTGAATTCAGTTTATGTGTTCCATCAAGGAGTTTGTATTTTCCCCAATATTGCAAAATATTTGATTATCACATCCTACAGAGTGAAGCTATAATAGTTACCATGTAAATCTAACATAGTAAATTATCTTGGGCAAGCTTCATCATAGAATGAGCACTGAAGTTTGAATTCTGACAGATTATATTAGAATTTTCTGTATGAAACATTTTCTATATGAAGTTCTGAATTTCAGTTGCTGATATGATTTTAGATTGACTGTTTAGATTTCCAATTATGAAGATGACTGAAGAATCTGAATTAAAAATTAAGAGCCAATTTTGTCTCTATGAGCTTCACATGGTATTAATCTTTTGGGGACCACTAAAAGAATTATGATCTGATGGAAAAATAATTTATGTATATAGTTATTTGTGACAGCTGACAAAATGATGTTTTCTCAATAAAAGTGTGTACAAAGCAGTCGGGTTATGTCAAAAAGTGACATCATTACCAAAATCTCAAAGTACACAAGTGCATTGAAAAATGCAAATCTCTGTGTTGTCCATTTGCCAAATGCACCTTCCTGGGCCAGTATTTCACTGAATTGTATATTAAAATTGTCTGCATTTTATGTGTAACTCTAAAAAATTTCGGAAAATAAACTGAGCAAAAAAAAAAACAATAACATATGGAGCCAGAGGCTTATTAGCTAATGATGGCCCATATTTTGGTAGTCATTTAATAGGCGTTGCATTATAAGTTACAGTTTGAAAATCTCAAATTGCACTGTGCTCCTACTTTTCTCTGTTGGTAATAATGTATATATATGCTAGATTTATAAAATAAATGTTAAACATTTTAAATTAACTTTTTAATTAACTTTTTAATTTCTTCCAGAAATACAACTTTTTTACACTGTGAGGAAGTCATATATATTTGGTTGCCAGGTGGGAAGGGAGGGGGGAAAAAAAGCAGATTTTACATTGACTTTTAAGAAAATAACAATGCATGTTAAGCTGAGAAACTGCTTGACAAAATCTACTTGTGTTCTGCTTAATAAAGAGTTCACAAAAAGGTGTCTGAACATTTTATTTCTTTAAAAAAGTTGGTGAAAATTCCTTGCAGAATAAAAAGCTGTTAAGTTTTACATACTTATCCCTCCTCTTCCTCAGCCCAACAATCTTGCTGAGAACAATTCCACACAGCATCCATTTCTTCAGTCAGTTTGGAGAGGTATCTATTTGCGACTGAGGTGTTCTATATGAGACAGCATTTCTGAGAGAGGGAATCTGACTTGAGTCATGATTAATGAAGTAGCTATAAGAATATATTTATAGATTTAGAAATAGTGCCTAGTAACTATTTAATACTAGAAGAAGAATCAAAAGACATGTACTTCTGTGCCTGGGGAAAAAGGCAGAAGGAAGTGATCTCAAATTATCAATTTCACAGACATGAAATTTTTTTACATATCCACTTACAGTCAGTAATAGTAAGGTGCCAAAGAGTTGGGGCCATAGGGTTTGGAGTTCAACAGCATTACTAAGTAATAGCTGTCCAATATGATTTTTTAAGGGAAAGGTTAAGAGTCAGATCTTGAAATTTAAATATGGATTTGATACGTGATCTCCCTGAAACCAATTTGTCAGCACTGAACACACTATCACAATAACGGATCTACTTGCTTTGGATGCCACCAAGACAAATGTGAATCTGACAATTGGTTCTTTCCCTTTTGCTTCATTTTAACAGGTTATCCACTGAAAATTCACATCATGAAACAGTTTTGTACATTACCAAGATGCACAAGCCTTGACCAGATATATAGGTCAGTATAAATGTTATGTGGGATCTAAATGAAACAAATTACAGATTTAATCTGCAGACAAGTCATATCAGATATGATTATTCTTGGCAATTGCATGCAAAAATGTGATCTGAGGTAAGGATCCTCATAGATCCAAATAATTACATAGTATTCACATAGAACCACTATCAAATCATAGGTCACATCTATGTGTTAAATTCCTCGTCCTTTTGGACCCATTGTGATGTATAATATGGATTCAAGAAATGAATTGCTTCCAATTTTTTTTCAAGAAATCCAGCTGAAGCCATCACAACCATGTCTACAGTGTATTCTGATTATCCTAAATTACACCATGTTTTGCTCTGTACCTAAGATCCCTATTTATGGATTATTTGATATTAGGTGAATCTGATTTTAAAATCATGTGAAATCAAGATATGATTTGGATTTATGCTTTAGTGCCATAATCTATTGATGATTCTTGCAAGTGCCATATAGGAATCATAAGAATCCTTGCCCCAGAGCATACTTTTATGTTATGTTGTACATTTGGATCTCAAAAGGTTCAGTCACATGATCACTATGTCTCATTATAAGCAGAGTACATGCAACTGAGATGTGACCAATCAGACTATTATGTGCAATTGTGGTTTCATTTAGAAAAAACGTATAAGATTTCAGATCTATGCTTTTGCACCTTGGAAGCATCAACTACCTTTGTCTTTTTATTTGTGATAACTGACTTCATGTGGTAACTTGTGATTATATAGCTGTTTAGCGGACGTCATATAAAACACAAATCAAGACAATCGTTTGGAACCTCAGATCCACGTTTTGGACCAATATGGACCCTAAAGCCGTTGTAAATCTAATCTGTTGTAGGAATAAAATCTCTCAGACAGAAGCTGTAGCCAGGTGAGTGGACCACACCGGATCCCCCCCTCCGTTTTCCTTACAGGGGAGAGGGGGGTGTCGCGGGTACGTGTATTCATTCCCGTGGCAACGCTCACAGCCGGGCCTGCGAGCAAAGATCCTCTTGCGGGCAAACGTCACCGAAGGCTGCGATGGAGGGAAGCCAAACCACTGGAGGGAGAGCAAGAGCTGCAGACGAAGCTCGGCTTCTGGGGGAGCGCGTGAGGAGACGGCGAACGCTCCGCGAAATCCGAGAGCACCCCGGACTGAGGAAGCCGCGGGGGCGCCAAGGAAGGAAAGACGAGCCAAGAAGACCCAGCGAAAGGACCGGGGGATCCTAAGGCTGTTACGAGGAAGGCGCCGGGGCAGAACCGAGGCTGCGGCGCTGGGCAGCCAAGCCCTTGGGGTGGGGGGAGCGAAAGTGCCTCGCGCCATAGCAGCGACAGCCTTGGAACCGTCCTCCGGGGGAAGCGGCCGGAAAGTTTGCAGGACAAAGAGCTGCCAAGAGTCTTCGAGGGGGGCTCGAGTCACAACAAGGGGGGCGAGGCGCACCCTGCAATATGCGAAGGACATGGGACGCCTCCGGCCAAGGAGCGGCCGGGAACTCGCTGCGGCAGGCACAGCAGCCAAGGTAATCGGAGGCAGGGAGATGCGGCGGCTGCGGGTATCGCGGCGCCTGGCCGGGTTCCAGAGGTGGGCAACGTGTGGACCGGCGACGGAGGCACGTGAGTTTCTTCCGAAGACGAGGAGGAGGAGGAGACGGCAGCGGAGTTTCTGAGGCGATCCGAAGAGCGGCCGGCCGGAGGGACTCTTGTTTCTCCACCTCCCGAGAAGAACCATTTCCCCCGCCTTTGCTCCGTAGAAACTGGGCGGTTTCGGGAGTATGTGAGCGCCGCTTCTTCAGATTAGTTGGGCGTCTCGGCTGAGCCACGTGCGGTGGGGACAGCCGGAGCGGCGGCGGAAGAAATCGGACTTCTCGCCGCGGGACACGCCGGAGGGGAGCCGCTTCCTCCTCTTCTTCCTGCACCTTTTCCAGTTTGCGGCTCTTCTCGCGCCAGCGCCTTCCTGCAGCACCGGCGCCTGTCGGGGCGCCAGCTCAAAGCTGGGCAATAAAACCCGGGGCTCAGAAAACGGCGCGGAGCTGAGAGACGGAAGAAACGCGAGCCGGGTTGAAGGCCGCGGGGGGTGGGGTGGGGGGCGAGGACTTTCCCTCGCCCAATTTTGTCTCTCCCTCCCTCCCTCTCATTTGATACCCTTCACTCCGACCGTTTGCAAAGAGGAGCGGAAAGGCGGCGAGAGGACCGGGCTGCCTCGTTTCCCTTCTTCGGAAAGGTTTAAGAGACCGGCGAGGGTGGAGTAGCGCTCGACGCGGCTGGTCTTCCTGCTCGCCTGCCGTGCGGGAGGGGGGGGCAGGAGGGAGACAGGGAAGCCTTGCAAGGAGGGGCGCTGCTCTGGGGTGGGAGGAAGAGATGTCTAAAGCCCGCGGCAGAGCTGTGCTTATTCTGAGCCTCCTGTTTCTGGCAACTTCGCTTGCTGCTGTCCAAGGGCTGCCCTTGAAGAAACAGCGCAGTCCCCACCCGAAAGAAACGGACTATACCTTGGTGGAGGTGAGTGAAAGCCCATCTTGCCGCCTTCAGGCAAGCCTCAACTGACAGGCTTCCTGGCCATTCCGCAGCCTTGCTTGAAATGCTTTCTCAAAGTGCAGAAGAACGTATAACCTTAGCAAAAGATGAATGAAAGACTTTTCGTTCTGGCTGCTGTTAACTGCTGGGCCAAGTTCCCCGTAGCTTCATCTCTGCCCTGAAGGTTCCTCCTAAGGTTTATTTTTTCTTCAGTTTTGTGGCCAGAGCGGAAAGCAGGCTATTCTCTTTGCAGGAACCCCTCTGTCTTCTGCTGCTTATTCCTGACATACAGGCGTCATTCTCTCCCTTTATGATGTCTGCCCTTGTCTTGGCAGGAGATGATTGACCTGTCACAGCCAGTGGGTAAATGGTGGCTCCAGGTGGGGACTGGGGCGGGTGGGGGTGAGCAGCAGAAGCAGCTGCTGTTGCACCTTCCCTACAGACCCGGAAGGAGGCTGCTATATTTGCTTGCTTGCATGTGTGGAATGCATGCCCACCACTGGCCACAGCAGGGGGTGGTCTCTGACTTGTGGGTGGATGTGCTTTTTTTTACTCTTTCATTTCTTCAGCAATTAAGCCCTCTTGTCTCCTTGCTTTGTCCTTTCCTGAGGTTGGATTTGCAGCACAACGCGGGCACTGAACCATTGCTCATTCTGAAAGGGGCTTATTGTGCACAAGTGCATGCTTTACCATTTTGGTGCTATTCTTCCTTTTGAGATGTGCCAGATTATTTTAGTCAGAATTATTTGGGGAAGGGGTAATTGCTGAAGATGAGATGGGAAAGATGATAAATATTTGAAATAGTGGAGGCATCAGCTGGGAGGGAAAAGAACTTGGAGAAAATGGAGGAAGGGCATCCTTTTGCTGGAGAAATGTCTTTTTCTCCTGTTTTAACATGGTTGGCTCTTTTGAACAACTCGTTTACATTTGGTACATGAATGAGAAATTAAATCTATTGCCTCCCCACCCCGCCCCGCCCCAGACCCCAATAAGTTGTGGTTCTGTATGTTTCTGTTGTCTGGAATTATTGTGACCCTCACAGTAATCAGGATGTCGCATGCTTACATCTCAGCGCCAGAGCACTCTGGGTTTGTTCAGCAAGCCTTAAACCAAGTATTGCGACTTTGTTCAGATGTTCACTTTTCTGCTGTCATAAATGCAAGAGTTTGCATTTCATTGGTTATTGTTTTTTTTCTTTAATATCAAGGAGACAACACAGTTGCTAATGTTGCATTCAGTAAGTGAATATTGAATATGGCAAGTCACTTTAAAGAAAATATGTTCCCAAAAGGAAAATATATGCTTATGTGTGGCATTAAGAAATTATTGGATAGTGGCTATTGCAACTTGGGGATTTTTCACTCTTCTTTGGGTCACCTTACTAATGACTGACTCCCCATGTAACACAATAATATAAATAAAAAAACTGGCTTCAGAGCTTTTAATTAGCCAATGTTTCTGTAGAGGTTCCTGTGTTCTGTATAGCTTGCTGGTCTAAGCAGACTCTAATTAGCAGGCAAGGATTGGGCAGAGCAGATTTTGAGATGTTCCTAAAACAACAGAGAATGCTCAGGGTCACTTTTAAATCATCAGATACATGTTTTGCTGCTCTTTCTAACAGCAAGCCCTAAGTGTCTTTAACTTACATTTTCTCTCTTACCATAGAATTGCAGCTGCAATTACCAGCTGTTTCCTAAATCTAGATTTGACTTAGGCTTTTTTCCTCAAATTTTTTCTCATAGAATGGATACAACCAGAGAATCCCCAATAGTTTTCAATGTTTCTTACTGCCAAAAGCCAGTTAGGTGAGCACTGTTTGTTCTGCAGCTGCTGTTTGTGTTTGACACAAATCTTTTGGCTGCCTTTCTGCACAGCAGCTGCTCCCAGGTGGTGAAGCTTGCATTCTTCAGCTGCTGGGCTGCACCAGTACAGGAAATTGGGAAAGCATGCTAACCTTTGAAGTCAGCAAAGGGCTTTTTGCACTGGATGTATTGAGGCAAATGGATTGCCATGGATGGCTTCCCCATGTTGTCCACCTGGAGGGGCTCCCTTTATAAGGTTCACTGTGTTCACTGTGAATGTCCCAAAAAGCAACATAGTTCACTACCTTCAAGAAATGGAGAGCTACAAGATGTCACTGAACATATTGAAATCAAGAACTGAGGGAAAGGGAGGGATTTCCCCTAAACCAGGAGCGGTTAAGAGATTTGTAATGCTTGTTTTTATATCAAGCCTCATTTATTTTATTCTACAGAGAAAATAAATAAAGCTTTTGCGATAGTCCTGGGTTTCTCTGTAAGAGAACACCAGTATGTGAACTAAAATGCTTTAAGCCTTTTATTTTAAATGTTTAAAAAACTGATCAATCTCTTAGAACTTAGAAAACAACATAGCATCGGTCACTAATGAAATTATGTAAACTTTGCAGTGTCTTTTCTTAACACTGTAAAATGTGCTAAATCCAACAACTGAAACGGTATAGGGCAGGGGGTAAAACTCACGTCACGGCGGCATCACATGATGTACCAGGACTTTTGCCCTTTTGCCAAGCCCAGGGGCGTGGCGTGGCCAGCACGTGATACATCCAGCCCACGGGCCAGGAGTTTGACAGCCCTCATATAGGGTTTCCTGCTTGATAGGAGATTGGACTAGAAGACCTTCAAGGTCCCTCCCAACTGCTGTTATTCTATTATTCTGTTAATTGTTCTGGATAGTTTTATACCAGAACTAATTGAAAAGCAAGAGGGAGGGAGGGAGGGAGGGAGGGAGGGAGGAGAGAGAGAGAGAGAGAGAGAGAGAGATATTGTGATTGAAAAAATAATATTTCTGATGCTGGAAAATATAATTTCATATACACGTAGGCCTAAATAATTTTTTTTGGCAGTTTCTCACTGATTTTTGTCAAGGATGTCACAGTTAGTAGATCTTCTCCCCACACACTTTTCCTTGGTTCTAATTATTCATGTCCTCTCTGCTTGTTCAGCTATCTGGTAACCCTGCTTCTTACAAACTTTAAGGTAGAGGCCAGAGGAGGTTATTATTCCATTAACTAGGTCAGTGACGTTTTTCAAGCAGTCAAAGTCGTCCAAGCAGCTTGTGGACTTTGAAAGTTTTGTTTCACACTGATATATTAAGCTTCCTCTTCTGCCATCTCCTATTGGTTTAGTGGATAAAACTGCAGGTTGATGATCCCCCTCCAAAACCTGCCTGCCTCTCTCTGAATATAGATAAACAAGCCACATTTCAGTCGTTTCCTTCTTTCCAAAGAAAGGTCAAAGAGCATAATACAGCCAGGAAGGAAGCAGGTGGTAAAAGCAGCTTTCCTGGTCAAAACAATTAAAAGTAGCATTGAAGCCTTTTGATGACTAGCCAGAAAGCCTGTTCTCAGTGGTTGGTCACAGCAGTTTTAATCCAGTTAAAGGTGAGAAAGGAAAATGCCAACTTGGTGGAGACTCACTGTGTTTCTGATCTGGGGCCAGAGAGAGCTATTATATATAAGGTTACTGTGGTTTCAACTTTGTATATAATCTCTTGTGTGACCATTCACAATGATCCTCTATTATCAAGGTTTTTCAAATTGTGTGCTGTGGAATATGAGGGTTCTGTAAATAGTTCCCCATTCTAGGTTTGCTCAAACACAGTCAGTTGCTTTTCACTGGAGATTTGCACCTTGATCAGGGTTACAGGACCCTTGTCTCTCTTCTCCCTCCCACCCTCCTTAAAAAAAAGGCTCCATTCAGTAGTTGGGCAACAAGATTTTAACATGGTCAAGGTCATGATTTTTATACTAGAGTAAAAAAGGGTAGAGTCTCAACTTATTTGGAAGGTACCTCTGTTCACTGGTTTCAATTTATATATGTAGGTTTATATTAAAATTTCCACATTAGGGTCTCATTTGGCAATAGCCTGCCTATTATAATATTCTGTTGTATTTTGAACAAATCTAAATAATTTTAAAATGATAAAATCTCTCAATTGTGCAACTTCTAGAGCAGGGGTGTCAAACTCATTTCACTGAGGGCCTCATCAGGGCTGTGGTTGACCTTGGGGGGGTGTCGTGGCTGAGTGAGTGGGTGTGGCTGACTATGTGGGCATGGCCAGCTTGACGCCACTCCCCAAACAGCTGGTATGTTTCCTCTTTGCATTGGGTAGACCAGGCCGAAGCCATGCAAGCTAGCCCCTTTTTCCAGGACAGTCCCATTGGCCGGATCTGACCACAGCGTGGGCTGGATCCAGCTCACATCCCTTGTGTTTGACACCCCTCTTCTAGAGGAAGTAATTTTGGCATTTGTGGTTCGGACCATAGAAAATCCAGGAGCTACAGGCTAAAGCAGTAATCAACACAAGCATATCAGAAGAAAGCAATAGCTTTTGGAAGCATTTCCACCCTGTTGCCAAGTAAACTACATGGAGATGTCCATGTAGTCATCAGGATTTGGATTTGGCTCAAGGAAGCCTTTTCTCTATTTTGGGTAACCCAGCATCCTATTGTTGGACAGAGCTTTCCTCTTGAAAACTCAGGTTTGCATTTGATCATCTTTCTGGGTTAAATCCTAAATTAGGCTGATCAGATTGCAGTGATGTCTTTACACAGTTCAAGCTAATATACCAATTACATCCATTCCTTGGAATGCTGGATTAGACTAAGTTAACACATGGTTTCTGTGCATTTTATTTGGACTTTCTTGTACCTATATGATAGAATGGGAAGAAGGCAATTTTCATTAAGAACTTTCATTCCGTGAGGAATTTATTCAGGTGCTTTCAGTCAAATATCAAACTGTCATTTTGGTTTCTCTTCATAAACATTTTAATGTAAACTGTGAAAAGGATTCATTGTATTTTACGATAACCAAGGGCCACATTTATTCTTTCTTGCATTCAAGTTAACATACTATCAACCAAGGGCCCAAGATTGTTGGGGGCAATAAGCTGACTTTGTAAAAATGCCACTTGGGGGGGCCAAAAAGCCCTAGTAATAAGCAGGCATATACAATGGAATGAAGGCTATTGCTGAGCGCATTGGGTTGTGCTCCAAAAAAAATTGTAAGCCGCCCTGAGAAGGGCGGCATATAAATATGATTTTTTTTTAAAAAAACCACTGGGGTATTTTAGGAAAATGAAATAAAAATGAGAAGATATTAGAAACAATTTATTTCCACAATTAAAGACACCAGCAAAAAGGATAGATTTTCCCAAATCAGAAGGGAAAGAACTGGAACAATGTAAGAAAGTCTCAGCTGAGCTTTTGAGAAGAGCCCAAGAGCTGAAGTGGAATGGGGTAAATTAATGGGGTAAATTACAGGCTGAGCTGAGATTATTGCTTTTGTTTGCCTGAAGGGAAAGTTGAGGTCTTTGGACATTTTATACCTATTTAAGTTAATTTAGTGCTTACACAAAACTTTTCATGCATTTCCTGTCCCTGTAATTAAAGTCAGAGGAGAAGGACTACAAAAAAGGGACTTGGGGTCCGCAGGGTACCTATCCTTTGAGATAAAGGAAGAGGCTTTTTTGTTGATACTTCTTAATAAGTAATCTCTTTTCTAGAGAGCTTTGCACCAGATGAGGCACAGATCTTGGTCATTGTTGCTTGTCAGGGAGAGAGAGATGATAAGAGTCTAACCATCCAAATAAACAGAACCAAATAGTTAGTACCTTTTCTTTGATTTAGGTATCTGAGATTCAGCATACCCTATCTGAAGAACCTGGTCTCAGGGCTGACAGAAATAAAAGTATTATCTCTTTTATTCATTAAACATGAAACTCAGTCAACTGAACATTTAAAAATGTATCACAAGTACCAGTGATTGGTGCTAATGGTTGATACGGGTTGCTGTCAGTGTCCTAAGTATCAACAAAGTATCCTTAAAATATACTATGTTCCAAGAATAATAATAATAAAGTATTATTATTATTATTATTATTATTATTATTATTATTATTTCCAATTTCACTAAGCTTAAAAGGAGCCGAGTGGACCATTGATTTTGTTGGAGCAATGGACCTGAAAGAAATAAGAGTTTGTCTCTTCTTCATTTGCTGTTTTAATGGTCGAAACCTATGCTTTTCTCCTGTTCTTTGTGGGCTTATCAGGTAATGAGACCCCCAAAAATTGATTGATTAGAAAGGTATGAGAATCTCTGCCAAATTGAGCAATCATACTTCCTTCAGTCTTATAGCTGAAGCTTTCTTTGGGACTCAGAAATATTGCCACAAGCCCTTTTGCCAGGGCTGGTCCCACTCCTTAATAAAAACAGCAGAGACCAGCAATCTTCCTGCTGTTTTCTCTCATTTTCACTGTGGGAGAGGAAGACAGGCTCTAGGGCTTTGATGTGCAACCCTTGTAAATCCATCGATGATGCCTTATGTGTGCTCATGTGAGTCCCAACCAGCTCCAGCTCCTTTGAAGTGCTCCAGTGATCAAGATGAAAGTAGTGAGGGGGAAGAGACTTTCAAAAGCCATCAAGCCCTAATTGCAGGTAATAGAGCCTCTTGGTATCCCATATGGAGGAAGGGGGGAGCATCCCCAGTTTCTCTAATCCTGCAGCTAAATTCTGGGCTCCTGCAGTGAAAGGAAGTAGCATACAGAGAACAAGACTTGGGGAACTCAAGCTAAATGTTGGGAAATAGCTCCTTGCAGTGAGCATGGTGGGCCTGCAGAAGTAGTCTTTCAAAGAAAGGTTGGGACAGACTTCTACATTGTGGCAATGGTGCTTCAGGAATTGTAGTCCAACACACATGGAAGACTCCAGACTTTGGAAGACTGGTTCCAAAAGATCACTGGTAAACATCACTACAGTGCACATTAGGTTGTAAATCATTCCCAGACTATGTTCCTAGGAGTGTTTATATTAATTAATTTTCCAATCCATAGCCAACACCCATATTTTTTATTTGTAATCATAGAATTGGAAAAAAGTACTCCAGTGAATTGAATTCCATCTTGTATAATGCTGCAGAATATAAAGTATACAAAGCAGTACATCAACTGCTTGAAACCATGTAATCAGGAGTTCAGAATTAACTTGTTTTCACTGCCCTGATTTCTTGGCCATTCTGAAACTTTTAAACATTTTGTGTTATTTTACTGGCAACCAGGAAACTGGCAGTTAGTTGGGATGTGATTGTTATTTATGATTACAATTCTTTTATTTATTTTTTTTACAGCAAGTAACCAGTGAGTCAATTTGCTTGCTTAAATTTTCCGAAAAAAACCTGCTCCTAATTTCATCATGGTCTGAATGTGCAGTGGTGACATTATAGGACAAGGTTTTTTCAACGGAAAAGCCTAGAAAATATAGCTCTTCTTGAGGGGCCATCATTGGAACCTGCTCTATCTTGCCTTATATGCAAGTTTGCAAGGAAAGGGCTCGAGCATCATAGGAGTTGTACTCTAACATGTCTGCTGGGATAAGAGGAAGTTGGATCTTCATCAGGCAGTAAGACTACAACTAACTTTCATTTCAGATTGCCACATCACCTGATGTCCCTTCATTCAAAGAAGAAATGCCAGAGTCACACAGAATGCAGAACTTGAGGCTGAATGGGCAGGTGACACCAGATCAACACAAGCACCATTGGCCATTACAACAGGCTTCAAGGAACCAGTTGGCATCACTTCAACCTGCGGAAATACCCCCAGAAGAGAAAAAACCTTTTGTGCTGGACTTACAAAGCCTGACAGGCTTAGCCAATGTGGATCTGAATGCCCAGAATCCAAACATACAGGTAGGCTGATGATTTCCTTAAGCTACTCTTGCTAGTCTAGCTACAGACAAATCAGAAATGGAAGGATCCTTTGCATCTCTCTTTCTCTTCCCCTTTCCCTCTCTCTTTTCCACAGGCTTGATTTTTTTTCCTCCTCATTCTCCTCTATTGAGGTGAGCAAGCATGAGAACTGTTAACTTCCCTAAAATTATCCAGTGGTTTTCATGGGGAATAGCAAAGTTGTTTCTAATATATGCCCCCAAAAAAGACCCTAACCCTAACCCAAAAAAAAAGAATGACTGGTAATATATAATTTAGTTTATTGACTTTTTTTCAGATCAAGTTTTTACTATGGTCTTTAAGAAACTTGAGAATATTTCAATAAAGAAATAATAACAATAGCACTTAGACTTATATACTGCTTTACAACCCTCTCTAAGCAGTTTACATATTGCCCCCAACAATTTGGGTCCTCAGAAGGATGGAAGGCTGAGTAAACCTTGAGCTGGTGGGACTCAAACTGCTGAACTGCTGGAAGTTGGCACTCAGCAGAATTAGCCTGCAATACTGCATTCTAACCACTGCACCACAATGGTAATGTCAAAATTAAATTGAAAACTATAAGATTGATAATGCCATACATAGAATAGTGTAGTATTAATCTACTTCTAAATATGTTTCTTAAAGTTTTGGATCATTTAATACAATAAAGATTAAAATATATATTAAAACGTAATATAAGCTCATGGCTATAACCTTTATCTAAATTATTTGACTGATCATATATTATTTAGAGTGAGAAAGAAAGGGAAAAAGAAAAATGTGATATTGTTATATTGTTTACCTCTCTGGTATCTCTACCAGATGGGCCAATATTTTCAGATTAATAATGCAAATTTAACAACTGTATGAGTGTCAGCTAAATAAATGAGCTTATTGAATTGTCCCTCCAAATAAATGCAAAGCAGAATTGTATTATATTTGTATACACAAAAGGGAAATTTATGTTCAGAATGTCATAAGAGAAGGACTTTATTTACTTTCCTGTAGCTCAGTCTACTTAATTGAACTCAAATACTAAAATAAGGGTATAAAGAGTTTTGAGCTGTGGGATAGAGAGTTTCCAATCCAGCTTATTAGGTCTCTGCAAGGTTCGTGAAAGGAAGGCCTCAATGCATGGGAGCATATTCAAAGTAACCTCTGTCAAATACTTAAAGCAGTTATTTATCTTTCTTTTAAGAGTTCAAGACAAAATGCTTTACGTACAGTTCTGCATATTCCAAAGGAACTCTTTCAAATAGTTTGTTCAATTTTATTTGTTACTTACATGATTTAATATCTTTTGAAGAACTGTTCTAGATCACATCCAAAGCTTATGTAACTCACCATGTTATTTTCACATCTGCCTGCTGCCTGACTATCAAACTGAGGATAATTCATAGTTATTGGGATTTGTAACCATGGATATTTTCCATGAATATGCTTGGTCCTCCTTTTAAAGCTGCAGTGGTTGTGTCTGTCATTATGCTCATAACAAGATACCTTTGTTAACTATACAGTTTGCAGATATATGTCTTCTCTGAATCTTTTGCCGTGGAGCTTTATTGAATGATTCCAGATTCAAAAGCTATGAAAGAAAGAGGGAAAGAAACTTTAGCACATTCACACAATCCATAATTTATATCCCTCAGATAAAAGGTAAAGGCAAAGGTTTCCCCTGTCCAGTCATGTCTGACTCTTAAGGGACAGTATTCATCTCCATTTCTTAGCCGAGGGAGCTAGCATTGTCCAAAGACATGTCCATGGTCATGTGACCAGCATGACTATATGCCAATGTGCACTGAAGTGGTACCTATTTATCTATTCATATTTGCATGCTTTCAAACTGCTAGATGGCAGGAGCTGGGTCAAGGATGGGAGCTCACTCTGTCTGGTGGTGCTTGGGTCTCAGAGCTGAGCTATTAGCTTTCCAGCTGACAAGCTCAGTTCCTGAACCACTGAGCCATCGCACACATACCTCATCCCTCAAATAGTTACACTTAAATAAAAATGAAAATATGCAAATAGAGTTTGAAAATTTTAATTCAGTTGGAAGGAGAATAAGTGAGTGTGAAGGATAGTTTTTAGAAAGCAGAAAGTCAAGAGCTACAAGGACTAAATTTTTCAGACAAGAAAGTTAAGATGTGAAAGACATATAGATAGTTGAAGGTAAAATGTGCTGCTTACCTTTTGATTTAGTGCTGATGCTTCCAAAACGATTCAATGCCTTGACTTCCAGGTGACCATTGAGGTGGTGAATGATCCTCAAGCAGAGATGGAGATGGACTTGCTGAAGGAGACTAGCAATGACTGGTCCCTGTCTTCCTCTGACTGGTTGTCTCATAAGGACCTCTTTTGGCCTCTTTTCTGGGAATACATAGATCCCATAGAGGATGGTGATGACAATTTGAACATAAAGAGCAGGGATGAAGAAGAGGAGGAGGAGGAAGGAAGATTATACATCGGAGTATGATGAAGAAGAAATAGTACTGAGTGGAGTGGGGGGAAATTGGCATCAGAGATGGCCTAATCGAAAGAATTGGATCTTAAAAGAGAAATACAACTATGGTGAGTCTGCCTTTTTTGCTCTTAGTAAATCTGATCTGCTGAGTATATCCTTCTTCCATTAAGGGTCAAAAAACAATAGCTGATGAACAGTTCATATTATATGATCTCACTGTGTGTAGAACAAGCTTGTTAAAACTGAGCATTTTTCATTCATTAATGGCATGAAATGTACACTTTCCTTTATATTATATGCTACAAACAGCTTTTCCCAATCAGATATTTAGGGATTGACACACACACACACACACACACACACACACACAAATATATATACATATACATATACATATACATATATTACTGAGGAACAAAAGTGTGAGTTCAGCTTTCAGAAGTCCCATCCATTGATCATATATCTCTGTGTGTGTGTGTGTATGTATAAATGTATAAATATATGTATATATATATATATATATATATATATATATATATATATATATATTTGTTTAGTAGATTTTCACGGGTAAGGTATGTAGGTCTTGGTGTATTGGGTCTTATCCGTGTAAGATTGAGTATCTTGGCGACATTTTGACGAGGTCCCTTTCGCCATCTTCAGGCTGGTGTCTTGACTTTGTGCTTGTGCCAGCAAAGCGTGATCGGAGCTGCCTTCTCTCTATATATTTATAGAGAAAGCAGCTCGATCGCTTGCTGGCACTTTAAACAAAACACTGCGGCTGAAGATGTGAAATGTCGCGTCACAAGATATCTCTCAATCTTACACGAGATAGATCAACTCTAAAACTAATATATGTATGTATGTATGTATGTATATTATTCAGCTTTGTTCGGGTATTTTCCCACGTCATTACAGTTGTGCTTTTAAAGTTGTAGCGATGTTTGACAGAATCTCATCTGCCATCATCAGGCTTGTGTATTGGGTTTGTCTGTGTGTCAGGCTTCCACAGCCATTTCAGTTTTTGTGAAAGCCTGACACACAGGCAGACTCTACAACCTGATGATGTTGAATAATTCTAAAAACGTCAACTTCACAACTATAATACGGGAAAATACCCAAACAAAGCTGAATACAAAATGCAGCATAATTTGCAAATGAGAGCATCATCTCACATTAAGAACCCTGGGGAAAAACTAAGCCTTTATGACAGAAGTATAGCTCACACTGAATTCTTCTATGTATCTTGTAGGAGGATTGTAACTTTGTTCTTCACTAGATTTTGTTGAATCTTCATGTGTTTTGTTTTATGTTGTTGTTGTCTCTGGCTCCAGATTATGAAGATGAAGAGGACTGGAGTCCTTGGTCTTCCTGCAGTGTAACCTGCAGCAATGGCCATCAGAAGAGAACCCGGTCTTGTGGTTATGCATGCACAGCCACAGAATCAAGAACTTGTGAGCTGCAGCACTGTCCTGGTATGTTCTAATCTTCTGGGCTGCAATATTTCCATAGGCTCTGCTTTAACACTTCAGAGTTATTCATTCATTCATATCAGCCTATGGGCGTGCTCTATTACTATCTCATCTGGACCACGTAGACATTCTTTGAGTTTTTAGAAATTGTCTTTTCAGACATCCTATGAGAACTAATGTGGAATCTGAGAAGGAGGAAAATGCTTTTGGCTGTGTTCTCTCTCCCATTCTTTGCCCTTGAATGTTGAGAAGTCCCTCTTCCTCCATTTCCTTGATATTATAAAATGAAGACATTTCTGGAACTGGATTGTCTCTTGCAGTAAAGCAAGATTTGATGACAGTCTTGAAAAATCAATGGATCCATTATTAATTGCAACCATTTCCACTATACCTTTACTCAGCTGTTTGATATACCAGCTATATTGAGGCCATCAGCTAAAAGCCTACTGTGAAGTTCAAAAGAAAGCTTTTAACCCTTCATATGTGGGAGCAGATTGCAGTCTTGGAAATGATTAGAAAACTAGTGGAGGAATATGTTCAGTTTCTATTCCTGTAGACCACGGGTGTCAAACTTGTGGCATCATGTTGCTGTCATGTGACATTCGTGACATTTTCCCCCTTCACAGAGCTGGGGTGGGCGTGGCCTGCATGTGACACATCCGGCCTGTGGGCTGCCAGTTTGACACCTCTGTTGTAGATCTTTTACATAAAACAGATTGTATCTCACAGTGTACACTCTGACCTGTTTGCTTCTGTGCTTTTCTCAAGGAGAAGTTGGGGAATTGGCTTCTACCACTGAAGAGGCACCATTTGAAGCTGACAATACCACGGAGTTTCTAAATGCAGGCCAGTAAAGTCCTTGCCCTTAAGACAATAATATTAGGATTGTTGTTAAGAAACTGCATTGTAATGTGGATCTGTCTCTTTCATATTTCTGAGAACTATATGTGAACAAAAGTATTGGTGATCTTTGACATTCAAATTTTGCTGTCCCAATTTTATGCTGGAACAAATAGACATCAAGATATGCAAAGTTTTGTTGAAATCTTTATTAATACTGCAGATGGATGCAGAAATGGGAAGAAAATACAATTAAGAGTGGAAAATAAGAAAATGAAGGGAATTGAAGTTAACGGATCCCTCCACTCTTAATTGCTACACCGAATAATTACTTTGCACCTTATCAGTGTGTCTATGTGTATTTGCTATTGCTGCTGTTTTCTATAGACCCAGAAAAATATATTTTTGTAGTAAGTAATGATTTTAAAATAGGCTCAAGGAACTCTGTTTTACTTCCTGCTACTCACTTCTGAATTCAAGAAGCTTTGCTATTTGTCCTCCAAACTTTTTGTAAATATCTGGGCTTATTCTCCAATATGCTTAAAATCACCCTTCCCAATGTAGCATCTTTTGATATCTGCTGGATTACAAAATCCATAATTTCTAAGCAGTATGAGCCTCCTCACAGGAAGCAACATATTTATCAACTTCTTTGGAGGTCATTATGATGGGAAAGGCCAAGCTGAACCATGGAAGCTGTAGTAAAAAGTATTTGCTTTCTGAGGATTTGGACAAAAATTCTAGGACAAAATCTCCTAATAACTTATATTGATTTGATTCTTCCTTCCTTTCCCAGATGTGGATAGTTGTGAGAAATGGCTTAATTGCAAGAGTGATTTCCTCAACAAATACCTAAGCAAAGTGCTTTCAGACCTACCCAACTGTCCCTGCTCTTACCCTTTAGAAGCTGTTTATAATGCTGTAAACTTGCAAGATGAGCAGAAGGGCAAGAACTTCCGATGGCAGGATGCCAGTGGGCCAAAGGAGCGATTGGACATCTACAAACCCACAGCCCGTTTCTGCTTGCGTTCCATGCTGTCCCTGGACAGCACCACTCTAGGTGCCCAACACTGTTGCTATGATGAGAACACCAAGCTCATTACCCGAGGCAAGGGAGCGGGAGCGCCCAACCTCATAAGCACAGAGTTCTCTCCTGAGTTACACTACAAGGTGGACATGTTGCCTTGGATCCTCTGCAAAGGGGACTGGAGTCGATACCATGCTGTGCGGCCTCCCAATAATGGGCAGCAGTGTGCTGTCAACCCTCCAGAGGATGAATACCTGTCCCAGCTACAGGAGGCCAGAGAATATTAATATAGCAACCAAAAGGAAGCTGAGGAGTTCAGGACGTCCTTTCTGTCTCCCCGGCTCAACAACATAACATGTATTGTTTCTCCAACCTCATCCCAATATTTATGTCAAAGATCTCTGCAACTTCAGAATTATATGTTATTTTTTTATCACCTTAGTAACAAGGTAAGTTTATAGGGCAGCTTAAGCAATCTCCTCAGACGTTCCAGCCCTGACTTCTCTATAACAACTTCTGCTTTCCTTTCTGTCTTTTCTCAACACTTAAAAGTTATCCCAAGCTGACTGGCTTTCAGGGGTGTTTCAGAAGGCTAGCAATTTGTTTGGAGGGATTTGGGACAAGGGAAGAGCCCAAGAGGGTATCTTGATTCATTTGCTATTATGTTTGCCATGTATTACAATGCAGGTTGTGAATTCCTTTTGCATAAATCTGATGGGTACTCATGGTGTATGAAAGTCCAGTAATAGATTAATATCCCCAAATTATGAATTTAGGTAAAAGGAAACTTTGTCAGAGTCCTTGCAGAGAGAATAATCTGGATGCATTTTAATGTAATTTTGGCACAGTCCTGGGAAAGAAAACAATACACCGTCTTGGTATGTTACATTCCGTACATTTCAGGGAAAACTAGAAGATGAGGTGGAGATATTAGAAGGTTAGGAATGCAATTTCCAGGATGGATATGGAACATGCTCTTACTAAGTGGAGATGAGGTTAACCTGCATCCAAGGCTGATGGAACAAACCAAATCCATTTTCTATTAGCCGAATAGATAATATTTTGGATTGTGTAATCCTCACTCTCCTCAACCCCCCTCTGAGATATGCTACAGGTATACATGAAAGAATCCAGTTGCCCTAAGAAAGTACATATAACATTAATCCAGCTTTCCCTACCAAACTTACATCTCTCCATATTTTCTGTCTATTGGGACAAAAGCTGGGAACTCTGAGTAATGTGTTCTTAACTTTTCTACAAGACATTAGATTAGGAAAGTCTTTCCTACACCATATCCTTGAAAAACTCAGGATGGTGGAAGAGAAGATTGTACTTTGAGACCAAAATGTTCCTGCTGGCACAGTTTTGTGGTTGTGCTGGGCAGATGGTCCTTGGCAAAATCTGTATCTATGCTTACGCATTTTGTACTGAATCCTGTCAGCTACTAATCCAGTCAAATCTCTTTACTGCTGCTGCTAACAGCATATGATAACACTACCTCAGCAAAAGTCACCATTCTGCATACAGAGTCCTGACCCAATTTTTCCTGGAAGTGCCTGATATCCCATAAGCCATTGTACCTAGAGAGGTTTCTGGTCTCTCTTATAGCTACAATTGAAAGGGCCACACAGTCAATAAAAGCCAGCAACTGGATAGGAAGAGAAGTCCTAAAGTATGTTGATAATCCAACTGAAGATAAGCTGATCACCAGCTTCCAAAAACCTCTCCTCCATGTCCCCTGGAAGGCCTGCCTGCAGATTCTTGGGCTGCAATGCTAAGGAAAACACTACTTTCATGCCAGAATACTTTAAACTGGATTCAGTTGCTTCAGCAGAAGGTTAATAATGAGATGGTTATGTTGTGAAATTATGTTGAGTAACAGTTAACATATCATTTTCATGCCAATGCAACTAGGACATACTGCTGAGGTCTTCTGACATCAACAACTTTTTCCTCAATTTAAGACAGATAGAAATGAGGTATAAACGAAAAGCCAGGGAAGGAAAGTGACAATACTCCCAGCTGCATTTATTCCAAAATAATCCCTACCTGTTCCGGCTCCTATTCCTGCTGCCACCCTCTGTGCTGGCAATGCTTCTCTCTACCACACTCCCATTGCATATCTGCTCTGACAGTCCTTGCCCAACACTGTGATGTTTCCACAATCTGCAGAAAACAAGCTGCCAGAAAAAGGCATCTCCAAATCTTAACTACCAGGTCAGTCCCACCAAAATGGCCTATGAAAAAAAAAAACACGTTTGTGGAAAGAAGGGAGCCAGCCTTTTGGGGGGAGGGGGAAAAGAAACAGAGAAAGACCTAGATTCCCTAGCTGCAATAAAGCCCCCAAGAGTATTAAAACAATCCAGAAAGTGAGAGAAACACATTCAAGGCACATTCCTGCCCTGAACACACAGCTGTGTTTGTCTGACTCATGACCTATCGCCATCATCTAAGCCAGATGGGATATCAGAACATAAAACTGCACTGTTGGGCACATTGCTTATTTGTATTGGGAAATAAGCGTATATTTCAAGAACTTTAGGGTAAGAATTTCTGCTGGGTTTTTATCCTTATTTGGAATAATTATTGGTTGTATATGCTAAAAAGTGGAGCGACTTTAAGCAAGCCTGACCTGTCTGTATGTCTTTAGGCTTTGCAGCCAACCAATCCTAGGGAGACATGTTCAGAGACAACTAAATATGATAATAAGTTTTATAATGGAGAACCTGGATCTCCCAGCCATTCTATTGCTCAACTCAATTTCATCCAGGATTAAATAGGGAGGTCTCTATAGCTATCTCATTGTAGATTAGGTTGGGATGCCTGCATAACAGGGCTAAGCAAGGAAAGGCTCCTTAACTGGAGTATTTTGGATTACAACTGCCCTTGCGTACTATAACAGGTTTTGATGTTTATACTATATGGTGACTCTGCACCTGCTCCATTTAAGATTGTTTGCAGTGACAGCTTCTGGTTAAGGGCTCCTTTTTTGGTAGAAGTGGGTGGGATAAGCAATATTAATTACATATCTCTTGGTTTCTGAACTTGTGCGAGAAAAACATTTCTGAATGATACTCTGATTTTTTTATTTTTTAAGTTTCAGTGGGATTTTGTCTTCTTTTGAGGCAATGCTGTTCTTTTCACACAGGCAAGATGAGGAAAGTTAACATTTGGAATATTTGATAACCATTAAGATGTCACTGGTGGTTTAACATTTAAGTTCCTCATATTTTGGACCTTTCTTTAGTTAAAAGAAACCCAATATTTTGTTTAAATAAATTATAAAAATTAAACCTCTATATTAATTGACATAATTTATTATGCAAATATATCAGGCAACAAAGCCCTCTTTATTATGATTTTTTCTCTCCTAAATTGTGATTTTTTTTTACATTTGCTAGAAATGCTTTTTTTAAAAACAATTTAATGTTTCAGATTTAGTACCAATTAGCAAGTTTCACCCACTCCCGTAAGGTCGCCCTTGCAGTTATATGCATGTTAATATGTACCCTAATTTGCTCTCTGCAATATCTATCATGCCAGCTCCTTGGATTGCTGCTGTTTTTCTCCCCTGAGGTCACTGCTTGTTAAATGTTGCTTTATTGTTGCACTGTTGCTGTCACTGTTGTTTCCTTTCATTATTATTATTGCAGAAACTGGATAGAACTTTTGGAAAAACCCAAAGCCCCTTTCCCCCTTTAGCTGGTGCTGATGAACCATCTGCATGTTGCTGGAATGGGATGGTAGCCATATGACCTCTAGTGTACAAATAAGGAACTATGTGGAATTGTTGGGTGGATAATTAAACCCAAATCTTGACTGAGACAGGGAAACATTGCTTATTACCATAGCTACTTATTAATATTATTGGGTATTTATCTCCAATTAGAAAATTTAAAATATTTTTAGAACATTTGCTGCATAAAAATAAATAATGGTTGTGGCCCATTGAGAAAACAAGGCCCCTGTGCTGTTTGTTGTTCTATTTGTTCTAGATAGGTTTGTTATTGTGTGTAAACCTGCATCTCTCAAAAGTAGCAATAGTAGTAGCTTAACTTAGTGCCCATAACTAAGCATGTCATGAAATATATAACTTGCAGTATCTTGTTTGCAAATAAAACTCAATTAAAAATTAAAACCAAATAATTCCTTGGCACAATATAAATATATCAACCTAGTTCAATAAATTAAAAACTAACTAACACAAAATCAACTAAGTGCCATACAAACTGTGACCATAAAATAAATGTCAATATTTCAAACTGTCAATAAGAAGACCAACTGCTGTTATTCCAATGTTGTAGTGGAGGATGTGTGTGCATGCCATCCAACAAAAACTTGCAACTTCATTGGCATTTTTTTTGCTACCACCAAGTAGTTAGTGGACCATAATTAGTCTGTCTCCTTTTGCTCTTTTCATGGCTCCAATCAAATAACAGGTCTTTTGCTTCCACAACAGCATATTTGGTTTTGTGGTCTCTGATATTTTAGTTTGAATATTCATCTTCAAGTTTCAGATGTTGTCAGCAGTTGGTTCCTTAAGTTTCTGCTTGTCATTTCCCATTATATTCCATTTGTTCCCCATTTTGCTGGATTAATTTCTGAAGTCATTACTCCTTCAGTCCTCACTGAAACTTGCTAACTGATTTACTTTGTTTTGTTTTAGGGTCTTCTGGGTTTTCTTCATCTTTCCTTTTTTGATTTCACTGTTTTCTTCTCCAACATATAAAATAGTAATACAATAACAAGAGCATCATATGTGTTTTATATACTGCAATAGATTATGCTGCTATTTTTCTGGAACTTGATATGCAAGAAGAGAAATCTGAGAATGAGACATATAGAAGTTTAAGTTCAAGCTCAAAGCATCCAAGTTTGAAGTATATATCAAGGAGATCATTCTTGATCCACAGCTCCACACATCCTTTTGTTGTCTTAGTGTTTAAATGGTAAGGATCACCTAGCTGCTGCATTTTCTATCACTTATGCTTTTTTCCTGTTGACAATGACCTTATGTTTGTCACATCAAAATTAGACCAACTTGTAGACAAGAGATCATTGTAATTTGCCTGAATGAGAGTCTGGAAACTATTTAAATAACCTGCTTGGTTTATTATTCCAAAGGAGGTATTAATGATTTATCACCTAAAATACAAATACTGGTTGCTAAGCAACTGATTATACAACATACCCATGTCTATATCCAGATGTGATGGTTGTCTTACAATCCTTTTTGTGGATGTTACTCTTATTGCCTTTTAGATCATAACCATCTGCTACTATGGATATTATCCTTTTTGGTGGCATTCCCTTTGGATAGGCATAGTAAGAAGGTTTCTCAAAAGATGGGTAACACTATATATTACCTAATTCTGCGCTATTGCAATTGCTTATGGATAAGTTTCAGTCCTTTGTGAATCTCAGATTCAAGCAGTAACTCATGGCTTGTTGGGCCACACTTCGGACTATGATCTGATACATCTTGATTGTTTATCCCACTTTCAGAAACCATCTGGGGCAAAGCTGCAATATTGCCATGCAGAAGGTGGCTGTTAATGTTATCTCTATTACCCATTTAAAGTGTTGGATAACTACTGTTGTGCTGATATAATAGTGAAAATAACACCTCAACAATTTCTGAATGAAATTTGAAGGTGGTATAAGTGATTATGGGAGAAAATGGCCTGAACTGTCTTATTTAACACTTTTTCAGATAGACATATAATATGCAAAAATGAAATAAAATGCTACAGTTTTTAAAAAACAAAATAATTGAACATTCATAAATAAATCATCATGCAAAAGCAGATTCCAATGACAAATGGGATTTCTTTTTATTTTCACATATCTGGAAGATCTGCTGCCGAGGCTCCCACAACTATATAAAATAGATTGTGTGAGTACACAAGAATAAGATAAACAAATGCCAAAAGTTTATAGTGTGAACTTGTATGAGGTTAAATTACTCCCAGTGTGTTTATGGTAGTTGGGTTTGAGAAAGTGGTTTGCCACATTTAAGCAGCAGTCACTGTAGGCTAGTGTTTAAAACTGAGCTATATACCACTGCATCCAGATGCTCAATCCAATTCAGTCCACATGGTAATGGTGGAGAAGGATGATAGGATTTGGGAAAGCTGCCTGTCAGCTTTCAACCAAAATTGGCTTCTTTTCTTTACTTCTAAAAAAGACATCATGGATGAGCCCTGGTGGTGTAGTGGTTAGAATGCATGTTGCAGGCACACTGCCTGCAGCCTGGAATTCTATCCTGATAGGTTCAAGGCTGATTCAGCCTTCTGTCCTTCCAAGGTTGGTAAAATGAGGACCCAGGTTGTTGGGAGCAATACGCTGACAGTGTAAACCACCCAGACAGTGCTGTAAACACAATGGGATGGAATATAAATCTAAGTGCTATTGCTATATCCTTTAAAATATTGATAGTCTCTTAGATGCAAACTGAGCATATTTCTTCCCCATAAATGCTGCATAAAAAGGAGCAGGTCTGTGTAGTTGTTCCTTCATCCACTGCTCTGGTCTTCCTCCACAACTTCTTTCCATAACAAATAGGAATCCCCATTGCTAAGTTAGTGCCCTCTACCATCTGTGAGGTAGCAGAAATATAACCGCATAATAGGGCTGATCTCCAGCCTTCCTTGATTCCCTATTGGTTGATTCCTTTGCTACCTCCTTCTGCATGACTCAGCCTGCAGAAAGACATCTCCTAATATACAGAGTTGGAAGGGACTTTAGAGATCTAGTCAACCCACTGTTCAAGCAGAAGCATCTATACCATTCTAGACAAATGGTGGTCCAATCTCTTTTTTAAAACCTCTAGTGGCACAACTTCTGGAGGCAAGTAATCATAGTACTGCAGCAGGAAACATGGGGCAGGGGAGACTGGAAGCTGGCTAGAGGATTCTATCCATCATCTGTGGACTTCTTCCCTTCTTTCACTTTATTTTCTTGTAGCGTGAGCTGAATAGAAAACATTAAAAACCTACAGAATTGAATCCCAAGCAGCACTTTTCCTTCTGAATTACTTCCTTTTCCTTTCTTCCTATACATGCTTGCCTGCAGATTCTTCCATCCTCTAGTAGTTCCATAGGCAGGGCAGGGAAGAATTGGTTATATGTACAATCTTATTTCAGGCTGCTTCCTAAGATGTTTCACTATTATCCTGTTTCATGCTGTTTGAATACCTATTTTTTTCTTAAAATCTAATCATTGTTGTATCCAACTCTCTGGGGAAGTAGGAGTAGAATAGCAGTAGACAAGGCTGGCTAGAGAGGCAGTATGGAGGCATGCTTCCAGCAGCATGGAATGGGCAATAAGTAACACTAATCTTTGCTACTTGTCACCTGAATTCACACAATAGGTGCCACAGAGTAATGTTTGATCCACCTTGCAGTGGTCCCTGGATACCTGAGAAGGGAGATGCCATCACTGCTTCATCTGAGGACTATATATTCATGCACCAAAAACAAGATAAAGAAATTGTCAGGGCATCTGAAACTGGTATATTGCAGTTGCTGCTCATGATTACGTGTTAGTCTATATTTAAACTAGAGAATCCAATCTGGGCTGATGGCTGTCAGGTATCTGGGGTATTAAAAAGGAATTAGATGAATCTAAAGAGGTTTGGGCTACCAGTAGGGTTTATTGAGCTGTTTACTACATCCAAACAGAATACTTTTAGGGTTGACCTGAACAAACATAATTCTTCATACTTTTTTAATGGTCTTTTTTTTAACATCCTTCTTGGTCAGAACTTTGTCCCTAGTTTTATTTTTTCCAAGGAATCTACTTAAATATCCTTTAAATTAATAAGCCTACTTGCTTACTAAAACTCAGTATCCCATCCTGACATAAAGATCCATTACCAACAATGCTTGTCTGTGAGGCACAGGGTTGTCTGGAGTCTAGGTCCAATGAGGAAATTCACAACTTAATCTGAACCACAACTGCCTGGAAGGAGTTGGGACTATCTACTTCTAGTGTATCCAATGTTGCTGGTTATCAAAAGCACCTTACACTCTGGAAAAGCTTTACAATTTCATTTGGTCAAGAAAATGATATGGGATGAATTTTATTTTTATACCAGGTAATTAAGATTCTGTGCATTTCTATTTATGCAATTTTTAAAGTATTGTATGTATATTGTTCCTTCATAATTTTATTGGTTATTTCAATATACTTTTGAATAAAGGTTTAATAGCATTTATGAGAAAATCTTTATCTGACTATAGATAAAAGCACTTTATTTCAAATTGCATGTGTTTGTGATCGACATTATTTGGTTGTTATGCTGCTCGGTCATTCAGTTGATTTTGACAGAAACAATACATTGCCAAATGATGCATCTTTAGGGAACTGAATCTTATTATCGTGGTCATTAAGGATCCAGAATGTGCTACTGTTTGCTTGCCTGTCTGCATTTTAATTTTAATGAATGAATCTCAAAGTAAAGGAACACCCCAGTATATCCTTTCAGAAGTTAAAGCTTCTGTTTTAGCTTAAGATAGAGATCAGTCCTTTTTTCTGAGCTTTTCTTAATACAATTTTTCCCTGGTGGAGAAGTGAGTCTTTTAGATATAGTCCCTCAATGGCAGGATGAGAAATCAGTAGTCCTCAAGATCCTTCTGAATTAGAATCATCCACAATCTCTGTTTACTGGATTAAAACCTCTATCTGAATTGATGGGAGTCGTAATCCAAAACCACAGAAGGGCATCTTATTCTAATTGTCTAGCCCAGTTCAGTAGAATGAAAATTATGGGTCAGTCTATCCCCAGATTTTCTCTTGTATTATATTTATTGTTTGTAATACTTAATATCTTAAGGAATGGAGATATTCAGGATGCTGAATGGGACTTTGATCTCAGAGGTTGTATGTATGAAATGCCAAAAGGGAAGGAAGATTTCAGGTTCTTGTTACAAATAAACTCTATTGTTACACTCTGTATGCTTCTGCCTCATTATTCTGCATTTGAAAATTAAAAATGTTAATCAGTTTTAGATTGGAAACTGGAAATTCTCTGGCATAATTGTGGACAACCAAAAATGGTACTTTTTAAATACTTTGGGGAGGAAGGCGATTAGACTGATGGAACAATGACACAGGTGAAATTTTCATTCCTTTTAAAATGTTGGTGGGTTTCAGGGTGCCCAAGAATGATACATACGGTCTAAAGTTGCCCACCCCAGTTCTATCATTTATAGAGTTCACAATAGTGTTGTTATCAACTACTATTCCCAGTCAGTCTAATGTTCTTGTGTTGGACAACAGCGAGCCTCTGAATTCTATAATATCCATCATCAAAGATGGACACATATGGTCCCTTTTCTTAGCACGTTTTATGGTTATGATATCCCAAGAAGCCAATAAAAGAAAAATAGATGTCTGTGTGTATGTATGGAGCATTGCCAATGGCTTTTACTATCTGGAAACAGTTTGTATTAATAAAGTCTTTTATTTGTTTTGCTACAGAAATCCAGCTGGCCTTTTGCTGCAGGCTTGTGTGAAAGCCACACTCACCAGTTTGTCTTTAAACAGGTTACTCTCACAGCTGGACTACAGCCGTGCACAGGGACAAGCATTTGAAGCTGAGCCAAGCTTAGTCTGTCAATGAGGGTCGGTCAGCCCCACCGGGCGCCTTCCGCTAAGAATGCAAAGCACTCCCGATTGGGACCAAGTAAAGAGAGTGAGCCAGCATCTAAATGTAGCCAGCATCAGATTTCAAAGTTCTCTGAAAGGCTACAAAGCAAGATCCAGCTGCTTAGGAAAGGGTGTGTATTTAAACAAGGTGCTATTGAAAAGTTTGATGACAGACCCAAAAGAAACCCAAACCTTGTCTATAAACCAGGCGTTTCTCAAGAGAGTATAGGGTAATGGCTTTCAGTTGATTTACGTATATTATGTAGCTGAAAGTCTTTGCAGAAAGTCTGTAATGGGATCTTTTCCAGGCTGTTAAAGTTTCTTTCTAGCCGATCGTTAAATGCTCCAAATATTATAGCTGTCCCCCATGCCCTCCTGTTATAATTCCACAGCAGTCTTGCCCTTGTTGTGTCGTTGGTACAAAAAATAAACCCAAAAGAAATGGTTAGTCAACTGAACACTCAAACCATATTGTGGTATCAATATAAAGAAATGCAGTATTGTCACCTATATTTCTGCCTTAGAAAATCGATACAGCTCTACCGTGTACAAAAAGTTGGAGATCAGAGAGAACGTGAATAAACAAAGTTAAAAAGACAAATTGATAGTAAGAAATTGTAGTCACTACAGAAAAGGCAATGACAGGGTTTACACCGTGCATGGGGAAACGAACTGTAATGATAGCCTTGCATAAAGACTACGGTTGTTTCCGGGTGCACATTAGAGCTGCTGTAATTTCACTGTGCGTTAAGTAAAACTTTTTGTATTGATTCATTTGCTCTGATTTTGCTGGCAAGTTGGCTCAATGACAGCTGCCTCGAAACATCTTTGTTTTCTTGTTTTCTGCCCTCCTGCTTGTTCATCTTTAGAAAATCAGAATGGAAGACAGCACGGCTGTATTCAGAACAGAATTTATTTCCTGAGTTTGGAATTTGTTTCCTAAGACAGGCTTCAGATCACCCCACCCCAACCTGTGCCTTTTTACCTCTGAAATTTGAGTAAAGGAACCCCAACAGCTTTCTGGCCTTTTCAAAAACCTAACAATGACAGCTATATTCCTTCTGGAAGCTTCCATTTGGCCAAATAACAGGGAGGATTAGTTGAATTGTCAGGGCAATATATGCTAGCCCACCTTTTTCAGAGGGTGAACACCCACTCACCCCTTTCCCGTTTACTGGAAAGGCTGCCTGGAGAGAAGGCATTCTTCGTAGCTTTTGCATACTGTATCTACAAATACAGCAGACCACAGCATTTGTTTTATGATCCCACAGGGTGCCTCATTGGCTATACAGAAATAAAGTGGCTTAAACTATTCTCAAGTGACATGATGGGTTTCTAGGGCACTTTATTTACCAAGTGCTTACAGGCTGTTAGCTTCTCTATATTTTTCCAAGATTGACTTTTGTCTCCAAATTCAGCAAAACCTCTGAAGGGAAATTTAACGCAGGCTTCTCAAAACTCTGAGCAGCAACTCCCTAGTGGTTGCAAAACATTTTTAAATCTAATCAAGCAACGCAGGAAGCAAAGCTTGGACTAAGTACTGCCTGCACTCCTACTATGTTTGGGCAAGCACACAGTGGACTCATAAAGTTAAGGTAAGGAGCTGCCCTAAGTGAGTTTAGAGATGACTAGAATCCCCTATATTTCTATCAAAATAATCCACCAATCCCAGCAACACTGGAGTGGGGCAGATTGTAGAAGTATACAGGCAAGCAAATATCAATATTTTTTGTCTTATTTTCAATACTAACAATACAAAATGAAGGTGATTTTGCTGGGTGGGAAGAGGAAAACTGATGATGACCAATTGTACAAGAATGTAGATAAAAGCAAAAGTATAATGAAAATGTCTAATTTAATTGTTGGGTTCTTTCTTTCCCAAACCTGACTGCAATGCAATGCAGTCATTTAACTGTGGTTTGCACTAATTCTTTCATCACGTTAGGTGACGAGTGCAATTGACTGGAGAACCTCTTGTCAACCTGTATTAATACTTTAAATGAATGTACATTTACGAACAAGTCTTGCTTGTTTTAAGCAAGTATTAGAGATAGCACATTTCTCCTTGGTTTTACCTATCCCTCACAAATTATCCCCAACTCCACATGATTCATTCTTGTTCTGAGTGAATTTCTCAGCAGCTACCAACTTTGGGGCATATACATTACTTTGAGGTGTAAAATCGCCCATTCCAAAGCCTGGAACAAAAAGTAAACCTGTGTAAGTCTTAATAAACTCTGAAAACAAATATTTTCTCTGTTGAACAGACATTGCAGCCTCAGTAGAGAGACTTTAACTACAAGTCTTCATATGAATCCACTGTGGTAATTATATCTCACAAAGCCATCTGTCAAGTTATTCATATGCATTGGATTTACACCTGGGAAGTGTTATCAACTGGCAGAATTGCAAATGAGGTGTCTACCTAATGGCTGCAAATTAATTTTCCAGATAGTGGTTTTGAACTTCTAAAACCCTGCGCTTTCCTTTTTTACATCACTGATTTGTTCTTCCAAAATGTAAGAACATAAGCAAAACTAGACCCACTGCAGCTGTTTCAAGAAGCTGACAGCATTAAACACACATTATTATAAATTTGAGCTCTGGTATATTAGGCCTTGCTGCCATCATGTGATCATCCAAAAACTTAAAACTGTTTGAGGCCAACTGCTGTTTTCTATCAGGACCAACACTTTATAAAAATCAAAGTATCATTTTCAAAATCAAAATCACAGAAAGATTAATAAGAGAAATAATGAGGCACTTTGAAGTAACAAGACATCTTGCATGAAAATTCAAAAGCAACAACTTGCTTTTAAATGACACATACTTTCCTTATCAGTGTTTGGCTATATTGGATTATAAAAATCATGCATAAATTTCTTGTTAAATTTAGAATCAAACTTGCCTCACATAAACAAATAAAATTAAAAGAAAAGCCAAGTTTGCATTTTCTTGGAATGGATCTATCACAGAGAAAGTTCAAGAAAAGACCAAATACTGGAGCAAGATATATAAATGGTTGGAGTCGAGGAAAAGAAAAAATTGTTGACGCTTTATAGAAACGAAAGTTAAAGTTTTGTAGGCTAAAGAAAACGGAAGATAATGGACAAATATGATATGAATATAAAGACTACTAGGAGAAAAAGGAGATTGAAAAGAAGCTAGGTTGTAAATATGTATATATAAATGTATATCAATGTAAATAGAAACGAAGATGTAACCAGCGTTAAATTAACATTAAAAAAAAGGAAATATTAACTGTTATATCTATTTCTATATTATAGTATGTATGGCAAAAATGAATGCCAAGAAAGTTGCACTGTGTTCAATTGTTTTTAATGTTTACTTAATAAAAATTAAAAAGAAAAAAGAAAAGACCAAATAAAAAAACTAAGTTATCCCAGACTCTTGAATGCATAGAAAGCAGTATTACGGTTTCTCTTTTTCCTTTCTAATCTCTCACCCAAAAAACATAAAGGAAGCAATCAACTTTTATATTTTATATGTACAACTAGTACTAGCCCTACCCACAAGCAAGAACTCAATTTTCCTGGAAGGAACCTCAGATCTATAGGTGTAATTAATGTGCTATGATATGTTTATTGGTCTCATTGTAATGTTGAAATATATTCTGAACAAAGGTGAAATTTGCTTCTGAAAATCTCTTCTTGGAATACAACTGTACTCTCAAAGGTAATGATTTAAGGTACCAAACTTTACAACTGAATGCTGATTTTAGGCAGATGTGCTCTCCTGATTTATACAGTCTTTGTTCTGTATTCCAACATTCTTGAAATGCTATTATAGATTTTTTTGGGGGAAGTGCTGTTTCCATTACAAAGGTCTACTCTCAGAGAATAGGCTGATTGAAAGATAATGTGGCTACAAGAGCAGATCAACTGCTAGGCATGAAATTTCACCAACAGAGTTTAGAATATGTTTTTTGAAAAGTAAAAATGAAAAGTTGTCCTTACATAATGATGCATTTTAAATATAATGGTTATGTTCCCATTAGTTAAATCCCCACAAGTTTCAGATATCTTTTGAATTAAGATCTCTATCCATGAAGAGTCGGAACTCTTCTGCCCTTTGCTTAAAAGCTCTTTTGATTTCTTTACTCAGATAAGAGTGCTGGTACCTCTTCTTTAAGTTATGTTTATTTAGCAATACAAGGTATATGTACACTTATGAGAATCCCACCTTTGAAACCCATGAAATAGGAGACCTGCACAGGCAGGGAAGGGTCAGAATTGGTGCTGCTCAGTGGCCTTCGGGGCCATCCTGCTTGTCACAATAGTGAAACAGAGGATAAGAAAGAACAGACAAGAAGTGAATCAGTTCACATGGCAGAATCTTTGGGCAGAGACTCCGCAGTAGCCAGCATTAAAACAATCGGGCTCCATAGCCGAACGTCTGTTTAATACCCTCAAAATAATAACGTTGCCAGCCCTCTTTTGTTCTCTCTTCTTCACTGGCTGGGATGCCCTTCCCTTCTAGACAGACTTCTGTTTCATTACCCTTGTCGATGAAGGTCAATACGATAGTTGCAAAGTGTCCTAAGAGAGCCAAATAAATTTCACAGTCAGTCACATAGCATTATCGTGGGACATCCATGAAAACTAAGGACACACTGATTTGGTGACCGAGTTTTAGAAGTCTATCTCCAAAAAAATTCCTTTAAAAAGCTTTTGAAATGCTTATTCTTTACAGCAGTCAATATTTCATTATGATGAGAGAGATTACCAGCTGCAGCTGATATAGGAATGGAACAAGGCATTTATCTAAGCCAAGCCCTATGAGGCTGGCATCTTTATTTTTTATTTTTGCTATCTGCATTCAGAATAGCTTTATCTGCATCCCATCATCTCCACTTAGACATCTTTTGCTACGATGTTTGCAGCCAAATAACTTACCCTCTGGCCAGGACTTAAATCTCCATTTCATAGCAATCTGCTTTGCAGAAACCTAAAAAAGAAACAGAATTTATTTACCAAGGAAATATTCATGTGGATATCCCAAAATGGAGAGACTTCATCAGAAAGCCAGTGTTACTTAGGTAAAAATCAAATATCTGGTCCTGCTATAGTGCCTCTGAAGTGCTTCAATTGCTGGGCGCACGCAGTACGAAAGCAGAACATTTCTCTTAGCAAAGGAAAAGCATCACTCTCAGATTGCTCAGCAAACTAAAGCTGCACCTGAGTTGCTTTGCGCTCCTTAATAAAAGCACATGCTGCTTTGACTTTACTGAAATCAAGGATATCTAAATCTTGCTGCAACCCAGTGAATTTACCTGACAATGACTTCTCCCTTCCTCTATCTGGTAAAACAAACACACTTTTCCCCTTTTGCTCATATTCCCAAATGTTCTCAGGATTTTGAAGTCTGAGATAAAACTATCATGGTTTATTTTCCCAAAGGTACAGCCTGGTTCCAATGTAAACATAGTTTATGGGATCAAAACAAGCTGCTCCTTAATTTGCCACCTTCTTCCATAAGTTGTATTCCTCCTTCCCTGATGTGCCAATGTCTGCACAGCCTCACTGCTCTATTCAAGAAGTGAGGCCATGCCATGGTTTGCAGCAAGCTTTTGACTTTTATAATGAAGTTCAAAGCAGGAGGCAGGTGGGTAAGTTTAGGTGGCCGATATAAAGAGCCCTAAGAGTTGGGATGGCTCCAGAGAATCCCTTCCTCAGCTAGAGTAGCACTAGGGAATAAAATTTTAAAGCAAGTGGCAGCCACATGACTCTAAGGGTAGGCAAAGATAGTTGGACCCAGAGAAAACCCTGGAAAAACAGCTGCATCAGAATGTCTCTGAGCCATAAATTTTCAGTTAATCCCTTTGAAGACATCAGAATTGGCAATTAGCTTCTTTGCAACTCTTCATTCAAGCCAGAAAGAAAACCACTTGGCAAAACCCTTTCTCTGTTTCTCCTTAATGTTCTCTTATTAGCTCCTGCCACCTTCCCTTTCCCCATTTTATTTTCACCTGTACTCCTTTTCTTACTCTTTCAATGGAGGCTGACTTCTTCAGTTTTTCTCAGGCTTGTTCCCTTTTAATTCAGCATAATGTCCCTTTCCAATACTCCCTATTCCACCTCGGATCCTGCATCTTCTTGTATGACTTCATACACCAGCAACCAAAATGAAGCAGTCCAGCACTGCCCAGAAAGTACTTTTCTTCCCTTCAACTTGAAATCTATTTACCCTTTTCTTTCCAAAAAAAACCACTTCTCTCTTTGCTCTTTATTCCAAGATAAGTGTGCCCTTCAGTGGGTTCAAGTACTATCTCTTAAACATTGATGAATTCCATATGTGAATATACTGTTTCATCTTTTAAATCTCTTGTTGCCATTTTTTGCTTTAACAAGTTTTTCTTCTCTTTTGCTATGACCAGAAGCTTTCATGCCACATTCTAGTTGTATTTTTTACTCCATTCTGTACAGTATATGCCCCATTAATCTCTTCTCAAAATTACTTGTTTCAATTCCCTATCTCTCACAAATATAAATGTATTAAATTTTTCATTGATTGTGGAATGTTGTAGATTCCCCTTCCCACTTTCTCCACCTTGCTTCCAGCTTATCTTGCATAGTCTTTTTGTAGGCTGTCAAATACAATATTTGCAATTATGATATGCTAATTATTTCAAAAGGGACACAATGGCTCAGCAGTTAAAGCACAGAGTTTGTCAGCTGCTGACAGGCCTGGGTTCAAGATTTGAGTTCCGTGCAAGTGTGACCTCCCGTTACTTTGCTCAGCTCCTGCCCACCTAAGCATGCAAATGCAAGTAGATTAATAGGTACCATTTTGGTGGGAGGATATCAGCCTTCCACGCTGGCCATATGACCACAAAAAATGTCTTTGGAAAAGGCTGGCTCCCTCAGCCAGGAAACAGAGATGAACATTATGCCCTAGAGTTAGACACTCTAAGGCACAGGACCTAATTATTTGACATATGTGCATTAGCCTTTTTTCATACAATTTACAACACTTGGTGAGATCATGTGGGGAAGGAGATCATTTTCCAAAGGAAATGCACTGTCCACTTCCAAATAACATGCAAAGTGAACTTACTAGTTCAATGAACTCGCCAGTGACGCTCCCATTTAAGAGTTGGAATTTTCCTCCTTTATCACCCTCCACAACAGCAGATGAGTGAGTAAAAGCTTGTACCATCTACAAAAATAAAATCCAGTCTATTATTAGATTTTCTAGCTTCCAGGTAAGGACTCATCTACTGACTCTCACTGACTCTTTTAAAGAAGATTAGAGCAGTTTCATGGATGAAGAAATAGTAGCTCCTCTCATTTCTCATGGTATTTTCAAATAAGGGAAAGGATGCTTGAAATCAGGATCTTTTATTCTTAGACAATATAATCTGAGAAGACATAAAGTGGCTGTTTTCCTTGGAATATTCTGAAGGCATTTCTGCTACATCAAGTTGATCAATGCTCTCAGAGTGTAACAGTAAGTAGGATACACAAGGAGGGGAAGGAGATTGATGGCAAACCATACTAAGAAGCCTATATATTGGGCAAGAAATGGCACAGAACATCTGTACAAGTTCATTATTAACCTACCTCTTGGGTAATGAATACTCTATAGAGATCCTCTGGGGATGTCAGGAAAATATCCTTCAAATTTATCTTGCAGGTAGGAATCTTAACTCCAACCGATTTAGATGCAGAACTGTTGCCAGCAACTTGTTCATTAATCTAAAACAGTATCACACACCACACAATTAAAATGCCTCTTAGTCACTTCTGAGCTACAGCCATCCCAAAACTTCTCTGGATAAAAATAATTGCTGTGTTACTTACAACTGTGGTGGCAGCAAAGATATGAACCTGCAACTAATTTTGCTTCTGTCTGGAACCCACCAGTCCCCAATAGCAAGCTATATACTGTATGATAGCATACAAAACAGCCCACCTTTTGCATTAGCTACATAATTTGAATAATTCATGTCACAGAATATATAGTATATATCTTCCAAAATGCAATCTTTAAAACTCAGGACAACTTTATAATACACTATTTAATATATAATGTAAAGTAATCCTGTCTTTTGAGTGCCATTTAAGAATAGGCACCAAGAAAAGAATCCTTTAAAACCATTTTGCTTAGGCTTTCTAAACACCTATGATTTCAAACTGGGTACTCTAAAGCTTACCTTGTACTTATCTGCTTTATGCACAGGATGATTCTGTGACTCTGACTGTTCACCATTTACTGTAGGCAGAATCATGCCTTGGGTAAATTCTGAAAAATATTAAGAACTGATGTTCAGAAAACTACTATACAAGAACTTAAAAACAAATGCACGCAATCTAATCTCCAGAAAGCCAATTTAGGAATATCTGTAGAGCCACTGGGACTATTACACTGTGTCTAACTGGGATAGGCCACCTTTTGTATCCAGAGATCACAACTTCAATTATTTACTTTTTCAGCTCCAAAAAGCTATAAGGGATGCTCTATGAATATAATCTCAAATTCTTGTATGATTTAATATAAAAACATTTTGTTCCTATATCCATTCTTCTTTTCCTTTTAAAAGCTAACAGTTCAGCATAAAGCCCCTTTTGTGACAATCTGTACCTGTTTTAAGAGTGCTGATGTAAGTTTCCATAGCATTGCTAATCTGCTTTGCACCTTCTTGCTTCATCAAGTATAGTAGGTTTGTATCTGGTTCATCTTTTGCAAGACCAACATTGATCTAAGAATAGCAAAAAAAAGAGATATTGTCTCAATAGAACATGTCTGCTTTTATCATGTATATCATATTATACTGCTTTGTAAAATCATTACTTCAGAAAATATCAAAATAGTTTATGCTTTTGTATATCAGAAGCAATAAGGATGTGTAAAATATTCCATACATCATGGGTGTCAAACTGATGGCCCATGAACTGGATGCATCACACACAGGCCACGCCCACCCCAGCTCCACAAAGGCAATCGAGTTTGACACCTGTGCCATATATGAATCACCATGAGCAAATGATTGCTCCTTTAGGAGGTCTGGACCCAAACAGAAACTGTGTGTTTTCGAAGTTTTCTTCTGCACAGAGTATGAAATGCTTTTGTTCCAGGTATAGTTCAGATCAATGTGTTTTAAGACAGAAGGCATTAAAAACAGAAAAGAGCCAAGTATATTGATAGTGGTAGCTGAAGGAAGGAAAGAAAAGCAAAGGAAAGTTTGGGAAGGAGGGATAAACTCTTCTGTGAGCTGTTGAGGGGACAAAGAAGGTGATCCATTGTTCAGCCCTGCCCTGTACCAGTCTGGAATCCCTCCAGATGTTGTTTTACCTGAAACCTGCAACAAAGCTAAACATTCCAAGTTTTGTTTCTGTCAAATTGTGGGCCAATCCAAAACAGTCTGACAAAACTTCCAGAATGCAATGGGTTGTTCCGAGCGCAGAACAAAATATATTTCCTATTTTAAGCACACCTCTTTATGACACAATTTATGATATCCCACCCACAGAGAGAGTCATAGAGAGAGAGAGAATCAAGCAGAGAAATAAAGGGGAACCACAATCCTCCAAAAACAACAGTAATGAGAGCTGCAGTTCCTTTCCAATGAAATAGCTGAGAACTATCAGGTTTACCTCAATGTCATCCATGTCATTTTCATCTGAAAGATTGGGAATCTCCACATGACCTTTATATATTACGCCTGTTTTTGAGGTGCCTATAAAACAGAAATAGTTTAAATTAAAACCTTGGTTCAATGTCACTTTCCCAACAAATTTTGATAAGTTTTGGCATTCTAGAAATGGAATATAAATGCTTCAATCCCATTTGTATTTCTTTGAAAACACTTCAGAGATTCTGATTTCGTGATAATATCTAGTATTCAACAACGTTTGTCTTCTTGTATAAAAATAAAATATTAGCTCACCTTTCCAAGACAATTTAATGTTCCATTCATAAAAGAAAATCAGTTTTCCTTTGCGGTTGTTGATAGAGGCTTCCCCATCTAATTTGCTCACTTCTGTCACTTCACAAGTCCCCTCTTCATTCTCAACTCTAACAGTCAGAAAAAGTGCTTTCAGCTTCTCTGAGGACCAGCTAGATGCATCTCTTTCAGTCCTAAGAGAAGGGAAAAATGAAAAAGTGCAATAGCACACACTTTGCATTTATGCTCATATATAACGAAGTCCTTCAAGTAGGATTTGTTTAAACATGTGGTGTTGAGTATTTTACATTGAATTGTACCAAGAGTATGTAATTTGTTCACCTCTGCAAATTTTACTACTGATTGACTTACATTATCTTTCTTCCTCAGCTTAATACGGGGCAGGAAAAATCAGCTGACAACCTCAATGGTTCTACACTTGTTTTCCTTGGGACTGAACTGGCAATTTGGTTCAAAAGCTATAGGACCTCTTACTATTTCCTGTGCTATAATTTTATTTAATATAGTTGTTACACTCTTTCCTTTTTTGAGGTATCCCGCAGTCTAATAACCACAATTCCCTCATGATATACTAGTAGTGCTCACATTTCTAGTTATTCAAAGATGGACTATAGTCTGCATTTAATGTGCTAAGCCAACAGGACTGAAGTTCCCAGGGGCAAGAAACAACCAGCATCTGTAACCATGCTTGCATGGAACCTACCTTGTTTTGATAACTACTGCTGTCCCTAAATAGTGTATAACATAATAGTCTCTTTAAATTGCAAAAAGTATTTTTACCCAAGTAATCTAACACATGTCAACCCTTAAAAAATATGGCACATTTTGGCCAATAGTCAGACAATTATCTGAATCTGCCAACTTATTCAAAATTCATTTTTCACTATATGTTGGAAGTGCTGTAAGTCACAATAAGGGCTTTCCAAAAATTCTGTCTCATAGTACATAATGTTCAAAGATGTGACTCTCTTCTATTACCAGGGACATTAAATAAACTGCAGAAACCTCTTCTGAAGTTTATTGTATATTGTCAACCAGAAACCAATTCTGTCTTCTCCAAACTAGAAGTAACTGAAAGCCAGAAATAACACAGCTTTTGCCTCTTGCTTGCTAAGATGGGAAAAAGCCAGAACTCTTGGTTCGCATATTATTATAAGTAAACTTTTTCATAATTTACCCTTTTCCATTAGTAAGAAGAGCTAAATGAGCCAAATTTACATAGTCATTATTTTGATTACAATTACAACCTGAGCAGGTAAACATAAAATCTCACTTTGGTTGAGCTTAACTCCTAGTGACTCATGTACACGTCCAATGTTGTTTCCTTGGCAACAATGAGGAGTTTGCCAATGACTTTTTCTAGAGTTTACTCTATGAGATTTCCTTACGGTCTACCTTTCAAGTATAAACATGGCCTAGCTTTCTCTAAGATCAGTCAGGTCTTGCTTGGTGCTTCTACCTCTTATAAGAAAAGATCAAAACCTAAATTTTTGACATGAAAATCAATGTGCAAGGCCAACTGATTGTGAATAACTATTCTACATCTATAGAATTTTCAAGCATTTTTATTTTCAGCAATAAAAGAATGTCCTTCTTAAACCAGATCAAAATTAATCCAAGATTCATATAATTCAATATTCTGTCACCAAAAGTAGCTCTTGACAAAACTTACACAGTATGATGATAATGGTTGTTCTCTTTGTTACTGGAACCTGGCACATAGACTATAATTGTACAAAGAGGTGCTGCGTAGTTATGGAGATTGTCCAATCAACAATGGATTAATCTGCAATAAAATTAATTTGATTTGTATAACCCAGCAATTTCTGGTCACAGAATATTGTACTAGATGAGTATAATCTAGGAAGGAGACTCTTTTCTTACAGACAAATACATAATTGTCCTAAGGTAGAAAGGCACAAAGTGCCTATCCCCTAATGAACTGGTCTTCTGCTTCTGCCATAAGCAGAATTCTTCATTTTCTACATTTTGTAAGTAATGTCATATTAATATGCTTTCCTTGATCTCAAATTGCTTCCCTAGATAACCTGAAACTCATGTACTACAGAGAGCATAGTTTCTCTCCATCCATATAACACAATCTTTCTGGCTAGGAAGTGAGCAAATCTGTCAAAATACAGGGTTGTCCTTGATTTATGAACTCAATTGTGACCCAAGTTTCTGTTGCTAAGCAAAACATTTGTTAAGTGAGTTTGGCTCATCTGAGGACCTTTCTTGCCACACTAGTTAAGTGAATCACTGCACTTGTCAAATTAGTAACACAGTTGTTGAGAGAATCTGGCTTCCTCATTGACTTTTCTTGTCAGAAGGACACAAAAGGGGATCACATGACCCCAGGGTACTGCGACCGTCATAAATTTGAGTCAGTTGCCAAGCACCTGAATGTTGAGCACACGAGCATGGGGATGCTGTTAACAGTCCTAGGTGTTGGTAATCATCTATAAAGCCCTTCATGGCTTAGGTCCGGGGTATTTGCGGGAGCACCTGCTGCCAGCAACGGTTTCCCATTGTCCTGTGCGCTCCCACAGACAGGCTCTCCTCAGGGTGCCGTCAGCCAATGTCGGCTGGCGACCCCCAGGAGGAGAGCCTTCTCTGTGGGTGCCCCCGTCCTTTGGTACCAACTACCCGTGGAGCTCCGGTTGGCCCCTGACCTTCGATCCTTCCGTCACGACCTGAAGACATAGCTTTTTCGATTGGCCAACCTGGACTGAAGGGTTTTTTTTAATGTTTTAAATTGTCTGTGGATTTTAATGTTTTAATATGAGTATTGGGGTTTCTTATTTAATAGTTTTTTAAATTTTGTATTCTCGTTTTTATTGTCGTAATCCGCCCTGAGTCCTTCGGGAGATAGGGTGGCATAGAAATCCCATTAATAATAAATAAATAATAAATAAGTGTGAAAAAATGATGTCACTTTTTTCAGTGCTGTTGTAACTTTGAACAGTCACTCAACAAATGGTTGTAACTCAAGGACTACCCATAATAGCTTAAAATGATTTTGAAAGGCCAGGCATAACAAAATACCACATGACATGAAACGAAAACCCAGACAAGGCATGCTGCATACATTTGCAGAACCTAAAACTATTAAAAATTTCTGCCACAACTTATCTTCGCCATTGCTGATAATTGATGCTGTAGATGAGCCCCGCAGACAGGAAAAATTGACCTAATGTACACCTGCATATTTGTATGCCCAATACAGTTGCCAACACATAGACTGTACATGCTCAAATGTCATGCCTAGCCCCGCTCTCCTCTATTTAAAAGCAGCTAGATATGTCTAAAAACAGCATTTCTTTCGATGTCAGGAACTTACTGGCTTGCACAGGTAAATGCTATTAAAAGAGCTTTGCACGCTTCTGGAAAACTAGCCTATTTCTGTCTATGGAGATTCTCAATCATCTAGGTCAAGGGTCTTCAAACTTGGCAAGTTTAAGACTTGTGGACTTCAACTCCCAGAATTCCTGCGCTAACATGACTGGAGGAGGAATTCTGGGAGTTGAAGTCCACAAGTCTTAAAGCTGTCAAGTTTGAAGACCCCTGAACTAGGTCATGGTCGTCCCCAAAGGTGCTTTTTCAGGAAGCCAACTGGACTTTCTGGTTTTTCTCTGAAGATGTTTCGCTTCTCATCCAAGAAGCTTTCTCAGCTCTGACCCAATGGTGGGGAATGGAAGGATTTATATTCCTTGCAAACAGCTGATCCTTTGAACCCTTTTCAGAGAGTCCTTGAGGCACGTGACCCCACCATCCAGTCAGAGCTGAAGAAGCTTCTTGGATGAGAAGCGGAAACGTCTTCAAAGAAAGAAAGAAAGAAAGAAAAAAACCAAGAAAAGTCCAGTTGTCCTCCTGGGAAAGAAAACAAAAGCACCTTTGGGGTTAGCCCATTTCTGGTTTTGGAGGAAAAGAAATACTGTAATTCAGGGCAGCAAAAGAAAAAAATAGATACTCCAACCAGATGGGTTTTTTTCCCCCTTCCCCTGCCTTCCCTCCGTCCCGATTTCTCGCTTTTCTGGTTAACTGTCAAGCTCAGGGGTCTCCAACCTTGGCAACTTTAAGCCTGGCGGACTTCAACTCCCAGAATTCTCCAACCAGTGCTGGCTGGGGAATTCTGGGAGTTGAAGTCCGCCAGGCTTAAAGTTGCCAAGGTTGGAGACTCCTGGTCAAGCCCATGCAAATCGCGGCTGTCCTTGGGAAGAAGTCCCCGTGGATCCCGGCCAAGGTTCCTGCGGAGAAAACGCCAGGCAGAGAGAGACGCCGAGGGATCTCGGGCGAAGCGGCCGGGCGAGCAGAAATGAACGGAGGGGGCAGCTGCAGCTGCAGCGCTCCGGGGCTGAAAGCAGCCGTCTCTTTCGGGCTGCCCCGCAGCGTCCTCCCTCTCTCACCCACCAGTGCCAGTTATTGACGTTGGTTGCATCGGCGCGCTGCTCCACGATCCAGCGCGGGTCCCCTTCTCCCCACTTGGCCATCGGCACCCCGAAGAAGCAGCTCCCGCCACCGCCGCGTCCGCTGCCGTCCAAGCCGATCGACAGCTCCTCCTGCTCCTCGCCTCTCTGGAAGCTACTAGAAGCGCCGGTACCGCGCCGCCTCCCGACTTCCGTCACCGGCCGAGTTTCCTTCCGTCCCCCCTCCTCTCCTCTCCTCACCTCCATAGAGGTGCCATAGAAACGGAGGGGGGAGAGAGAGCGGCCGCCGCCTCCCGACTCCGTCACCGGCCGAGCTTCCTTCCGTCCCACCTCCTCTCACCTCTATAGAGGTGCCATAGAAATGGAGGGGGTGTAGGAGAGAAAGCGGCAGCGGAGGTTGGGTGTGTGTGTGTGTTTTTTAATACGCTGGGAAAATAGACGCGCTGCCGCTCTCGGTGTTTGTTCCCCGAGTGCCGTTTGGTTGGGGCTTCTCCGTGGTGCAAAAACTCGGCTCCATTGAACCGATAGGTCGCGCGGGAACCGCCTTCTCCCAGTCTTTCGGGCTGCTGAGTCGGGTGGTAGCACCTGGTCGACCTGAGCGGATCTCCGGGGTGGGGGTGGGGGGCGTGGGGGTAAGGTGAAAGTCTGGCGAGTCTCCATCATAGCAGCTGCTGCGACCAAAAGAAGGGTGCAGGATAGCGTAGGAACTGCCTTCAAGAGGCAGCCTGTGAGAGACAGGTAGTCCTCAACTTACGATCATAATTTATGTTGCTAAGTGAGAAATGTGTTGGGTTTTGCCACGTTTTATGACTTGACTGCCCACATTTGTAAAGTGAATCATTGCAATTGCTAAATTAGTAACACAGTTGTTAAGTGAATCTGATTTCCCCATTGACTTTGCTGTCAGAAGGTCGCAAAAGGGGAGCACGTGACCCCAGGACACTGCAACCGTCATAAATGTGAGTTGTCAAGCATTTGAATGTAAATCACATGACCATGAGGAATGCTGCAATGGTCATAAGTCACTTTTTACAGTGCCGTTGTAACTTTGGATGGTCACTATTAGGAAAAGAAAATGATTATCTGATACCAGTTCTGTTCCAAGACTTCCGCAGCCCTAAAAGCAAAATTGCATGGTCATCTAGTTGACTTTCACATGCATTCTTCTTTGCTAACAGGAATGTAAAGGTGACACGCATGTAGCAAAGTCCTCCTTTTTGCATATAAGGCTTTTTAAAAATATACCCCCCCCATGGGCCCATCCTGAAGTACACATTTTTCGAAGTTCTATTACGTATATCATTTGTGTGGCTATATTTCACGTATGGATTTTGACTCAAGCGAATTAAAGTAATACACATTAATTCATAAGCCCAAAGTTAATTTGTTTACACAAAATCCAGTCCTTTGTGCACTCCTCATTATTCTCCATAGGTTTGTCCTTGCTGTATCTCCACGCTCTCAGCTATGTATGGTTCCGCCAATCAGGAGTGTCTTGATCGCTGACGCTTCTTAGCTCTTTCGCTTAGTTGACTGCAGCGGCGCTCCGCGGAAGAATATTGACTCCTCCGTGATGCCGTAGTCAGGAAAGCGAAGTAAAACAGGAAGCGGAAAAGGAAGTATGGCTTCATGGAAGTTATATTTCAAGTTGTAGTTCGATTTTTAAGGCATTTCGTCCCGGGAAACCAAGGCGCGGGGACGTGCTGGGATTTGTAGTTTCCTTTCAGTAGCAATAACCTCTTGATATATCAAAGGCGAGGCTACAGCTTGGAAAACATCACTCCCGTGATGCTTTTCGGAGGCAGCCTGCTCTCCCTGGCTACGGCGGTATCCGAGAGCCGGGGACCCAACCGAGTCGTTCCGCCGGGAAAAGGGCGGATTCGCTATTGAACATGGACCGCCACCCCGCATGATCGGAGACTTGGCTGATTCGCTTGTTCTCGTTTCTCGTGGTCTGGCCTGCATTTTCGAGGGTATCTGGGTCCGCTTGTTTCTTTTGGAGGGCGTCATTGCTTTGTGGGTTGGGGGGTACCGCTTCCTCCCATCAGTTTAGGGTAGAGAAGGTAAAAGCTGCCTCTGGCTGGTCTGGATTCCGGGGGGGAGGTAGCCGCTGTAATTCGCGTAGGTGGAACACACACACACACACACACACACACACACACACACACACACAAGCTTGAGACAGGCAGAGGAGAAAATGGAAAAACGCCGGCAAATGCAATTTTGTCCCCCTCCTCTCCCATGCTATTAAAATATTATTAAAATTATAATTGCAGTTGAGGGTGAAGATGAAAGAAAACGTGGGTCTTCCTTCCAAGATCCTAATGAGGAGAAAGTGAATGGATTAAGCGTCAGGAATAAATCCAGTACAAATGTATTTGCACTTGTGTTTTGACTTAAGTGAATTAAAGTAATGCACATTCATTCATTCATAAGTCCAAAGTTAATTTATATTTAGGGTGAAATATTCCCTGGATGTAACTTTTTTGGTCCAATTCATCACACACATAGACAAGTGTACATGTATGAAATCTATTGTTGAACTGCTGCAAAGGTATAGGTGTAAAGTTACCTCAGAACAGTACATAAGTCAATTTCTCATGTGAGGGCAATTGGCTCCAGATAAGTGACTAAATCTGTAATAAAACAACCCCTTTAAAATTGGAGTGCTAATTTGTTCTACACTTATTTACTTAACAGATGGTATTCAGAAAATGTATTTATTAGTAATAATTCTTATGCTACAAATCCAGTGAATCTTTCAAAAATAATGAGGGAAACGTGTGGCACCAATTTAATAGCTATGTTCATTTCAGTTGAGCTATGTTTCATTAAATATTTATTTAAAAGGGAATATTAAAGTATATTGAGAAATATAATTTTGATAGTTTTGACTTTGGTTTTTATCTTGGTACGAGAGCTGACATCCTATGGGGAGACACTATGGGAATACCTTTGGCAACTGATATTTCATGTATGGGAATAGAAGTTCTATAAAGCTCAGTGGCTAAAATGCTGAGCTTGTCGATCAGAAAGGTCAGCAGTTCGGCAGTTTGAATCCCTAGCACAGCATAACAGAGTGAGCTCCCGTTACTTGTCCCAGCTTCTGCCAACCTAGCAGTTTGAAAACATGTAAAAATGCAAGTAGAAAAATAGGGACCACTTTGGTGGGAAGGTAACAGCGTTCTGGGTGCCATGCTGGCCACATGACCACGGAAACATCTTCGGATAGCACTGGCTCTTCGGCTTTGTAACCGAGATGAGCACCACCCCCTAGAGCTGGAAACAACTAGCACGTATGTGCGAGGGGAACCTTTACCTTTATCTAAATGTGTAGATGTGTGAAATATTGTTTAGGATCTATTGACAAGTGATGCATCAAAATGACAATGGAGCAATGTCAGTAGAATAGAATAGGAGCAATGTCAGTAGAAAGAGATTCTGTCACTTTTTTCTTGGAACTGCCTCATAGTATGTTATTCATAGGTACTAGTTAGATTGATACTTTTGTTTCAGTGGCTATGCATTATAGTTTTGAGAATATCCAGCATACAAATCCTTTTCTCTCTCTAATTTGGCTATAATAAATAATGCTGTACTCTAGATATGTACATTGCAATTGCAGCGAAAAGATAATTTTTATTTTGCAGATGAACAAGGTGAAGGTTGATGAAGAAGAATATTGGAACAGTTCCAAATGTAAGGCCTTTACTTTTGAGGATGAAGATGATGAACTGCTTCAGGTATAATTTTTCTCATGAAAAAATGGTCAGAGGGGTACATTTTCATGCTTTTGCTGTGTTTGTATTTTATATTTGCTTTAAATAAATTTAGGGATAACTTTGCAGATTTTGTTATAAATTGGAAGCTTGTTTGGATGTGTATAATTTTTGCAATAGATGATGCAGAACTGAATTTCCTTTCTTCATTAAAAAGTAGTTTTTATTTCTTATGATTTCACACACACACACACACACATATTCCTGAGGAAAAAGAATGTGTGCATGAAAATGCATTTGTTTTTCCATAGTTTTAGATTTCTATTCCACATGAAAGTATTTGTCTGTGAATATGTACAGCAAACCCACAATTTACTGGATCTCATTTGAGGGACTCCAGATGCAACAGACAAATCCATTTGCCATTTTGCACAAAATGGGCATTCAGGTCTAGCAGATGCATTTCTCTTCTATAAGCTCCCTGAAGTGTTGGAGATGAGAATGTAGGCATGAATGAACCTTTAAAAAGATGTGATGCACACAGAATACATTCTGATTTGGTGTCTCAACAGAGTGACAAAAAGTTAGTGTTTCCTGGTGTATATGATTGAAGAAGGGCTAAAGCTATTGAAGTGAAAAGTTATGGAGTTTATTTTAATACATATTATATAGGAAAGAATCTGGTTTACATATGATAGCAACTGTTTAATGAGGATGGCTGGGACAGCATTGAGCTCATGAAGTATTTTCAAATAGTTCTATTCCATCTCAGGAGATAGTGCTTGATACTGCTTCAGTAAGGAGGTATCTTTAAAATCTGGTCTCCTAGGAAACTACCTTTGCTAAGACTTACCCCTTCAGAAAAGTGAGGATTGTGTGCTATAACATATTATTCTTACTGCCAATGATGGAGGAGGATCCTGGGTGAGAATCCAATAACAGGGCCACCAGTTTAAAAAATTATCAACCCTGCAGCAAAGTATAATACTGTTCCAGTACTACCAGTCCTAATTCTAATTTAGTAAGGCTATGCAAATTTTGCAAATGATTCAGAAGTGCTTCAGAATGCATTGGCTGCAGGACCATTTAAAGCAGCCTGATATAAGGAAAGGAAAGGAGTGGTTATTCTATAGAAGGAAAACATTGTGGTCTTTATTCAACTTAATCATGGGAAACTGGAAAAAAATGCTCAGGTTTCTCAGGTTTAATAAGAATTTGTAATAGTGCACATTTCCAGAAATTTAGAAGTAGCTGATCTAACCTATGGAGTTATGACAGAACTAATATTTATTTTGTTGAGAGGAATGGTTGTAGCCCAAGTCAATAGGGACTGCATATCTAAGAAGATATGGGGTTTGTCTAAAGAGGTGAACTATCTTACAGTGGTCCCACACAACAGAAAATATAGCAGTTCCACTAAATGCTCCAACTCTAATCAGAACACAAAGTATAATAATCCAGACTTCATCCTAACATTGTTTTTATTCCCAGTTGAAAGAATCCAAGAGAACAGTCAATAGCCTTCCAGATATTGTAGATGATGATGATGACGACCTTGAGAGGTTCAGCTGGAGTGGGGAACGTGTGGGCAGTAAGTTCAATAGTACTTTGATTTGAGGAAATACCTTTGAAAGCATAAGTCTACGTACCTTGGTTGATGCTGCAGCTATCAATCAGAATTGCTAAATGTATTCCTAAATGTATTTTGGAGAAGATCCATGTCTAAAATTTGGGCGGTGACAAAGTCGAATGGCTTCATTCATTTTCCTGTGCCCAAATTTCCTTTTTTAGTAAGAAAAATTAATAAAGGCAAGAAATTGAAAGTATACAATAGTCTCTCCAGTAACTTCAAAGGAAATCCCTTATTTATTATAAACAAAGAACTGCAATATCTGTTAATGCTATATCAATGTCTGTAAGTCCTTAAGAGTACCTTAAATTGGTATTGACAGATTTGAAATTGATTGATCAAAAAATGTATTTTGAGTTTATTGAATTCCACAAATAATATAGTGAATATCAGCTTTTCTTAGTTTGAGGTATAACAATATTGAGGGCTAATTGACTCATATGAGCTGGTCTTGAGAATTACTGGTATCCTTTTGGAATAACATTTAAACATTAATAAGTAGTTAATGGGAAAACCCATAAATGTCAATGATATTAATATCATACTACATTATGTCTCAAGATTTTGCAATCTGGATTGTAAAAAAGATTGTTGTAATAAATGTTTATGTATTAAATAAATGTATATAGCCACCCAGCTCATACATAGATGACTCTAGGTGGCTTACAAAATTTATCAAAGCCATTATATAATAAAACTATTTTTAAAAAAACCACCCTATCCTCTATGGCAGCAATAACACAAATCAAATCAGCCACTTGATTGGCTCCATCTCCATTCGTGGTCTCTACACCCACTGATAAAACCATGTTTTGCAATACTAACCTACAAAAAACCTAAAAGAGAAAAACAGAAGAAAAAAACAGAAAAAAATAAGTCCAAATACAGAATATCTGAAATTATATATTTAACGTTTTGAAATCACTAGCTTATAAAAAAATACCTTATAAAACTATATTATCAAGCAAAAAAGAATTAAAATATCTAAAAATGTTATTCTACTGTTGTAAATTATCATGATACCTATACTAAGGATACTGTTCATTTTTTGTTTAGTTGAAAATTTGCCATTTCCAAAATAAATGAAATAAATAAATAAAATAAATAAAATAAAAATAAAGTAATAAATTTCCAAGATAAATTAATTAATATTTTTCTTTGCTAAAGAATTATAACGTTTCTCTCTCTCTTTCTCTCTCTCTCTCCCCCCTCCCCCCTCTATCTTTTTATAGGCATTTCATGGTCAATCAAAGAGACTGCCTCCAGCAGCAGTAGCAGCAGTACTTCTGAAGGGAGGGATCTGAGTCAGCAAAAGGGCTCTTCCTATGCAGCTATACCCAAGCAATCCTCTTCTTACTCACTGAGCAGCTTTTTTAAAGGTAGAATATTGATTACGGGTTCAACAGAGCTATCCTCAGAAGCATCAGAATTGAATGTTTCAGCTTGCCTGGTCAAAATACTTCCTTATCTCTGGCTCTTCACCAACTTGTGATTGGCAGAGTATTAGAGAAGTTGTTTTTCAATTTTTGTAGCAAGTCTGTGCAAGGTAACATTTGTTATGCACTCTATACACTTATTACCTAGTATCTTATTATGCAAAAAGTCACTGTTTTTATGCTTTTTTATATTTTTATGTGAAATACAATGTTTTCCTTCTCTTTATATTTCCAGTTAAATTAACAATTTTGGCAACAGGATAAATGCAAGAATAGGCAAAGATTGGTCCTTGAGAAAAGGGGAAAAATCTGTCCAGTCTTCAGCAGTTGTTCAACATTGTTAAATGAGATGTTCATAGAAATTGTGCAATTATACATTTTAATGCATGCTGTTTGGTATTTTTTAATAGTTATTGGCTGAATGAGCTTCTAGTTCGATGAAATAATGACTTCATTTCTGTCTTTCGTATTTGTGCTTCTAGGAAGAAATAAGCATGGGAGTTTTCAGTCACTTTCAGATGGTAAGAAGATTGAATTTCGTCTTAAGCTTGCTAAAAGGAAGGTTGCTATATATATATCCTCTCTAGCCCTTCCTTGCAATCCTTGTCCTTTCATTTCATTCAGAGTTTACTCTCCAAAGAAAAGCTCTCAAGAAATTACTGAAGACAAAGTGACCTGTATTGAGTTCAGGATGTAGTCAGGTCTCTGCCATTAGGAAGAGAAAGAAAGTCAGGGTGTAGCAGCTAGAGGTTGCAGCCCCCGTTCCATGCTGAGTCTGGAGAAGAGGAGTAGGGCTGCCTCTGCACAGAGGAGTATGTATTTCTTTCTATAGAGCAGGATTGCAGCTCACTCCTTGTAGCATATCCAAATGAAGCAACCAAGTGTTCAAGTGTCATCACAAAGCAGAGTCATCCGTTTGTGGAGATTCTCAGTCATCCAGGTCATGGTTGTCTCAAAGGTATCCCAAAGGTCCAATTGCCTCTTGGAAAAAAAAGCACCTTTGGGACATTCATGTGTTTGCTTGTTTATTATATTAATTTATATAGTTTTCTATCTTGCCAGTTGCATCTCTGGGTGGTTAACAGTAGATTAAAAACCAACAGAACGAGATAGAATAAGAAGATAATAGAAGAAAATTTAATCAAATCCATGTAACAACAATCATCCCAAAAATCACATTGAATGCTCACCCAATCTCCAGATCCCATGCCAGAAGTTATTATGTAATTTATTTTCACCCATTTCATTTCAAAATGACTAAGGGTAGCTTATAGCATAAATTCCAGGTCTTCAAAGATTTTTGAAACATCAGTTGGGAAGAAGGATGAATTGGCATTTGAAAGTTTCAGTAATTTAATTTCAGTATTTTAAAGCATACATCCTAATAGTTAAGACAAGAATCAGGACAGTATTTGGACTCTGACAGATAATAACCTTGAAATTGCCATTGTTTGCTTTGTTTGGTTTTTGTGTGTGTTCAGACTCTTTAATTTCATTGATTCTTCTTGTTTCTTGCTTTAACTGGCATTATTGTTACTTTGGTGCTGAATCAAACTTAATGATGATGGGTCATAGAAAGGGCAAAAAGCATAGAAAGATGAGAACTTAATTCAGAAAGTTTGCTCTTCCCTTTTCTGTTCTTCCTTTTTCAGCTCTTACAGACACAGGATTTAAAAATTATGCTCCAGAATTACGCAGACCAAAAGGAGATTATAAGGTTAGTATATTTATTGGAATCTGAAGGAAGGAGAGAGTTAAATAGTTTAGAATCAGATGACAAAATCTTATCCTAAATGTAAAAGCTCACATCATCTCTTTTTGCCCGAGGACACCTAAACAACTGAGCATGCTTTTTGTGCGTATGCATACGCCATGTATATAATTGGGCTATAAGTCTAGGCAAGGAAATTGGAAGCTTCTGAAACAGTAACTATAGCATCGTTTGCTAACAGTGTTTTCCCAGGCAAATATATTGCTTTAGCAGCATGTTTCATATTTTAAAAGGGATTAAAAGAGTTTTTTTTCTTAATTAATGTTTGAAAAGAAAAGAGATTAGATCATGGAATCATAGAAATCTTTAGTTGTCATCTGGCTCAAACTATTCCTTGATACAGGATCAGCTAAAATCAATGGCTGTATAAGACAGCTATCAAATCTCTCCTGTGGCTTCACATTTACAGGCAAAACATGGCCTAGCTCTCTCAGTGATTAAACTAGTGACAAATTAAAAACATGGGTTCCAACCCAAGATTCCTGTCCTGCCATTATGTTGTATTCCTACATTATTTTTTCAAGTTTCCAAGCCCCCTGAGAGTTGCCTGGCAGGACACCTGAAATGTTATTTGCCTCCCCCCCCCATATACCTTACAAATCATAATTGGATGTTTCAAAGCACATAAGGCATTATCAGTGGTTTTTGTTTTCTTTTTACTCTTTCAGGATTACAATTCTGATTGGAGCCCTAATGATACAGTAAGACGGCTACAGAGAGGCAAGGTAGGAAGTGGAAACAGGATGAGCTTTCTGAAAGCTCATCTTATGCTTCAAAAAATTAAGAAGCTACAGTTAATTCTCGACCTACAGCCATTTATTCAGCAACCATGCAGAATTACAATGGGGCTCTAAACGGATGGTAGGTAGTTATGACCGGTTCCCAGAGTTCTACCTGTACCAACCTCCTGCAGTCATGTGATTGCGATCTAAATGCTTGGCAATTGGCTGGTACTTACAGCCACTTGCAGAAGGCCAACAATAACATGATAGTGATTTGCAAACATTTCGGCTGGCATCCCCAGAAAGTCAATGGGGAAACAGGCAGGGAACATTGCAAGTTGTTGTTGGTATATCTCACCCATTTGCATACATCCCCACACTGCCTCTTGTGCACCTCACACACCTCCCCAACTGATGACCCAGGGTGGGATATAAAACAAATACAGTCACAGAAAACAGGTGAAGCCCCTTTTATTCCTTCAGTTTGCTTCCAAGCTCTGAATATCTTTGACGGAGGACAAAAAATCTCCCACACAGTTACATGAAGAAGGATAAAAGCAACACAAACCAGGCAAGATAAGGGCTGGAGGATGTCCACAGATAACACACACTGGGAAGGACACCAAACTCAGAGAGGAACTATAAACTAGAGATATTTATACGATTTGTTTCCAGCGTTTGCCAGTACGCAGGTCCAAACTCTTATTCAGTTGTCACACCTGCAGCCCATGAAGAGGATCAAGGCCCCCTCCTCCCGAGAAGACCACATCTCTCCCTTATCCTCTCCTCCCTGCGTGCCCTAGGATGGATAGGGGATGAGCCTGGGTCTGCTCAGCCGGCCTCTACCCTTCCCCAGCCTCCTCCACAATCATCTGGAGCTACACTTCCACTCCCTGTCAGCTGTTCCTCTTCTCCCTCAGAGTCAGTCTCCACCAGGGGCATGACACTAACCTTCATCATGCCTCCCTTGCACACCCTTTCCAATCCTTGCCTCATTGTGCACCCTGACACACCCTCTCTGAACCTTGGTGCTGCTCCCTTGTACTATTGTGCACCCTCTCCAACATTCACTATGTCTTTCCTGCACCATCATGCACTCCCGCAAACTTTCCAAGCCTTGCTATGCCTTCCATGCCTCTCCACCCACCCCCTCAGGCCCTCCCCCATCTTGCAGCATTTATTTGTCTGCCTGCTTGAATGCCACCTGAAACTTTCAAGTTCCTGCTTGCTTCCCCAATGACTTGGTTGTGGAAAGCCAGCAGAAAGCTTGCCTTATCAACTATGGAATTCAATTAACAACAGCAACCAGGATTTCAGGGGATTGTTGTCGCTTAGCGACAGAAGTTTTAGTCCCATTAGCCATCGTAACTTGAGAACTATCTGTATAAAAGAACATTTTTATTCCTACTTTTGAACCTATTAATTTTTAACTATATCTTATCTATCTGGAAGGGTTTCTCACACTATTTTTGCATAGTCATATGGCAGTATAGTTATTAGTAGTTTCCTTTTCTGCTGGAAAGATACCTTTGACATCTTACTGTGCAAAGGGAAGGGAAGTCCTCCACAGGAAGACCAATGGGAAATTATGCTAGGACTAACAAGTTAGTTCTACTGCCATAATCTATTTTATATTATAACTATATCTAATGTTTTGGCAACTTCGTAGCAGAAAAAAAATCCATCAATTTGGTTTAAATTCTTGAGAACTCTCCATTGATGGCCAGAGGGAAAACAAGCTAACTTTAGTAGCCAAAGAGATGATCCACAATTAGTTTTCCTTTGCCATGGGGAGTTAGGAAATAAATGAAATTACTTTAGGAGGGATTATCAGGGAGGTATAAGTGGAACCTCCAATTCTTATGGATCCTCAGAGTTATGATGGGGTTCTTCCTGAACATTTGGCTGGTGTAGTTGACTTTAAATGATTTCAAGGTTTTCTTGAAAATGCTAGTAAGAGGATTCCTACTATAGTCGCTTGATGATGTAAACCCAGAGGTATAATACTAAATGACAAACTGTTTTTCTCAGTGGCTAAGGTTTCTGGGGCTTGTAATTAGGCTAGGTCTCCCCGAAAGCAATCACTTCCACTAGTTGTCTCTGTTATGGATCCACTGGATCTATACTACACGCTAGCCAGGTGTAGTAGTTATAGATCTTTCCAATATTGTTTGTGTTTATGAATCTCACTCTAGGTGTGTTCCTTGGAAAGGTTCCATTCCTTGCAGGACAAATTACTGCTACTGGATGAAGCTGTTGCATTGCATGATGGGAATGTTATTACAGCTGTAAGTCCTGCTCCAATGTATAGTAGTGGGGGATGGGAATGGCAGTTCAGTTTGACCCATTTAATTTCTATTTCTGTATATGAGTACATGGTTACTTTTCTATTTTTTTTCATAAATTATTCCCCTAAATTGCTGGGATCTTCTAGATGAGGCAATTGACCCCCTTTTTTTTTTTGCTGCTGCTGTTGCTGCTACAAAATATTTTGGAACGCATTGGTTCAGCTACTCTTGCTGCCAAGAAATGAAATGAATGAATTTATTTATTTATTTATTTATTTTATTAATTGGATTTCTAAGCTGCCCCATCTCCTGAAGGACTCGGGGCGGCGTACAATCATAAAAACAGTACAAATATACAATTAAAAAGAAATTAAATAAGAAACCCAATTACAAGCTAAAATGGTAAAACAATTGATTAAAACTCCCATCCCCACCCTCAGTCAAGGTCAGCAAGTTGGAACAATCGTGTTTTTAAGCCCCGACGGAAAGAGCGGAGGTCAGGGGCCACCTGAAGCTCCAGGGACAGTTGGTTCCACAGGTGGGTGCTCCCACAGAGAAGGCCCTACCCCTAGGGGTCGCCAGCCGACATTGTCTGGCTGACGGAACCCCAAGGAGGCCCTGTCTGTGGGAGCGCACGGGACGATGGGAAACAGTTGCTGGCAGCAGGGTCTCCCATAAGTATCCCGGTCCTAAGCCATGAAGGGCTTATTAATATTATAAGACCCCTTAAATATTTTTAAATTTTTTAAATGTTCAAAAATCCAAATGATCATGCAAACAAGGGCCACCAATGTATTTTTTTCCCAAACTAGTGAACACTTTTGAAATTTAGGGAGGATGTTTCCCACACTTTTACAAAATAGCTGCCAGTGGGCATATGGCCAGTTATAAACAGGGAGAACTACAGCCACTCCTTATTTAGCAATTACTTTGGTTAGCAACCATTTGCAAATATGACAGTAATAAATAATAATAAATCATTTTCAAATTTCATAAATGCTCACATTTACACAATTTGCCTGCCTGACAACAAGAGAATTGAGTGTGAAATTGATCTATATCAAGTCAGTGTTAGATAGCAGTGCAAGCTGATGGGAGGGTTCTAATAGCTAATTAATTGTATGCTGCCCAGTGTTGCCGCAGCCAAATAAATTTGATCAATCAATCAATCAATAAGGTCACAGAGGCTGAGCTTGTTAACTTGCTATTATGGGTAGCACTTTTTAGGGACATCTCCACTGCAGAAAAGAGCAGCTCAGGAAGAGATAACTTATTTAAGAAATCTTTCTGCCCTTCATGGGGCAAAAAAAAAGAGGGGGTGGGAAGCAGACCAGGCACAGGACATTGTGTGAGAGAACTTTATCTGAATGAGATGGCAGCACCGAGTAATCTTTGCAGTCACAGATCTCTCCCTCTCCGTCCCTCTCCCTCTCTGTCTCAGTCACATGTTCACTTGGAGACCATTTCATTTAACGACCAAGTCATTGGATCAGAATACAGTCACCAGACAAGAAATGAGTGTATGTGCTCCCCATTACATTTTCCAGTTTTTGATTGCCTCCCTACCCAAGGAGCATTAAAGCTGCTTTGCTACATAGAGGCAAATTGTTGTTGTTAAAGATGGATCCAGAAGGACAAACTTGATCCTTTAGGGGAGAGTGCAGTCCTGTCTAGAAGAGGCTGAACTCCACTCACATCAATACATGAATTATCCCCCGATAGCACCCATGTTTGCCTGGACTGAGCTTAATTTTTTTTGCCACTTGTTGAATAACATCGCCAGAGACCAATTCATCACTTTCACTGCCTACTTGGATCTGATGAAAATAGAAATAAATTTGTTATATACTGATGATGATTTTGCTCTAAATCTATAAAGATCTGGCTTAGCAGTTGTACAAATAAAGGCAAGATATCAATCAATCAATTGTAGATGAATGGATGGTATAATGGACCCTGGTTCTATCTGTTTTCCTGCAGATACTCATTTTTCTGAAAAGAACCTTAAGGAAAGGTATGTAATGTCCAGGATTCCCAAATAGATTTATAAATGTATCTGTATAAAGTATGTATAGCCTACTTCTCCTCACACAAGTCAAGCTGACAGATCCCCTGTGCTTTTCAAGACAGTCATTTTAGGCAGTATAAATTGATTTTATAATCTCATGAATTAAATTGAAATTTCTTTATATACAGTGGAGAAAACATAATTACTGCAGAGAATGGTTGTAATTGGATGTACTGAGCATAGAAGCCAGTTCCCATTCATCAGCGTAGATAAGTTTTTTCAAAGGTAGGAACTTTAAGATGTGTGGACATCAAATCCCAGAATCCTCCAGCCTGCATGCTGGCTGAAGAATTCTGGGAGTTGAAATCCACCCATCTTAAATTTGCCAAGTTTGACAAACACTGCCATAAATACTATCATGCTACATATTACATTCTATAAAGAGCATCTTTTTGGTGGCAAATTCAAATTTTACCATTTTTGTAATCATATGTTGGCTAGCTGAAGTGTGTCAGATTTTCTTCTTGTTAGAACTGTTGCTGTGCGTAAACTACCTTTTCCATCACATATAAAATAAGGCTATCCTCTCTCAGCTTGTCAGCTGTTGAAATAATGCTTTGGACAACACAGCTGAACAGGGAATTAATTTAGCCTTGAACTAGCAGACTGAACCACAGTGTTGTTTTGAGCAAAAATTAATTTTTAATTCCAGTATTGAATCACATGCTAACCATCTTTCTTTTGACTCATTAACTGTTACATTGTAGTATTCCCTTTTAGTGAGGAGGATCGTACTGGTCATACTTTAGCACTATGCCACAAATAACAACAACAAAGCTGGAATTTCTAAGAGACTCCCTTACAAGCCAACATTCTGTTGCCTCCATCCCATTAATTAGCTAAAGGCAAGGCATTGATGTGCAGTATACTGGCACAGCTAAGGTCATCCTTTCATTTCTTCTAGTTAGTTGACCATATAGTAAGCTGACTTGTCCCAACCTTGTGCCCTCCAGATGTATAGGACTACCCTCCCATCCTCTCTTTCCAGGATGGCCAACAGATGTGAAATACTTAAGCAAAAGAAAGAGTGAGGGGATTACTCAGGCCTGATCTTGTTAGACAAGCACTTCTTCTCTTTACAACTAGAGATCCTGTTCAGAGAGCTGGAGATGCGGCAAGTTGCTTTGCGCCATTTAATACATTTTCTCAAGGAGACTGGAGACCAAAAACTTCTCCTAGACTTGTTGAGGTAAAAGCCCTTGTGAGCATACAGCCAAAACTGACGTCTGAGCAGGAAGTTGAACAGGTCTGATACATGGTTTTTTTCCTTTCTAGATTCCTGGGCAGGACTGAGGAAGTTGCAGTGAGTATCCCATGTTGCCTAGACTCCTTTTTTTTTTAGTGGGAGGAAACAATAATATGCTGAGAAATTGAAGGCAAGCCACACAGTACTAACTCTCAATTAGGAAAAATGGAAATTATATTCCTAATCCCTCTGGAGTAGATAGGGCCAGGGCTACCCGGCCTATTTAATCTGCTCCCTCCTGAGTCTGTTTTGTCTTGTTTCCACCATCTCCAGCTGACCCAATACCGTGAACATTTGACTATCTCCGATGCTGAGAAAAAAAAGGAGTTTCTGAAAAGTTGCATTGGGTAAGTGAAAGTTATGGAGAAATAAACTGAGAATAAGTCTTAGAGGTAAAGTAGTTGTGGCTTTAATGGGAAGGAAGCCTTATTGTTTCTCAGAAAGTAAAAACAACGGAAAGCTGCAAGGAAGAGGCTTTTATTCGGGAAGAAGAAAGTACAAATAAGGAAAATAACATAATCTATATTCCACTAAAACACACTTTCCTGGCTTTTAACTGGCTTTTAGGAAGAGCCTTGGTGGTGCAGGCTGTTAAACGCCTAGCACTTAGCTCCAGCTACCTGCAATTAGTGCAGGCTCGAATCCCACCAGGCTCAAGGTTGACTCAGCCTTCCATCCTGTCGGGGTAGGTAAATTGAGGACCCAAGATTGTTGGGGGCAATAAGCTGACTTTGTAAAAATGCCACTTGCGGGGCCAAAAAGTCCTAGTAATAAGCAGGCACATACAATGGAATGAAAGGTATTGCTGAGCGCATTGAGTTGTGCTCCAAAAAGTGTAAGCTGCCCTGAGTCTCCAGAGAAGGGCGGCATATAAATATGAATTTTAAAAAACTGTGTGAAATGGTTCATCACAGGACAACAGTTTTTGAACCAAGGTACCTCAAATGAGCTAACTTACAGGATGTGTCCAAAATCTGGTACCTACGACTCCTGGGGGATTGAAATTTTGGGAAGTTGTGCTGTTTCAGTCCTCCTGGCTGCTGCTGGGCTGCTGATATGGTCATGTGATCTTTATTTTTCATTTCTGTGACAGTTTCCCAGCCTGTTTTGCAATCCCTTACTCCCTCCCCCACTTAACAGCCTGCTGAAAAAAAGAAGGAGGAGAGGAGAGAGAGGAGATTTCAGATGATCCCAGCCAACTTCCCACAAGGAAATTCAAGGGGAAAACTGGAAAGAAATTGGAAGTTGCTCCTGTTCCCACTGCTTGTTTGCCCCTTGGTCATTCTGTTTCTCTGTTAAGGAAGTATGTCTGAAACAAGATGGGGTATGGGTTGTCTAGTAGTTACAGAGTTATGCATTGTGTGGAGAAAATAGATTTTGGAGATGTTTTTCCCTATAGTTGTAATAACAAGGCCATACCAGCAAATTTAGGACCAAGAAAAAGACTGTTTCGGTTAGAAAGCAGTTCAAACTGTAGGAGCAGAAATGACTGCCTCAAATGTTTTGCTAATCAACACATGAAATTTTTAAAAGAAAACTAGACAAATTAATAAAGAATAACACTGTCAATAGTTGCTACACTACCTAAACATTACTATGTTCAAATGCATTGTAATGTCCAATTATTAGTTGCTTGAGGGCCTGCTTATATGAGCTTTTCATAAATGTCTAGCTGACCAAGTAGAATATGTGACATGCCTTTTATTTGGACCCACATAGCTTTTTTTGTATTCAGTGAATAGCTTGTAAAGTTCATTAGGCCAGAATTATTCTTTTTTAACTGAACTTGTGGCATACCCAATTGGAGAAGACTGCCTCACTGCACTTGCTTTTGAATAAATATGGTTGTGTTTTATACAAAGGAAGAATGAAAAAGTGAACTCCTCTCACCTCTCCAATCTAGGTTGCCCTTTTCATCAGAGGATGCTGCTCATGTTCAGGATCATTATACACTCTTGGAGAGACAGATCATCATTGAGGTAAGGTCCCACTCTGCCACTGGTTACATGGCAGTGACAATTATTCCAGACTTCTTGGCTTTGACTTGCTTGTTACAATACCAAGCCTTTTTTGCGGACTAAAAAGAAAAGTAGACAGGGCCAAAATATTAAATCTTTTCCTCCCCCATTTCTGGATTAGAGAAAAACAGATGCCATAAACCTTGTAGGCATGGAACAAAAGAAAGACAGCTAAACCCCAAGGCTGGAAAAAGTTGCCCATGCCTGCCATAATGAAGCCATCATGGCAGATGCTGGGTGATTGTTTCAGAAGTCCTTAGAGAAGGCATAACTTTTCCTGGGCTTGCATGATTATTGTCATGCAATTTCAGAAAAATAAAGGATTTTTCTGAGATACAGATATTACTAATATAATCTTTATCCTATTCCTCCTTTGTGAAATTCAGTAGGGCTTGGAGTAAATTAAGCTAACGGGTAGCGACTAGGACAAATTCATGAAGACCACAATTCTGTCCAAACTTTCTTAGGCAAGAACACTTCTGAACATAGGCTTATACCTCTGGGTAGATATGGAAAGGATTGCAACCCACTTGCTGGGATTTAATCCTGATTGTCTTTGAAGCTTAAAAAATGTTTTGATGTAACACCAGATGTCTTTATTCCTATGCAACTCATTTTTTGTTCTGATTTTTTCCAGGCAAATGACAAACATTTAGAGTCATCTGGGCAGACTGAAATCTTTCGAAAATACCCTAGAAAAGCTTCCATTCTAAACATGCCATTAGTCACCACACTTTTCTACTCCTGCTTCTACCATTACACAGAAACTGAGGTTAGGACTGTGGTAGCAATGGGGATCTCTGTGTTAATCGGTGAAGCTGGTGTCTTCAGAATAAAGGAGAAGCCACATATAACCGTGTGCAAGTGGGCATCTGAAATATTGTATATTAGACAATGGACTCTTCAGATATTGCAGAGTTTTTAAAAATAATGAACGTAAAAATACTATTTTCCTTAGTTCAGTTAGTTTAGATAAGGCTTCCTTGGATGTTAAATCTTGGAGTATTTTAAGCCTAATATGTAATATATATTTAAAATAGTTTATATATAAAATGGTTTTATTCATGTTTGGGGAGAAAATTCTAAAATATTATGTAAATATTACATATATTGCTTGTTACCATTTTTTTTCCTTAGTTAAAAGATTTTGATAAAAATTGCAATGTCTCTTTTCCAGGGAACATTCAGTAGTCCAGCAAACTTGAAGAAAACTTTCAAGGTAAGGAAGCTGGTAGTTTGCCAAGTATACATCTTCTAGAAGAGACCAACAATCCTAGAAATGTATGCAGAGAATATTTTATTTATTTATTTATTTATTTTATTTGACTTGTATGTTGCCCCCTCTCCAAAGGGACTCGGGGCGGCTAACAACTAAAAACTAAGAATAAATTAATTATCTAAAAATAACATTAAACATTACAAGCCAAATTGCACTAAAACCCACCAATCCTAACTAAATTTAACCCCCCAGAGGTCAGCACAGCCCAGCCTGTTCAAAGAGCCAAGTTTTTAGATCATGGTGGAAGGTACAGAGGTCAGGGACCAAATGGAGTCCCAGAGGTAGTTGGTTCCATAGGGCGGGGGCCGCCACAGAATAGGCCCTTCCCCGGGGGACCGCCAAGTGACATTGAGTCGCAGACAGCACCCCAAGGAGCCCCTGCCTGCATGTGTTATGGAATGAAGGCATTCAAGGGATTGTGCTGCTAAAACCATGAAGTGTGACAAGGTTTGGTTAAAGTAGCTTAATTGGACAATGTTCATTGCACTGATCTTAAGAGACTAACGGCCATAATCCTCTACTGCCAGAAATGAGCTTAAATCTGTTCATTTGCTTTTTTTAGTGCACTGCACAGGGTATCTATAAGTCTGGGATTACATTCAGCTTGGCCTGATGTTGGATAGATTTTTTTCTTTTTGCACTGTAGCTCAGGGCTACAGATTGTATTTATAGACAGCAAGGCCCATGCCATGCAATTGAGCTTTCATTACAAGAATCTCAGCAACCAATGGATTTAATTATCTTTATTTTCAGTTTCAGTTTCCTCCAAGAGGTTAGGGCAACATACAAAGTACTGCTCTAGTTCTTCCTCAAAACAGCTTAGGAAGGGTGGGCTGTCAGAGCATGATTAGCCTCAAATCATCCAGTGAGCTTTCTGTAAATAAGAATGGATATGAACTAGGTTTTCTGAAACCTAATCTATCCCTTTAACTATTGCTTCACACTGGATCACAATCTAGCTCTCTCAAGCCGTTTCTGGGATTTCCATTTCTTTACCTTACAGATTCCAGACAAACAGTACATGCTAACAGCTCTGGCTGCTCGTGCCAAACTCCGAGCTTGGCATGACGTGGATGCCTTGTTCACAACAAAGGTGAGACCCTACTGATTTTCACTGAATCGTGTATGGTACATGGCATGATTCTTTATGCTAGTGATGTGCTTATCTATTTTCCCTTATACAATGCATAATGGATTCGTTCATTTATAGGAAAAGACTTGTTCCAATTATTTTCTTTGAATTTTGGGATACCTACAGGTAAGTTATGTCAGAAAAGGACAGCAGCTTTGTCCAATGCATCTTCCTTTAGAACATATGCAACAAATGCAACATATGCAACAAATGAAGGAGATATCCAAGAATAACTATTGCCTCTCCTAAGAGATGTTTAGCACTCCATCCTCAGGCAGTCACAAGGTCTGGTGCTATTTTCTTTTTCTCAATTTGTGATTTCAGAATTGGTTAGGCTATACCAAAAAAAGAGCTCCTATTGGTTTCCATCGAGTGGTGGAGATATTGCAGCGGAACAACGCCCCGGTGCAGGTAAGTGAGCAAGCTGTCCAGTAGTCTGTTTCTGGTATAGTCCACTGGTCAACAGGCCATTGCCTCTATGATGAAAAGTCTTCATGTGTTCATTTCCCAAATAATTTTGTACACGTTCATGAAAACTAGAAATATTTATCTAGTGTGGTATGCACTGTTTTAATACATCTTCAACTATAGAGTGGACCGCATACCTTTTGAAAAGTAGTTGGTGAAGAAACATAAACTTACTTCAGGGTGAAACTGATGTGGAATTAAATGAGGGGAGATAAGCAAGGGATCATGAATATTCTGCTGATATTTCTTTGTCTTGTTCCTATAGGTCCTGCAGGAGTACATGCATTTAATAGAAGATGTTGAGACTAAGCTGAATCTTGCTATGAAATACAAGTGCCATGATGTTGTTATAGATGTATGTTTTACATATTTTATGTGGAAAATTGTGGAACAGACAGTTGATTCTTTAGTGAAAAATTCCTAAATTATTCTTGAAATACTTGAAGGAACTATCATTGGCAGTATACCGTAGTTTGTATTTCAGAACTGCTGCCTCTCTCAATCCCCTTATGTTATTAAAATTGCTTCTAGAATGGTTATATTTAAAAAGATCCCAGAACAGCTGGTTGCACCTCTGAGTGCAGCTTTTGCATATCACTATCAGCATATTATGTTTGAGCCTACTGAACAAGATGTGGCTTTTATTACAAGCTTGAGCTCACTTATCAATCAATCAAGCCATCAATGGTTGTATTCAAAGTAGCCTTCCCAACCTTATGAGTTCATTTCTTTATACTTTTTTTTAGTTTTTTAATGCTGTGTTAATCAGTTTCCACAACTTAAGCACTAAATTTTCACATTAGCAGAAGACATCTTGATGTATATTGATTCAGTAAAATGTAATAAATGTATAAAATCAACGGATTCCATAACATTATTTAGGCAATACTATGCATGCCAGATTGACTTCTTCTAAGTATAAAGCAGAAGGTAAATTCTTGTCATGTTGCTGGCTAGTCAATCAATAAGAAGGTTCTTTGGAATTCCCACTAAGTCAAGGAAAGAGCATTTGTGGAAGATTAGGAAAATTCTTTGCTGACCTTGTTTTAGTCTTCTTGCCTTTAAACAGATGCTTGCCCTTTTTTAGCCATAATAACAGCCATGAAAAGATGCCAATTTGATAATGTGCTAGATGGTAAATTCACTGACTTCTAAGAGACAGCGTCAGTTGTCTAAATTTGCCCATTTCCATTATCATTTTAGCCTAAAACCAGAAAGAAATATTGGCATGAAAAGTATTAGCTAAAGTTAGCCTTCATTAACCTTTCACTCTAGTTATCACACATTTAACTTAAATTTATTTATTTTATTTTGCTTGGACTTGTATGCTGCCCCCTCTCCGAAAGGACTCGGGGCGGCTCACAACTAAAAATACAGAACAATAAATACTATAAATACTTTAAAAAGAAATTAAACTAGACAAGCCCAGCCAATTAAAATCCATTTAAAACCAATTTAAAATCCCCCCAGGAGGTCAGTCCAGCCTGGCCTGTACAAACAACCAGGTTTTCAGATCGCGGCGGAAGGAGGGGAGATCAGGAGCCAACTGGAGCCCCAAGGGTAGTTGATTCCATAAGGCGGGAACCGCTACAGAATTGGCCCTTCCCCGGGGCACCAACAGCCGACACTGTCTTGCAGACGGCACCCCGAGAAGTCCCAGCCTGTGTGCTCGCACAGGGCAATCGGTGTTCGATATCGGCAGGAGGCGCTCCCACAAGTACCCCGGACCCAAGCCATGAATAATGAATAGAAAAGTGAATGTTATGCGTAAACTCAATGAACTAGGTAATAAAATGTGCTGACCACTTTTGCATCCAGAAATGTTGAGGAAAGTCCCAAATGTCTATGGAAATTCTCAGTTATCCAGGTCATGGTTTACTCAAAGGTGCTTTTTCAAAAAAAAAAAAAACCCAAAACCCAGATCTTTGTTGTAGCAGCCATGAAATCCGTATCAGCCACTGGAAGAAGCAGCAGGATTTCCAAAAAGCTACTGAGAAGGAATGGGCGATGACTGTCCAGAAGATCACTGTGATTTTGAGGATGTTGGTAAAAGTAGTTACTTTGTTTAATTGGCTTTTCTTTTGGGTATTTGCCAGACATACAGAAACTTGAAGGACCGTCAGCAACTGATGGCATACAGATGCAAAGTTGAACGGGGTTCTCCAGCAGAGGAGAAGATCGACAGTATCCTCAGTAACCCAGTAAGAAAGAACACCTTAGGTTACATGTACTTGCTAAGGCCCAGGGAAAAAGAGAATAAAACCCCTCCCACCTCTAGAGAGCAGCATGCCCAGAAGGTCTGTGCTTTAATGGATCTGCTGTCTAATTAAGCAAAAACACACTAGCTTCTGTGCTCCAAAGGAAGCTGTTGTGCCAATGGTTCAAGACCCAGACAGCTCTGCTTTCAGCCGATCAAGCTGAAGCACCTGCAAACATGGAGGATGGGAGAAGGGGAAGGACCTTGTTCAAGATCAGATGGATTGGCCTGTTGGAACCATGTGAGATTTTCATCTTAGAGATTTCTCATGGTGCTTTATATGGGTAGACCAGTGGCAAAACAAGGATCATCCCAAAATTCTTGGCAGTTGAACTTCAGTTGTTCATATGCTCAGTAGCTTCTGACTCTTCATGTCCCGGTGTATGACAGTCAGTCAATAACTGTTCTTACTTGTGATGTCACATCTTCTGCCAGACTCTTTTTCTCCTGCCTTCAATTTTTAAAGGCATTGGTGGTTTGCTCTTGCATCGTATGTCCAAAATACATAAGTTTTCTTTATGCTTCTTGTCATATGTCTGTTTTTAAAATTATGTTGAATTATTTATTTATTTGTTCATTTGTTTGTTCAACTTCTATAGTCACCCGTCTTGGTGAATGACTCAGGGGGGTTTACAATTCAGAACATATATTACAATTAAAAATTAAAAAAAAAACATTTTAAAACAATAAAACCAGTAAAACACATTAAAACCAGTCAAAAACAAAAACTTTTTTTGCTTCAAGTCCAAATTTTCAAATATATTCTACAGCATCACAATTTCCTTCACTTAACCTTTCTGCTTAGCTTTCACAGCCATACGATACATTTTGAAAAGCCTTGGTCTTGATAATAGATTCTTGGATTTAGCTATTAAGGTAGAAGAAAGCTCTTCTAATTCCAAATTAATATGCTTAGGGCATTAGCTTTAGGTCCATTCCTGCTGAGTTAAGGATCTCCTTTTAATCTTTCAACTGTTACGGTACTATTAAAGTAGTTTAGGTAACTTGATTACAAATAAAAGTATATCTAGTTGTACTTGAAACTAATGTATATAGCATTATTTACTTATCCATTCTGTTTAAACATAAAAATAAAGGTCTGTTGGAGTTGGTTAGCTCATACATTCAAATGAATAAATAGCGATTTTGTCCACTGTCCCAACTGGAGACGTTTCCCAGTCACATCTCTCCAGGTGCAGGCTGACTCCCAGAGAAAAGAATGATGTTGTGGCTATCTACCTACCCACTCCATGCAGCCCCCTCCCATTTTCCCACATCAGGCCTATGCACTAAACATGGCAGCCCTGAAGATCCAAAGAGAAAGATGGCTTGTAGGGCTGACAGATTTATGATTTTGTAGCTCCAGTTGAACAAAGTTGCAATCGTACTGACTTTTTACATAGTTCTTCAAAAAATGTACAACGTTTCTCACAAGCTGCTTTAGAAAAACGATTGCTTGCCGAATGGTCCCTATGACCTGATTTATGTATCATAATCAGTTAAGTTCACCTAACATGCTAAGCTGAAAGCAAAGAAAACACTCTGTCAGTATCTGTTGTGTGTCACCCAGATACTGAGAGGCATTCTGTAATGCAAAGATAAATGTGCTTTAGATTTGCAAGACTTGTTACTATATTCCATCAATCTGGCACAAATGACATGCAGCAAAATTAAACACTTTTGATCTCAGAATCTGTTCCAAGTACAGTTGAGAAACACTAGGAAATGAGAACATCTTGTTGCTCTATCTCTGGACTCCTTTGTTTTGTTACATGTTTTCTTTGCCACTGTTGGTATCATTAGGTGAAGCAATTTTGTATCCATATCCTGATATTTACTCTTTTTCTTATTATTGGTGCCGGTTGAGATCACACAAGAATTTTGAAGCTTTATAGATTATCAAAGTGAATGGGAAAATCAGTTGCTAGCCTTTTCAGAAGTCTTACTATTATCCTTTGTCTTATTTTTTCCCTCTGTTTATTTTACCATAAGTAGGAAGCATCATCCACCTGCTTTTGGATTTTAGTATGTAGAAAAATACCTTCAAAAGACCTATCAGCAGCTTAAATACTTCTCTTTGGGAAATGGATCTACTTAAATAATTTCTGAACCCTGTTTTATGGGAAGATTGTTTATTCCACTTTATCTAGCTGGTGAAAATGAAACAAAGCTGGTAATTTTGCTCCTTTTTAAAATATGTTTTGCGCTTTAAATCAATATTGCTGTGTGAGTTTAGGCCATGTCAGTGAATCATTTTGTTTAAGTAACCTTTTTCTTGTTTTGACCATAAATAAAATCTTACCTATTTTTCATAAGTTGCTTATAGGTTCCTTTGCTTCTATTGGCTTTGATGACTAGATATTTACTAATTATTTTCTCAACCTGGAGATGTGATTATGTTTGATATCGACCACATCCAATTCTGCTTTTCTTTCAGCAGATCCGGTGGAAGAACTGAGAGACACTCCATTTTTTGGGAAGCATTTAATTTTGACCCAATGAGGTCAAAGAGAAAGATTGCCAAGCCAGATCTGCACTGATTTCAATCCACTGTCAGCTTGCCTGTTGCCTCAAGATGCTGCCTCTGTGAAGCCTTCGCTAAAAGAGACCTCTTAAGCACTGAGTTGGCCAAAAGAGACATTTAGCCAATGAAGCACAAATCTGACAAATTGAACTCCACAGTATAAACATATGAGGAATACAACATTATATAGACAAGGGAAGCATATTTGAGTCAAGAACTTAATGCTTCCACTTCCTGTTCATTGTTTAGTCATCTGAAATGATCAAGACAACTTTCCATAGGAAAAACAAATCTGTATAATAAATATGCTTTCCCCTCATTTGAATCTAAGGGGCGAGACTGTTCTTAGTGATATGAAAACTCTGTCCTGCACATTATTCTAGCCTCCATTACCAATTAACTAGGATAATTATTTTGGAAATGCTGCGTAAGATTCTTAAGAATAAATCTACATACATCAAATGTTGGAGTATATAAATGCATGGCCCTTCAGCCAATGAGAATGTGAGTTCAGTTCTACATGGAAACTACCAATCTTGAAGGGTGTACTGAACTAATCAAATTATATTTTCTCTCAAATTCCAATGAAAATAATTGGCCCTTGCTAGTTATGCTTCAGGTTTGTTAGCAAATCTACATCCTCCTTCTAGGCTTCATGTTGTCTTTCACTTTCCAAGTTGTAAATAAAGCTTTACCTCCCTTATATTTGGTTTCTCTGGCTGTTTGGCTGTAAAAAAGAAATAGTGTTTTTCAAAAATACAATGTTTAGAAACTCAAGACTACTCATATATTGTCTGAACCAAGGATTGGACGCTCTACTGCAATCTATTAATAGTAAATGAAGTTATAATTGGCTGGACCCACACAATATATAGCTATAAACTGTATAGGCAAGGAATGTTCAGAAAATATTTTGGGGCAGATTTATGGGTAGTAATGGACCTCTGGTTCTCAGCTAATATAACCAACACTGAAAAAGTAACAATTTGGAAAATGATGGGTTAAACCAAGCCAACATTTGTTACCAATTTTTAAAACAATTTACATGCAGGGTAAATACATAATATATTTGAAACCAAATTCTGTGCACATGGGAAGGACTGCATCTGCATAGTGACCTCAAAAGAGTAGAAAACTTCCTTGCTTTGATCCTGTTGGAAAGCTGAAAATCATTTGTGGTCTCCTTTAAAAGCTGCAATTACGAAATCACTAAAAAAAAATTTAAAAAAACAGCTTCCGTAACTAAGCATTTGCCATGACAACAGCCTTATGTTTGGAGAATGACCTTAGCTGCAGACCAGAAGGGTAATTGCTGGGAAAGAGCCAGAAGCCTGAACAAATTTGGTGCAATGCAACTGGTGGTTTCCATACCTGGTAACTATGAGATTTTCTTTTACATTTGTCTACATGCTGACAAAAGTGATGGTTTGTTGGGGAAAGTTTTCAAACTGGAGGTTATGCCCTTTAACAGTTTTTATTTTGAACCAATCACAAACTGTCAGAGCTAGAACACTAGTTCCATTTGATGCTTCACTTTCAGAAGCTATATATTGTAAGTATAAGACAAAGATTATCAGAATTATTCCCTTTGTAGTCTGCTCTTCATTTTAATGTTTCTTTTTAGGAGGAATGGATTAATAATAATAATTTATTCGACTTGTATGCCGCCCTTCTCCCTAAGGACTCAGCGGATTAGAGTACCTAAATAAATTGCCCCTGAGAGGTAGGCTGATAACTCAGGCTCCCATCTATTTATCATGCTGCGTAAATTATTTGTGTTTCCAATTTTATATCTGGAGGACACCTAGACAGTGTTTTCCTGGATTAGAGAATGTGGTCCTATGGTCTCCATTCACCATATACTCTGTTATTTACATAGCTATAGATGACATGAGTACAATAGGCCAAATGGCTTATTTTGGCAACAAACTTCTACTGCCTTGTTTATAATTTCCTGATTTTAAAATGTATTTATATATGTTATATGTTGGCTTGTATTTTACACACTAGTTTAATTTTAAACATATTTATTCATGTGTTTATTTAAGACTTATTCAACCACCCATCATATGAACCATGTCTCTGGGTGGCTTACAAACAAGAAGCCTCTCTGCTCATTGTCACTCATTCCCTCATTGCCAGAAACAATATTTCCCACACATCAACAGTCAACTTTATTGGGTTCCAGCCTCACTGTATACAAAAGCTTGCAGGAAGAGCCAGCTCTCCAAGGTTTTTGAAGGCCAAGAGGGCAGGGACCTGATGTTCTTCAAGGGCAGTTTCATGTAAACTATATTGCAAGACTTCCCAGTCCAGGAATAGATGAAGTGGCACAGAGGGCAAATTTGTGCAAAGGTCCCCCAGCCATGGCTGATACCTTGAAAAGGAGCCACATATCCAGGAGAATCCCCCAAATGTACTGTACACCAGGCCTATCCAGAGGAGTGCAACCCCAGCAAGAACTAGAGATTATGTCTCATCAAATCTAGAAGAATCAAAGATCCAGAGTCACTCGATCTCGGTAGAGTGGAATTGTTTCAAACATTTATAGCTGATCCAGCAATAAGTGTTGCGTGGTCAGCCAGGGGTAGAGATGCATATCAATAATACCATATTCTGTGCCATCAGATAACTTCTCATAGCAATCTCATGCAGATGTTAGAGGAGGGGTGAAAGATTTCAGCCCTGAACCACCCCATGTTATAGGGGCATATGGTTTAGCTTCTTTTTTCCCCATCCAAATAAATAATAGTAAATAATAGAAGACCGTCAGTTATTTTCTGAGCTCTCTATAGAACTCTATGCCAATCACTAGTTCTGAAGATGAGGTGGCTAGTGGTGAGACAGTGTTACCCAGGGTTGGATGGTCTCATTTACTAGCATGCTTTGTGTTGTGTGCCTTTGACCTTCTACCTTTTCCCTTGTCTGTCTAATCTTCTCTGTTCTAGAAAGAATATATGTATGTATAGTGTTCCTGTTCACCTTGCATAGTGGGCAAGACTATACCACCAATTTCCAACCAAATATCAGTGCCCTTGTTGATGCTTATCAGATACATCCTTCTCATTAATAATATCAATAAAAAGGTATGTTGAGCCTTATATTTTTCACATTTTAATTACTATTTAATAAAGTATTTATTAAAGAGATTTATATGGTTACCCAACACCCTTTAATAGTACTGTTATAGTACTATTAAAGTAATATTTATAAAATTATTTTTATGTAACAAATGTTTAGCGCTGGATAATCTGAAACTTCATGGAAGGTTCAAGAGTTTGGAGACCTCTGACTTTCCTAGAGAATTGTTTATTAATAAATGTTCATTATAAAATTGATTAGAAATAAAAACTGCCATTACCCTTCCCAGTTTCTAGGTGCTGTACATGTTTTACTGCATGTGGCACAACTGAACTGTCTCTTGCTTTAATAACACACTAATGCAATGAATGGCCACCATCAGGTGGTCAAACAAGAGTAATTTCTATTATAATTTCAGTTGCTCTCAGCAGACAATAGAAATGGCCAATATTATGGCAAACCTAAAGACTTTCCAGCCAGAATATGGGATTGGGACAAATGAGCCAGTGTTTCGTCTGAGGTTTTGTGCCAAAGGATTGATGGTGAATGCTTGCGCCCATGCACTTTTCTTCTGCAAATTACTCAATGCCACCAAGTAAGGCAAAATATATATACATATCTCTCCTTCCCTCCCTCCCACCCCCCTGTATTTCTCTCCCCAATTGTGCCTAGTCCTTCAATAACATCTGACAGAATGGGCACTCTTCTGGTCCCATCTATTAAATTAATGTTTCATAAACTTCATTCCACATCATTCCAGCTACTGATGAAATAATCATGTTTTAATAAAATTTATAAAAACCAAAAAGGAAAATATCCAGGGGATGCTATTCCTTAGAGCAATGTTTCTCAAGCTTGGTATCTTTAAGATGGGTGGATTCCAACTTCCAGAATTCTCCAACCAATTTGCAGACTAAAGAATTCTAAGAGTTGAAGTCCACCCATCTTAAAGCTGCCAAGATGGAAAAAGACTGCCCTAGAGAGTGTAGGCACTGAGAAGACTTGATTCTGTGGTCTCTGTGGCTGTCCTTATCTGTGTGAAGGAACCATGAGTCCAGGAGGATTCAAAGTCACTAAAAGCAGCAGTCTTCTGTTTCCTGTTATAAAATTGGATAGTTCTTTCACTCTAAATGGACTGCTATTTGCTGAAAAGAACTGTCAGTCTAGGCTTTTACATGATAGAATAGCAGAGAGCCAATAAGACTACATAGTATTTTTCAGTCTTATCTTTTTAAGGTTAAAATATAAAAGTCACATCCATCTGTCCTTCTATGATTTCCCATTCTTTAACTTCTCTTGATGATTGTCATTGAGCACATTGTCATTAGCCTGCATTATTCTTAATGAATTGGATTCTAGTAGTCAGGGTGACCTTAACCAAAGCAGAATAGAACAAAACCACTGTGTTTCAGCAAATGCACTTCTAGCGATGCAGCTTAAAGTGGCCATTTTTCTTTTTTATGAACATATTAGACTGCTGACTCAACTTCAGCCTATCATTCCAAGATATTTTCTACACAGCTGTCCATTCACACTCTAAGAAATAGATAGCATATATTTTACACTTTGAATTTTATGTATGTGTATGTAATAATAACTGTTTTGGGGTTTCCCTCAGACAGAAAAAAGCAAATTGTGAGAATGTACCTGCTGGTTCCCAGGCTTCTAAGGATAATCAAACATTGAAGATTGGGATTATTGGTGGAGGCCATCTTGGGAAACAACTAGCCAGAACATTGTTACATTTGGGTGCCATTTCAGGAAAGAACATCCAGATCTCCACAAGACGGCCAGAAACTCTGTGTAAGAATCAGGTGCTTGAAAGACAGACAAGAAGGTTTATCACATACAAAACTTAAAAATCTGTTCAATATAACAGTAGAATTCATGTTCTGATCATATATTGCATGTCCTTTGTATATCTTCCTGCACAACTACTCATCCTTAGTCTCAGCTTATATTTCATTATAGTAATGATGATTCCTTTTCTTACTTTCAACTGTTGACTTTGAACAATTGCCAAGCATAATTATGAAAAGAAATTCACAAAAAGCTAGTCATAACAGTTAAAAACAAGAGCTGGTAAACATTATAGTTACAGTAAGATTTCTTGCTGTCAAATCATAGGAAACGAATACAAAAAGTCTCAGAGTTCGTTTAAAAGGAATAATGTTTAGTTGCATCCAATGGCACCTTTGTCTTGGGAAAAGTGCTCCAGTTTATTATAAGCAGGGAAATGAGTGTTTGCTAAAGACTGACCCGTTAGCTGCCATTTTCCCATTGAAAAATCCAATTTATAAAAACAGAGGTGTTTTCTTTCATCATCATTACCATAGGAATTCTTGGGATTCAAAAGGAAAATGAAACCTATAAAATCAAAGTAGCCCTCGACTTACAACCTTTTGTTTAGCAACTGTTTTAAATGACTTCCAACCAGTGTTCACACTTACAACTATCACAGCATCCCCATGGTCATGTGATCAAAATTCAGGTGCATGGCAATTGGTATCTATTTACCATGGTTGCAGCATCCCAAGGTCATTCACGACCTTCCCAGGCAGCTTCCAACAAGCAAAGTCAATGAGCGAAGCCAGATTTGCTTTACAAACACACGATTCACTGAATTAAGTGCTTCACTAACAACCATGGCAAAAAAAGAGGCAAGACTCACTTAGCAACCATCTTTTTTCACAATGGAAGTTCTGGTCCCAATTGTGGTCATAAGTCAAGGACTATTTGTGGAAGAAACTAAATGTTATCCCTCCCTCCAAACCACATATCCTGGCTTCTGTTTTTTTTTCCCTTCATATTTTTAGAAGGAATTTATGTTTCTCTATTGATTTCATCTGCTGTGGTTTTATTTTATATTGTAGTAGTGCCAGAATTACAATCTTTATTATTTTTATGCACATTTGTATGCAACAAATGAATGCTATCTTTATAGAGATATGGAGCACACACACATTGCACCAGTGATGAGAAGACTGTTATTGTACTCCCTAGTCTATGTTCTTTGATTTCAGTTCCCATAATCCCTGATCACTAGCCATCCTAGCCAAGATTGATAGGATGGCATAAAGATACTATATGTATCTTTATTGTGATCATTGATCAGCATAAATATATAAAATATAAAGAGTATAAATCAAATCAATAATTATAATATAAAAAAATCTGTGTCTACAATTTGCTAAGGATAATAATGATAGACTAAAAGGAGCAAGAGACAGAAAATATAGGTCTGCTATAATAGGGGTCCCCAGCCCTTGGACCAGCACTGATCCACAGCATGGCAGAAACCGGGCCACACAAACAAGCAAACCCCCATCTACGGGATGCAAGCAGCATGGGAAACTACACCCCCTCCAGTTCACAGAAAAACCTCTCTCTGCAGAACTGGTTCCTGATGCTCAAAAGGTTGGGGGCTGCTGTGTTATAAGATCAAATCTGATCTGTCTAAAAAAAAGCTAAAAGAAGAAGGTGCAACAGCAATAGTATCTGGAAGAGCAAATAAGTGGAAATGGACAGCCATAGTGTGGTAGTTAGGCACCGGAGTTGTTAAGCTGTCTATCAAGTTCAGTATTGTAACAAATTAACGTGCTTATCTTTCTGGAGATTTAGAAGGAAGCTAAAATTGCAGCCTCTTCAGTTTAAGTTTTGTTTTTGTTTTTTTGAAAAAGTTTATTTTTACAACAAAAACAAACACATAAAACCACCTTTCAGTTCAACGGTGTGTCTGTAGGGTACATATATCTTGTGCACATAATAATATTATCATATATTTCTTACTTGTTTATATATATAACCATTCTAATCAATATTTTATCTCGTATTGGTCAATTACTATATTATCATTAATATTGTCATTATTATCTTTCAGAAATATACTTCATCCTTACCTAAATTATATTCATTCTCTTGCTCAATCTAAGTCAATTAATTGTAATGTTATTATTATCACATGTTTCTATTTCTTACTCATCTGTCTAACCATTCATAAAAGTTAAAGTTTTGTTCTATCAGAGCAGAAATTAATTATTCCCTTTTTCTTTATGTTTTTTTAGTAGAATTCCACAAGCTGGGAGTTGAATGTGTCTATAACAACAAGCAGCTGGTAAGCTGGGCAGATGTTGCTTTTCTCTGCTGTCTTCCATGTCATCTTTCACATATATGTTCCGAAATTCACGATTCTCTCAAAAACTCTTGTATTATATACAGCCTGGTCACAGCAATCCCTTTGAACAGGTATTGTGCATTATGATATCGTTGCTAATTTGAATTGAAAACCAAAAAATATCATGTTCCCTTCCAAATGTTTATTCCTAGAACAGCTCAATATATGAGCCTGTATGTATGTATATATATGTTCATTAAATTTTCACGGTGACAATTATCCGTTAGCCAGTTTCCTCCCGGGAGAACTTGCTGAAGACACCAGCCTCGAAGACGGATGAGATTTCTTCAAACGCTGTGTTAAGCCTCAATCGAGCAAACGGACAAGAGACCGAATACACCAAGACCTTACATATATATATATATATATATATATATATATATATATATATATATATGTTCAGAGATTTTCATCGGTAGTTATAGCAGTTCCATAAGATTGAGATTTTGGCAACGCTGACAAATCTCATCCCAGGAGAACGCTGAAGACACCAGCCTGATGACGGATGAGATTTCTGAAACGTTGCCAAGGTATTCTCAATCTTACACGGACAAGACCCTAATACACCAATATATATATATATATATATATATATATATATATATATATATATATATATATATATTGTAGTAGACTCTTTTGTCAAAAAGTGAAAGCCAGACTTGAGTATTAAGGTTATTGCCATTTCTGCCATATGTTTTGTAGATACATTTCAAAGGTATAAACACAGCTGTTATTGTAACTGAGCATATTTTTTGTGTCCATATACGATAGAACAAGAAATCAATATATATACATAACATGCCCATTTTGTGTATGTACAGTATATTAACAATAATTGGCTGAAGGAAATAGCTGAAAATTGGCATGATCCATAGATACATATTTTTGCATCCTTGCTTTTTGATGTTTAATCCAACGGCATAATCTTACTTACTTTCAGATTGAAGCAACTGATATCCTCCTGTTCAATCTTGAGGCCACAATACAAGTGCTCTGAGAACAGCTCTTTTTGTATATGGGAGGCTAACAGGACAGTTCTGGAAGCCCTCAAAGATACAGCAGTTATCCAGGCGACATGTCCTTGCAATTCCAAGAGTAGGTGGACTTTTGCAAGCCTTTTCCCCTTGTTCTTTTCTAACTATCTGTCTCCTGTCCAGAAAATTAGTGTCAGTGACAACAATGCAATATGCTATAGGCACTATCAGCCCCTGTGATGCCTGACCCATCCATGCAGCAGAATGAGGTGGTAAAGGTGGCTATAGAAAAGCCAACTGAGGAATGTTCAAAACAGGAGCAGTGCAAGCATTTTTCCTTTATTAGCTTGTATTTTACAGTTGAAGTTTTAAACAATGTTCTCCAACTTGGTGTTTTCCATTGGCCATTATGACTCAGAGTGATGGGAGGGCAACAGGTCGAAGAAGGCTATTAAAGAGGCATGGTGAACTAAGCATGAAAGAAAATATGTCCTTATTTTTCAGGTGAAATAGCTGTCAACATGAAGTGGCTGGCAGCTGTATTTTATACAGCTTTAAATAGCTATACCGAACAACACTTATCCTATACAAAGGCACTGGCATTGCTCAATCAAGTATGTTTTTGTGAAGGCAAAGCTACCACCGCATCTCCATTTCTAGTTTGTGAACATTTTATCAACCAAGCTTTTGCTTCCTCCTTGGCTGCTGATGAGTAAGTAAAATCCAGTAGAAAGTTGTTCTGTGTAATCTTGTTTTATCCAACATTTTAAATTTTCATAATGCATCATTTGTGGAATTTATGAGTAATATTTAGTGGCTTAGTTTTTTAAGAGAAATAATATGAATAACTCTCCCAGAAAGTCACAAAGTACAGGAGTTTCTGTCCTCACAAGCTCATCCAATGTCCCCTCCCCCATCAAATCCCCAATAACACATCAGGATTCCAATGGTATAAGAGAATGGTGCTATACATGCTGGCTCCTTCCTTCCTGTACCTCAGCTTGAGACCTATTGGTGCATAACACCCAATCTGTGTCCTTGCACAATTCAGCCTGCATTTTTCAGAATTTGTCCCATGTTCTATTTCAGACTGCGCTGCTTCTAAAGTTCAGCCATCATGTGGAGGCTACTGAAAACACAATTTGCATTTGTAGCAATATTGTCATAAATTGAAGGCATTTCTCTTATGAGTAATCCTGAATGTAAAAATGATTTTATGTACATTTTGTGATGTAAATATGTTGAGGCTAGCACAGAGGCTCTGTATATAAGTAGTCCTCAACTTACGGCTGGTTGCTTAGCAATTGTTAGAAGTTATGACTTATCTGGTAAAAGGCAGTTACAACCCGTTTTGAAGTTCTGATGGTTACTCCCCCACTTATAGCCACATAATTGCACTTCGAGTGTTTGTGTGGCAATCTTGGGCTTATGCCAGGTCATCACTGGCCCGACTTATAAGGCTGGCCATCCATTACATCTGGCTTTTATCTTGGAGAAGATAGAATATGATCTAGTTCTGGGGAATATTTCTTGCAGTCTCTGTCACAGGCAGCTCCTTTCTTGTGACAATGGGATTAACTGAAGCTACTTGCATCTGCAGAGAAGAAGGGTCAATTAAGATGCTCTTCTACCCCCAAGTACCCGATGGGTCTCAGCCTGGAGTTTCAAATAGTGATTGGGGATATTGCCATCTTCCCATTCTGTAGAGTGCCTTGTTAATCTCTGGAATACAGAGGCAACCACAAGATCATCTCCTGAATAACAACGAACAAAACAATTTAATTTTGTTATAAAAATATAACAAAACAATTCATGGATAAAATATCTTAAATGAAAAAGTGATGGCCCAATCAAGTTAAAATATTTTCAAGAAAAGTTCTGTCTTTAATATCTTTTTGAATGCAATCAAAAAAGGGACCAACTCAGAGTTCCCAAACATTTTTAGTTCCTGTTTCTTTCAGTGACCCTAGACCAGAACTCTGAACTAACAGCTAATACTTTACACAGTGACAGATTGGAAGTACTGCTGTGCTTTCCTTGAAACTTTAAAAGCTCCCAGGGCAACACATGCATATTTTGGGAGCTGTAGGGCTGGTGTTAACTCCACAGAAGGTTTTTCAGAGAACTAAGTACCTATTGGCTTCAGTTCTCTTTCCTCCCCAAAGAAGGGTACTGGGAGTAGGTTCTGTTTAGATGACCTATTTGGAGTAAGTGATAAATTGCGTACATACAAAAAGAAACTATGATAGATGCCTGAAGAACCTTTAGAGACTGGAGCTTAATCATTAAATATACTCCCATTTCCATTCCTTTACCTCTGCAGTGACAAAACAGTTACCGTATAACTTTAGGACCCATACATAACAGACTTTTCTTTTCTAGTTCCTTCCCCTGGTTTGATATAACAACTGTCCAGCTAAAAGACTCACCTCTTAGCCAGTTTCTTGAAACAAACACATCTCTTCAAGAAATCATTGCTTCATCTTACTTTAACATGATAACAGCATTGGCCATGAAAAGTGAAGATTTGACGACATCTGTGACTAAAAAGATACCTCTCTCAGCAGTGCTGCTGAAACCCACTAAGTCACTGGTTTTTCAAATTGATGAAATGTCCGCAAAGAACACAGAAGAGACATCTAGTACTGATTCTGAAGACTTATAAATTATCCAAGCTGTTAGAAGTGGAAATATTCTTTTGCTCTCATTTTTAGCATTAAAAGAACTTTGGGAGCATCGTCTACAATGTTATAGGAATTCAAATGGTAAATATTAATGAAAGCCAATTGAAAATTACATTTTGCAGTGAAAATTTAGGCATAAATGCAAAATAGAAGGAAAATTCTAAAAAAAACAATTAACATGATTTATACTGTATGCCCCTTTCTATCATACTTGTCCATGTTGCATTCACATGAATACACTAATGTGTTTCATTATCATTTTGTGCACAAATTCCACTATGTAATATACCCTGTCATATATGGTACTTTAACTGAAGCTTGTGTTTTATTGTATCTTTTAGTTTTGAAATGATTACCCACCCACCCCCTTGGCATTCATGTCTACTTTTCAGACATAAATTATGTTCTAAATAGAGTATTTATAAGTTTGGTTATTTGATTTTTCATGTTGCTTTACTTTGGATTTATTTAAAACTTAAGGAATCTATTTAGAACTTAAGGAAAACTTAATTAATAAAATACAATTGGCTTAACTAAATATTGTTGCATATTTGATCATTATAAACATTTTTATAATGTATGGAACATTTTAAGCAGCACTGCCTGACTTTAATGTTTTTGTAAGGGATGCTGCCAATTGATATGAAATATTTAAAGCAACTCATTAATGTATGGCAGCTATCTGGAAGCCCCATATATTCTTATAAGACTCCTCATAGGACAAATGATAAGACTTCATCATAAATAACATTAAGAACAATCCTCTGTGTTTACATATGACTTTATTTTGCATTACTGATGTGCAAAAATTTATGTTTTGCATCCATCAGTAAGCACTTCCTCCATGATATTCTATTTATCAAATTTAGGATTAGGATACCGGTTAAACAGCATCCATATACAATTTTGTTCACACTGAAAACTGAAACAGAAATGCAGAAATAGTTACAATGTAATGTCTGAAATAATACTTTTTCTTATTTCGAGAAAAATGAACTGGCTTCTTGTAGTTCTTCATATGGTGGAGTTGAAGGCTGTAGTTCTTCATATGGTGGAGTTGAAGGCTTTGGTTCATATTCTTGTAACCTTGCTTCTTGAACAAACTGAGAATAACTAAGAGCATCACTGCGCTTTCCAGTTCGTGACTTTTGTTCTAAGAACAAACCAATGTTATCTCGAGGCGGGAGAGAGATACTTCTTTCAAAACAGGGCTCCTCAATTTGCAGCAATTCTCGTACATGCTTTGAAATTTCCTGCAAAGAAACAAAGAGGGAAAAAAATCTAGAAAACAATTACTATGTTCATCTTTCTAAACCTACACAATTGTCATCATAGTACCCCACTAGGAGGTGGCTGGCATATAATTCAAAGTAATCCAGTGCAGTATACAGTATCATATAAATGTACTACTGTTATGTGTAGTTTAGGTTCTTAATCTTTTATATACCAAAAGGTTTAAAAAGGATTTTGCCACAATAAAGAAACATGGTCACACAAATCCGTTTCATTCTCAGTAAAGAAAGCTGGAAAATATGTCTGTAACATAAGAATAGCGTCTCCATATGCATACATTTAAGGTTTGAATTTAAGCAACCATTCTTAGCTTCTAAACAAACACTAAAATACTGTATTCTTAACATTTATCAGTTAAACATCTATAGGGAAAGTCAGTACAAAACCACAAAATTAATAAAAAGTAAAATCATCAATAGTCAACAGCATGATGGTAACATCCTATCTGTGTGAACAAAAATATAATTAATAGATTCTCCCATATAGAATTCTTTTAACTTAAAATAACTCTATGGGTTTTTTTCTTCTTCTGTTCAATCACATGCAATTCTTGGAGACTGCCTGAGCAAATCCCTACAGCTTTTTTGGCAAGATTTTTCAGAAATGGTTTTCCATTGCCTCCTTAGGACTGAGGGAAAGGGAGTACCTTCAGGTCACCCAGCTGGCTTTGTGCCTAGGTGAGGGACTAGAATCCATGGTCTCCTGGTTTTTAGTCTGATGCCTTAAGCACTATACCCAACTAGCTCTCACATAGTATTTATTTACTGATTAGATTTTTACTCTTATCTTTGTTACTTTATAGGTGATTCAAGGCAGTGACAAGGATAATATCTTTCTCCTTCTGTTTTCCCCTATAACAACAACAACCTGGTGAGGAAGGCTGAGCTGAGAAAGAGTGACTGGCCCAAAGTTACCCACCTGGCTGTCATGTCCCAGGTGGAACTAGAACTCACAGTCTCCTGATTTATAGGCTAGTACCTTAACCACTATGCCATACTTATTATAAGAAGCTGACATACAGCTCTGGCATTATACTATATATTTTGTGTCTGATAATATCCTTCAGTCATCACCCATGCAAATATATATATGTGCTCTTACCTTCATATGTTCAAAGTCAGTAATCCCAATCTGTGGCAGATTTGAACAATTTACATATATGAGTTTCCGTCCTGAGATAAAATTTGCAGTAAAACACTCCTATTTAAAACAGAATAAGAAATATTATTATTAATATGAGCTTCATATGTTCTATTCTTCCAATTACCTAGCTAGCAGCACCTACAGAAATATGAAAACATGATTCGTGAATATCCGAAAGACAAAACTTTGGGACCTCCTTTACATTTTTTAAGCACCACTGAACTCATCTTTATATTTCAGTAGGTTGATAGACCAAAGAACCTAAACAAGAGATAAGGAACCTAATTTTAGCTTACTAGTACCGGTAGTGATACTGACTAATGACTTATCAATGATGTTTTATTTAGCAATGGATGGCACTCTTCAGTGACTTAGTAGCTCCAAATTCCCCTTGTTGGATCTCTTCTGTTTCTTTTTTCTTTTGCAATACAATACTATAGACCAGGGGTGTCAAACTCAAGGCCTGGGGGTGCTTAGATCTGGCCATGGGATTGCCCTGGAAACAGCAAAGGACCGGCCCACAGTACCTCTACCAGTAAAAACGGAGCTCGGGAGGGCTGTGTCTGGCCCTCCCGAGCTCCATTTTTGCTGGCAGAGTGTTGCAGGAAGCCGTCGCAGCTGAAAATGGAGCTTGGGAGCCTGTTTTCACTGGGAGAGCGCTTGGGCAACCACAGGTGCCTCTGACATGCCCACCCTTGCCACGCCCATCCTGCCCCCCCCGAGGTCAACTACAACTCTCAATGAAATCGAGTTTGACATCCCTGCTGTAGACCATTACAATACTCAGTCAGTTCTGCAAACCTAAGTGTTTCCCCTTTATGCATCATAGACAAAGAATCCCATAACTGAAATCCTTTGTGAATAATTAATTTTGTCATCAGGGTACTCTTTCTAGGGATATGACCATGATGTGAAATTAAATTCATACATCTTCCTAAATTCATATATGAGATTCCTTTAAAAGAATCTGTTTAATGGTCCACAATTGGCTGACTTCACACAACAAAACCAAATAAGCCACCTTATAATTAGTGCACTAGTGCATATTTTTCTAAGCCCAGAGTCATTGTAAGTTGGGTGACCATATAAATGTTCTAAATAAGTAAAAATTAGTGCATGAGTCCATATTTGGGTAAGCCCATAGTCATGAATGAATTGGGCATCCACATAAATTTCCTAAATAAATAAGTGACTGAATAAAGCTACATCTCATTTCTCCTTTGTATCTTTTGTCTCTCCTCATCTCATTCCATTAAAAAATGACATTTAGTATTATCTATGAAAAAATACTTAAGATTACCACTTTAGATAAATGTACAAAATCTGCAAGAATCCGGACAGTCATAAGGATAGCAGCTAGGAGGCATAGACTATAGGTAATCCTCAACTTACAACAGTTCGTTTAGTGACAGTTCAGTTACAATGGCACTGAAAAAAGTGACTTATGACCATTTTTCACACTTACGATCGTTGTAGCATCCCCATGGACATATGATTTACATTCGGATGCTTGACAACTGACTCGCATTTATGACAGTTGCAGTGTCCCAGAGTCATGTGATGCCTTTCTGAGACCTTCTGACAAGCAAAATCAATTGGGAAATCTGATTCACTTAACCACCATGTTACTAATTTAACAACTGCAGTGGTTCACTTAACAAATGTGGCAAGAAAAGTTCTAAAATGGGGCAAAACTCACTTAATACATTTCCCACTTAACCACATAAATTTTTGGTCATAAATTGAAGACTACCTGTATTCTAGCTTTTGTTAACATTTACTGATGATCTGGATTTTTGTCACTCAGTCTTAGCTACACTGTCACTGGGATGTATTAAAACATGACACAAATTCCAGCCCTTACATACTTGTGTTTTACATCACACCACCCATGCAAAAGGGGGAAGCTTACATTATGGTAGTTTTATTGTATTATTGCTACATTCTGAAACCAAGTAGTGTAGGTTATTTTTGACAATAGGCAAATCCTTGTATCAAATAATGCTGTTTTTCTTACAGATGGATGCATCATGCCAAGCCATATTGTTTAATTGTAATAAATCACCAGTGGCAGGAAACTATGCCAGTCAATGTTCAACCATAACAATACAAGAGCACACAATAGATACAAACTCAAGGTTAACTGCACCAAACTTGATTGCAGGAAATACGACTTCAGCAACAGAGTGGTCAATGTCTGGAATATTCTACCTGACTCTGTGGTTTCTTCCCCAAACCCCAAAAACTTTAACCTTAGACTGTCTACTATTGACCTCACCCCTTTCCTAAGAGGTCTGTAGGGAGTGTGCATAAGCACACCAACGGGCCTACCATCCCTGTCCCATTGTTTCTTTTATTTTTCTTATATTTATGCATTTCATGTATTCATAACTATGTTTATCCTTATACTTATTATCTTGTAAGCGATTGACAAATCAAATAAATGAATGAATGAATGAATAAATATGCATCTAATCTGGATTCACCAAACATGCTAAAGTGGATCAGACGCTTGCTGCTTAAATCCAGTTTGAATCCAGTCATTGCAAAGCAACATTTGTGTGTGTGTGTGTGTGTGCGTGCGTGCGCGTGTATCTAAATAAGCCCAGTTTGGGACATACTCCGGAAACTATGGCTTAATATGAGGTGTGCACTCATTCTGGAATATCCTCCCCTTCTGCTTGCAAGGAAACGCGATCTTAACTTGTATTGAGGAAAGCCCAAGTCGCCGATCCATTCAGCCACCTCCTCGGGGGTCCAGGATAAATACAAAGGACCAACGATGGTGGGAACTTTGACTTCGGGCAGAGCTTCGGCTTCGGGCAGGGTTTCAGATGCAGCCGACGCCCGGCTGCTTTCTTTGACTGAAGACTCAGACTTCACGGAAGAGAGGAGGAGGAGGCGGCGGGACGCCGATTCCCCCTCCTCCTCCTCATATTCTTCTTCTTCCTCCTCCTCTTCCTCGTCTTCCTCGTCCGCGCCAGCCGCCTGCAAAGACGTGTTACTGTCCATGGCTCCGACCGCAGGGGGAGCAATGAAGGAGGAGAAACTCTCCCGGTACTATGACAACGCGTCCTTCCTGGAGAGCGGTCTCCATGGAGACCGGTTCTTCCGGGAAGGGCCGCCGTTTTTCCTTTTCCTTGCTTCGCTCTCTATCATCGGGCAAACGCTCCGTTGCAGCCTGACGAAGACCGCTCTCGTTCGCGGCCGGATTTAGGCGGGAACTCCGTAGGGTGGAGGCCTGAGAAGCGGCCACTGTCAGAGGAAGCGGAGCGTTCGGCTTTTCCCGGCTGTTTCCGGCTCGGTTCGCCTCTCCCCGCTTTGACTTTGGGGGCTTCTTTGTCTCGCTTTCCGATGTCGGGCGAACCGGCCGCTCCCGAGGATACCGGGTTCAAAGCCTCCGCGCTCGGAGGCCGCGAAAGCGGAGGCAGCGGGGACCGTTGCTGCCCCAGCGGGGCCGAAGATCAAGAGCAGCGTGTGGTGGCGTCTCCGCTCCCGTCTCTCCAGGTACTTTCGGAACGGCTGTGTTAGAAAGAGGTGGAGGGGGGTGGAGAGGAATCGTTGTGCCTGTCAGGCCTTAAAGCGCCCCCGTTGGGCCGAGGATCTCGCAAGAGGGCTAGGGTGGGCTCGAGACATGCGGGTTGTTTGAGGAGGGGGTTTCTTCGCCGCTAAGTTTCCTCCTTTCGACTTGTGGTTGGGGCCCTGCAAAGCAGGAATTCAACAGGTCACTCCTTCCCGGCAGCTGGCGGACCCGTTGCCTTGTCTGAGGGAAAGTAAATGGCCTTAGGGACTAAGGTGCTCTGTGTGTGTGTGTGTGTGTGAGAGAGAGAGAGAGAGAGAGAGAATTGCCTTTCCCTTGCTCTTTTCTCCTGTTCCCTGCTCACCCAATAATTTGAATGTGCCCCCTTTCATGCCATGTTTAACACCACATCTTAATAGGCCATGACTGTTATCTGTAAAATAACCCTTATTAGAAGAATAAAATAACCCTTATTAGAATAATGCCTTTAGTTAGGATGGAGCAGGTGTTTCCCTGGAAACTTTGTCACCTGGAGATTTTTTTTTACTTCCAGGCTCACATAATTGTCATCTTGCTTCGATGAAATAGAAGAGCACCATTGAAGATATCCTTGAACATGTTGTGTACAAATGATTGTTCTATATTTTAATGGAGGGATTGGTGCTTCTTCTGTAGCCCCAGAACTCCCCCCCCCCGTCTCTTTAGAAATTCTTGCATTTTGGTAGCCTAATGTTGAACCAAAGATAAATTTGCATTGTAATAAGGTCAGTGTCAGAAAATAGGATCTTTGTCATCAGCAAAGAGCAAAACCATATCCCATTAACGATCAAATTTGGGGGAGAATATCATTATGTATCTTGTATTTATGAGCCGAATAATAATATGACTGACATTTTTCTTTCAGTAATGGTCTTATATTGTAACATTGATAATTTTGTTTGTGAGAGAATTCTCCCTTGTGGCATTGCATTGTTTATGTTTTCCCCTAACATACCAACTGTTTTATAATTAGGCTAATGTAGCTTGGTGCAACTGTTGCATCATGTAATAGTGATAAAAGTATTACAAGTTACTTGATTTTTTGTTTTATATGCCCAGAAGCGATTGCTTTTTGCCCTGTGTAGTCACAGTATGTAGAATTAAGTGAATTAACTACTGTTTTCACTAATTTGAAGATTGAAGAAACATGAAATTAGTGTCTAGCCTGAAGTTTATATGCAGTTTTCCAAAGCAGTAATCTCCAAACCTTTTTGACAGTGCAATCCAATCAATAAAAAGTTTGAACATGAACTCCAATATGTGCATGTTTAATATATTATTCCTGAATGAATATATTACATACTTATAAATAGTATATGTAAAATGTATGTAAAATATTACATACTACAATATGTATTTATATATCTTAATTTCTTATTTTTCTAGATAATAAATATAAATAGCCTTTGTTCTACTTCCTTCCTACACGGATCAATTTATATATTCCCTGAAGTGTATGTGCACTTCACATTAGAGACCAATGTTCTAGAACACATCTCTCCAAAATATAGTACAAACACTAGTTTTATTTGACAGCTATGATAACCTTGTAGATACCAGTTGAAGGTTATAATATATGAAGTAGATGGAATCATTTTGTATTTGAAACAAAATCTCATAATGTCTCTCCTTGGAAATAATAACAATACTAATAAATAGTTTCTGTCTTTTGTGGCATTAAAACCAGCTTCAAGAGATTATTACTCTACCATGAACAAATTAGGCAGATATAGGAAGCCATTGTATTAGCTTTTCATTTAAGAATATGAAAAGGATAACATTTGTAGATAATTTCTAATCACTTAAATTATTTTACTGCAGATTATAACATTGTTTAAAATAATTTTTATTGCTTTTAAAATAAGAAAATGAAGAAATACAAAAATACATAATTTTTAAAAATGCACAACAAATGCATAAAAATGAGTGAAAAATTACAACAAAAAATGAAGGATAATATGCTGTTAGAAAAAACAGGTTTCTGTACATAATTATTTAATATAAACACTAGCCATGTATGTGTGTTCATTTCTAATACACTTATAGTATGGTCATGTTTTTAATCTATCGGTACTTTATTTTATATAAATGAGTCTCATATTCTATTTGCTCATGCAAAGTTTTCATCTATAAGCAATCTGCTCCTAAGTAGCAAGTGAAATCAAATCTTCCATCCACTGGAAGAGTGGAATAAATGGAGTAAATATTTTTAAAAATACTGCAGTATCAGTCTTTTAGCTATAACAAAGGCATGAAGAATCCATTTACGCTGTCCTGTTGTTCAATTCTATATATTAGGTATATAATTCAAGAGTATATTATTGTCTCAGAATTTTACTTTTTGATGCAATTTATAATATAAGTGGATTGCTTTGAACCTCATTTGAGGTGCTGTATAAATGGTGGTATTCTTATGATATATTTATGGTACTTGTTTAGCTCTGTAAAATCTCTGTCAATATTTATTTATTTATTTATTTATTTATTTATTTATTTATTTATTATTGGGACTTGTATGCCGCCCCATCTCCGAAGACTCGAGGCGGCTCACAATTAAAACAACAACAACAATAAATAATTAAGAAAGAATTAAACTAACAAGCCCCAAGGAAGTATAGTTATAAGAATACAAAAAATATACAAAAGATGTTGCCAAATAAAACTATTAGAAAGGAATAGAGTGTTAAATGTTAAAAAAATCTAGACTAGACTTAACCTGACACCTTGCAAAAGTGTTGGATTTTGGAACTATATCTTCCAGAATTCCCAGGCAGGGACAAGTTGACTAAGAATTATAGAAGCTGCAGTCCCTGTATATGTGGAGAACATGTGATTGGAACAAGCTGGTATAGGGTATTTTTGCATGATATATTTTCTCGTTGGTGATCCATAGTTTGTACAAAGCCCAATTTGGGGGATTTGGAAGACGTATTAAACCATGAGCTAGCATTTTGAGTAGGTTAAAGTGTGGATAAATGGCTCCAATCTGCATATTTGACATTTTAAGAGCATACGACAGGTATCGTTAGAAGAAAGAAAAATATTGACATGAATAGGATTTGCCTACAAATTGAGTGCCATAATCAAACACACTCTAACTCCTCCAGAAATTTATTAATGTCCAGTTTGGCTCTTTTCTATGCAAATAAATTCTATCCCTCCTTTCTCTTTGACAGAGGGAGACAATAAAAAGTTATCTATATGGTAGTTGGACTAATACACTAGAATAGACTATATATTTCTGGGGGAAATATTCCATTATTTTGCATAAAAATGAATAAGCAAGATAATTAATCAGCATGATAAGCATGTTGTCACATTTTTCTTTTTTCTTTTCTGACAAAATAACTCAATATATTTGTTCATGTAGCTATTCAGTCCTGCTAAAATACTTTTAGTTTTTAATACCAGCAATTTTTTCAAAATTCAAATTCTATTAAACTGAATGCTATATTACAAAACTTCCAGTGAAATAATTTCTGGGCACATCTTTGAATTTGATGTGCATGAGAATTAAACCACACTGCAAGTAATTTTTTTTCTTAATCATGTATTTAATTTCAGCTCTTGGATGGCTAGAAAAACTACTAAGATATTTGTGTAGCAGATAAACTTAACCAGAAAATGAAACCAAGTTCCTTTCAGTTTCAATATTAATATAAGATGAATATGCTAAATTAGATTAATTTTAGATTGTGGAATATTGTTAGATTCATTTTTTCTTAGAAAAGTCAGTTCCAATCGGTGTAAAGAGATGTCTGCTACTGAATTCTCTCTTTATGAAGTGCTAATTCCCTGGAGGATCTGGGATTAAGCAAGACACATACCACCCATAGAGGAGATGAGATTTTTTAAATATCTGTATTTCATTTAGAAGACCACCATGATTCCAATTGTTAGGCCTGTTGGTTACTCTCACTTAGAGGATTTCGGTTACGTAATCTTAAAACATATAGTATCTGCAAGATAATTATAATATATTTTATAAAAACTGTACCTTTCCAGATCAAATCACAATATTCTGCTAGAATGATAAAATTACCATAAAAATGATAATGATAAACTATAAGACATGGTTTATAGGTTCTGAATATTATGTCACAAATACAAATATATTATGGACTAATCTCACTAAAAGTAATGTAGGTGATCCATCCTTTTCAATGTCTATTGTAGATTAATCTCTATGAGCCTGATTATAAACATAATTGTCTAGTATTGTTTAGGATTAAATTCCTGGGGCTAGGTATACTGTCTTAGAATAGAAACCTCTTCCATTCATGAATGTTAACTAGTAAATATCTGATATTTCTTTTGGAAATAGGATGCTTTGAACCCTACCCAAAAATAGTATATAGCATGATCCTGCTGGCTGATAAAGCATCATGCCTATAAATGAATGGTAATTAGAAGTTCTAAAAGATGAAATATTACAGTTATCTTTGCTCTCTTCTAGAAAATGAAGATTCAATTAAAAAATCAATCAAAGAAGCTATTATTTCAGAAAAGGATATATTACCATGCAGGTAAGATAATAACTGTGACTTTCTTGATATAAATCATTTGGGTTGATCTTTGTTTTTATTTTTACTTGTCAACATGCTGCTAGATAGAATCCAAAGGACTATTCCGTACTCTCAAGGCAAATCATCTTCTCCCACTAGCTATGATGAGTAGCAATACCTTTGGAATGCTCACTAGAAAGGGTCTTCATATATATATTTCCTGTTAACTGTTATTGATAATCAAGGCATATGGATAAGTAATAGCAGTGTTTTTACCTTTTAAATTTGTTTGGTGTTTTATTTATGATTCAGAGCTTAACTGGATGCTTGATACTAGTGTGAGCTGCAAGGGGAAATTAAATATATAAAAATGAAAACAATCACAGCAAAAATGTTTGTGAACATTTTATTTGTTAGCTGTATTTATTGTTAGATTTATATTCCATCTTTCCTCCAGGAGTTCAAGGCAGCCATCATAACATTCCTGCCTCCAATTTCATCCCCACAACAAGCGAGGTAGGTGAGCTGAGAGAGTAATTGCCCAAATTCATCCAGGCAGCTTTCATGACAGAAGGTAGACTTAGTCATAGGTCTCCTCTGTCTTAGTTCAGCATCTTAACTGCTACTCATTAACTCATTACACATGATTAGTTCCAATAAAAACTAATAAAATCTAATAATCTTACTAAAATAACAAGTGGAAATATCATTAATATGTTCCTAGGACTAAGAACAATTTTATAGTATTTTTGTAAAATTAATGTCATGCAAAACAATGTGATAGATCCTAAAATAGTTCTTTAAAAATAGGGATGTTATTCTGCAGAAAATCATGGAATAGAGAGGGATAAATAGCGATCACTTCCTAATTTCAGACATCATATAAAACATGCATAAAATGACAGAGATAAAGGAGCAACAGATTACCACTGAAATGCTTTGTGGGGAGTTTGTTAGGGAATACTATACAGGTAAGGCCTAGGCAATAGTCTACTTAGTTTTATTTTATATTGACAACAACAATTTATGGAGTGTATATGCCACCTGATTCCCAGCAATTCTGGGAGGTGTATACAGTATTTAAAAATTTAAAAATAAAGAACAATATAAGAATAGGAAATAGCAAAGAAATCAAAACTGGAGGGGGGGGAGGAATATTAGTCATCTTTTCCAATTAACCAGTAAATAGCTCTTTAACCATGTTAAAAACTCAAACAATTAAGTAGTTTTATAACCATGTAACCTTACACAGAAGTCTTCATTCTAATATTTTCATGGTATTCTTTTCAATTACTTTTGTCTATTTTTCTCAGCTGCCAAGTATAGAGAACATTGCATGTCCATATCATTTTCCATAAGAAAAGTACACCATTTAATAAAATACATTTATTTTGTAATTAGTCCCACAGTTGGAAATATAGTATTTAAAATGAAAAGAAATAATATTGTAGGCCGATTTGGTTAATAAAAACTAACCTAAATCTCATTGTTTATTTTGCTATCATACCTTGCCATTGGAATTTGATTCCTTCTTCCAGTTAATGAACCTTAAGACTGAATGTAGAGAGGCAGTCCTTGACTTAAAACCAGTTGTTTAATAACCGTTCGGTTTTGGCAGCCTCAGAAATGGTGCATTAAGGCATGTAAAGTGCTTCTGGCATCATAAAATGTTGCCTGGCCATGCGGTCACATGACCACATTGCAGATGCTTGGCAACCAGCTCACATTAAGAACAGGTTGCCAAGTGCCCCCCCCCCCAGTCATGTGATTGCCATTTGCAAGCTTCTCTGCTGGCTTCCCCAGAAAGTCAGTGGGAAAGCCATCAGGGAAGATTGCAAGTGGAAGGCACAGAGAGGAGTTGAAATATTTGAGATATAGCTGATGTTTTGCTCTCAGATGTTGCTGTGGCCCACTGAAGGATTTCAGGTTCCCTCCTGCACAGAGGGGAAATCCTTTGGTAGGCTGCAGAAATGGAGCTAAAGTCCAGAAGATTTCCCATGAAGGGTTTCCTCTCTGTAGATGCAGGGGAGGTGAAGGATGCAACAATGTTTGAGAGCAAAAGGGGTGCCTGCTGTATGCTGACATTTCAGCTCCGTGTGGAGTTGAAATCCTTCAGCAGGCAGCTGTTTTGTTCAGCCTGCTTAACTGGGACATCACTTAACAACTGCAAGTGGAAGTGCTGGGATTGCGGTTGTTGAGTGAAACAGTCATATGAGCGTCTTGCTTAATGACCACTCAGTGACTGAGATTCCAGTCCCAATTGTGGTTGTAAGTCAAGAACAAATATGTAATATAAATACTTTCTTCTGAGGCAGTCTCTATATTTTTTCTATTTGTGAGTGCATTATTTATCAGTATGCATAGAAACTTTACAGCAATGGTAAGCTTTTTGGGCTAGTAGAAATATTTTGAATTTTTGAAAAAATGACATGCATGCACTTTCAGAAATGGGACCCCTGGTGGTTATGAGCCACCTATTTATAAAATGGGTGCATTGGACAATGGCCAGCTGCACAAACATTAAATTACCAAGAAAGAATTTGGTGGAAGAGGTCCACCTACTAGCCCACTCTCCAAAATATTACCTTCTATGCTTGGCTTAGGGTAATCATTTTTTCCTAGAAAGATGAATTTTCTTCCTGGCAAGTTATTGTGCTATGTCCCCCAGGGTCTACCCTACATGGATATATATCTACACTAGGGAATTCATGTGTAGAAGATAACTGCCACTTATTCCTATTCCTTTATCCTTTTGTTCGTCTCTTATGTATGTAAAACACCTGCTCTCATAAACAACAATATATTTTGACTTCTCCCCTTTACAGTAAACTCAATACATCACATGTTTTGCAGGCATAGCTTCAATCTCCTTCATTTCTATTTGAAAACAACCTTCATAGCAGCCATGAAAAAATTGCTGCTGCTGCTTCTTATTAAATCAGAATAGATGATACTTAATTAGATAGAGACTGATATGGCAATCTATCAGACACTTTCAATATTTGCATTAAACGCTAAGCCCACATGCAATGATCAACCTGTGGAATATTTGGCAGGGATAAGAAGTTCTTGCTATAGCTAATTGAACTGTTTTCTATAAAATATATTTTCATGCACTGTACATTTTCTTTCTTTACAATGTTTTAAAACTGATTTTTATAGGTAAGTTGTTTGAACCAATCAGTCAAATTGTTGTGCCTTTTTTGTATGGATACATTATCTATGATAGCTAATTGTTTCTTAGTGCTGGTTGTAGTTCAAACGCAGTGTTTATGAAAAGGTTCAGCAATAATTCATCCTGGAGAAAATCTACCTATGTGGTCACTTAAGAATCAACACTAACTTGATGGCACATAACATTCTTTCAGCTGCCTAAAGGAACACAACACAGCATTTCTCATTTGAATTTTGGCTTAGCTGAGACTCATCTGGATATAAAATGTAAGCCAGAGGAATCCTATTTGACTCCAAGTCACCTTACAAGTCTCTATTTTCCCAGTTGATTGGCGTTTTACCTACCTGTTATACCAGGTTCTTAAAACATCCTGCATTCTTGTGCTATCTTTCTCTGAGAGACTGCAGAATGGATCACCTGTAAATTCAGATACTACAAAGGATCCTGCAGGCGCTAACGGTAGTCCAGAGAAGCAAGATGTAGTTGGAGAGGAGGAGATTCTAACTGATCAACTTCAGCACCAAGAGGAGGTAGGTGATTTGACTCTTGGCCTATTTCTACTTGCCAAACCATCATTACAATACTTTGTTTCTAAACATGTTTATTGATGTTTTTCATTTTAGCGGCTGTATGCTTTGAAATGTTTGTCTTGAGATAATAATGAATTCATATCTGTAGTACAAATAGTAAGATTATTGAACTGTGTTTTTTCTGGGATCCAATATATTTTAATTGATTACATTTCTGTGTTGCCTAGAATTGAAGAAATGTGGAGCAGAAAAAAAACTTAGAAGATAATATGTTGAAATATCTTCTGAAATGTTTTTCTAGTTAGTAGGACGACATAGTTGCAAATAGGAAGTTAAAGAATTAAGATAAAGATATGTAGAGAAAAAACTATTTTTGTTAAAAATTAAGGACCTTAATGCCACTGTATTTTATGTATATTCTATACATTTTTCTGTATAGGAAGCTATATTGCAAGTGACAAAAAACTCTGCACCACAAGGACCAGGTGATATAATCATGATACAGTCTGAATATACAGGTGCGGTAGACATCCTGTCTGCAGAGCTAGAAACTACAGATCTTCTAAGCGAACAGAAGAAAGGTAAGGATTATGCTTTCACTGCTAAGTCTGCATATGGATCAGTAGCTAGCATTCTCTTGAAGAAATCTGCAAGATTTGAGCTGTTTTGTGGTAGAGTATACTAATAGTCTTGAAATGTTCACATTTAAGAAAGCAGCAACAAAGATTTTGATTCTTGCTGTTTAATTTAGTTTTAGTTTTTCAATTTTTTGTGTTGTTGTATATAATTTCTACCCTTGGTTCTATCTTGGTTGGATTGGTTTTTTCTTTCTTATTTAGCTCTTATATTATTTCAAATTTTGTTGTTACACTATACTTATTTGATGAGGGTGAACTTCCCTATGGACAATGTAGGTTTATTTATTTTAGACTTGCCTCCAGGGAGATAGCAGCATATAACCTTAATAATAAATAAATAAATAAATTTTGTTCCAACCTAGGTTTTTTGTCACTCCACCTTTACTCTTTTTTGTCTATTGTATTTTTTCTTCTGTTTAAAGTTTTTAATCTGTAATTGCCAAGATGTTGGAGGTTGGGCAGTATATAAATGTAATAATTATTGCTATTATAAAGGAGTATTATGGCAGAAAAAGAAATCCACAGAAATCTGAAATAAGGGAAGATCAAAATAGAGTTCAGGTTGCTGTTACATTATTTAATTTTAATGCTTGGGATGAAATTATAGTGATCTCATAGTGAATAGTCAATGGATTTTTTTAAATTTTAAGTATGGCAAATTAATATGGCCCACATTGTAGGGATCATTCATTACACCTTTATCATCCAATTTGTTCTTAGAAACGTTGCTGTGCCAAGATGTCTAATTAAGTCATTATATAGTGTATGGTAGTATGGGTGAGTCACTGAAAGAATAGATTCAATTAGTTAAAAAGACTCATAGCGAAAAACTGTCAGCTAAGAGAGGGATTAAAAAACCTAATTCCTTCTTTTGAAAAAAGGAAAATCTTGTAATTACAATATCCAGCCTTGTTAAAAATTCTATTAGCATCTATGTTATAAAAACTAAGAAAGTCATCCTTCTTTCCTCCAGTTCGGCCACCTCCATTGATTCCCCCCACTACCTGGACAAATTCTAAGATAAGGGAGTTTAAAACAAAGATGGCAAAGGAGAAGAATGCCCGAATGCTAGTGAAACGGGGTGAGGTATTAACAGTTCGGGTGCCCACCCATCCTGATGGGAAGCGTCTGCTGGGAATTTGCTACGGAAGATTATGACATTGGGTTTGGAGTCTATTTTGATTGGACTCCTATTACAAGTACTGCCATTACTGTTCAGGTCAGTGAATCAAGTGATGAAGAAGATGAAGAAGAAGAATTTGAAGGTATGTCATGTCTTCGATAGTGATGTATAAATTTAATAAATAAACATGTATGTAAAACCATTATGTCCAAAATAGTCTCTTAAGCAAGCATAACCTCTTTAACTTGAGTTAAACTCAACTTCTTAACTACTTTGAGTTAACTTGAACTGCACCATTAGTCTTCAAATTATTCCACAGACTATCAAGCAGGAAAATTTAATAAACCCCGATAATAAAATGTGTGTTTATTTATTCATAAATATATCCATTCATTTATGGACATAGTTGTGGCTCCAAACACTGCCAATTCTGAGCAGCTTGAATGTCAACCTCTGCAAGTAAAGTTCAAGTGTACATAGCATCAGAGTTTGAGCCATTCAGACTTTAAGGAGGGTGCTGTTGTAAGGAAGCAGGTTAGTGACAGAAAGGCCTATGCCTGGATTTTTAGCTAAGGTGTTATGCGTGTATGTTTGTCATTGTTGCCCTCTTTTTACTCCTTTTTCTTTATTGTTGTATAATTTTGTTGTTATTTTGGGGTTTTTTATTTTGTGAGTTGCCTAGACTCAATTGGGCAATGTCCAATTGGGGCATTGGGCATTGGGCAATGTCCAAATTTTAACAACAACAACAACAATAGTAATAGTAATAATACAATTCCAGGACTCTGCTGATGACATTCCTCCGTCATAGGATCTATAGGCACCTTCACAGCCCTCTGAAATTAATAAACTTTACATATCTTCCCATAAAACTAGCAAGAATTCTTTCCCCGTAACTCAGGGAAGAATTCTATAAATGTAGGGTCACTGCAGAAATTGTCTCACTCATTTCTTGCTTCTATTGCAGTATAATATAGAAAATCCCTTACCTGCTAGAAGTTGGAATGTAAGCATTGGAATAAATCATTGTGCATTGGACATGGAGATCAGGCTGTTTCTTATTGCTTCCTCTCTTACAGTGATGAGCATCACTGTTATTTATTATTATGGAATAAAATGGGCCACTTAGAAGGTTCTGATGAAATGATAAGGGGAGGAAAATCATTCCCATTTTATTTTTTATCAATCATGCAACTGTGTAAAATAATACATATAATTAGATGCATATAATTAATAATACAAATAAATCATGACCATATTTAGAGATTCACTATTTTATATGCTTTAATTATAAAACAGTTTAGGAATTAGGTTGTAGTTTGTTTTAAAAAAAATATCACAACTGGGATTTTCTCAGGTTCCAGTATAAATATGAAAAGTCTTCATCTCCAGATGTTTTGAAACCTGCGATGATGTTCTGTGTGTATAAGCTACTTTAGTTAGATCCACAATCGTGAATCTCTATGGCCTCCTTCTATTAGTTTTTATAGCTGATTCATTTCCCTTCTCAGGTCCTATTCCTGTTGGCGATGTGGAAAAAGGAGCCAAAAGCTATTTGCGAAACCGTTATGGGGAGATCATGCCAGTCTACCGAAGGGACAGCCATCAAGAAGTGCAAATAGGCAGCCATGATTATCCAGGGGAAGGCATCTACATGCTGAAATTTGACAATTCTTACTCTCTCCTACGCAACAAGATTCTTTTTTTTCATGTTTATTATACTACCTAAAAAAGTAAATAGTTTTGTTGCCAAGACTAATATGTATATCTTGTGATGGCCAAATTTTGTTTATATACCCTTCCTATTTGTCCCATTGTCTAAAATGGAGCTAATGATTATTAGCAGTTCCACTTTGTTGTATGCAGACAGAAAGCTGAGATTTTAATTACGGCAAGCAAGTCACCGGACATAAGATTTAAATGTCTGTTTTTCTTTTGATTGCACTTACAATAACTGAAGTTAAAACATGCTTTGGAAGTGTATATATATTATCTCCTTCTACTCTACTGGCTACAAATGCTGACTGGAATCAGCTGCCAAAACAGCCTATAGAACTCTGCCCAGAACTACATCGTTACTGTGATACTGTACACTGCCATTTGCTTTGTAGTGGAGATCTTGTAGAATGGTATGCCCGTTGCCTACACAGGCCACTGGCAGGCTGTCTTCTCTCATCTGCCTCCCATAAATGGTCATCTGCTCAGTTGTTTGTATATATTTTAAGGCTTGGCTGGATGGAATCCAAACTCTGCATCATTCTCTTTCAATAAGAGAACAACATAACTTTAAAAGAAAAAAGTATATCCTCCCAGATCTGCTTTTGATGAATTATTTGGGAAGCAAAAATCAACAAAGGCTTCTCCAGCTCCAGAATTTATATTTTGGGGGGCACAATATGCTGTTTTATTGGCAACATTTTGCAATAGTAAAAATTTGTGAAATTCCAATTTTTTTTTTCAAACATTATGTTCAGGGAGCATAATTTAAAACCAAACGAAGCCAGGAAATGTTTATTTCAGAGGGCAGAAAATATCTATTTCATTTATCTAGATACTAAATGGAAGCAATTTATGTATATTTATTACAGTGCTTCCAGATTCCTAGAAGCAAACATTTCTAGAAGACTTTATACCTTTTAAATGTATTACACAAGCACCTAATAGCTACCATATCAATATCCAGATAGACACAAGATACCATTGACAAAAAGCAATCCTGAACTATATTACAGCACGCAGGCACAAATGAGTCCTTTGGTCTATTACAAGTATTGACTTTCAGCAATGATTTTGTAATTTATATGGAAGAGTGGTCCACAAAAGCCCCCCCCCTTAGTCTTTAAACAATAAGCAAGTATTTCTTTTCTTTTACACCTTTGTTGTTTATTCAGACTTCAAAATCACTGCCAATATTTAATGTAGCATAAGCATAATATAGCAGAGCTACCTATTGCAGTTACCAGTTGGCAATCATATTATCTTTCATAGCTCATGTTTTATAGAATGTATATGTACAGCTCATGTTGTCTCTATAGCAGAAGACATAAATATACTTAAGATTTCAGGGGCAGATTTGAGCAGGCCTTTTTAAAGCCGCTATTTCTTGTGATCTTTGTCCAGTATGCTTAACTCTGCATGATTACACCAAATATTTATTGTAAGTAGTAGATCTTGGGGTATGTTCCTAAGAGGTGTTTTTGTTGAAGTTTGGTGATTTTCTATTTCTGCCATATTTTGAGTGAGAAACATACATAGAGGAAATGAAACTGACTCCTATCTCAGGCTTTTTAAAAAATTGGGAAATAACTTAATGTTTTCGGATTTGAAATGGGAAATGGATAAATATGTACTACTAACTTTAAAGAGAAAATCAAATATGGCTACTCATTCCCATTTTTAAATTATTAAACATGAGTTTGGAGAAACAATTACAGCATTTAAAGTACAATAACTGCAAGGAACAACATTTGTTGGAAGAAGGAAAACTGTAGTACAAATGGATTTTTTGATTCAGAGTTGCTGATTTTTGAAAACAGTCTTGAAGAACCCCCATAGGAGGAGCCACTAAATTGTTTGTTGTAAAACTTATGAGCAGCATTTAATGTTCCCTCCCTTCCCCCGTTTGTAAATTCATATTGTTGAAATCATTTTCTATTAAAGCTTATCTCTAGATGTCCCACACTGTACAAAAAATGAAGCTCACTATGTTTGTCCTCATTTTCAATCCAAAGACTTTGCTTTGTTTAGAGTTCAGAAAATGAAACAGATTTATTTGCTTTGGCTAATTTTTTTTGAAGAAATACAAAAAAAGAAAAGATATATATTTTAAATGTGCAAATTTGTGTTGACTTTAATTACAGAGCTCTATTTTTAACTCTTGAGTAACATAAACATGTTTTGCAGCAAAGCAACTGCATTTGTTCTTAAGTCCCACAGTATCTTCTAAAAGTTTAATGTGACTTGCTGTTGAAATTACAGTATCATTTCTACTTGCAAATGTAGAAAATAGAGGAATGAATTTTTATAAAAGAGAATAAGATTGAAATGTGGAGCAAGTTAAAACTGAAGTAGATATCAGCTGAGCAAAAGCCTTCGTGCCTTCCGTTCCATTCTCTGTTTAATGATAGTGGCTTTCAGATTTGTTCCTACTGAACTAACCAGTTTAAAATTTACTGTCCTTCATATGTATACTTTGCTCATTTGACTAAGGAAATCAGTTTGTGAAATTATGAAATGCTGTTTAAAAAGAAGGATTAAAATTCCAGATAGAGCACATCTTAAGAGTTTATACTCTTTTGATGAATCAGGTATAGTGTATAATATTCCTTCTCCATGTATGAGTTGTATATACACACATATGCACATGAGCTTTACAATATCTGTACCTCTTATCCAAAGACTGACTAATCTCAGGCCAAGTATTTCTGTGGTTTGTTTCTCTTTCTACTGTGAAAAATTAGAAAGTTGTATATGCTTTTTGTATTGCAGACCTAAAATTCCGTAACCACATACTAATGAAATATGTGGAAAATGCTTAGAGTGAGAAGTTATCCTTGCCTGAAATTGATTATAGGAAATTTTCAACATACATGCATTGTTGTAGATGAAAATAGAAATATAAGTTCACTTGAGATAAATTAGCTATTATTTTAGATTGAGAGATTAAAGTGTAATAGAAATGTGCTAAAGTAAAATAATCGTATGATTGTCTCATAATGTATGGAAATAACAGGCTTTGGCCATGTTCATATGGTAGCGTAAAGAGGTAGCACAAATTAATAATAGTCTATACACTATATGACAACTTAATGCAGAACAGTTAGTTAGTCCCAATATATAAATTAAGCATATTTAACTTATTTTACTTCCACTTAAGTCACACTTCAATCATATTAATATACTCAGCCCATGTATTTGTTTTAATTAGGCATAATTAAATATTTCCTCTTTAACTACTGACAAGGAAGCTACACTGAGACATTATTGGAACTAATTTTGGATGGGATTGGAGATAAGCTATTATTAATACTGCTTTGTTTGATCATTTTAACTAAGAGATAATTGCCAAAGTCGAGGTTCACAAATAACTGATATGAAATGATAGAATGCTACAGTCCCAAGTGCACTTAAATCCAATGAAAATTTGAGCCTGTTTCTAAGCAGTCCTCTGTACAGCATTGTCCTGTAAGTCTTCTTGCACTATGAGGACTTGTATTTTCAAGACACACCGGTATTCCTCTTATTGTCCTTGTAAATTCAGTAGAAGTCTACCATATAGATACAGAGCATGAAAGCCATCTTGAGGCAATCTGGGAACAGTTCAAAGTAGAGAGTTCACTGACAACTTCATGGTAAATCTTGCTTTAAATAAGAAGCATTTTGTTTTATCCCTTAATCTTCGTAACATAAGAGCAAAATTCATGCAATCTGAATTTTAAATGGATTACTGAGAAACCAGGGAGACGTCTGATCTTAAAGCATTTTATAATCACTATTGATTTGCTTATAAGGTTGGGATAACTTCTAGTAATAACTGTACTGCATGTGGGGTATTTTTTTAGAGGATACACAAAGGCTGAGTAAGCAAAGTCACAACTAATTTTTTGGAATTCTTGTGGTAGACCAAAAGCATTTATAGTATAGTGAATAATATTAATGCAGTGAATTTGCTTGTATTGATTTAAAAGAGCCTATGAGATTTATTTGAATGCAGAATATAGTCTTTTAAAATGGTTTTAATCTCAAAATAATAATGTCTAGAAATGCATAGATACAATCCTAAATAAATTAATTTGGGAGCAGGTCTCTCAATCTCTATAAGATTTATTTCTAAATAATTATGGTTAAAGTGATTTAGATGTCAGACTGACATGTCAGAAAGTAGTTACATTGTAATTTAATACCATTGTAATTTAAGGCAAGGCCTTCTGCTAGTCCATGAGTATTTCTGACAGTTTGGAAAGGAAAATATTTTAATATTTAGATTTCAATAACATTTTGATTAATTCAATTTGTAAATGTATAACTATTATTACTTTCCAGCACTTGCTTTCTGCTGGGCTTAGTGGAACTAAACTTATACTTGGCCAGGTCTAAGCTTTATCAAATATACAATATTGTCCCTGAGAACAAGAATAAAGGATTATTCTGTGCATTTTTATCAGTAACATGAAATAAAATAAATAGACTGGTTTGTAGTTTAAAATGATTGGCCTATAATGAAAAGATACCCTTCAGATGAAATTCTATTTTATTTTGTACCATATAAAATTTTTATTCTGTAGTGAACTTATTTATATAATTTTCTTAACACTTTGGTTTACATTCTTTTACTCTCCCAAACATTTTTTTTTCTTAAATGGAGAAGACATTTTACAAGTTATGGCACTGGGTTGATTGTTCTAGCACAGGTTAAATAAAGTGTCTAGTATTGCTGTCTCTTTCAGAATTTGATATTTGTTACATTGTTTAGAACCATGGTTTTGTGACTGTACTTGACTTTTAAAAAGTTATTTCATTAAAGATTTTCATCATTCTGCAGTCTTCTGTTTTTCTCCTATTTAACTGATTGGTTGTGGATTACATTCAGCGCTAAAGTTTTGGAAACCTTAATACAGTTGCTACATATCAGCTAAAAGGCTGCATCTTTTTGTACTGGTAGGTACATTCTGCAGTATTTAGAATATATTACAAATACACTTGAAAAATAGGCAGCAGATAGCTCTCCATTCAGCAGCGGTTAGTAGAATAATAGAGTTAATAGAATAATAGAAGGGACCATAGAGGACTTCTAGTTCCTTTTAACCTTAGAGGACTACTAGCTCAAGCAGGAAACCCTATACCATTTCAAACAAATGTTTGTCCAATTTCTTCTTTAAAATCTCTAGTGTTGGAGCACCCACAACTTCTGGAGGCAAGTTGTTCCACAGATTAATAATACTAACTCAAGAAATTCCTCCTTAGTTCTTACTTACTTATTTTACTTTATTGGACTTATATGCCGCCCCATCTCCGAAGACTCGGGGCGGCTCACAATTAAAACATACAATAAATAATTTAAAAGAATTAAACAATTATAAAGCCCAATAAAACCAAATTAAAATACTTTAAAACTATCCCATACCCCCCGTTAGGTAGTCACAGCCTGACTTGGTCAAATAGCCAGGTCTTCAAATCGCGGCGGAAGGTGCGGAGGTCAGGGGCCAGACGGAGGTCCAGAGGCAGTTGGTTCCATAAGTCGGGGACCACCACAGAATAGGCTTGCTGCCGGGGGACTGCCAGCCGACATTGACTTGCCGACGGGACCCCGAGGAGCCCATGCCTGTGTGCCCGTACAGGGCGGTTGGCACTCGATATCGGCAGGAGACGCTCCCTTAAATATTGTGAACCCATGTGGTGTAGGACTTTGAATGTTAAAGCCAAGACCTTGAATCTCACCCGGAGTGCAACTGGCAACCAATGCAGGTCGCGCAGGAGGGGGGTAATATGGGAGAATCGGGTAACTCCCATCACCACCCGCACGGCCGCATTCTGCACCAGCTGCAATCTCTGGATGGTATGCAAGGGCACTCCTAAATTTGAGGGCGTTGCAGTAGTCGAGTCGCAAGGTAACAAGGGCATGGGTGACTGTACGCAGGGCATCTCGGTCCAGAAACGGGCGAAGCTGGCGAACCAGCCAGACCTGGGCAAAGGTCCCCCTGGCGACGGCCCCCACTTGCTCCTCCAATTGGAGCCGCACATCCAGGAGGACCCCCAGGTTCCGCGCCCTATCCACAGGGGGCAACACCACTCCCCCTATGGTCAACGATGGACATTCCTGACTGGACCGAGATGCCGGTATGTACAGCCACTCAGTCTTGGTCAGGTTGAGCCGAAGCATGCTTCCGTCCATCCAGATCCGTACCGCATCCAGACAGCAAGTCATCACGGAGAGGGCATCACTGATCTGGTTTGGGGTGGAGATGTATAACTATCGTCAGCATACTGATGGTACCTCACCCCAAAACCACGGATGATCTCACCCAGCGGTTTCATGTAGATATTAAATAAAAGGGGGGAGATTACCGACCCCTGAGGGACCCCACAAGTGAGCGCCCTTGGGGCCGACCTCTGTCCCCCCGTCAACACCGATTGCGACCGCCCCGAGAGGTAGGAGAGCCACCGAAGAACAGTGCCCCCCACCCCCAGCCCCTCGAGGCGTCGCAAAAAGATACCATGGTCGATGGTATCGAAAGCCGCTGAGAGGTCTAATAGGACCAGGACAGAGGAAAAACCCCTGTCCCGGGCCCTCCAGAGATCATCCATCAGTGCGACCAATGCCGTCTCCGTGCTGAAACCGGGCCGGAAGCCCGATTGGTATGGAGCTAGGTAGTCTGCTTCATCCAGGAAAAGTGGAAACTGCTGAGCCACCACACTCTCAACAACCTTCGCCAAAAAGCGAAGGTTGGAGACTGGACGGAAGTTGTATAACACAGTCGAGTCCAGGGCAGGCTTCTTCAGGAGGGGCCTCACCACCGCCTCTTTCAAGGCAGAGGGAAAGACACCCTCCCTTAACGAAGCGTTGACCACTGCCCGGAGCCAACCGCAGGTGACCTCCCTGGTGGCGTAAGCCAACCAGGAAGGGCATGGGTCCAACAAACATGTGGTGGAGCTCAGACACTGTATAATCCTGTCCACTTCATCCTCGGAAACAGGATCGAACTCAGCCCAGATCATATCGGCCAGACTACTTGCACCCCGATCCTCAGACCACTGCAAGGTGGAACACAACCCACCCCGAATCTGCGCGATTTTATCCGACAGATATTGACCAAATTCCTCAGCTCTTCCCTGGAGAGGGTCCACCACCTCCCCCGGATGTAGGAGGGAGCGGGTGGCCCTAAACAGGGTGGCTGGGCGGTTATCTGCGGACGCTATGAGGGTGGAGAGATAGGACCTTCTCGCCGCCCTCATAGCTACCAGGTAAGTCCTAATATGGGCTCTTAGCTGGGCTCGATCGGATTGGGAGCGGGTGGCCCTCCACCTGCTCTCTAAACCCTTCCAACGGCGCTTCATCTCCCAGAGCTCCTCAGTATACCAAGAGCCACCCGGGATCCACGGGGCATGAGGGGACGCATGGGGACAACCCTGTCGAGGGCAGCCCCAGCAGCCTGCTGCCAAGCGGCTGCTAGGTCCTCGGCAGAGTTGTGGGCAAGAACCCCAGTTCCGCCTGGTACCTCTCAGGGTCCATCAGGCGTCTGGGGCGGAACCATCTAGGTGGCTCCTCATCCCAGCAGTGGGGAGCAGCCTGTTGGAAGACCAGCCGCAGGAGATAGTGATCAGACCATGGGACGGGCAGTATTGTACAACTAGCCTGCCCTCTATCACTACGCCACTGTTCTGAGACAAAAACTAGGTCGAGGGTGTTCCCCCCCTCGTGAGTCGGGCCTTGAATCAACTGGGTCAAGCCCATGGCCCCCATGGAGGCCATGAATTCCTGGGCCAAACCCGACGCCCCCCCCCAGGGAAGGCAGATTAAAATCACCCAAGACCATAAGCCCTGGGAGATCCACCGCCACCCCCGAGAGGACACCGAGAAGCCCAGGCAGGGTTGCTGCCACACAGCTGGGGGAAAGGTATGTCAGCAGCAAACCCACCCGACCACCAGGCCCCCACCTCAGGAGGAGGGTCTCACTTCTGCCTATCTCAGGAACAGCGACCTCCCTTGGAATCAGGGTCTCCCGAATAACCACAGCCACTCCACCACCCCTCCCCTGGGCCCATGACCGGTGCAAAATCCAAAAACCTGGGGGGCATAGATCGGGCATAGATTGACCAGAGAACTCCTCCCTCTGGCCCCAACCAGGTCTCGGTGATACAAGCCAGGTCCGCAGCCTCCTCCTCAATCACCTCGCGGAGGAGGGAAGACTTATTAGCCACGGACCTGGCATTAAAATACACCAGTTTGAGCCCAGGGGTCCCAGTTCCCGTGCCCCCAGGGGAGGAGGTCATAGGGTCGGGGCGCATCACCGCTCAAAGATAGCGAGGGCGCGCTCCCAACACATGATCTGGCCCTATGCCTTGTCGTCTCCCACCAATCCCAACCACCCTGGGGATCGCGGTCCCCAGCCCGCACTCCAGGCCCCCGCCAGCCCCCAACCCCCCCCCCCGAGCCAGGCTGCAGTCCACCCTCCCGGCATCATTTCCCACCCTCCTCCCTAACCTTCTTAAAAATTTAATTAAAAATTTAAGTAAAGGGGCCCTAGTGACCCTCTTTCCCATTTTGTTAGAGCCCCAACCCCGCCCCATCCCTCTGCCATTCAATCTCTCCGGGTTCCATAACCCATCCTCGAGGTAGGCCGAAGATAATACAGTAGGGCAAACCCGAGAGGGAGGGAGTCCTCTCAGGGCCTGCAATTCTGCTACCGTGTAAGATTAAATGGTGGAAGAGCATATCTAAAACGGACATAAGGGTTAAAGGAGATGGCAACACCAATAATGGCAACCAAGTCTGGTATACAAAACTTGGTCAAGTCCCGGTTGCTGTCCATTGGGAGGTCCAGATTCAGAGAGCCAGGCTGCCCTCTCACGGCAGACCTGTGGCAGATGTTCAAAGCCTCAATCTAGACTAAGCCACGCTCTCTCACCGCGGGCATCTCCAATGTAGTCCGGTTAAACTGATGACAAGAAGATCTTAAATGGCTGCAAAGGGAGAAAATGTGTCCCTCCTGCTGGTCTCTCACCCCAGCGAGGGGCACAATAGGATCCCGCAGCCAAGGATTGCATCTCTCCTGGATTAGTTTCCATCCATTTCTTGTCCTGCCTTCAGGTGCTCTGGAGAATAGGTTGACCCCTCTACTTTATGGCAGCCCCTTAGATATTAGAACACTGTTATCATGTCAGCTCTAGTCCTTCATTTCATTAAACTGGACATATCCAATTCCTGCAACTATTTTTTGTATGTTTTAGCTGCCAACAATCCCCTAATCAACTTTGTGACTTTTCTCTGCACATTTTCTAGAGTCTCATTATTTTTATATCTGGATGATCAAAGCTGGATGATCAAAGCAGTATTCCAAGTGTGGTCTTACCAAGGCATTAGAGAGTGGTATTAACACTTCATGTGACACTGATTCTATCCCTCTGGTAATGCAGCCTAAAACTTCATTGGCTTTTTTGGCAACCGCAACACACTGCTGGCTCATATTTAAGTGATTGTCCACTAGAACTCCCACGATCCCTCTTGCAATTACTACTATTGAGCCAGGAACCACCTATTCTATACCTGTGCATTTGGTTTTTGTTGCCTAAATGTAGAACCTCATTTTCCTCAGCATTGGATTTCATTTTGTTAGATAGGGCCCAGTGTTCAAGTCTGCTGAGATCCTTCTGTATCTTGAGCCTATCTTCTGGAGGGTTGGCTATTCCTGCCAGTTTGATGTAAAAAAATTTGATGAGTTCCCCTTCTATCCCCTTGCCAAAATAATTGATGAAGATATTGAATTGTACTGGGCCTAAGATAAGAGTCTTCAGGTGCATACTTCATGTAAAATGCAGTTTCATTAAGCATATTGAGTGCAGTTGGTCAACCAGTTATGAATCCATCTGGTGCTAGTGCTGCCTAACCCACATTTTTCTACCTTATCAAGTAGTAGGTTGATAAGATAAATTAGTACTTTATCAAATGCCTTACTGAAATCCCAGTAAATTATATTTACAGCCTTTGGCTGATCCACTAATTTTGTCACTTTGTTAAAGAATGCAATAAGATTTGTCTGGTTGATACATTAATAAACATCAAATTCACCAAATTGCTGTATGCCACATCCTCTAGGCCATGGCTATCAAACTTGCGGCCTGTGGCCTGATGTGTCACGCACTGGCCACGCCCACGCCCAGTTTAGCAAAGGTGGGGGGAAAGTCACAATATATCACGTGATGCCACCATAATGACGCGAGTTTGACAGGCAGTCAATATTATCCAGAAATGTGCTTTCAGCAAAATTTTTAACAGAAGCCATGACATGTAGATCAGCCTAGTGCAGAACACAAAAATTAAGCCCTACATGTGTCAGCTTAAAGGTTTAAAAGTTGCTATCTTTTTAGAGTCAGTATTTATGTAGCAATTCAGTCAAGAATCTCACCTTGCCAGCTTCAATCCTCCCTATACTTTCTTGCAGGACATTATTTATTATTTATTTTATTTATTTAGGAGATTTATATTGCCACCTATTTGCACATGGCAACTTAAGGTCCTAGGTGATGGGACCCCCAACATTCCTTGCCTCCCCACTCTGGTGGGTTGGGTAGATGTGACCGGCAAGAGACAGTCTGTCAGATAACCTGGTCTCAAGCCACAAAGGGCTTTAAAGGTGACAACCAGCACCTTGAACTGCACCCAGAAGCAAATTGGCGACCAATGCAGCTCCCACAGGAGAGATGATACATGCACACCGAGGTCTGTACACATTGTTATCCCTTCCTTATGTAGCCTTTTTATTGCAGATAATCATGCTTCCAACCATTAATCATTTTTAATTTATAAAGGAAGCTCATGCAGCCCATTCAAATTTTTTTTAAATTCACATTTATATGCTGCCCTTCTCCGGAGACTCAGGGTGGCTTACAATTTTTGGAGCACAACCCAATGCGCTCAGCAATAGCCTTCATTCCATTGTATATGCCTGCTTATTACTAGGGCTTTTTGGCACCCCCCAAGCGGCATTTTTACAAAGTCACCTTATTGCCCCCAACAATCTTGGGTCCTCAATTTACCTACCCCAGGGGGATGGAAGGCTGAGTCAACCTTGAACCTGGTGGGATTTGAGCCTGCACTAATTGCAGGCAGCTGAAACTAAGTGCTAGGCGTTTAACAGCCTACACCACCAAGTTGCAAAGTATTCTAGGAATAAAGATAGTACTGGAAGTTGGTTTCCAACATGCAGCTGTGTTTTTAAATACATCATGGACCTTGATGGGCAAAAGGGAAGACTGGTCTCCCCAAATGCAATTTTTCAAGAATCAACTATTATAGGCTAGATAGGGCAATGAATTTAGATTTTTGTCATTTAAAGCAAGCATTTATATAGCACTTTTTAAAAGCTGTTAGACAATTCTTGAAATGGCATCCTATTTGGGTAGACTCCTGCCAAAATGTATATTAAAATTACATTTGTAAGAGTTGGCCATGTACAGAAATGATCATTTCTCATCAATATTATTTTATGGTTATGTTATAGTTTTACATTATAAATTCTTCAGAGATAGTTGGATGAAAATAGTCTTTATAAATATGGAGATCATCAATCCAATAACTTTTCTATATTGTTTTGTAATAGATCGCAGAGCATGTGGTTTTATTTCATTATTATTTATCTAATTTATATAGCTGCCCACCAAAAGTAACTCTGGACATGTACAACAAAATTAAAAATGATAAACATGTAAAAGCTGTATTATAAAAACATTAGAAATAAAAAAAATAAAACAAGAAAATAATAGACAAAGGCATGCTAATAGAACCACTTCATTTCACCCATCCCTTTTGTGGTTAATCATTTTGTAATCTTGCAGAGGTTAGAGGGCTGAGCAGGATATCCTGTGTGGTATTGATAGTAAAAATAAGGTAGTGACTATGCAAAATTTCAGCATCTTGCATAAGATTTTCCATTCTTACCACTAGTAGAATAATTACTTAATGATGAAGAAATATGTTTAGAACCACAATAATAATCACATTTCTAAACTCAACATTATATAAATGATGTACATTGTTGCTGTCCTATATTCTCAATGTTATTCTGATGTATTAATAATCCAAATACTATTTATGCTGTCCAGCCAGTTTAGAGTTAATGGGATTTGGGATAGGTAGTTAGGAATTGAGAGCTATCCCCTTGAGGGAATGCATCATGGTAAATGTAGTTAAGGTATCCTGGGAAATGTAGTCCATGTCATGTGGTCATATCTGTAATCCTGATTGGTCACTGAATTGACCCTTGGTGGGTTGAGGGAGGTTTCTCTTTTTCTTGCCTGAAGACACAGCCTCATGTAGCAGCTATACTCACTATCTCTGTAATTATGGGATGAAATATAGGTATGAGAGTTTAATATCTTCCTATACCACGATTCGGATATACAAAGGATTGGACATTAAGAAGAACCTTGTCATAACTGTGAGTTGACAGGATGCCTGATGAACCAATAAAAAGAACTTTGTATAGATGCTTTGTGGAGTTGCTCTGTCTGCTTTATACCCATCCAGGGCGTAGAGCAGAACACTATTTCTCTTATTTCCTTCAGTATTTCTGCTGCACACTGTATATACTATCTATATAAAACTCTTGTTCCTGTAACCTTTCATTGGGCAAAATGGTGCATCATAGGGCAACAAGGTTTGAACCATGGAATCTCATCTAATTCAGAGAATATGTCTGAAATTTGGGGCCCATGACTCATGCAGAATTGAAATTTGGCAAATCTTATAAAACATTTTATGACATCAAAACTATCATAAAATAGTTTATGATATAATACAAAATGCCATTAGACATTTTCTGTGCTAAAGGTTGGCTGTGCTCTATGATTCAATTTGGGCTATCTTTGAATGTGTCCCAGCTTTTTTAGAACCTTTTGGGCACCAGGGACGGGTTCCATGGAGAGAGGTTTTTCTGCAGACCGGAAGGGGTGTGGTTTTGCGTACTGCCTGTATCCCGCAGATGGGGCTTCGTTGTGTGATCTGGTTGCTGACATTATGCGGACCGGTGCCAGTCCATGAAACGGAGGCTGGGGACACCTGCATTAGAATTTCTATTGAAGGCATTGAGGAAGCTGGTAAGGAAATATCTCTGAAAGGGTGATCAAAAGAGTCATGGGTTGTCTACTTGTTTTTTAATAATGCCAAACATTATTAACATTGTGCTTCTGACACAAATAACTCATAAGTGTTCAGGTAATAATTGCTGATAGATAATAAAATAGTTTTGTATAAATGTTTCTTACATAAATGTATAAATGTTTCTTATAAGACTCCTTGTCTCAAATGTTTCTGAGAACCTAGGAAATGCAGAGGAAAGAAAAAATTCTCAAGATGTGGATGGATGGCTTAATATGCATTTATAACAATAATTATAAATAAATGAGTACAAAATACAACAGAGACATCTTATTACAGTGATTGATAGCCGAAAGTACTGTATTTCCAAGCTGACTCTAAGCATTTTCCAAGGACCTTCCTTGTTTTCAAGTAACTCTACTGGATACAATACTCTGCTTTTGAGAATAACTCAAATAGAAACTAATTGTGCATATTCTTTCCACCTACATAATGCAACAGCTCCGGATTTCAGCTCAAAAGCTGTGGCTACAATAATCCTGCTTCACAGTGAACTAGTTCAGGGGTCCCCAACCTTGGCAACTTTAAGACTTGTGGACTTCAACTCCCAGAATTCCTCAGCCAGCAGCTGGCTGAGGAATTCTGGGAGTTGAAGTCCACAAGTCTTAAAGTTGCCAAGATTGGAGACCCCTGAACTAGGTGATCTTGAGATGGAGCTGTCTTTCCCAAAAGTGTTTCCAGTGGGACAAACTCTGAGAGTGCCTTTAGGCCCAATAGCCCTTCTTGGAATTGGTAGGAAGTGTGTCCATTGGCTAGACAAATCCCAAAATAAGATCTGAGGAGCTACAGAGGACTATCCAAGATTTCTTCTAATCAGTCACACAATAGGATTTATCCTCTAAATCAGTGTTGCTCAACCTTGGCAGCTTGAAGACTTCCAGAGTTCCAGTATTTTTCCCTTGCCATATTATTGCCACTTATTTCACTAGAAGCAATAGCTGAAAAGAATAGAATAGAATAGAATAGAATAGAATAGAATAGAATAGAATAGAACAGAATAGAATTCTTTATTGGCCAAGTATGATTGGACACGCAAAGAATTTGTCTCGGGTGCATAAGCTCAGTGTACCTACAACAATAATGATAGATCATTATCATAGTCATTGTAAAAATACATTCATCATAAAACATTGGTTACAATACTTAGTGATAGTCATGGATACTAAATAAACAATCAACACAAATCATACTAGGACACTAAGTAAACAATATAAATGGTAAGATATAAGCAACAAAGGTGAGGTTTCTGAAGCCATGCACTGGGCCATTTAATTCTTGGCTTTTGTCTTGTTACTGCATAAGCCAGCACAGCCTCTTTAAGCAAAGGAACCAGTGCCGGCTGTGTTACACCTGCAGTTAATAAAGATGTCAGGAAGTTGTGCGATTCTCGAGTTTACCTAGGAACGCGTGAGCCAGCAAACACTCCGTAGCCTTCCTTAACGGTCTTGAACCGAACCGGCCCACTGCTGTTTCCCCAAAATCTAGGAGCCCCCGCCGGCTTCCACTCCGCCACCCTTTCCCCCCGTCCAGACGGGCCATGTTTTCTGCTACCTCCAATTTCCTGGCTTTAGATGGATGGAAAACTCCTCTCCGTCGTTGGAGCTGGGCTGCAGGGGGCTTGTGGCATCGAGAAGTTGCCTCGGCCCCCCAGTCTCAACGTGCCGACTTCGCCACGGTGAACAGCAAAGTCGACTTCTACGTGGTGTGGTCTCTGCGCGAGCCGCCCCGGCAGCTGAGTAGGTGAGGTCTCCGGGCTGCATCGGTTGTCCCGCGCCGAGAAGATGAATTGGGAAGGCAACGTTAAGTTGCTGCTGTTCGTTTAGCACTCAAAAGAGGGAACCGCGTTGCCTTTGCATTGTTGGCAATTCATTTACGTTGAGCGTTCCCCGTTTTTAAAAGAAGTCCCGGTAACTATGCCTTCGTTACTCTCCTGATACCAAATGATGTTGGATTCAAATTTCCACTTCGGTTTTGGTTGCCACGACATATATATATAAAAAAAGAGTTCGAGGCTCTAGAAAAAATGCAGAGAAAAGCCACAAAGATGATTAGGGGACTAGAGACTAAAACATACCAAGAACAGTTGCAAGAAATGGGTATGTCTAGGTTACTGAAAAGAAGGACTAGGGGTGACATGGTAGCAGTGTTCCAGTATCTCAGGGGCTTCAACAAAGAAGGGGGAGTCAAGCTATTCTCCAAAGCCCCTGAGGGCAGGACAAGAAGCAATGGGTGGAAACTAATCAAGGAGAGAAGCAACTTAGAACTAAGGGCAAATTTCCTGACAGTTGGAACAATTAATCAGTGGAACAACTTGCTCCAGAAGTTGTGAATGCTCCAACACCTGAAGTTTTTAAGAAGAGATTGGATAACCACTCTTCTGAAATGATACAGGGTTCCTGCTTTATCAGAGGGTTGGACTAGAACATGGGTGTCAAACTTACGACATCACGTTGCCATCATGTGACATTTTGCGACATTTCCCTTTGTGGCCATGGCTTGCGCATGACACATCTGGCCCGCTGGCTGCCAGTTTGACACCCCTGGAGAAGGTCCCTTCCAACTCTGTTATTCTGTTATTAAGTAGCAGTGTTCCATTTGCCTCAGTGTGGTGCATGAATAATTTATCCAATAATTTATGGTTGATCTGAAAAACTTCTGGTGAGTTCATCAGGTCAACCTGATTTTAAAACATTGCTTCCAAGACAAAAGTAAGCATGCTTATACTTATTTACCTGCACACATTCTACTGTATATTATTAACGTTATTTGGCTTTTCTAGTTATTCTGCAACCTTGTGAAATACTTTATGAATTTTTTAAAAAGTAGTAATTATTATTACTACCATTATTATTTATAAAAGCAATGTTTTTATTGGAGGCAGTTGCCTCCTTTTTGGTGCTATACAGAGGTGAAGTTGAATATCTGGAAGCTATTAGATGTTTATAGCAGCCAGAAAAGCAGCAGAGACTCTTCTACTAAAACTTGCCTTCTGACTATGGGATCAGCTGTTCAATTTATTCAGTTCAACTGCTTGTTTCAACTTTTTCTCAAATTTGGGAATGGGGAAAACAAAGGATCCTTAACAAACAGAACCAGTAGAAAAATTATCTTTGTTACATTAGCTTCCTAGATGTTATCAAATGTTTTTGTTGACCTACTTAATTAACAAATAAGCTTTGCTTACATCTTACCACTTCATTCTTCAGTTTAAGCCCAGCTATTTCCCTCTTCCAAAGTAATTTTTATATTCTATTCCCTCTAAGCAATTGTCATCAGAAATGCTACCAGACTCGCTTGCCACTTCCATTGCCAAAACAGTTTGTGATCTTCGGGTTGGGTGACTGGAGCCACTATTCTCAGAAAACTAGCATTACTGTGGACGTATTAATAAATCCAGATATTAAGCCTCAAAGAATTGGCAAGCTGGGATCTGAAACCAGGTAAATTCCAGTCGGGTCCCTTCAACTTGAGTCCCAGGTCTCAGCTTGGGTGTGAAATAGCATTGGTCACACTTTGGGGTGACCTCTGATGGGAACAGAATGGGGTTAGTACATCCATCTTTGCTTTACCAAAGCACGTACTCTTGGTAACCTTCAATATCATCCAACTGTGGTATCTTTCTAGATCAACATTAGGGATTGGGAGTAGGTGCCACTGTCTTGCGCTGCTTCTCTTCCTTCCTCTGTGGCGGATTCCAATCATGTGGACTGGGAGGGAGGGCTCATGCCCCAGGCCCCTACTGTGTGGGATTCTGCAAGCTCAGTAATCCCATTACTCTTGTTTAACATCTACATGAAGCTGCTGGAGGAGATGTCATCAGTATGATAGCCAGCTGTAAAACTCCACCATGGTGAAATAAGTAATGTTGTTGAAAGTGTATGTTGGGGATTTGGATGGGGAACAACAGACATCAGCTCATCCCTAGCAAAACTGTGTGGCTTTAGGTCTTGGAGCCTTCTGCATCTGAGAATTTATTTATTTATTTATTTATTTATTTATTTATTTATTTATTTATTTATTTATTTATTTATTTATTCGACTTATATGCTGCCCCTCTCCAAAAGGACTCGGGCTTACAACTAAAATACAACAATAAATTAATTAATTAAAAAATATTAAACAAATTAAGCCAAATTAAGATTTAAAAGCCCCTAGTTAAAATAACCCCAACCCAAGAGAATCAGCACAGCCCAGATTGTAAAAAGAGCCAAGTTTTCAAGTCGTGGCGGAAGGTGCGAAGATCGGGGGCCAAACGGAGCTCCAGCGGAAGAAGATTCCACAAAGTGGGAGCCGCCACAGAATAGGCCCTCTCCCGGGTCGCCGCCAAGCAACATTGTGTCGCAGACGGCACCCCGAGGAGACCCCGCCTGTGAGCCCGTACAGGGCAGTTAGTATTTGATGTTGGGAGGAGCCGTTCTCATAGATAGCCTGGACCCATGCCCTGTTGGACTTTGAATGTTAATACCAAAACCTTGAATCTCACCCGGTTGGCAACTGGAAGCCAATGCAGGTCGCGCAGGAGGGGTGTAATATGGGAGTATCGGGAAGCTCCCATCACAACCTGCGCGGCCGCATTTTGCACCAGTTGAAGCCTCCAAGTGGTATGCAAGGGCAGTCCAAGGTAGAGAGCGTTGCAGTAGTCGAGGCGGGAGATAACGAGGGCCTGAGTGACTGTGCGCAGGGCATCTCGGTCCAGGAATGGGCGTAACTGGTGAACCAGCCGGATCTGGGCAAAGGTCCCCCTGGCCACGGCCCCTACCTGCTCCTCCAATTTGAGCCGTGAGTCCAGGAGGACCCCCAGATTCCGTGCCCTGTCCACGGGGGGCAACACCTCCTCCCCCATGACCAAAGATGGAACCTCCAAACTGGACCAAGGTGTCGGTATGCACAGCCCACTCTGTCTTGGCTGGATTGAGTCGAAGCATGTTCCTGTCCATCCAGATCCATACCGCTTCCAGACAACGGGACATCACGGAGAGAGCATCACTGATGTGGCCTGGGGTGGAAATGTATAGCTGAGTATCATCAGCATACTGGTGATAACTCACCCCAAAGCCATGGATGATCTCACCCAGCAGCTTCATATAAATTTAGGTGCTTTGGTGCACTATCCCAGATGGATCCTGTTCACAACCTGGGATCCTTCTGGATTCATAATTTCTTTTCAAGGACCAGTTGGCAGTCACGGCTACTATCACTTTTGCACAAGTTTGTGTTGTGTACTAATTGCACTTGTTCTTTGATCAGAAGGGCTCTACTCTCAATCAGTCATTCCCTGGTCACCACTTGAACAAAGTACTCTAAGGTGTCCCACATAAAGCTGCCTTTGAAGTAGTAGCATAGGCTACTGTGTGTCTCTAGATCTGAACATTTTATGCCTCTATTCTGCACATTGCATTGACTGCCAGTCTGCTTCTGGGCTTAATTCAAGGTTATGGTTTTGATCTTTAAAGCCCTACATGGCATGGAGCCAGGTTATTTGGCTTCTCCCTGGTTATATCTACCTGTCCCATCTGTTCTGAATGTTCTGTTTGTCTTTGGTTCCTATTATTTTAATTTTGTGCACTGCCCAAGGTCACATGTGTGAGATAATGGTTTATGGATTCAATAAATAAATAAATCTTAGATCCATGTGTCTGTGTTTGCTTGAGCAGATGTTTGGTTTGGGAAGGTGACTGGAGAGTTGATATTCTCATGGCTTCATTTAAGCAGGCAGAGAATGGCAATCCTATTAAACTTCTGCTGACTGTTAAGGAAGAGGTAAGTAGACTTTATGTTTAGATGTCTTGTTTATGTATTGCCTAGTAACGCTTGATCCTTGTAAATTTATTTAAAACTTTTACCATGTTTGTAAAAAAAAGTAAACATGTCTTCCAATTGCATCATTTTCATCAGCGATGTGATCATATCTGCTACCCTAAAAGCTTTTCCTATTATTATGTGAAAGCTAGTGGGTCTACTCTTTAAACCCCTTCTGATTCTGATGGTTAATTTCTTGAATCCTAATCTATTGCTAAGTGTGACTGTGCTGTAATCAAAATAGGTATTTCCTGGAATCACCGTATTATGGCAATCATCCAGGAGTAAAAGTACCAAGATAGAATGCCACTGACAGCAAGATGAAGCACCACACCATAGTCAGTAGTATTAAAAGCCTTTAGAAGTCCTGGTAAAGATCATTCTAAAGCACAACCAAAGTGATTTTAGTGCTCAAACTCTTGTCCATGAAACCTGAAATATGCCTGTGTGTTCAGATCCATTCAAAATGACCATCTTGAAAATTCTCAACATTAAAGTTGAGACTTCTTCCATTAATTTAGAAAGACAGTTTAGTCTAGTGGTTAAGGCACTGGACTAGAAACCCAGAGACCAGGAGTTCTAGTCCTGCCTTAGCCATGAAAACTACCTGGGTGACTTTGAGCCAGTCACTCTCTCTCAGCCCAGCTCACCTCACGGGGCTGTTGTGAGGAAAATAGGATGAGGAAAGAATATAAGATACATTTACTGCCTTGAAGTATTTATAAACATGATACAGGCTGGATAAAATAATCATTAAAAAGATAAAACATGGAGATGATTGATAATACATAACTGATTTCTCCAAAGACATTTAAAACTGGTTCTCAGATGAAGAAGAAGCTAAGAGAGAGAAAGGGAGAGAGAGGTCTTATAGGTGCCCAGTACCCATTTTCTCCAATCCTCAGGCTTTAATTCTTAGCTAGATAATTTAGAGATAATACTTAGCTGGAACCACAATGATGTTTCTGTGTCAGTGTTTCTCAACCCTGGTAACTTAGGAATTGAAGTCCATGAATCTTAAAGTTGATAAACACTGCCTTATGCAAATCAGAAATATAATATAAGGTAAGCTGCTTCATCCATTAATGATCCAAATAATTAGCTGGCTGGAGAATTCTAGGAATTGAAATCCACGAGTCTTAAAGTTGCCAAGTTTGGGGACCCCTGCATTAGTACTTTATGAAGAACTGATCTTGTGTACATTAGCAATACACAGATAACACCAGCTGCAGTACCCTGCAGTTGAGGAACAGTCCCAATAAGGTCTAATTTCCTCTCCTTTTATTCTCCTTTTATGAGCCTTATTTTTAGCAACAATCATAACTTTTATTTATTTAATTTATATTGCCGCCTATTTGCACAAGGCGACTCGAGGAGGCTTACACAATGTAAAACCATATTTAAAACAAAAAATAAAAAAACAATAAAAACTAACAAAAAGAATCAAATTAATAAAGTACAATAGAACAAAATCTGGGAAAAAATATCAACCCCCAACTGTCCCCCTCCTGCCCCGATGATGGGGCTCCATCCCACTCTGGGGTCCCCAGGCCCGCTGGCAAAACCAGGTCTTCAGTGCCTTTTGAAAGAGTGCTAGAATGGGGGCCATTCTAATCTCTGGGGGAATGATATTCCAGAGAGAGGGAGCCACCACGGAGAAGGCCCTTCTTCTGGATCCCACCAGGTGTATCTCCCTCATATGTTGTTCATCACATGTTGATAAAGTTGTAGCTGGTATTGTTGTGTTTGCCTCTCCTTTTTTAACTGTTCCATAGCACTTCCATTTAATATTTCAGGAACCAAAAACCAATCAGTCACCTGTTCTCCCTGAAGGCACACTCCAGAGATTGGAGGAACTCTGTATGATGGGTTTTATACATCAGACCCTTGTAATTACCTTTATTTCTGTCTATTTGTACCATATTAGATAAATACTTAATATTTAGATAAATACTTAATTAGAATTAAGTAAGAATGGGGATTTAAAGTGGAGTGGCTGAATCAGAAAGCAAGCCACCTGGTTTGGTGATAGAGAAGCTTCTCTTTCAACAATTAAAAGTATTCTCTATCTCTGTGAGTTAGATTGGTGGATGTGTTCCCATATCAAGGTGGCTCCAAGCTTAAAGCACTACTTCTTAACAGCTGTTGATCTTGCAGCCCTATTCTTTGCTGCCTCCAGTTTTCTGTCTATAAAAAAAGAAAAGACATTTTAAAGCCACACTTGATTTATAGTGTAATGCACATGTGGCTATGCCCTTTTCATGGCAGGAAATGTTACTTACTTTTTGATTTCCTACTTCAGAGCTTTAGTAGTTTGTGGAGGTGTAACCTTTATATAGTTTCCTGGCCCAGATAAAGTTGATGAAGTGCTGCCATCTATCAATAAATAAATGGTAAACTTTTAGTTGTAGCTGAAATGGAAGACTTCAGATGGAACAAATCTCAGTACTGTGTCCTCTGGTTTTTCTGCCCATCAGCTTTTAGTGTGGCTAAACAGCATCCATTTGGCTATAGAATTCTGAGTAATATTATATCAGAATCTGATAGTGAGAGAATATGGCCTTGACTTTTTAGTGCTCTCACTTATAAACATTCCTTGGCGTATAAAAGAGAACACAAGTTTTTCTAGTGTGCCTGTTCTCATTATTAAGATGCTAGTTTTTAAATGTAGAAAATTTCAGAGAGTAATATCCTTGCACTGGCAGTCTGAAACTGTACTTTAGAGAATTCTGTTATTCTGGCTGCTATAATAGATTCAGTGGTTTCAGTTTATGGAAAGTTGTTCAAAATCTACAGTTCCTGGAGCCCACAGTAATTTTAGGAAATTAATGTCACAAGATGCTTCACTCTATGTGTACCTGCCAAATCAAACAAGACATCCAACATGCTCCCTCCCAGAGTGGCTGGTTGGGTCTTTCTGGAATCTTCAGAAATCTAGTTTATGGAGCATTTTTAAAATAAGGCCATTTATAGGGCCTGGATAATTTCTGATGTAATTCTACCTTGTTTTCTGATGGGCAGGATAGAAATCAGAGTTCAGCAATGTGCCATAAAGAACCTGTGCTTGAAAAGAGCTACTCTCCACCAATGGAAAAGCTACTGATGCTACCTGCTCCTACAAAGCTGCAGGCTAAGAAGAAACCATGTCTATCTAACCTTATTCAGTTAAATAAAACCAGAAGGTCTCTATTTGAAGTCTCAGCAACCCATAGACAAGATGAAACTGAAGGTAAACGGTTTTCAGTTACCTGTTTGCAAAACTTAATAGCCGTATTGACACAGCATTCCATTATCCTATTTTGACTCACAATAATACCTTGTGTGAAGTAGGCTGGGCAACAGTGATCAGCCTTAGATTGCTCAGTCATCTTTCATGGCTGAAATTGCATTACTATCTTTTCCAACACATTACACTAGGTATCACCATCAAAGGATTTATTCGTGCAGCATTCTAATTCATGGTACAGGTAGAGCAATGGTTCATGTGTTTAGTATAAATGTTAATATTTCAGTACTTTGCGTCAAAAACTATGGCTATAAAGCTATTAAATGTATGCTAAATTACCCTAAATGCAGGGGTGGGATTCTACCAGTTCCCACCTATTCGCTAGAACTGGTTGTTAACATTCTAAGCAGTTTGGAGAACTGGTTGTTAGAAGAAATTACTGGCCTAATCCTGTAAGGAAGGCAGGAAGGAAACATTCTGGTGTTGCTTACAGAAACTGCCTCTCCGTTAACCCTTATTACATTCTTGGCAAGACTAGACTTCCTGTCTCAGGAACCTCTCTGGAGTTTTCCCCCCCTCCTTTGCTGGTACTTTGCTTGTGTGGGGTGACCATTTAAAATTACAATAGCACTGAAAAAGTGACTTATGACCATTTTTCATACTTATGATTGTTGCAGCATCCCCACAGTCATGAGAGGGCAGGCGAGGAGATGAGTGCCTCGATGTGAGTGATATTGAGTTGGCCACACCCAGCCAATAACATGACCACCAAGCCATGTCCACCCAGTCACATGACCACCAAGCCACACCTACCACCTAAGCCATGCCCACAGAACCGGTTGTTAAAAAATTTGAATCCCACCCCTGCCTGAATGTGCATTCTAAAACACATAAATCTTAAGTCTGGTAATACTGGCATAGGAGACAACTTGGGTCCAGGTCATTATTTCTTGTTTTTGGCAACTTTAAGATGTATGGACTTCATCTCCCAAAATCCCCAGCCAGCAAAGAGAATTCTGGAGTTAAAGTCCACACATCTTAAAGTTGCCAAAGTTGAGAAATGCAAGTGTTAAAGTGCTGGACAAGAAACAAGGAGAGCAAAATTCTAGTCCTGCCAGGACCAGTCATTCAGTCTCAGTCTTAGTGCAAGTGAAGGAAGAAAACAACGTAAATTATTTCTGAAAATGATGCCTGGAAAACTGCATGAATTTATCTATACAGTCTCTTAGGCATCAAGTCTGACTGGGAGTGCATGTGGGTGGAATCCTGCCATACTCAGCATGAGGAAAACAGAGATTTAGTATTAGTATTAAGATGCTTTTATACTAAAAATTATTTATGTGCATTTTCTCTGCAGATTTGGAGGTTAAAGAGTTGCAAGGTAAAATGCTTTAAAAAAAATCTTTCTATTGAACTTCGCTTGGTGTGTCTAGATCAGCAATTCTTAGTTGTATTTAATATCTATCTTGTGTGAGTTATATATGGAATTGTAATTAATATTCCACATTTCTGGATGAAAAAGTAAAGATTTTCTGTTTGTCCATTTCATTATACTCTGTCCTTTCTTCAGGAGGGAGAATAGTATAAAATAGTTAAAACATTAAACTGCTGATTGTTTTACCTCTCAGGGGCAACAAAGATACCACACACATAAGGACAGTCTTTTAAACCAATAATTTAAATTTACGCTTGTTTATTACAGGACCTTCAGAAAGTTTAAAACAGTGATGGCTAACCTTTTCCACGTCACATGCTAAAAGTGTGCATGCATGTGCTCTCCCACATGCCTGCACCCATGATGCAATGCACATGTGACCCCCTGCCCCTGTGCATGCGCATGTGACCCCCAGTGCACACACCACATACCTCTGTCCATGCACACATGACCCCCCACATGCCATGCTCCTCTGTGCATGTGTGCATGACCCCAGTGTACATGCCCCACCCCTGCCCATGCATGCATCTCCTGCACATGCATCTCCCCCCGTGCATGTGCAGCAGATACCTGACAATCAGCTGGCTGGCAGGGGGTGCACGTGCATGCGCAGTGGGGCTCTTCCAAGCGACCTCTCACATGCCAGCAGAAATGGCTCTGTGTGCCACTTCTGGCACACGTGCCATAGGTTCGCCATCATCGGTTTAAAACAATTAGAAGGTGTGTTCTGGGATGCCAAGGACTACCTATAGAAAGACACTAGGTGTACTTAGGAAATTGTTTTTTCATTTTCCAGAATGTTAAATTTTAATGTAATTAGAAACATAAATAACAATATAATTTAACAGTAATAATAAAAATGCAGTAACACAAAATATCAACAATGTATCTCTGACAAAATTTAAAAATGAAACTTACATTGATGGCTCCAGGATGAACCCTGGAAAACCCTCAGAGAAAGCCAGGTTTTTTTCAATTTTTGAAAGACCATAGAACTGGGATCACCAACCTTGTGTGACAGGAAATAGGAAGGCAACTTCTACTCCTTCCGGCCCCCTCATGTCGCATCTCCTGATAAGTGGAGTCCCTGGCAGGCATTTTCTGACTGATTGAATCAGGCTAGCAACTCTGCTCAGGAAAAAGTTATCTTTTTCATAGAAGAACAATAGTTTGATACTGATATTTCAGTAAGAATGAACAAAGAATGGCCATTTCATACAGTGTTAATTATGGTAGCATGCAAGCATCTTTCATGGACTAAGCTTATAGGAATAGGTTCTCCTCAATTATTCTTCCACAATGAAATGGTTTCTGTGGCCTGGTTCTGTTGACTGACTCTACTTCTACTTGTTGTCTTTAGCCTGTCCAAGTGCTCGATGGTATCATGCTATGTGCTTGTGTGACAGAGATACAGCAGTTTTGATTGGTGGTGAAGGATCTAATCAACAATTCTGCAAAGATGTTCTCTGGAAGCTGGAGATTGGTGAGATACTTCTGTGCTTCTAATAATGATATTTCTTGTTGGCAAGTTATGGGAAGAAAACTTTCAAAATCTTCTAAAGTGAAGGGACCATTAGCTGTCTTACCATTTGAATTTAAAGTTACTGGAATCCATTTCCTTTGAATAGCATTGGGAGTTGCATTAAGGAAAACGTCTCTGAATTTCACAAATACAAGACTATGGGTCTTCTCTGTTTTCTGTATACCTTCGAATTCACAGATAATGACTTTTGGTTCCCTATGGATTTCCCAACGCAAAATTCCATACCACAGTCTTCCCGAGGTCACAGTGCCACTTATGACCCAGATACCAAGCGCATCTACATATTTGGAGGCGTAAAAGAAGGGAGACGCTACAACAGCATTTATGTTTTAGATACAACATCTTGGAAATGGCTTCATGTTTTTGTGAGTAGAAACCAAACATTGGGCACTATGGAAGTGTAGCTTCAACTTGCTTTTTGTGTGCCTATTTTTTTATTCTTGCAATCTTCTTACTCTTTTTTGTAACAAATAAGAGTTCAAATACAATGGCAAAAAGTGGAATAATTCCACGAGGACACAGAAAAGGGAAGTAAATAGAGCAGATGAAATTTTTCTGATAGATTACAGTGTGATGACCCAGGGTGGGATACAAAACAAACACAGTCACAGAAAACAGGTGAAGCCCCTTTTATTCCTTCACTTTGCTTCCAAGCTCTGAATATTCTTGACAGAAGACAAAAAACTCCCACACAAACAGTTACAAGAAGAAGGAAAAAAGCAACACAAACTAGGCAAGATAAGGGCTGGAGGACGTCCACAGATAACATGCACTGGGAAGGATGCCAAACTCAGAGAGGAACCATAAACTAGAGATAGTTCCATGCTTTGTTTCCAGCGTTCGCCTGTACACATGTCCATCCTCTTTTTCAGTTGTCACAGCTGCAACCCATGAAGAGGATCAAAGCCCTCTCCTCCCGAGTAGACTACATCTCTCCCTTACCCTCTCCTCCCTCTGCGTGCCCTAGGATGGAGAGGGGATGGGCCTGGGTCCTCCTCTGACTGCCCAGCCAGTCTCTGCCCTTCCCCAGCCTCCTCCACAACCTCCGGAGCCACACTTCCACTCCCTGTCGGCTGTTCCTCCTCTGACTCAGAGTCAGTCTCCACCAGGGGCATGATATACAGTTAGAAACTGGAGGGATGCTATCCAGTAATGCTGTTAAGAGCAGGGAGCACCCACTGATGATGATGTTAAGTCAGATTGGCCTGCTGACTTGGGTTGTGATGAGAGTTTTCTTTCTTCTCAGGCTAAAGGGAAAGTACCCACTCTGGCCTTTCACAGTGCAACTGTCTATCGTAAGGAATTATTTGTCTTTGGAGGAACTTTCCCTAAAATGTTGTCCTTGGAGATGGGCGCCTGCAGTAATGCACTTTTTATTTTCAACCCTGACTATGAGATTTGGTACCAACCTATTGTGGAGGGGGAGAAGCCTCTGCCAAGGCTTGGGTGAGGCAACTTGTCTTGAACTCAGAGGACTCTGAAATAGGCAAGATTTATTTCCTTGGTCTTTTTCTCCACTAAAAAGTGAAGCAGGAATTCTTTTTCATGCACTTTTATTTTTATTTTATTTTTATTTTAAGTGAGTGTTCCTTTTTTTCATACTGTTGTATAATATTCCTTCAATAACTTCAAAATCACATGGAGAAAGCTTTGGATAAACCTACCATTTGAGTCTTTCTACAGAACTCATTTTAAATAATCTTATGCATTTATGTACTTATTTCCTTTTTGTAGCCATTGTTTTTCCCCTATCCCACTCATTATTGCTTAGCACTGCAAAGCAGTTATACAGTATCTCTTAGCCATAGCAGAAGGAAGGATTTTAAGTAAGATCCTTTTGTCATGAATGGCAAGACACTTTCACTCATAATGGAAAGTTTGTGATTTCTCTGGTTCCCTTCTCCCCTTCTTTACTGGTGCTTCCATTTATAAATTTAGAAATGTGAGAAAACCAAAAATAGGATCAGTAATAGAATAAACCACCATTGTGGACTCTTGAATATGCTAGTTAATGTCATTCCCGCTATCAGATTATCCTTCTGATAGTTTGTGTCCTTGATTTTTATTTTAAAGAAAAATTCAATAATCAACATGAGTGGAATATAAAATGTTGGCTAGTTGATGCATTTCTCCTGACAAGGTATCAAATAATAATGTATGAACAAGATTTCTACCTAAGTATGTTTGATTTTTACGTTCTCTGCCCTTATCTCAAAGTCATTCAGCTACTTTGTTGAAGAACAAATTAGTCATATTTGGAGGCCAGAGGACTTCTACATACCTGAATGACACACACATCCTTGATCTAGGTAAGAAGGGCACAATGCTTGCCTTCTTAAATGTCATCTGGATTTGGACAGGGTCAAGAACACACCCTTATAGGCAGCTCAATTTAATGAAAACAAAAGATTAGCCTGAAATGGAAGCTGCCAACACATGAAGAAAACTGACTTTTTCCAAGAGGCAACTGGACTTTCTGGTTTTTGTTTAAAGACATTTTGCTTCTCATCCAAGCAGCTCATCTAAGACGTGGACACAGAGCTGAGGAAGCTTCTTGGATGAGAAATGAAATGTCTTCAAAGAAAAACCAGAAAGTCCAGTTGCCTCTTGGAAAAAACCAAACAAAAATCTCCATAGACAGTAAATGGGAATAATTTCACTTCAGGGGAAAGGCAGTAATAACGATCTGACTATAGCAGCACTTGTAGGACTGTAGGTCTTGAAACAGGATTGATGCTTAGGATAATGAAATAAAACTGCATCCTTGGACTATAAGTCCTTTAAAGAGAGGAAGTTAATCTTATGGCAATAAACAGAGCAAAAGGGTGTTGCAATATTTAACTGCAGTTTTTGTGGAACAGAATAATTTAGTTGCCAGATGATGTATCAATGCACTCTGTGCCCCTTTCACTTTTTGTTATTGCTGCCACAGTAGAGTCTAATCTGTGCAGATATGCACTTTAGCTTGGTCTTTTTGAGGTGCTACGAAACTATGAAATTGATTTTTGTGTGGGGGTCCAAAGCCTTGGTGGTGCAGGCTGTTAAATGCCTAGCACTTAGTTCCAGCTGCCTGCAATTAGTGCAGGCTCGAATCCCACCAGGCTCAAGGTTGACTCAGCCTTCCATCCTCTCGGGGTAGGTAAATTGAGGACCCAAGATTGTTGGGGGCAATAAGCTGACTTTGTGAAAATGCCGCTTGGTGATAAGCAGGCATATACAATGGAATGAAGGCTATTGCTGAGCGCATTGGGTTGTGCTCCAAAAAAATTGTAAGCCACCCTGAGTCTCCGGAGAAGGGTGGGATATAAATATGAATTTTTAAAAAAAGCATCTTCTAATTATTTTATCTCATACTTCTAGGTTTTATGGAGTATAAAACAGTTCCATCTCTCTCTGGACAGCCTTCTGCTCGGAGGTCTGCTCATGGTGTTACTGTATATGTGCTCACTTTCATTAACTATGCCGTGCTAGCAAATAAGTTTGAAAGTTTTTTTAAATCAAATTTATATGTCTGCCCATCTTGACATTCCTAGGTTTAGATAAAGGAATGAATTTTAAACTCTTACTCTTTGTCAATTTGTAAGGAAAAGCATTTATTATGGAACTTTGCAGATGCTAATCCTTCTATATATGCTGGTAAAGGATGCTGATATATATATATGGCTAGAATGGCTAGAAGGAAATTCAAGTAAAGTCTTAACTCTACATAATTTGAGAACCTCACTAGATCCAGGCCATCTCCCTTAGAGAAGCAGGGGGGCATGTGCCCCCCTGCTTCTCTAAGGGAGATGGCCGGTTAAGAAATATGAAATATAAATACATTTGTTTTATGGGTGATCTCAAATTGTGACCATTTATGTAATGACCATTAGAATGTGGGGTTGAAAAAAAATCACAACCATTTATGACAGTTGCAACATCCCTGTGGTCCTGTGATCAAAATGCAAAGCGAAGGGCATGTTATTTATGACAATTGCAGCATCTTGGAGTGGGGTGTGTGTCACATAATTGGCATTTGCTGCCTTCCCAGGGGACTTCCAGTAAGCAAAATCAACAGAGGAAGCTAGAGTCACTTAACAACCACATGATTTTGTTAATGACTGCTGCAAAACTGGTTGTAAAATCAGGTGTAACTCATTTAATGACTGCATCACTCAGCAGTAGTTTCTTCCCAGTTGTGATTGCAAGTCCATTCAAATTACTCCAGTCTAATACGCTTTTTCATATAAAAAGATAGAGATGCAGAGAATCTGGGGCTAAGCATGTAATACATTTGGAAAAAATAAAGGACTGGGCATACCTGACTAGAAAACGTAATTCCTAGGCTTGGGAAGTAAATCTGATACATGAATACAGGTACTCCTTGACTTACAACAGTTCATTTAGTGATTGTTCTAAGTTAAAATGGCACAGAAAAAAAGACTTATGACCATTTTTCACACAACCATTGCAGCATCCCCACGTGGTCACATGATCAAAATTCAGACGCTTGGCAATTGACTCATATTTATGACAGTTATGGGATTCGCGACCACCTGACAAAGTTAATGGGAAAGCCAGATTCACTTAACAACCGTTTTACTAACTTAAATGACAGCAGTGATTCACTTAACAACTGGGGCAAGAAAGCTTGTAAAATGGGGCAAAACTGGCTTAACAAATGTCTCAGCAACAGAAATTCTGGGCTCAATTATGGTCGTAAGCAGGGGTGGGATTCAAATTTTTTAACAACCGGTTCTGTGGGCGTGGCTTAGTTGGTGGGCTTGGCTTGGTGGTCATGTTATTGACTGGGCATGGCCAACTCAATATCACTCACATCGAGGCACGCATCTCCGCACCTGGCCTCTCACGACTGTGGGGATGCTGCAACAGTAGCAAGTGTGAAAAATGGTCATAAGTCACTTTTTTCAGTGCCATTGTAACTTTGAATGGTCACTCCACACAAGCAAAGTACCAGCAAAGGAGGTTAAAAAAAACTCCAGAGAAGTTCCTGAGACAGGAAGTCTAGTCCTGCCAAGAATGTAATAAGGGTTAACAGAGAGGCAGTTTCTGTAAGCAACACCAGAATGTTTCCTTCCTGCCTTCCTTACAGGATTAGGCCAGTGATTTCTTCTAACAACCGGTTCTCCAAACTGCTTAGAATGTTAACAACTGGTTCTAGAAAACAGGTGGAAACTGGTAGAATCCCACCCCTGGTCCTAAGTCAAGGACTATCATATACCTTTGTGTTCAAGGCTCATCAATGATAATTAGAAGTGGCTAATTTTCAGATCATCTATTTGGCTTCTAGTTTCCATGCTGCTATCCAAATCTCTGATCAAAAAATGTTGATAAGTGGTGGCTGTAATGCCAGAGCAGCTTTTCAGGATGCATTTATCTTCCATTTAGGTAAGTTATAAAATTCTACCATAAAACTGCCCCTTAGTCCTAGAAAACATTTGCCAGGGCTCATCTTTTTCTTTCCCTTGCAGATACCTTGACTTGGAGTGCAATTAAGCATAGTGATCTATGTGCTGTGCCCCGGGCAGGCCACACACTGCTCAATTTAACTTGCACTAACCTGACAAACAAGGATAAGCAGAAACAGAGCAAAAACAACTTGTGCACAGTGCTTGTCTTTGGAGGTTCAGACCATGCTGGCAAGTTCTACAACAGTATAAATAAATTCCAGCTTGATTTTCAGAACTAAATACCGGTGCCTATGAAGAGCCCAGCTGAATTGTTTTGACTCCATGGCAAGATCAAGACACGGAACAATAGAAACAACTGGACATCAGAATAATAAAAATGAATTGATAACTATGTCAAAAAGAGCAGGGCTGTTGAGGCTGTACCAGACATTGCTTTAAGGTTTGATTTCTTAGATCAGTGTTTCTCCAACTTGGCAACTTTAAGATACATGGACTGAGAGCTGTACTTCTGGGAGCTGAAGTTCACACACATTAAAGTAAGCAAGTCTGAGAAACACGGTCTTAGATCTTAGTCTAGATTTAAAGTGTATCACAAAGATGTCAGCTCCTGTCTTTATTCTTAACATGGATAGGTATGAGGCAGGTGGACAGCTTCTCACTTTGCAGTCATTATCTCAGGTATTTCTGTTTTTAACCCTGGCAAAGAAGGAGAGGGAGCACAACCAAAATAGGTATTTTGGAGATGGCTCAGTGCTTCCATGGAATGATTGATCAATGACATTTTAATATTGCTCTGAAATATGTTGGTTTGGATTTCCCAATGTGTTTTTATGCACATGGTTTGTTCCTGTTCTCTCCTTCCTCTGATCCATTTTATTTATTTTTTCTTCATGCCTCAGATAAAAGTTGTTTACATTTTGCCAAATCTAATAAAGCAAGCATAAGAATTTGAACTCAAACATATAGATCTTGGCCATTGATATGAAGAAACATCTTATCTTCAAAATAATCCTTTTGAACTTTTTATATGCCTTTTGCAGACCATAAAATTTTGTTTGAGGTACATAGCTCTAATTAACTGTTTAGAAATCTGTGTCCTTTTTTCTGGACAGTATAATTCCTGTGAGGATCAGAAAATTTCTAACTCCTGCCAATTTATTGCATGAACTTCTGTTGTTACTACGGTACTTACTATATTAAAGGAAGAAGTTAGAAGTTCTCTAACTTTCAATATTTCTGAAATGCTGGTATATGTTGGCTAATGATGGGACACTGTAAGGCAAGACCGGGTAACTTATGGCTCTAAACTTAAGCAACTCCAAATGCATCACCAAATTTTGCCAAAAAGTAGTGATACAGTTTGCTGCTGCTTAGATAACACATAAAAGTTGTTGTGTAAGTTCTTAAATCAGTTCCTAGTAGCACTAAAAAAGACATATGCATTGAACAATAGGCTATTAGACTAAAAGCTGGCAAACTTTTGACATGTGACTGTTCTTTTTCATGCCCAATCACTGTTTGCTTCCTGGTATCTAGACTGCTGCCTTTTCATGTTTTTAACTTTATATATTTAATACCTTTGCTAGTTACACAAAGCAACACTGACTTTTTTTGAACTTCACAAGAAATGCTCAGAAGCTCTTATCTTTTGATCTGCTTCACGGCTGCATTACAATTGACACACATGATCAAAAGTTTATTTTACTCCAGCTATGTACTCTACAATTACAGTGCCTTTTTTCTTCTTTTTTTAAAGTTTTAGATTTGGCAGATTCTTCCAAACAAAACCCTCAAGTTTTTTTTTCCAGAAAATCTTAAAAAGGAGAGATTTAATTCAGGATCAATTTCCCCACAGTAAAACAAGCAGTTGAAGAACTTTAGGATTTTAGTTCTGGAGGTGTATCTGGCTGCCGGGAAGGATGGCTGCTTTGAAATGCTTCTAATTCTAGGAGAGCTTTGTTGATTCTGCTTATGGTAGGATATGGAGTCAGGTCCACTTTAAATCTGCTAAGAGAAATTAAGCATTAGGCACACGTGTGTTACTGTAAGACCACTTACAGTGTTTTAAATACATTTAAATCAATAGGATGCAAAACAAAGATCTTTTACAATCTGTTCACAAGAACATATTTTGCATTGTGGTAATTGGCAAAGAAGAAAAGTGAAGAGATCAATGAAGGGAGACAACAAATACCCCAGCCCCTCCCTTTATTTGTATAATTGAATTATCTTATTATATGAACACAAGAACAGGAATGGATGTTTCCAAAATACTGCAGAAAAAGAACAGAGGGCTATTCCTTTCACACCTCCTAAAGGGGAGCAATCTGTCTCCTAAATCTCCTGAGAGTTAAAAAGAGAAGCAAAGCCAAAAAGGAGTTTCCCCCTTTAACACACACAATCTATCTGTTTCCAAATTTCTGTAATGGAAGCTCTTTTTCCTTTGCAATAAACCTGACTAACACAAGTTTGAGAATCTAGCCTTCTTCCTTGTAACTATTGTTAGTGGCTTAACATTCTGGATTTAGAAGAATTCAGGCAGTGAAAAAAAGATAAGGGCAGAACTGGAGGAAAAGCTGAAAAAGTTGTGGACAGTGGTGGGGTAAACAGAAGATCAATATCATGGGATTGCCAAGAAAAATGGAAGTCCAGGTCAAAGGAAGCAGGGGTCTTTGCTTAAAAAAAAGGATATTTTGGTAGAAATTTGTGGACAGGGTATAGAATAGACTTTTTCTGTGCACTGTGAGGAGAAATGTAATGTTCTTATTTTCTATCATTTTGGAAAATTAGGTTTTACATCAGTTTTGAGTCAAACCCCTGGTAATTAATCAGAAGGTATTTTTATAACTGTTGTTAATATGTATCACTTGTCCAAACAAGGTAGATGTGAATGTGTGCACACAAATACTGAAACAAGCATTGTAATATCACATGCTATATGAAATAGCACATAGCACAATGTTCATTTAGTCATTTTGACAAACACACTAGATCAGAGGTCTCCAAACTTGGCAACTTTAAGACTTGTGGACTTCAACTCCCAGAATTCTCCAGCCAGACCTCTGCACTAGATCTTGCAGATGTTGATCTGAACCCTGTCTTTTAATAGAGAACTTCCTATTGTGGTCTGCTTGGAGCATGTGTTTTGCAATTTTTTTTCTAAATTTTCTATTTAGTTGCTAAACCTGATCCAGGCAACCCTGTAATTCCTTTCTACAGCACTGAATGTATTCACTTTTTAAAAGTTAATAGTTAAAAGTAGGGTACATTTTATCTTTTTGTTTTAAATAAAATTTGATTTTGGTTACCTCCTAAGGGCAGGAAGGAACAAACCTCTAGTTACACAAAGATGTTTTTCCCCCAAAAGGCAACTGGACTTCAATGGGTTTTTTTCCCTTTCAAAATGTTTTGCTTCTCATCCAAGAAGCTTCTTCAGTTCTAACTAACTTAAGGGTGTCAAACTGGTGGCCTGCAGGCTGGATGTGCCATGCCCAAATGGGAAAAACGTCACGAAACATCATGGGATGGCAATGTGATGTGGTGAGTTTGATACCTGTGAACTAACTGATGGGGAATGGAAGGGTTTATATTCTTTCCAGTAATTTGATACAGCTGTGGGCAAACTATGGCCCAGGGGCTGGATCCGGCCCGTTTGGCTGTTCTATCCGGCCCACGGAGCCGAAAGAGCGGAGGGTTCTCTTGCTCTCCCAAAAGGCTACATGAAGTAATCTAACTTTGAATTTATATTAGTTCACACAAACACTCCATCCATGCTTTTGTTCCGGCCCTCTGGTCCAGTTTAAGAACCCATTGTGGCCCTCGAGTCAAAAAGTTTGCCCACCCCTGCTCTAGCACCTCTACTTACACACTTATGTACTACATGGCACTAAGGTAGCATTACTGAAATTATTTCTATTTTTTCTTTACTTTTTAATTACCAAAAAGGGCAATGTGTGGAGAATAAGGAAGAGGATCTTGATGGAGATATGCAGGAAGTGTCATCTAAGCAGAGATGCTGAAAACCTTCTTTTTAAAGGCCCAAACAGGCCCACATGCAGAGGTGGCTCAGGCAGACTCTTCTTAATTTATTAGAATATAAGGAGGAGAGGTGGGATAGGACAATCAAATTCTGTTATCATTGCCAATCTTAATAAATATAACTTGGAGTTGATTTTCTGGTCTGGTTTACCTAATGGGGCTAAGGGGAAGACATGAAACATTCCTTGGAAATTAGATGGTGGCAACGGGAACTACCAACTTGGGGAATTACCCCAAATCAGGAATTGAGACCAGGGTAGGAAGACCCAGAAAGCTTCTGGGAGAGAAATTTTGAGATTCCCCAATCTTCTACTCTATGGGCATTGCCAAAAGTTATCAGACTACTGGTTAGACAGTCATCCCCCTTAGAGCTTGTGGAACTTCATTTTTCTTACCTCTCAGCATTGTATACTTGGGGAACCAAGCAAAGGTCTGCCATGGTCACCTAAAAAAAAAAGCACAGATAAATACCAATTCAAGATGCTTTCTCCTGGAGCTAAAGTCTTGTTACAATAAGCATCAGTCCAGGGAAAACAGTATAGCTTTTGTAATATAGAAGTTAAAATAATGGTGATTTTTGATAGTTTTGCCTTAGGATTCGTCTGGCTTTGGACAAGTTTTTCTACATCTCTTTTTCCAATATCTTACATTAAGTAGTGATCCTAGTTCTCAACTTACAACTGGTAGATTAGACAGTTACAGTGGGGGTACTCCCTGGGGGTGTAGTTGTGACCTGGTTCTGAAGGATGCCGCCCCTGCAGTCATGTGACCATACTTTGGGTGCTCGGCAACCAGCCCGCATTTACAGCTGATTACAGCATCCTGAAATCATGTGATCTTATGACATTTTTGCTGAAAACCTGCATTTACTTTTGATTTTTGGTAAAAATGGCCCATTGATTGTTAAACAATCAATTGTTAAAGAGCCTTGGTGGTGCAGGCTATTAAATGCCTAGCACTTAAGTTCCAGCTGCCTGCAATTAGTGCAGGCTCGAATCCCACCAGGCTCAAGGTTGACTCAGCCTTCCATCCTCTTGGGGTAGGTAAATTGAAGACCCAAGATTGTTGGGGGCAATAAGCTGACTTCGTAAAATGCCTTAGTAATAAGCAGGCATATACAATGGAATGAAGGCTATTGCTGAGCACATTGGTTGCGCTCCAAAAATTGTAAGCCACCCTGAGTCTCTGGAGAAGGGCGGCATATAAATGTGAATAAAAAAAAACAACAACCATACTTAGCAACCATCACAACTTAAGCTGGTGACTTGTTTTATGGCTGTCACAACTTAAGGCCATTATGGTCATACTACCCGTGTATGCCATTTGTGTATGGATTTTTTGTTGGGCTGTTTCATGCTGGAACTATTCATTGCTGCCAGGATACAGAGAAATTATTTCTGCCTTTCTTAGACAAATGAATTCTGAAATGCTCCCCAACACACTGATGAATGAAACATTACTAATTATAAGTTTCTGAGGCTCCTTTGTAATCAGAAGCCTATGACCTCAGCTTGTGATACCTCATCCCCAACACAGTAGCAGCCAGCTGTTTCTTGCAGGATCTGTTCCACAGCTGTAGGAAGAGAAAACAGAACCACTGTGGAAAACCAGGACTAACGTTGAGCTAAAACAGACTGCCATTTACAATATTCTGAGTACAAGATAAACAGTATAAAAGAATGAAATAATTCTTACATATTTTGTTTAATTTGTGGTAACATGTAAAAGTAGGACTTGGGCTGAAACATTTACTTGGGTGGGAAAAACATACTGCCAACTTATTCAAGATAAAAATGTCACAATTATCTTCTTGATTAGAGACACAACCACCAATGTCTGTCTAATTCAGTATCCTACACTTTTCCACTTCTTTTCCCAGCCAGTGTTACTAAGCAGCTTCTAATGTCAACCCTGGAGCCATCTTTGAGGGTCTTCAGAGTTTCCACATACAGGTGGATGGAGCTGTGGGAAAGGGAGAGTAGAGTAGAGATAGCTGAGGGAATATGTAGCCAAAATAACATTCTTTCTTCTGGGAACCAAGGACACTCTCACCAGCACCTGGAGGGGCGTGGATGGGAGGCATCTGGGATGGGGAGAGAGACCTGATTGGAGCATGTGATGGTTGTGTGTGATTGTGGTGGGGGAGAGATCTTTGGATTTTGAACTGAGTGGGGAAAACCCGGGGAACTTCAGAGTTGGGTTTTAAACCAACTGTGCCAATATGACATGCCTAATAAATCTATACTTTGAGGAACCCAGTCTTGGAGTTTTGATTCATATAGGCTGTTACTTGGAACCCTGACATCTAATACTGGAGACAACCAATACATTATAAGTAAGAGCTACTGGTACCTTTCGTGAATTTGTCCTGTGTTTCAAACCTACCCAAGTTAGTGGTCATCAGTACATTGTGTGGTAGTAAGTTAAGCATAATTTAAGTATAGGCTTATAAAGAAGCATTTGCTTTTGTCAACCTTAATAATTCCACTTCATTAGAGGAATGCTGATTTGAGCAGAGAGAGAAAACATTCTGGGGACCTGATAACTATTTTCCTCTCATACATAAAATGGTTTGGTACTGAAAAAATATTTAAACTTTTTAACATTAAGGTTTTTTTCTCACTTGTTTTCATTCAACCAGCAATAAGACTTTTATAGTATTCTCCATGAGTTTTGCGAACCATCATTCATACTTGGACTTGACAGTGCATTTTAAAGGTTGACTATAAAGATAAACTATAAAACATTATGTGAAAAATTTCCTGGAGATCTATTCCCACCAGATGGTTTCTCCATGAAAAGGGAATATTTTATTTAAAGTTCCCAGAAACTCCCTGAAGCAGTGCATTGGGTTAGTTCTGCAGGGTTTCCCAGTACAAGACAGGCAAAAGGAAAGGCTTATTCAGAAAAAAGCCTTTGTCACATTTAGAAATGACTTAAATCGAGATGAACATTTCATACTGAAACTTGCCTTTGAAGCCTTGAGAAATGATGCGTTGTGCCCAATCTAGTTTTTTCTCTCCCATCTGCTGCAGGACAGCTAGATTCTAAAAAACATAAGGAGTGTCTGAAATATGCTACCTATACATAGATTTAGCATATAGTTTGTCACTGAACAATGGTCAGATCTTACTCTAGATAAATCTAACTTGCAGCATCAAAAGGACAGCAAATACTATTGTTAAGCAAGCAGTAATCCATATTTCAAGCTATATTACAAATGGAGAACCTATGACCTTCTAGATGTTGTTAAATTCCAGCCCTAAACAGAACACCTAATTACCAGGGACAATACATAAAAAGCCCCTAATTTCTCAACTGTGCTTTATAATGGTGGAAATTATTCTGCAGGAATAGATGAAACCGAGTGGAATAAACCTGTCCAACAATCAGTTTTCAGTGACATTTCCTATTGTTGTCCCATGGCCATCCTTTTTGAAAAAGGTATTTTTGGCATGAATGGTATTAAAACAAAAATAAAGGTATCAATCGATTTTGAAGGTCAGAAAGGTAACTAACCCTACAAAAAATCAAGCTGTACATTATGTAACAATTTCCTTCCAGTATGAACACAAGTGAGCCTTTATTTATTTATTTGTATCTCACATGTTGTTATTTTTACAAGTAACTTAAGGCAGCGAATGTATCCAACACACCTTTCTTCTCCTATTTTCCCCACAACAACAATCTTGTGAGGCAAGTTGTGCTGAGAGAGAGTGACTGGCCCAAAGTTGCCCAGATGGCTTTCATAGCTATGGCTGGACTTGCACTCATGGCTCACTGCTTTCTAGCTGGGTGCCTTAACCACTACACAGCTACGCGGTAGCTAAGAGTTGTTGGATACAAGATGGACGGCAAATAAAATTTAAAAATAAATAAGTGCTTGTTGTATAAATCAGACCCCAGATTTGCTTTTGCAGCAATTACCACAGGGAAAGAAGGACTGTTTTCTTCACTTGAAAGAAAGTGGCTAACGCATACAGGAATAACATCTCCCAATGCTCTTCCTCTGCATCATTTCTGGTTGAACACTATACATATTAAATATGAGAACTGGTACCAAAGTATTCTTGTTTGCATCCTTTCCATTTCACATGTAAAGAGCTGATTCCTTATGCTGGTTATAGTTATGGTCCTGCAGGAATAGATAAGACAACAGCCTGGCCATATTTTCCTTCAACAACAGAACCACCTTCTGGGCAAAAGGACTCATGTTGTGGCCACATGTTTAACAGTGCTTGCCAATGAGATCCTACTTACCAATCATGTCATAATTTAAATCAGAATGTCCTGTTTGAAAACTATTTGAAAACTCAAGTGTTTGGAGCCAGCAGGCAACCCAAGTGTCCTTTCTTGTGTACAAAATAGAACACCTTAAAGAAATGTCCATGTCTTGTGTGCTCAATTAGCACTCCACACCAGGCACAACAGACCCAGCATTTTCTGGGACAACATTTTCTGTATCAATGTCAGAAATGTAGTTGGATCAATAGTGTTAGAAAGAAAGGCAGCCAAGGCAAAAAGATGCTTACCTGCAGTGGTTGAATTCCAGAAGCAATATGGTTTGAGATCATCCGAACCGCAGCTCTCTTCTTTGGATCCTGCGGAAGGAGCCTCGGGAGTGGACGGCTGTCCTCCAGATACTCTATGATGGCTAGCTGAAATAGACAGAGATTCATTCATTCATTCATTCATTCATTCATTCATTCATTCATTCATTCATTCATTCATTCATCCCCAAGGCTGCTCAACTGCCAATGGTACTGGGCAGTTTGCAGATAATTAAAATTGTTTGTTGATTTGCAGGGCCTATAGTCCACTCTAAGCTACCAACCCAGAGCAGCATAGCAACCATAGCAACTCAATTCAACCATTGTCCCAGCTGTAGCCTGTGAGAAAAGCAGGATTTGTAAGGCTCTCTAATGGGGAAATGCTTATTGCAAAGGGCAGATGTGGAAAGAAAAAATGTATAGGTCTCTAAAAGGTATAACAATGTATAGGTCTGTGCCAACCTGGAGAATGGCAGTCCTACAAATATTTGGTCCCTGTGCCACGGAGGGCCTTGTAGGTTCTGCATGAGTAGTGCTGCTCACATAATGGAGGAATTGCTTGGGTATACTGAAATGATCTATAACTGCTGCATTCTGGATCAGCTATAATTTCTGAGTCTTCAAGGGCAGCCTCTTGAAGAACACTCTTCATCATTAGGTAGCAATGATCCTAGGGAGCTGATCAAAGAAAAAAGCCCAAGGAATTCCCATCCAGAATTGCAGTCCAAAATATCTGGTTAAGGCAAATGGGCCAGTGTCTGTATATTAGGGATTCTCATAGTTAGTTATGTTGTGGCCTTCCTGCTAGACTAATACTTATTAGTATACCAGATGCCACATTGGAAATACTCAGCCAACATAGTTAGAAAACTTTAAACGATCTTTCCCCAAAAGAAGACTTCAAGGTAAGCAGGGTAGGAGAACCACAAGCAATGTCCATCATGTCCAGTTACAACCAGTCTCTTTCCCAATAAATGTGTGCACATAACACACTAATGAAATCCCTGTTGCAAGAAACAGCAAGCCCAGGACTGCAAAGGGCAACCTGTCCCTCCCAGCCTTGTATCCCCCAATAATACCAGTGTGGAGCTTGTTGACAGTCAGGCTACAGATGCACTGTTTTGCAATGTCTCATAATGCACTGGCCACAAGAAGCATTAGACATAGATAATTAGGAATTCCTTCTGTGTCCCCTCTTTATCTTATATTCTGCCTTCTCTCTGTTTGCCAAATTGCTAACCTCAAGGTCTTTCTCTTTTTCTTTCACTCCTAGGCATGTGTCCAAGGGCGATTTCTCCTCTTCGATCTCCTTCTAAGAGGATGTAGCCTGTTGGATACCAGTTTTTCTGGCCACCTCATTTCCTGTATTTTCTGTAAATGAGGCTTTTTCTGTTAGAATAACGAAACCTGTTCCAGATGACCTTCCTTTTCAAAAAACGGCAGTCTTGCATGGTGTGCAAAGTCCTTAGTGTAGCCAACAGAAGCAAGTAAATAATTAACAAAACTGTGTTACTTACAGACTGAGAGAGAGTGATGCCATCGATTTTGATGACAGGGACTTGATGCATTGGATTCACTGCTTGAAAGTCTGAAGTCATCTGGAAAAACAAGATAATTCCTCAGGCCCTTGGATTCTTCAAATTAAGCTGAACATATTCAAGGAAGTTCTTGCAAAGATGAAAGTTCAGGGGAGCATGGGGTATAGGCTTGTCATTCCATTCACTAAACTAAATGTCTCTCCTTTCAGGATCACACTTACACACAGTATATTCCATACACTGATTTAAACTGATATGTATATTCTACTGCATTCCACAGGGAAAGATAAAGACAAGCTCAATTCCTGGTGACTTCATGAACTCTCCATGTAATTTTCTTGCCAACAGCATTGAAGTGGCTTGGGCTACTTTCTCCTGAGATGTTTTACAACCTCTTGGTCCATGCCACAGCTGCCATCAGCTTCAACTATAGTGCTGGACCCTCAAACATTCTTATTGTAATGCAACACTCACATACTATATACAGATAAAAAGTCACATACCAGTTAATGGCTACATTTCTAATTTTGAGTGCTATGGATCTTATTTTATTTCTTATAATGAAGCCTTTTACCTATTGGCCAATAGCAACTACATTGGGTATGATATATAACAATAATTTTTATCTCAAAAAATAAACTGAGGATGAAGGATTTGACTAGAAGACAAGAAATGGGTTTGGAACTCCAACTGCCAAATCAACTTGCTTTTAAAGACAAATCACACACTTGCCTTTGAAAACCAGAACAAAAGTCATGGCCCGGGATATTTACGGGAGCGTCTCCTGCCGATATCGAGTACCAACCACCCTGTACGAGCACACAGACAGGGGCTTCTCGGGGTGCCGTTGGCGAGTCAATGCCGGTTAGCGGCGCTCCGGGGACGGGCCTACTCTGTGGCGGTTCCTGCCCTGTGGAATCAACTACCCCTGGGGCTCCGCCTGGCCCCTGTCCTTTGCACCTTCTGTCATGACCTGAAAACTTGGCTATTCGAACAGGCCGGGCTGTGCTGACCTCCTGGGGGTGGTTTAAATTTTATAATGCATACTGGGTTTTTTTAGTATAATTGGACTTGTGACTGTTTAATATTCTTTTAAATAATTTATTGTTGTGGTTGGTTTTAGTTGTGAGCCGCCCCGAGTCTTCGGAGATGGGGTGGCATACAAGTCTAAATAATAAATAAATAAATAAATAAATAAATAAATAAATAAAATACCCATTTCCCAGAAAGTAAGCTGTAACCCTCATGGAAATATGTATACAATACAAACTGCAAATAAACTATCATTCCACATACAATGTGTGTACAATTTCCATTCCCACTAGTATTAAGTTTTGAACAGAATGTCAGAAACCACATTCCAATAATCAAATAAGCAGATCCATGAGGAGTCGATTTGGAGGAATAGTTTTAGGATGATAAGGAATAGGTGATTTAAGTACCCAAAGAATTTTAGACTCCCATTTTATTTTTTAAGGTTTTCCCCCAAATGTTGGAAGGACTTAAATATTGATCTACCTATTGGGGAGGCATAAAACAAATGCAAGTGGGGCATCTTTTTTACACCTTTATCTTATGCATGTACACAGACATACAAATCCAGGCAATCCTCTTTTCACCTCCTGATCCCTTTGAAATAGTCTTCAGCATGAAAGAAAGGCAGAGAAGGTCCTGTGTCATCAGCAGTTAACCAAGAATGGAGTATCCCTGATTTATATTCAAGGTTCTGGTGTTAACATTCAAAGTCCTACATGGCATGGGTCCGGGGTATTTACGAGAACGACTCCTCCCAGCATCGAATACCAACCGCCCTGTACGAGCACACAGATGGGGTCTCCTCGGGGTGCCATCTGCGACTCAATGTCACTTGGCGGCGACCCGGGGGAGGGCCTATTCTGTGGTGGCTCCCACTCTATGGAACCATCTTCCGCCGGAGCTCCGGCTGGCCCCCGATCTCCGCACCTTCCGCCATGACTTAAAGACCTGGTTATTTGCTCAGTCCGGTCTGTGCTGACCCCCTGGGGGGTTTGATTGTTTTAACTTTGGGGTTTTAAATTCAATTTGGCTTGTATTTTGTTTAATACGTTTTTTAGGTAATTTATTTATTGTTGTGTTTTTAGTTGTGAGCCGCCCCGAGTCCTTTTGGAGAGGGGGTGGCATACAAGTCGAATAAATAAATAAATAAATAAATAAATAAATAAATAAATAAATAATATTCCTGGCCCTGGTAAAGCATTGAGTTATTGAAAAGCACCACAGGGGAATATTTAGCTTGCATTATTAATTATAATGAGCAAACATCAGGCTTCTGATTAAGATAAAAAGAAGAACGCTGCTGGATTAGACCAAACTCCATCTTGTATCTTTCTTCTCACAATGCCTGGTCAGATGCCTCAGAGAAGCCCATGAATAGGACACGAGAATAATTAAACAAACTGCTCCAAAGGACATGGGGAAGGATCATTTTAATCCTCTTCACAGAACTTGAGATTTTACAGGAGACAGCAAGTTCTTAAACAACAAAACTGCCATGGATAAAATGAGTGCTGTTCTCAGTGAACTGCCTGCAGAAAGAACTTGCCCATGTGAAACAGGATATTGAAAGCCAATCTCATTTTCTTTTGTACTGTAGAATGTGGAATGATATTTAAGAACCCTGGAGCTCTCTTTTATAGTCAATGTCCCAGGACATTCAGATCTATTTTATCTTCAATTGCCTAAAGAAAATCAAGAGGACCTTTTTTCAGCTAATGCATTTTATTAAATTAATGTTTTATTAAAAGATGTGTTACCATGTTTCTGATTTTTTTGTTATAATAGACCAACATGGTTCTCCTGTTACAATGGCTGCAATTACCTGCTGTTAGCTCAAAGTGCCTTGGTTTTAAATGCCTCTAAATTGTTACAATATTTATACAACTTATACAGAGCAAACTAGTAAGTAGTAGATTCATCTGCTAGTTGATGTTATTTTCTTTCTTTTTTTTGCTTTACAGTAATTTTATAACTTTATAATGCACTGTTACAGATGTTTTTTTAATATTCCATATTTTTAAATTATTCTAATTACTATAGTTTTAACTTCACTTTTATATTATTACATTTGCATAGTTTTCATATTAATTATATCTTGTTTTTAATGTTTTTATAATATTTTGTCTAATCACGTTTAGACAACATTAAAGCTAAATCATACTAAGGCTGTCCTTATCATATTGGTTCCAGATTTTGTTATATATTGTTTTTGCTTTGGTCAATGATCATAAAAATAGGGATTTCCTTACCTGCTGCCCTCCATCCTTTATAAGATTTATGGATACTTGTTCATAGGCAATTCCCTTCAGAGCCAAAGCTACCAAGAGAAAATTTAATACAATTACCTATCGTAATACGGAATTGTTTAGATTTTTAAACTTTTGTGAAATGTTCTAAATTGTAACAAAATCAGTAAAATATTGCAATAATTATTAACAAAAGTATTGCAGTGAAAACCATCTGTTTCTGAGTAAAATGGATGATACCATAATTAAAATAACAGTCGTTGCTTCTGATTCATTCTTACCAACTTGCCAACCTGATGAGCTAGCTAATCTGTACCCTATGCTAAGCACAATTTAATTACAGGTATTCAATTAACTGCCAAGCCAGGGTTTTTTTTAAATCACCCATGTTTTACAAAACTGTAATGGCTGCATTTATATAACATATTGCAGGGTTCTGTATGAAAGACCTTAGGAGTGTGGGCAAAGAGAAGCTGCCAAGGGAATGGTAAGGTAAGAGACAGCAAAGTTCATAGTTGGATAGTGAGTTGGAGCAAGAGACTCAGAAGAGACTCACCCTAGTTTCTTGGGCTGTAAAGAAAAAAAAAGGGGGTACAGACTTGCAAGTCTATACTTTCAGACTTGCAAAATTCTGTTAATGTATCTTTACAATAAAGAAGAATTAGTTGATCTGATCATGTTTCCTTCCTGATCTACCTTGTACTAAGAGAGAAATTGCTGGGTGGTTCAGTGAGCAGGTTTCCCCTATTCACCCATTAAGGGCATCTTATTCTAGCTATTCCATCTTATTCTTATAGCAAAACATAGATGAGGTGACACTCTGTCCTGTTGGCCTCTTTCCCCCATTGCCACCCCACCCCAGCGACTCAAAAGGAATGAAGCCTGGGAATTAAAATGGCTACACCATCAAAGACTGGGTGGGTAGGGCTGGCTGATGACTAGAGAGAGTCCTGAAAAAAATAAGCATCTGGTTACATTTTACCTTCCCCCCCTCCTCACACACTGGACTTCAGTGATTAGCCATCAGAGAACCATTAGAAAAATAATGGGTAGTTTCCCACTCTTCCTTCCAGAGTTTATTTTTGGGAGTTACCAGCATCAACATTGATTCAAAGGTACAAAATATATACCGGTTGAGTTTAAACTGGCTATACAGAGTAGCAATCCTACAATTGCTTATCTTGCTCAATACACTGACCAAGTATGTTATAAATCCTGTCTCCCAAGGTGCTACATTTGATAAGATCCCTAAGATGGGTCTTTTCTGCCATGGTACTTGCTTATGAAACATCATTTTAGGTGAGGGTGGCTCCCTCCCTGTTAATTTTCTGAAAGTCCCTCAGAACCAGGCCTGGGGGCCACAAGGGACTGGTGAGTTGCTGAGCTGGCTCCATTGCATTTAATATTTGCTACCTTGACTTTTCCTTTTAATCATAATTTTTCATTCTCTGAATTTGGTAACTGTTTTATATTACTGTTTTATTCTACAGTGTCCAGTGTCATTTTTTGTGAGACAGCCAATTATATAAATATGATGAATGAATAAAGTAATAGAATGCTCAGTGAATGGTTCAACATTAAACAGGAAGCAAACATTGGGGCATTTATGTAATATTTAGCATGTTATTGTTTTGCTGCAGAACATGCTAAATATTACATAAATGCCCCAATGTTTGCTTCCTGTTTAATGGTGAACCATTCACTAAGCATTCCATTTCTTTTTACACAATCTTTATTTCCATCATGTATCAGTCAACAGCCACTTGCACAACTAGGAAATGGACCCTTCATACAGGATTCTACACCCAGCAGTGTCAGGGTCGTCCTAATCTCTGGGATAATGTTTCATAGGGCGGGTGCTATGAGAGAAAAGGCCCAGGTTAAGAAGACCTAAATTCTCCCCCGAACCCTTCTCCAGATGCGAGATGGAGAAGGGTGAGTCTGCAGAGAAAGTATGGAGCTGAGTGTTGGTCAGGATAATGGCTCAGAGAATGCTAGCCTGATGCAGCAGCTTCAGCTGGGTCAGATCAGACCAGTGACAGACTGAGGCTGAGGGAAATGAGCTGCAGCCATTTGGCCAGGAGGCTCCAGGCTAGGACTGAGAACAGCTGCTGCCCATTAGCAATGAGGAGGAGTGGAGTCCATGCCTTCCCCTAATCCAAGGACACATAGAGCAGAGAGGAGACAGGCACTATCTACCGATGCCAGTCAGCTAGGCTACTAATGAGGAGGCAACCTCACCACATGAAGGGCTGCACTAGCATTGCCCATTTAACCCTGCCCTAAGGACTTGAGTATTGCTGGAGAACATGCCCACTTCTGTGCTCATGCCATGTATCCTGGCCTGTTTGACTCCTGGACTGTTTTCCTGGACTTTATGCGTGCCCATTGGACTCAGTTACTCTTGCTGCACTGATCTTAGAATCTGGACTGCACAACAAAGGTGCTTTCCAAGTCCTGTTTGGGGGGTTTGAATAAACACTTTTAGAACTCTTGCTGTGGGGCAGCACACCTGTCTATGCTTGCTTGGACAATATTTTTTGCAGCTTTTTCTAAGTATACACACTTATTTGGTATCTTTTAATTTTTGCAGCAACTATTCTCTTATATTCTCTTAATTTTTATTAAATGTATGTGCTGCCCATCTCTTTCATTTCATCGAACATTCCCATCTGTGTACTACATAAATCCATGTTGTGGTAAAACATTCCCCCTTCCCCACTGGGTTCCAAGCATCATCTACTTTCTCTTTTCTTATATCTACTTTCCATTTAGTCTGCTGGAAGAATAATAATCTGTTTTTTATACAAGACTATGTGATATATCTTCCTGAAGAATTTAATTTTCTTTTCATTAAAATCCACTCTTGTCAGTACTGTGAAATGTTCTCATGTTTAGAAGCTGTTATCATTTTTGCATCCTTCGTTAATTCTTTTATCATAAAGTAGCAAATCAACAAAACATTTAGGTTTATTCCATTGCCATGTAAACCCAAATTACTTATTCCAAAATAAATTAAATAAAAACATGTCATTTCTTTTTCCATATATCCTGTAATATTAACTAATCAATTTTTGAAACTTTGTTCATTTTGGTCATCTAAACCCTACTAGCTAGCTAAAACCATTCTTGTTTATTGTACTTCAGTTGTTACAACTTTAAAGCTTACTATTTACTAATATGTCTTTAACATGAGGATGTAAGGAGGAAAATGCAGCATCTGCATTGTGTTATTTTTTATGCTCAAACTGTAATTCTAATTAATGTCAGAATTTCCTTTTTAAAAAAAAACTACCCGAAGAGAGTAGGATCAATCACTCACAAACTCTTCTGAAAGATTCCAATTCACCATCATTAGATGCATGGAGATTGCATATATATTAAAACAAATGAGTAACTATCACAAAACTTTTTTCTGCTTTATGAACCTATCATATAAACATATTTACATATGTTGTGCATATGGGATACTCCATTTTCCATTGCTTTCACATGCTGAGAAAATGTGGAATATACAACAGTTTGCATTTGGATCGCATGCCATTCCTAACTGTTAACAGAGTTTTCCAGTTGTTTTGGAAAACAGCTTCCAAAGTTTTTTGCTTATTAGCCATTCTGGTCAGAACTAAAGTTGAAAGTTGAAGAGCGAAACATCTAATAGATAATGAATTAGGTTCTTTATTTCTGTCCCAATGTAAAGAGACTTCTTCCAATCCACCTAAAACAATAATTTGCTTGCTGCCACTCTGTAATTTACTCAATCACTTGAGTAATTGTTAAATACAGTTAAGCAATTAGCTGCATTTCAGTAACTAAAAATCTCTACCAGATTTTAACAATATTAAAATATTAATAATAGGAATGAACAATATTGCTATAAATAGAATTCAACAATTATTCTTACCGATTCGCACTCTCCAGGAGCAGGAGCTTCTGAAATAAGTGTAAAGAACTGGCTGGAAAAAAAGTTGAAAGCTACAATTGTAAGCTCATTCATTTCAAACTTCAAACTGCATATAATGTAAACTTCTTTTTGAAGGTTAAGCTGTAGAGACTAACAGTCCTAAGTAGCAAAAATCCAAAGTGGCACTGATTTTTAGCAAAGAGATTAGTAAACCAACAGCAAGTACAGAACAATAATACTATTAAGATGGAATTGCAACATTCATGCTGACTGCCTTAAGTTGAATTAACTCACAGTTGAAGAATCTTCCACCATTGTTATTTGCTTCATGAAATTTTGAAAGAAGATCATACACAGACAAGATTGTTCAGAGAGTTGCAGCTACTGATTTAAAAAGAAGCAGGCTCTGAAGCCAAAGGACCATTAAAACAGAGAAGTATGAAAAAAATGTATAAAAAACCACCCCACAAATGCAATGGTATCATGACAGTTCCTGAGCTGTATCAAAAAATCCCACTTTATTCTCACCTTTTTGGAAGTCTCCATGCTAACTACAGTGTGCACGTAAGAGTACAGTACTGCTCAGAATGAAAGCTAACTCAGAAAGTCTTGGCTGGGGCGGGGAACAGGACCTTCACTTGCAGCCAATCACAACTGTCTGAATGCAGAGGAACAAAGAAATTACGACAGCTCATTCCTCCACAGATTTTAATCTAACATACTGAAGAAGAAGAAGAAAATACAAGTGACAATGCCATGTCTATTCTGCTCAACAGAAATTCATTTTATTTTACAGAATTGGCTAACAGTGCCTGCCTTTCTAAGTTATTTGCATTTCCTTCAATTACATAATTCAATTCTTACAGGATTCAAAGCATTCTGAAAGGCCTGGAAAATGCAAAACAGAAGGCATAAGGAAAGAATTGCTGGAGCAGAATAATATATATTTGGTCCATCATTTTCTTTCTGCACCGATCTCCAGAAGCAGAACTTGTGGGCTGTACCTCCTTTCTCTTAGTATTACCCAGCCCACAGTGGTGGGATTCAAATTTTTTTACTACCGGTTCTGTGGGTGTGGCTTGGAGGGCATAGCAGGGGAAGGTTACTGTAAAATCCGCATTCCCTCCCCAACCTGCCATTAACCTGCTTCCCAGCTCCATTCTCCTGTGAAGGGCAACAAAAGAAGACCCAGCCAATCAGCTGGGACTCAGGAGGCAGAGAATAGATGGGGCGGGGCCAGTCAGAGGTGGTATTTGCCAGTTCTCCAAACTACTCAAAATTTCCACTACTGGTTCACCAGAACTGGCCAGAACCTGCTGAATGCCACCTCTGTGAGCCCTTCTTACTGAGATGCCTCAGGACCTGCACATGATATAGCATAAACACACTTCTTTAAAAGGAAAATAGAAAGAAGCTCAAATTAATATTGTGATTGAATTTCCATTACAAGTAGTCCTTGTTTTACAATCACAATTGAGTTAAGTGAATTTTGCTCCATTTTATGATCTTTTGTGCTGCAATTAAGTGAATCACTGCAGTTGTTAAATTAATGACACCATTGTTAAGGGAATCTGGCTTCCTCATTGACTTTGCTTGTAAGGAGGTCACAAAAGGTGATCACATGATTCTAGGACACTGCAACCGTCATAAATATGAGTCAGTTGCCAAGCATCTGAATGTTAATCACATGACCACAGGAATGCTGCAACGATTGTAAGTGTGAAAAACAGTCATAAGTTGCTTTTTTCACTGTGCTGTTGTAATTCTGAATGGTCACTAAATGAACTTTTGTAAGTCAAGGACTACCTGTATACTGTTGACTTTATGATATTCCTGCTGGAAAATATAGCCTGTGGTTATGCGTGTTTAGAAATCAAAATGATTTGCTAGCCACAATGCTGAAACATTTATATTGCTTGTTTATTAGACAAAAAATCATTTGGCTTGAGAAAGGATCTCTTACCAGTGATTCTAACAGGAAACTGATAAAAAGGATACTAGAAGCCCTAGTATGAATTATAGTTACCTTTCTCAGCCAAAGAGAAACAAAAATAGATCAAGATCTTTCAAGGCAATTTTCAGTCACATCTACATTCACTGTTTATCATTGTTAACGGAAATACATCTACCCAATCAAGTAATTTATGAATCATTACATCTAAATCTTGTCTTAAAACTGTAGGACAGACGATGGCTCAAAATTGTGGGGAATCTTCATCATTTGGCTTCAAAGCCTGCTCCTTCAAATACACACTTCACTAAAAATCATGTTTCTTTTTCTTTTTTAATTTTTTATTAGACAAATACACAAACACAAACAAATAAACATTACAAATTGAACATGGTACAGTAATCCTCGCTTCAATCTTCAACACTGAATGACTAAACCAAATATAAATATATAGAAGGAAAGTATATAATATCAATATTGGAGTTAGCGATTGAAGGACAAAAAAAGAAAAATCATGTTTCATATGACATGCTGGACACCCCTCCACCCAAATATTTTATATTAGTTGTTAGGTCTACTGCAATCATCAAGGACTATTAGCAGTTAACATTTAAAAAAAACTCCATTAAAAAAAAACAGAAACACAGAATAGAACCAGCAAAGCCTTGGGCAAAGAGGAATCAGAGTGATGCAAGAAACATTACAATACAAGTCCTGCTCCTTTTCTACATGCATTGTGACACTGAGCTTCAAGGACTTTTTTTGCCATTTTAATGAAATCAGTGAGCCGACAGATTTCACTCAATGCAATAACCCTTTGATTCATTACGTGCCATCAACCCTAATCCATAAAGTAAAATAATCATGTATTTATCAAGTTAACTATTTGTAGATTTAAAGGATATGTACCTTGATTTTTTTTTAAAAATGGCTTACATTTAATTTTATAAATTTAGCTCTATGATGCATTTATCAGCCATTTCTCTCAGGCCTTTGCCATTTCCATTAGCACTTTACTGCTACAGGACGAAAAGAGAATAGGTAGCATGATAGGCCTTATATGTGTACATATTTTAAGTCTGCTCACCTTCTACCCCACATGTTTCTGATACCACTATTTCTCCAAGATCTCTTAATAGAGACAAAAAAGTCTCTCAGAAAGTCAAGTGTTTTTCCCTATTCTGATTTACCTGCACTTTAAAACAGGGGCCTCCAACCTTGACAACTTTAAGTCTGGAAGACTTCAACTCCCAGAATTTCCCAGCCAGCTTTGTTGGCTGAGGAATTCTGGGAGTTGAAGTCCTCCAGGCTTAAAGTAGCCTAGGTTGAAGACCCCTGCTTTAAAATGCACTGTTATTTTAGATGTAGCAGCCCTCTTTTTCCTCATTGCAAAATCTAGATAATAGTGAGTGGTATTATGCACTGGGCTTTGCTATTATTTGCCAGTTTGGAGGCATTTGTCAGGTAAGCTCACTTTCTTCCCACTCCAAATCAGGTTAACCAGCAGCTGGTCAGTTCCAGTTCTCTGCTTCACAAAGAGAGAGCCAGTTTGGTGTATTGATTAAGGCACTAGTTGTTCTTTAGATAGAAACCTGCTGGGTCACCTTGGCCCAACACCCCCCTCTCAGCTGTAGGAAGCAGGCAATGGAAAACAGCTTCAGAAATCTTGTAAGGGAAAACTGCAAGGACCTGTCCATCCAGTCAGAACGGATTCAATAGCATACAACAGTTGCTACCGAATTACAGGTAGTCCTCAACTTACTGCCACAATTGAGCCCAAAATTTATGTTGTTGAAGTGAGTTTTGCCCCGTTTTACAATTTTTCTTGCCATTTCATTTGTTAAGTGAATCACTGCAGTTGTTAAATTAGTAACACAGCTGTTAAGCAAATCTGGTTTCCCCATTGACTTTGCTAGTTAGGTCGCAAAAGAGAATCATGTGACTCTGGGATGCTGCAACCGTCATGCATCCAAATGTAAAACATGTGACCATGAGGATGCTACGATGGTCATAAGTATGAAAAATGGTCATGTCACTTTTTTCAGTGCCATTGTAACTTCAAATGGTGACTAACAGAACTGTTGTAAGTCAAGGACTACCTGTATCTAATTGCGCAACAATAATAGGTTCTGCATTCCTCTTTTCTAGTTATATCAGCTCTAATAACTCTTTTTTCCAATTATTTTTTCTTTTCTTTCCTTTCCTTTTTTCTTTTTCTTCTGATGCCCAAATTGTCTTTTGGAGGAGAAGCAGTCAAGAGTCCCGAAAAGGACTGATCTAATTTGTGTTTCATTGATCTACTGACAAGAGGTTTTCTCTGCTGCTGTAGATATAATAAAGGAGGAGGGCAGGGAAGCCAGAGGGGAAAAATCACCATCTTTCTATATAATAGCACGCTCACAAACCAGGAATCCAGGACAGAGCAAAGGCAGTAATGAAGGATAGGAATGTCAGTAGGTAAAATGGGTAATAAATTTTGTGCCAACTCAAGAGACTACAGTGAAGAAGAACTGAAGTCTAGGAATTCCAGGAACTGCATTTCCTAGGAGTTTATTTATGTGCCCAAATATGCTCCACCCTCTACTCTGGCTTCAGGTTTCAAACCCTCATTCAACGGCATGCAAAGATTGGTCACAGTCCTAAAAGACTTCAGAATCTGCATTAACCTCGTCTGAACGGTTTAACTATTACTTTAAATATTTAAGTTAACTATTAACCATTAAACTCTTTAACTTAAACTCTTTTAAGTCGGATAACCAAACTGGAGTCAGGTTGTTAAAAGATGTATTCACGATGACAAAACGCAACTACAGCGTGATCTTTTGTCCGCGCAGCTCCCGGGAGAAGGAAGGCAGTAGTAACAAATACCTTTGCTAACGCGGCAGTCATGTCGCACTCTCCCCATTGACACGTATTTCGTAGAGGAGGGAGCCAGGCTCCTTTAAAAATGGGCGTGGCCTCGGCCGCCTCACGTTCCGCGCTGTACTATCAAAATTAGCTAGCTACGGATTCAATGAATTTTACGTCATTCCGGCGAATTGTTGGGATTGTGGGAGTTGTAGTTTCCTCTCTTCCCCAGCTTTTCCCTGTAATTCTGAAGAGCAACATGAATACCGTAATATGCCAGGACCTTTTTAATAGCTTTATTTATTTGTTCAATTTCTAAGGCCACCCATCTTAGTCAATAACTCATATGCATTGTATGTTTTAGTATAATATAGCTTAAATTAGTGGATATGTTATGTAGAAAGTGAATGTGTTTCCCATTGGGAGTGAATGCAATCTTGTTCATTAGGTTCACTGTAATTTGACTGCTTTTATTTTTTTTAATTCTCTCCGGTGTTATCACTGTCCTTTTTCACTATTAAGAAATACACTTGATTTCATTACACAGAATAAAGCTTGCATGTTTTATAGAAGAAACTGGCTGATTGCATTGGCTCTTGGGATTGAGATGGGCAAAGGCTCCTAATCAGAAGATACTTCAACTAATAGCTATATCCTTGTGAAATTGTAATTATGTTGTAGGAAGTTAGCACCCACCTGTCTCCTAGAAAAATGAAATATCTTAGGAAATATTAAAAAGGAAGAATATTTCTCCTAAAAAGTAGACACTCAGAAGCAGAAACTCACCTCAGAAGCAGAAGCTCATCCCCACCTTTGTTAAAGGGTGGGCCATTAAGGCCTGGACCAGAGTATTCTACATAACAAAGGCCTCTGCCCATCTCTTCACGTGGCCTGGGAAGATTGCATCAGCCACCACTCAGGTGAAGCCATGTGGTCCAGACAAAACTTACAAAGTTAGCTAAGACCCCCGTCCCTGGGAGTCTGACAGTCAATGGGATACATTGCTTACACAGGAACAGGAAACACTAAGGTGGAGCCCAACAGAGGGTATATAACTAAGAGTCTTTCAGCATCTTGGCCCTTTGTTTCCTTCACCCAACATCTTGAAGCATGTGATCGTCCTTTTCACTTTGGAGCTCCAAGCCATGTGATCTTGTCCACCATTAAACCATCTTTCCAAACAGCCTCCATGTTTCCAGTGTCTTTCCTCCCCACTTGGAACTGAACCCAGAAGGATATTTCTTCCAACAATGTTATTATATTTCTTTCATATGAGGACACAAAAGGACACAACAAATTTGATGGTCAAATACAAATGTAAAATTTGCTTCTATCAAATTGAAATCTTCCCTTCACTTTGCATACACACACACTTTATTATATTGTAACCACTTGGTAGCAGGCAATATCATAAGTAGGCAAGGGGCAAAGAACTGGCAGGAGACTCAAAAGAAAGTTAAAGGATTTGAAGGAGTTTGCAAGCAGTTTTCAGGCTAACAAATTTTATTAATTCAGATTGTCAGCATATCTGAAAAGATGCTTCCAGAATCCTAATTTTGGGCTACATTTGGATTAAATATATAGACTAATATGTCTAATGATTTAAAGGACAACAGTAAAAAAGAATTGACTAAGCATCCAGGAATATTCAAGTTAAGTGGGCTGAAAAGAATTCTAACTAAACTAGGTTGCCAGAAATGTTTGTGTGTGTGTTGAAACTATGAAGACACTTCAATACTGAAAAACATTGTGCCTTGTGTATTTTGGATATTGACTCTAAGTTTCAAGTTACATTTAGATGACACTTAATCCAACTGAGCTCTTACCCAAATGACAGCACATAAAATCTTGGCATGGCCTTTCACATCTTTCCTGATTATATGAAGTGAGCACATTACTTTTTTGTAAGAAGGGTTTTTTTAATGAAAGTGCTTTGGACCAAATTGTGATTAAAAGCAAATTTAGGTTAAGCCATTTCAGTGAATACAAAGCGGCAAGCAAGATCTAAATTACAATTCCTCCTATAAGGGACATACAAAAAAGGTTAGTGCCCAATTTTTTGCACTTGGAGTGCTCAGAGATATAACAGCCAGGAAAGAGATGTCACTGGCCCACTTTGAGCACAGATGGATAAGCAAAAGGAGGTTTTGAGGGTTTTGTTGAGTCTAATAAAATTAAATAAAATTAAAGTCCAATAAAGTTAAATAAAATTAAAATTAAGGCATTAGGTTATGATCTTAATAGTTTAAAGAAGCAAGCTCACTGATGTGGATGGGAATGAGTTCTAAGGCTTAACTTCATACGAGTAAAAAACCAAATTTCAAGAACTACATTTCCCACAATGCTGTAAAAAAAAAGTAAGTTTTTCCGTTTCCCTCACGTGGGTGCAAATACCCGACCCTTTTGCCCAACATGCCTCCCGAAGTGGACTCTACTTCCCGTGATGCGCTGCGCCCGCTTAAGGGAGCCGACAGGAGGCGCCACCCATCAGGGCGCGAATGCCACTAGCCACGAACAAGAGTTGCCCGGCCGTGCTGGGCCTCCGGCAGCGAAAAACACTCAGACTGGCGAGTGTTCCTGTCTTGGCTCCCTCCGCCCGCGCGACTCCAAGGCGGTTCTGGAGCCCCCTCGCCTTCGTCACTTTCCTAAGCTTTGCTACGCGTTTCTACCGGCTGCGGGAGCCGCCGCATATCTGGTATTGGGTTGCGGGATGCCATGGCGACGGGGGCGGGGCTTTGCTTTGGAGGCGGGACCTGTCGGTGGAAGAGACTTTTGCATTAGAGCTCACTTCAGATAGGAGAGTGGTTGTTCCCAGATGACTCGTGCAGTTACTTGTTGGTTAACCTGCCTTGGGGTCGTTTGCCCTGAAAGCAGAATATAAGCAAAAGTAACATTTCTGGTCTCTTCTTTCTTCATGTGCATACATCATTCTTTTGCATTTCTGTCCTAACAACCTTATGAGTTGGGTTAGACTCGACTGGAGTAATTAGTTCAAAGGTACCCAGTCCCTGTAGCTTTATTTGAGTCAAGATGCAACTTTGGCTTTTGGTTTAATCCTGAAGCCTGAATACGTGGTGTAATGTAGAAGATAGAACAGCCAACACAGAATGGATGAAATACAAGAATCTCAGATCACAGATAATCAGAGTTGGAAGGGACCTTGTAGGTCATCTAGTCCAACCCCCCCACCCAAGCGGGAGACCCTACACCATTTCTGACAAATGGCAGTCCAATCTCTTGTTGAAGGTGTCAAGTGATGGCGCTCCCACAACTTCCGAGGACAAGCTGTTCCATTGGTTGATTGTTCTCACTGTCAGAAAGTTTCTCCTTATTTCCAGGTTGAATCTCTCCTTGTTCAGTTTCCATCCATTATTCCTTGTCTGGCGCTTTAGAAAAAAGCTATCTGACCTGGTTAAGCAAAATTCAAATATATCAGGGTTCAGAACAGCGTTTTTGACACAAAGAAATGATCAAGCTTCTTGTACTTCTGTTTTATCTTTCAATATTGTACATTTTTAAGGCACATTGTTGCACTCTTAGAAACATCACAAAAGAAAATAGGAATGTACAGAGACATTGAACTGAATTTGTTCCAGTAACCAAGCATTGCTTGTTGCAGTGGTCAAGCTTTGGCTTTGTAGTAAAAGAAGTGTTAATATGTTAAATATCTGTGCAAGTCCATTCTAGGACATTTTTTTTACTGAGGGTAGTTTGTTTAGAGAATTTTGTGGTATGGCATTTAAAATGGTCCTGTATCTTGCTGTCATTAAATGGCATGCTGATTATTATAAGTAGTCCTGCAGTCTCTGATTGTGTCTATGCAAGTGGCATAGGGCCTGCTTATATAAGGTATTGTCTCTTGCCCCATAGTATCTGCCTGGTTAATGCAATTCTGCAGAGTTTTTCCACAATAGTTCCTTTAATTACCCAGCATCATTTCAGGACTTCAGAAGCATGCCTTCTCTTTAGCAGCACCTGCCCCCCGGAATGAGGTTCTCCCTTAGATCTGGATAGCCCTTGCCGTGCAGGTATTTTGAAGGGCTTTTTAAAGGCGTTTGCAAGGGAGAATAATGCCTTTGCTTGGTTCCTGTCCATTTCGTCATTCTTGCCTTACAAAAATGATGCTTGGAAACTTGTAATGTTTACAGACTTCCTGTAAGCATTATAATGAAGTAAACAAAAGTAAAATAAGAGTGATCTAATCATGCACAGTTATTCATAACAAAGCCTATGAACTTAGGTTTGTCTAATTATAAACAAGATCAAATGGCTGGGACATAATTTCTTGATTTATTTCTAGCAGGATGAGTTGGAGAGTGAACTTTTCCAAAATAGACACTATACTTTTAAAGCAAACTGTGATTAGTTTTCAGTTTTCATGAATATCCCGATTATAAGACTTGCTTGCGAAAGCTATGACAACTCTCAGTTTTTAATTTTTGTGGGCTTGTCAGCTTCCTAAAAGGAAGTCTGTATATTTTAGACATGCTTAAGTATACACCCTATTTTGAAGGAAATGAAGATATGGGGTGAAAGTCAATGTAATGGTGTTGCATATTTGTAGAATTAAAGAACCACATAAATTAATATGATCAAAGAGAATTATTTACCTAGCCTTAGTAGAAACTAATTTGGAAAGATCAGCTGCTTTTTCTTCATGAACTACATGCAGTACTATTAAGAATTTATTATTCTAATAAACTAGAAGTAAACAAGACTAAAAATGTAAGTAAGTATGAAGTTAACACCTTGATAATGAACTGACCTTTCTTTTGTCTTTTTATAGCTGGGATGAAACACATTTTGGAAAGATGGGGAGTTATTATATTAACCGGACATTTTTCTTTGATGTCCATCCACCTTTGGGGAAGGTAAAAAGCTACCATAATATTTTACTTATTTCAGATTTAGCTAATACTTTGGTGGAACATAGTTACTTCCTGTAAGCATTATAAACATTTCAGTCGATATTCTTTAAAATTACAGTAATGTTTGGTTTTATAACTTGGATCTTGCTATCTGGTTGCTCATTCATCCTTAACTTGAACATGAAAAACAATCTTTTTCAAAATCAATAAATCACTTTAAATCTGATTGGTTTTAGTGTTCCATGGTAAACTATACTTCAAAAATGCTGAACTCTAAAAACTTTAGTGCAATTCCATTCTAATGGAAGCTTGTTTTTAAATTGCAATTTTTAATGTGACAAAAGGAGGAAAGTATTCAGTAACTGACTAGAAAGAATTATACAAAAATTTTGAATTTTAAAAATAAATATGAATCTAAATTAAAATTTTTGACCTGCCTTCACCCATTATTTTTTGGAGTTCAGCTTCCTGATCTGAAAATATATACTATTTAAAAAAAATTATAATAAAGAAAGTTTGGGTTGCCAATATTCCTAACATAAACTATTTTCCTAGGGCCAGTATTTATAGTGTATTTTTCATGCCTACTATATACTTTCATATATACATTTTGGAATGACAACCATGAGGAATAAATTGACTTTGTTCATTGTTTTCTATCCATGCTATTACTTTTTATATCAGTTAGCTTCCGTTGTAATCTATGGCTAACCTTCATCTTACTTAATTTAACTGCTTCTGGTCTAGACTTCTGTTAATGTTTTTGATCTGATGCTTGCCTATACATTGATAAGGAGATCATGATAGTGATAGCTTTCTTCCATTCTCATTACTCTTGCTTAACATATTTAAGCACCCGGTTCATTTTGGAAAGCCGTGAGCTGTAGGCAATACTTTTTATTTACTTATCAACTGATATTTGATTTGATCTGATAAACTTTTGAATTGTCTTCTGCTTTAGTAATATTGTTCCTCTTCATCCCTAGATGTTAATAGGACTTGCTGGCTATCTGAGTGGCTACGATGGGACTTTTCCTTTCCAGAAGCCTGGGGACAAATATGAACAACATAACTATATAGGAATGAGAGCAGTAAGATTATAAATATTATCAAACGTAAAGATTATATTTGGAGAATAGTAGCAGGTTTCTCTTTTTAATTCTAATAAATGTTAGAGCCAGAATGTATTCTGTCTGAGACTCCTGTCTGTGGAAAACATCTTAATTCAGGGATGAAACAGCTTTTTTCTATCAGTTCGTTCTTCTTGAAAACCTGTTCTAAAAGACTGGTATGATGGTAACCATCCATCATGGGGAGCTTCCTGAATTACTGATGATGAAAGGAAATGTTAGATCCACTTTAGATTTTAAGAAGAGATTTTGAAATAGCCTGTAATATAAGCATCATTTTTAAAAGAAATATTTCTTAAATAGTTTGCTGTATGTTAAAATTAAATATAGTTTTATAGCTTTTAAAATGTATAGGAGTAAATCACGGAGATATAATATTTATTTTAGTTATGTACTGCTGCTTCTCCTGAGTGAATTCTAAAAAGTTACTTCAATTTTTTTTTGCAAATTTTTAATTTGTGATGCCCATATTCTGTTAATATGGATTAAATTTAGTGGTGATGGAACTTTCTTTATCTCAAGCATGCTGTTCTTTACTTGTGACTTTTCTTGTGCAAGTAGTAACAATATAGCTGATATAGCTACTTTGGGACACATATTATTGATATTAGAGTGGAGTGAATAGAATTAAGGAATGTGCATCAATCTGGAGCTCTTAAATCAGCTACAGAGGCCTTCCTGAAGGCCTCTGATGGTGAAGCGAGGCCGGGGGTGGGTGCCATTCCATTTACTTACAACCGTCACAGCATCTTCATGGTCACATGATCAAAATTTGGGTGTTTGGCAATTAGCATGTATTTACCATAGTTGCTGTATCCTGAGGTCATATGATTGCCATTTGGGACCTTCCCAACCAAGTTCCCACAAGCAAAGTCAGTGAGAGAAGCTGGATAATCTGAACGACCTTGTGAAGAATGCTTCTCTTCTCTTTTATTCAGTTCTGTGCCTTCCTTGGTTCATGCCTGATCCCCTTCTGCTACCTCACAGTTCTGGAGCTATCCAGATCATTGCCTGCAGCAGTAATCACTGCTACCATCCTGATTTTTGGTAAGCAACTGCTTTGTAAGGCTTGGCTTGGTCTGTGTTTGGTCTTCTCTATTGTGAAAGATACAGTGAGATAATTGGCCAAGTCTGCATGCATCTTGTTCATACTTTATCTTGTGCCAAACTTTTGTAACCTGTTTGCTGATAACCAGGGGTGGGATTCAAAGATCCCAGCAACTGGGCAGAGACCCAGTTGCTGGGTGGGCGTGGCCATGGTGGGCGTGGCCTACAGGAACTTCCAAGAGAAGCCTCTGGACTCTGGGGAAGGTGAAAAACAGCCTCCCCTGGCCTCCGGAGGGTCTCCAGAAGCTGGAAACAGGCCCATTTCTGGACTTCCGGAACTTCCGGAACATTCCATTTTTCACCCTCCCAGAGCCTGTGTGTGGACTCTACACTTACCTGCATACAAAACGGGCCTCATGGGGACTCCTGGGAGGGGCAGGTAGGGTGGGAGGGGCCAGCTGGTCAGTTCAACTACCAGTTTGGTGAACCAGATGTAAATTTAACATCCAGTTCGCTCGAACCAGGCCAAACCGGCTGAATCAGACCATTGTTATGAGGATTTCTTAATAGTGGCACTTCAGTTATAGAAAATTTTGTGCAGAGAGGTTTTGCCTCGCAACTGTATTATGGATTTTGCAGAAAATCTGATTGATATTTATCCATGTGATCAGGTTTTAATTTGTTGTTTAAGAAATCAGTGTTGTGTTTTATATCTACTCTCACATGCATGTACAAAGACAGAATCAATCAAGTGGCTGATTTGTTAGTTTTGTAGCTGTCATGGGGGGGTGGAGTGAGTTTCTTTTTAAATGGGTGTTTATTATACGGTGGATTTTTTAAATGTTGTAAGCCCCTAAGAATCAACTGTGTGAATTGGTCAGCTTTATAAATTATTATAAATTTTAATAAATAATAAATATTTTCCCTCAAAGAAAGCCAGGTTTGTCACAAAATAATTTGCCTTTCAAATAACATGTTTATTTTAGATTCACTGAGATGCAGTCATCTTTTTCTGTTTTGTCTTTGTGTATGCAAGCGTGTGAGAGGGAGTAAGTTGGTGATCATCTTAGGCTCCGAATCATCTTTCTAAGTACAGTAATGTCTCTGAAAATGAAAATGTTGGGATGACAACAGTGGTGGTATTCTACCAGTTCGGCCCGGTTCTGCCAAGTTGGTAGCGGTGATGAGCAGCAGAGACTGAACCAGTTCTCTCCGCTGCTCTGCTGTTGGGCCCACCCGCCTGCCCAGGCTCTCATACTCACCTTTATCCTCTGAATTTGAAGCGCAGCTGTTTTGCACAGCACAGCAGAGTGGCGCACACAACAGAGTGCCACGCGGCAGCTGCTGAAGCGACCAGGAGAGTGCAGGCTTGCAGGAGGTGCAGGAGGTCCAGGAGAGTGCAGGCTTGCAGGAGGAGCCTCTGTGCCTGCGCAAACACCCCTGTCTGCACAAAGTGCGCAGTTAGCACACACACACACACACACAAGTATGTGCAAGCACGCAAAGTGCACCCACCAAGCCACGCCCACCAAACTAGTGGTAAAAATATTTGCATCCCACCACTGGATGACAATGTACTTTTAGAATTCAATATGGTTATATTCGACTAAGCAGTAATAAATAATTTGAATAACAAAGCTAGTATACGTTTCTCATTTTTTTCAGACACTGGCTTCATTACAATCTCACAGTACATTCTTCTTGACCCCATTTTGATGTTCTTCCTCATGGGAGCTGTACTCAGTATGGTTAAATATAATTCCTATTCAGATAGGTAAGATGGCAGCAGTAGATCATCTTAGGAATTAGACATGCAACCCTTATCTCTATTATAGAGCATTCATATTTATTTATGTTGTAACTTTTAACTTGGCATCATGACCCCAAAGAGCTCTGTGGAATACTTACAGTATAAAATGTAAAGCAACTAACATAGCAATTTTTTTAAAAATTACATTTATATGCCGCCCTTCTCTGAAGACTCAGGGCGGCTTACAATTTTTGGGATACAACCCAGTGTGCTCAGCAATAGCCTTCCTTCCATTGTATATGCCTGCTTATTACTAAGCGGCATTTTACAAGTCAGCTTATTGCCCCAACAATCTTGGGTCCTCAATTTACCTACCCCGAGAGGATGGAAGGCTGAGTCAACCTTGAATTTCATCAAGAAAAGTCAAGAATTTGGTAACATTATATAATATATGGTTAAAATGTAACAGAGGAGAGAAACAAATGAGAAAATAGAATATGCAATAGACCACGTTCAAATTGTAAGCATTTGGTGTCCCATAATACAATTGCTGAAACTAGCAGCTCATAGGACTGGTAAATAAATTGTTATTTCAAAAGGAAAGATTGCTTCAATGCAGTTATTAGTGTTGCTGTCTTACCATTTGCTGCTATGTTACTATTGTGTTATAACAATGATGGCTAACCTTTTCCATGTTGCCGTTCAAATGTGCTTGCGTGCATGCATTCGCGTGCCTACACCCATGATGCAATGTGTGCACAACTCCCCCATCCTGTGCATGCACGCATGACCCCCCCCGCACCGCATGCCTCCTCATGCATATGCAACCCCCTGCACACTGCATGCCTCTGTGCATACACATGTGTCTCCCACGCGTGCATCTCCCCCTGTGCATGCGTGGCAGATACCCGACAATCAGCTGGCTGGCAGGGGGCATGCGCGCATGTGCAATGGGGCTCTTCCGGGCTCTTCCACTTCCGGCACGCGTGCCATAGGTTCACCATCACAGTGTTATAAAAACACCTCAAAAAAGTAGTCATGAGTTACTGATAAGGTTGTGGAAGTTGAGGACAGTCTCTGCTACCTGTTGTGATAGACTCCATGGGTTCTAATGAAATTGTAGAAGCTTTTAATAGGACCCTGTCTTACTTTCCCCTGCCAAATAAAGTGAAGAGGATAGCTAGTAGGAAGAGGATGTTTGTGGTGATACAGAGTGATCTGTTAAGTTTATTGGATCCCTGGTTTGTCTGTTTATTGAATATTAGATCACAGCTTTTTAGCAGTTTAAAACCATTATGTTTTATGATTTGAACTACTGTACATTTCTCTTCTACTTTCATTCTCTCTGAAAATTTTTATTACCAAAGTACATCATTGTACTGTGTCTTTTATTATTTGCATTTATCACCCAATGCTGTCAACAATGTAACAAAACTGAGCAATGCTTATGTATTTTATAGTATATAGGTAATAAATAAACCCTGAAAGTTGTTAAGATAGTTTATCTGACAAGTTTACCTACTTTGGCAGCCTCAAGTTGTGTGTGTGGGGGTGATTCTCCCCCCCCCCTTGCAGATGAATAAATTAATCTTAAATCTTAAGCATGCTTGTTTGGAAAAAAGACTGTGACAAAAATACAAAGAGGTTTAGAAAATATATGGAATAAAATTTCCTGCATAAGAAGTATAACTAAATGGTGAAATGATTTTTTAAGAGCATCTCAGAAAAAATTAAAATATTTTGTTTTAATAAGTTCTGTGTCTGTAGATGAGACTTTCTACATTAATTAGGTTTATGTTCCCCCTTTCCTTCAGGAATTGAATATGGCAACTAGTAGTTTCTCCTTGTTTGTTTTTTTCACAACAGCCCTGTGAGAATGGGAGTGGCTCACAGATGCCATGAGCTTATTGGTTAAGTGGGTACTTGAATCTCAGCCTTCTTCTTCCCGCATACTGAGATATTATTTTTCAGTTCTAGCTATGTTTTTTTTGTATATGTAGAAAAGACTGTGATTCTTTAACAAGCATATTCCTGTTTACTTTCTTTAGCAACTTGAAACCACTATAGTAGGATGTTGCTTAGATAATCTCTCTAGATCAGGTTTTGAATGGATATTTTTATTATGGTTACTTTATTATGGTCATGGACAGAATTACAAACAAAAATACATTAAATATAAAACAAAAACAAAACAAAATATTACAAATTGGTGATGGATTTGTCAGTGGATAATCAGTCTGCCTAATTTTACAGATAGTACAAAAATGTAGCCATGTCGAACGGGACTTAATCATATTGATCTATAACAGTATTTGATCAGATTGTTTTATATATAATTATGGAGAAATTTTAATTTCCCCCCAAGAAAAGATCACTGTTTTACCCAAAAATGGTGTCCTCTGTGCTTATTGGAACTGCAATTCCTACATTTTCCAGAGAAAATTTGGAAAATACCAGGTTGGAGAAGGCTGTTGTAGAACAAGCCTCTTGAATATGTACTTCTATAGTACTGTAATTTTGGCCAACACCTAAGATTCATGGCATTATTTTTGCTGTACTAACAAGGTTGTTGAGAACTGTAGTCCAAAATACCTGGGTGGATCAGGGCTAGGAAGGAGCAATTTTGGAACCAGGTTCTATCTTTATGAGTTATTGATACCACCCTCCTTTTCTCTAGATTAGATATAATTCTTACTATATCTCAGTGTGTCACAACCAGTCTGTTTTCAGCATTATTTTCTTCCATTTATAAATAGAATATATTTTGATATAGATTGTTGAACAAAACTCCCCTCCCAAAATATGAATTTTGAACAGAAAACTTTAAACTATATATTTTACAGGTCCTTTACTGCCCCCTGGTGGTTCTGGCTGTGTTTGACTGGGGTGAACCTCGCTGGTGCAATGGGGGTGAAATTTGTTGGCCTTTTGTTGTCCTTCTGGTTGGCCTGAATACTATCTGTGAACTTTGGGAGTTATTGGGAGACCTTAGTCTGTCACTGGTGAGCATGTAAAACTCATTACTTTTTTAACATTTGTATGAAAAAGATAGTATTCTTAAGAACAGACCACAAAATTGTAAGGTATCAATTAGGTTACTGAATTCAGGTTAAAACATCCTCAAACTCATATCTATATCAGTGGAACACTTGTGTCCAGAAGTTGTTGGTGATCCAACACTGGAGATTTTAAAGAAGAGATTGGACAACCATTTGTCTGAAATGGTATGAGGTTTCTTCTTAAGCAGGGGGTTGGACTAGAAGACCTCCAAGGTTCCTTTCAACTCTGTTATTCTGTATACATACATATCTAGCATTGTTATTGAGTACCCAATATATGGACATATGTAAAGTTCTACAAGTGACTTTACATGACAGATTTTACTGCTGAAATGCCTTAAATTGGTTATCTTAATAAGCTATGATGTGTAGGAAGCCTGGAAATTGTTTGAACTTTAGTGAAGCAATAAATGTAGCCTACAAATTGGATTTTTTTAATCCAATAAATTACTGGTTTATAGCTATGCCTGATGGATTTAATGGCCTTTACATGTTGAATTATTTGTTTAAAGAAGAAGAAAACTGCAAGTCATTAAGAGTTTATTTTCTAGGCATAAATAGCTTGCCATGGTAGAAAGAACTTAAATTATTTCTGGACAGTAAATTATTTCTATGCAATGCTTAGGAGAAATTAAATATGAAGTATTTACAATAGACATTATTAAATTAGCACCTCGTTAATGGCAAGAAAAGTGGCTTTCTGACACATATAATTCAGTTTAAAGTTATTTTATCAATTGTTTCTATTTCTCTTATATATGAAAATGTGATCTTTTTATTACTGTTGTGTGATTTATTTTCTTGATTAAAATACACGTAGTGCAAGGATGTGAGTTTCAGCTTTTGAAAAGAACTACTCCAGAAATTATTAATCAATTGAAAATGAAATAAAGCAAATCCATGTTGCTTACACCTCCTTTTGCAGATGGCTGCTCAGAAACTTAAGCTGCACCATTGCCAACCATTGCCAGTTCTTTGAATCTTAAACTGAGCAAAGCAGCGTATAATTCTAGATCAGGATTAACAGAATAACTCTTTTTTAGCACTTTTCACCACTTAAACTGAAAAAGCATTACATCAAGATTATTAATTATCTCCCTCCTATAGGATATTCAATTTACTCAGTAATCCTTTTCTGCCATTTGCATTCTTCTTAGATAATAACCCAAGAAGAAACTCTTGCAATAACAATATAGGATAAAGGATGAGCGAGAAATAGTGGATTCGGACAGCATTTCATGCATAGTTGTTTGAAAATATATACTACAGTATTGAATAATTGGATGAAGTTTTAGCCAGCATATGTAGTAGTTTACTCCAACTGTTTTTCCTGTATGGTATATAGATGAATGGCTAAACAGACGCAAATACTGTATGTCACAGCATTTGGAGTTTTGAAGAGGTTGAAAATAAGTAATTTCAGAAGCCTGTCTTGAACTTGATTGGAATTATCTGTTTTGTTCAGAATTGTTTTCAGTTAGGTACGTAAGCAAACAATGCTAGAAATAATTTTGCCTGTGAAAGCTATTCTTCTACATGTACATGAGATAAAAGCCCCAAAGTACAATCTTTTAAGTCTTTATTTAGAAACAACAGTGCAAATCTGTACTCAGGAACAAGATGTATTGAATGAACATGGAAAATTGCAGTCCAATTCATTCTCCCATCAGAAACTTATTTTGGGAAAAAAATAAAGTTTGAATGAGTAACAAATTTTGGATTAATTAATGTATTTATTTTTTAGATAGATGCCATGTGATTTTTTTTTGGTACACACAGTTCCAAAAGGGTTTTTTTGTTTATTTTCATTCAAATTGTTTTTGAAATGACATGTGACTTTTCTGTTGCCATACTGAGGTTCTCATGGCATTATTTACTATGGGAAGATAATTCATCAGATGAAGTTTTTAAAAAAATTGAGTATGCTTTGTTCCAGTCTAATTTTAAGTGTGTAAGCGTACAAATTTGTAGCTTTGTTGCTTCAGCACTGGAAATATATATGGAGACAATTTGTTTTGATACAGAAAAATCTTGCCTAAAAGTTGATGCATTTGTCTCATTATTTTTTTTCCAGGCCACACTGGGAAAGCACTTCTTGGCTCGTGCACTTTGCCTCATTGTACTGCCTCTTGTCCTCTATACAGCTCTTTTTGCAGTGCATTTTACAGTGTTAAACAGAAGGTATCTCATCTCGTTCTGTCAGAGAGAAATACACAGTTGAGGAACTTTGCTGCACTGTAATTGCTGCAGTGTTTATTTGGACCCTATTCCAAGCTTTTCTTAAAGACATTTAATAGTTCAGTGTAGTGTTTACATTGATTAATTGCAGCACCAGGCCAAAGCTAAGCAGGATTGAAAACCTCAAGGATGCAGAGTAGTCTGAAAAGTAAAAACAACAACAACATACACACACACACATCCAGAAAAAAAGGAATGGTGAACTACTTATTTATTGCTGCCAAGAAAACCTCATGAACTGTTGAACTTGATTTCAGTGAGGCTTGATTTATCTTTAAACTAGCTAAACATGATTTTTAATGAATAGTTAAGCAAAGCCAACCAGGCTTTGAGATTACTGCCAATTATGGTTGGAGACAATAAATGATTGTGATAATACACAATTCTGGCTGTTGCTCTTTGCCTCTGGAAATGAGAGGCTGTAAAGAACCCTAAGTCTAAACCAGGGTATCAAACTGGCAGCCAGATGCATCAGGTGCAGGCCACACCCACCCTGGCTCTACAAAGGCAGAAAACATTGCGATACATCACGTGATGTGATCAAGTTTGACACCCGTGGTCTAAACCAGTGGTTCTTAACCTGGGCGATATCACCCCCCAAGGGGTGATTTTGTTCTTCAGGGGGGCGATGGAACGAAAAGGGCGGCGTGGGGCGAAGGAACGGAAGGGGCGATATGGGGGCGATGGAGCGAGATATATTGGGAGAGAGAGGTCGATCTATATTGGTAGATAGGTAGGTAGGTAGACAAAAAGACAGACAGGTAGGTAGATAGGCAGGAAGGCAAACAGACAGACCTTTTGGATGGATGGATGGACAGGCGCCGCCGGTTCAGGTGCGGTACAACAGTCAATGGGGTGAGCCTGCAGGGCGGCGCCTCAAGCGCTCCCTGCTGCCTCTTAGCGTCCCCAAGGGGCCAGCAGAGGGTGCTAAGAGGCAACAGGCGTTCGAGGTGCCGGCTGGCCCTGCAGGTTCACCCATTGACTAGCACTGCTCTGGAGCCAGCGCCTCCAATGCGGAAGCAGTGGCACGTTACGTGCCGCCGCAGCCGCGTTCAACACGCCGCCCCCCTGCCGCCTCTTAGCGCCTCTCTTCTGGCCCCCTTGGGGATGCTAAGAGGTGGCAGGGGGGTGGTTATGTTAGGGGTGGGGGGGCGATGACAACTTCCTCGATGGCTCAAGGGGGTGATTCTTTCAAAAAGGTTAAGAACCACTGGTCTAAACCATGGCTTGATTTGATAGTATGGCTCAGGATGTTCTAATGCTTGGAAATTAGATCTTGTAGACATCTACAAGAAGTGGAAAGCATTTTTCTTTTCCTGTTACATTTTCTCCTTATTTAATCATACCGTCTACTGAAAACCCAAGTACTTTTTTTTCTCAGTGGACCTGGTGATGGTTTTTTCAGCTCCGGATTTCAATCCCGGCTCATTGGAAACAATCTTCATAATGTTTCTGTTCCAGAATGTGAGTATCTGGGTTATTGAAGGGACAAATGCTCTAGCAAACATTGTAACTCTACAGTCTATAGGTAGTTCAAAGCAAAGCAAATTAATAATTTTTAAGAAAAAGGTTTTTAAAAGGCAACTTTTGCCTGGTATTGTTTGAAATATTTTGATGTTCTGCCTTCTAAAAAATTAATTTTTGTTATGTTTGATTTGGGAACAGGGAATGTACAATGAAGCACAAGTGTGATAGAGGCATATAGAACGCTTTTGTTAATGTTTTATATAAAAGTATGTACTTCATAGTGAGGCTGGGAGGGCAATATATTGATAAGTTGAATTTCACACATCTGTGTTAGATTAAATATATTGAGGACCCATATTGTTGGAGGCAATATACTGACTCTATAAACCGCTTAGAGAAGGCAGTGAAGCACTTTGAAGTGGTATATAAGTCTAAGTGCTATTGCTGTTTGTGAGCATCATCCTGACAAAAACCATATATATACAGCAGATTAAGTCCAAAACCATCTGCGTACAAATGTCTATGACACTGAGTAACTAGCAATAAACTACCGGTAGTAGTCTCCCGAGTTGTACAGTAGTGTGATTGGTTGTGGTTCAGTGTACATATTGTACAACTGTTTGACTTAATTATGACTTGTTTAATAATTTATAATAGTCTAGGTTATGCATAAAATGCTAAATTTTAAACTGTATAAGCTTCAGCAAGATGAATTACGTGATATAAGTAGCATGATTGTGAGAAAGCAGCCAGTTACTGCTTATTCAATAAGCCTTAGTTGTAGGTTAATATAATACATGAATCAGGTTAAAGAGGCTCATGAAAATGGTGTCAAACAGCATTACGTTTACATGAAAGATGCTCAAATGGGGCTGAATTATCTAGACAGATTGATCTATTTTATATCTATTTGCCGGTAGCAGTTTTTTGAACAAGGAACACTAGGAAGGAGGCAGTGGTAAACCATTTCTGAAAAACCTTGTGTTAGGGTTCCAAGTAACACCCCCAAAGGAATCAGAACTCTAAAGTATAGCTCTATTAGGCATGTCATATTGGCACGTCTGGGGAAACCCGACTCTAAACCCTCTTGGGTTTTCCCCTAGTTTCTTCCTCCTGCCCACATAGTTCATCACATGGTCCAATCAGGTCACAGTCCAAGGGTCACTTGGTGTCAGATCCCACCTCCTTGCACCTGGTAGAAAAGTTCTTGGTTCTCAGAAGAAAGAAATTTTTTTTGGCTACAATCCCCCAGCTATCTCTTCCACCACCTTCCTGTTCCCACAGTTTGACCCGTCTCTGCTGTGGCAGCCCTGAAGGTGCTGGGGGGGCATGGGGGTGGGGTGGGAAATGGCTCCAGGGCTGACATCTTCCCAAGAAAAGTGCAGGAACTTGTTCAGGCAGTCTCTGAAAATCAGAAACAATTGAATGGAAGGGGGGGGGGGGAAGCCAGTAATCTATGGTTACAAATGCAACCCTTGTTTCTTTTTTAGATGTAGCATATGGCTCTGTGATAACACTGAAGAACCTTCGCATGGCAGGAGGATACCTTCACTCCCACTGGCACCTGTATCCTGAAGGAGTTGGAGCAAGGCAGCAGCAGGTCAGTCAAGTATGAAAATACCATTTTCAATCATTCTACTGATACTTCCATAAGCCATTCAGCTGACTAAAACATGTGGAGGTTAATTATTTTTTCACTATGTATGATGGCCTTCAAGACTTGTTTTTCCTGGGATGGAAAATGGCTACTAGAGTCATGCTGTCTAAATCAGGAATCTCAAACTTAGAGCTTGAAGAGTACACACAACCTTCCATATCCTTTTCTCCACTCCGTATTGGTACCCATATTAGTACCTTATTGGTACCTGTATTGGCACCTTATTACCAAACTAATATTTATTAATTTGTCAAGACCAATTATTAGTCTTGATAAATTATTAAATATTAGTTTGCTAATAAAACATAATATCAAAGTTTTAGTCAACTAAAAATGATATTGGCTAAGTAACCAGTGTGAAATGGCTTTGATTGCAGTTCTGTTTTTCAGTAAAAAAATTAATAGCATACTATAATATTATTCATGTTTCACTCTATAGACCAAATATATGTATTTAGTCTATACATATGTATGTAAAGGCTTTGGTGTTGCATCACTTAGGTCAGTGGTGGCTAACCTTTTTTGGCTCCCGTGCCGAATGCGTGCCAGCACCCAGAAGGCAATGTGTGCTGCCTCTCCCACACCCCCTGTGCATGCATGCGTGACCCCCTGTGTGCGCCATGTATCTCTGCGCATGCATCTGCAATCTCCCTGCATTCCATGCATCTGCACATGCATGTGCATCCCCTGCGCACCACACATCTCTGTGCATATGTGTGTGATCCCCCTGTGCACCATGCATCTCTGCACATGCGTGCCTGACCCCCAGCATGCACCATGCATCTCTGCACATGTGCACATGATCCCCTGCACACCATGCATCTCTGCATGCATGCGCAATCCCCCACACACCATGCATCTCTGTGCATATGTGCACAATCCCCCTGCACACCATGCATCCGCGCATGTGTACGTGACCCCCCGCTGTGCATTTTGCACATGCACATGCGTCTCCTGCACACCCCGCGTATGCATGACATAGGTTCGCCATCACAGGCTTAGGTTCTTGAACTAATCTTCATGAGACTATTGTGATGATTTAAGTTTAAGATCCTTACTACCATCAAAATCAACATGACTTTGAATGACAATTATTGTGGAATAATAGTGGGATAGACCTGTTTTCTTCATTTTTGTTTTATGTAATCCTGTATGTAAGGTAATGAATTTGTTAGTAATTACAGAAGTGTAGCTTCATTAATATACTTAAGAAATTAAGTCTAATAACTTTTATGTATCCCTAGGTCACTGCGTATTTACATAAAGACTTGAATAATTTATGGATTATAAGGAAACATAACTTGAATAGAGGTAAATTGAAAATCACCCAAATGGATTATATTATTCATTTTGTTTTTCTTCAGTGAAAATGTCTCTTTACTCAGCAAGAGCCTACTCTGTAGCAGCTCCCAGTCTCTGGAACCAACTGCCTCTGGGGCTCCGCCTGGCCCCTGATCTCCGCACCTTCCGTCGCGACCTAAAAACTTGGCTGCTTGAATAGGCTGGGCTGTGCTGACTCCTCGGGGGAAGGGTTTTATATGTATTATGGGATTTTTAGTTTAATTCAGCTTGCTGTAATTTAATTCTATTTTAGTTAACTTAATTTATTGTATCATTTTTATCTGTGAGCCTTGAGTCCTTCTGGAGAGGGAGCATACAATCGAATAAATAAATAAATAAATAAATAAATAAATAAATAATAATTAATTAATTATGTACAGTCATATTTGTAACAATTGTGTTTCCCAGGATATATTAAATATTCGCTATAGTTAAATTTGGGCTTTCTTTCAAAGAAAAGCATAGTTGTAAAATGGAATGTGCTTGTATCATTTGATAGGGTATCTAGTTTTGAACATCTTATTTGGGGGACATTAATAAAAGGAAATGTAGCAGAAGGACAGTTGAGACAATAAAAAGGCCTTCTATATAAAGTAAATATAAATTTAATAAATACATATGTTTTTCCTTGGAAAAATAAATTTGAATTAAAATATGACAGTCTTTCAATTAATTTCAGATATACAAAAGTTGAAATGGAGTGTTTTTCCTATATTTCAGATAGTATGACCAGAAAAAGTGATAGGACATTTCAGTGAAGTAAATCTTGATTAAATTTTTAGAGAAATGTTTTCTCTGAAAATCTGTCAGATGGTGGAGCACACTACTTTTGGAAGTATAATAATGATTGCTGATCTTACATTAAGAAATATTTTTTTAAAAAACCTCCAGACTGTGAGACAGCTAATCCAGTTCTCTTTTGAAGAATATTGTTCACTTTTTTATGAGTTGGAAAATATGTGCTAGTTCTGCTAGATTTTTCTACAAGAGCTCACAGATTCCATCAATCTCTCTTTTTCCTTTTGTTTGTTTTAAAAAATTCAATAATGACAAGAGGGAGGAAGTGCATACTTTACTCTGCCAGGCAAAGCATTTTGAGACAAAAACATAAATGAAATATTAGATCCAATAAAAGCTTGCCAAAGAAAACTTCTCATTTCATGTTGCTGATATGTGACAAACAGCTTACAATTTTGCATGTATTATATGTTATCTGCCTTAGTTTTAAGGCTGTTTATTTTACATTGCAATTTTACTGTTGCCCATAGTACCTTACAGCATTAACTGCTGTTTAACTGCTGTAGGTAGGTGTACTTCATTATAGGCACATAATGAACAAATGTATTAATCCAACTATCTTTTTTAGTTATCAGCTGTATTATCTTTTGAAACTAATGTTATCATTTCTAAATATTTATGTTAATAATGTTTCTCTTAAACCATGGTATTTTATAGTAGTCTTTTGTGTCCCATACTTCATTCAGAATTACATTAAATAAGTTGCTTATTAAAATTATTCTATCACAGTGAATTTATGAATGTGTTCTGAAATTCTTGTGTTGCTGACAAACGTAGAAATTGCACAATGAATACTGAAGAAGTGCCAGAATCAAAACAAAACAAACTGTTGTATGTGTACAAACTGAATATATGAAAAAAGGATGGAATAAAAATCTAAAGAAAAAAACCACATGTTTCTTTAAATAGTCCCCATTAATTACTTAAAGCCCCAAGGGTTCTTTCCTAATTACTGCACATGCCACAGTGAGCCCAAGTGGCAGAGACAGTTTCCAGAATTCGAGACGGATGGCTTTCATTGGTCAATTTTTATAGCTTTGCAACCTCTCTCTCTCTCCCCCTCCCACCACAGTTGCTTAATTTAGATATCAGCAAGGAATAAGTACATATAAATGAGGATTAAATGTCTAGCAGATACTGGGTACCTGCTAAAAGACAGAATAATTTGGATTAGACAAAATGTGGTTATTTCACAACTTGCAACTTAGCATGTCTAAGCAGCTTCTCTTCCAGCTATTAGTTGAAAAGTGCAGATTAGTCATAAGGTAATGAAATAAATACAGATTCAGTGTTCCTACAGTTGAATTAAATCATAGAGCTTGGGAGTATGTTTCCTCTCTTTGTATTATTTTGATAATATATTTAGGTATCAGTGTTCTAATGTCTTTGTCCATACTCCTCAAATTCATGCTGAAACCTCTTCTATTTATCAGACTATTCAGACCCTTCCTTCCCTGTGGAGTTTGTGAAACATGGAGATATTATCCATCTGGAACACAAAGAGTAAGTTGCACAGGAATTTGAAAAAAAAGTTGAGGATTTTCTAGATTTGTCTGAACTAACTATTCTAACTGAAGGTGAATGTAGAAGTTTTGATCTGCCAGCCATGACTAAAGTAAATTTTTGAAGCTGATGTTGGTTTGTTATTATTTTTTTCTTTTGTGCTTCATGTGTATATTGGGATGTTTCCTACTTGTAAAGTTACACACTGAACTTTAAATGCTTAGGGTCAGCTTCATTGAGGCAATAGAGGTTCTTTGATTGATTTTATATAGAGCAATAACAGCTAGCTAACATGGCTGCACATTTGGAAATGGTTTCCATGAAAATCAGTGAGCACCCTATAGAAATTATGATGTTTGTATATTGATAGATAAATAGATATTTAACAAAGTGTTGTTATATTGCTCTCATTTTGTTTAATATTTTCCATCCTTCGGATTATCCTAAAAATTGGATCAAAGAGTTTAACTTTATTTTAACTTTAGGACATCAAAAAATCTGCACAGTCATCAACATGAAGCCCCCTTGACAAGGAAACATTTTCAGGTCACTGGATATGGCATTGTAAGTGAATAAAGCGGATTCTGCTTTCCATTTGTAATAAACATTACATGGCAAAGCAAAGGGTTGCATTTTTCTGTTGTGGCTTTCTTGCTTTTAAATGGTTCAAAATCTGTGATATTTCATAGAAGGTCACAAGGGATTTTACAGTTAATAATATTAATATATTGCTTTAAAAACTATATAAAACTCCCAAAAGAAAATATGGAGGAAAGCAGATCTGATAAATTGAAGCACTGAAATACCACCATAGAATTTATGTGTGACCTTATATACTTTTTTCTTGGACCTCAAATCATTTAGCTTTTCTAAAGAATTTCCCCAAGTTGTTATGTGATCATGTGACTCTACTGAGTGCCAAGAAATTCCACTTCAAAAGGTTCAGGCATTAAAAGGTAATTGGGGGATGCAGTCGGAACCCCTAAAATACATAAGCGCAAAAGCCAAGGAGCTAATGAGGATGCTGAGCTTCCCCTTTGTGTGAGGTTAAAAAAATAGGGAAATGCTGAATAAGCCAGGCATTTTCCCCCCCACAACCTATTGTAAAAGTTTTTGTAATGGGGATAAAAGGAATGGTCATTTATGCATGTCAATTTGAGCTATTTAGAGAAAAAAAGATTTTCTTAATGTCTCTTACCTGCCCCCATCCTGTAATATACATGTTTCCTAGAATGGGTCTGGAGACTCCAATGATTTCTGGCGAATTGAAGTTGTAGGAAGAAAGGATGGGAAACGCATCAAAGTCCTGCGAAGTCAAATAAGGTTAATTCATCTAGCAACAACTTGTATCTTGGGTTCAACAGGAAAGACACTACCCAAATGGTAACTGTTCAAATGTCTAAGCTAACTTTTTCTTAAAACATTGCTTTACAGTTATTTTAAGGGACCATTTTTCATTACTCTTCTAATTACATTTTCTGATTTCTAATTTAAATTAAACAACAGCGAATGTATAGCCATATAAATTTAGAGCCATACTCTTCCTTTAGCCAGAATAGCTAATTTAATTATTTGTTATCCCATATTAATATACTTGTAATATGTTGTGGCTTTTTAAAAAGAGCTCATACCTGCTGTAATATTATAGGGAATCTCCATTGCTGGAACTGACCTAGAAATAAGCCCCACTGAACACAACTGACTTTTACCTAATACTTACAGTGTGAATGACTTTTCTTTCTATTTGAATTTATTCTTTCTGATCATGAGCACCCAGAACTTATTCCCACTATTCCAGATGTAGCCTTTATAGTGTCTTATACAAAAATAACATTTTGTGTGTCCTATTATACCATGTATGTGTTGGCTTGTTCAACAAATAAAATAAATAATTCCCTAATTTCCTAACAAAAAGAGATCTCTACAAAAAGATGTGTTGAAAAGAGTCAAGAAATGTCACTGCAAATTGGGGTGAATTGATTAAAAATATTTGTCTTTCACAGGGGCTGGGAACAAGTGGAAGTCACTTGCACTCCATATCAGAAGGAGACTCCAAATACTCTTTGGAATATTGAAGATCACATTAATTCCAGATGTATGTGATTGTAACATGCCATTAAAATATTTATTTATTTATATTTATTTATATATATAGACCGGTCTTATATTAAGTTTTGATGCAAAAGACGCATTAGGGCTTATTTTCTGGTTAGGTCTTATTTTTGGGAATACATTACTAAATGCGTATGTCTGGTTGCTTATCTTAACTGGGGCTTATTTTTGAGGTAGGGTTTATATTACGAGCATCCTAAGAATCATGCTAGGGCTTATTTTTCAGTTCTTATTTTCGGGAAACATGGTATATAGCTGTGATGGCGAACCTATGGCATGCGTGCCAGAAGTGGCACACAAAAAGTCACCTGGAAGAGCCCCACTGTGCATGGGTGTGTGCCCCCCGCCAGCCAGCTGATTGTCGGGTATCTGCCACACATGCGCAGGGGGGAGATGCACGCGTGGGAGATGCGGACACATGCACAGAGGCATATGGTGTGCGGGGGGTTGCGTGCATATGTGCAGAGGCATGCAGTGCAGGGGAGTCATGCGCACATGCACAATGGCGTGCAGTGCACATGCAGGGGGTCATGCGCACATGCTCAGGGGCCATGCACACATGCGCAGGGGGCAGGAGAAATTGCATGTGCATCATTGCATCATGGTTGCAGGCATGTATGCGCACTTTTGGCATGCAACATGGAAAAGGTTAGCCATCACTGGTATATAGGTTGAACGAGTGATACCAGAAAAAGGCTGTTTTAAATTATTTGGCATGTCTATTCTACGGTACCCCTTGTTTCCTCATTTCAGAGACTTAGAAAAATGAAAAGTGGAACATCCTATGATTCAGTTTTAATGTTCCAGGATGTAGAATGAGGATCTGAGGAAATTTGACCAGTCAAGATTTGGTTGCACATTTTGTTTTGCTTTGCTATTTCAATAATGCTGTCCCACTGAATTTAACTGAGTGCTGAGAGAATGATTTAATGTATAAGATTCATCTTAAACTGTCTTCTTTTCTGCAGTGCCCAATATCAGTTTGGATGTTTTGAAACCTTCCTTTCCAGAAATACTGCTGGAATCTCACATTGTTATGATCCGAGTAGGTAGATTGTTTAGGAGTTACTGTTTAACATTCTAATAAATTGAAAAAAAAAACACAGTTTGGGCCAAAATAGCAGAAGATGCAATCCAATAAGTCTGTCTCTCTAATCAGCAGTTTTCAAGGCACTTTCAGTGATCTGGGAAGGCTGAAGATTAGTATATCTTACATTGTAGCATATACCTGTAAAATATACTGTAGATACGTCTATGGAAATTCTAAGTCATCCAGGTCATGGTTGTCCCAAAGGTGCTTTTTCAAAAGGCAACTGGGCTTTCTGGTTTTCTTTGAAGACATTTTGCTTCTCATCCAAGAAGCTTCTTCAGCTCTGAGCTTCTTCCCACTATCCAGTCAGAGCTGAAGAAGTTTCTTGGATGAGAAACAAAATGTCTTCAAAGAAAAACCAGACAGTCCAGTTGCCTCTTGAAAAAGCACTTTGGGGTATACTGTAGATACTTAAAGAAAGATAAATACATATACGGTTTATTAGTGGATTATTTTTTTTTAAAAAAAACTAACCTGAGTTTCTTGGCATGTGAGAGAATTTCTGATGAATGGAAGGAGTTGGAAACTTAGTATTTTTATCTTCAGACTTTTATAGCTCCTTAGTTGGGGCCATAAAAGGCAAACCATCCTTTTGTCCAAATTTCTGCCAGCCTGATATGGACTGAGAATCAAGTTGCTCTGAGTTGCTCATAAAATAGCATTTTCTAATTTCTAAATGTTAGTCAGAACTGTTACTAGTAACCAATTTGGTAGTAATCCATTTTCATGGTAAACATTATTGGTCTGGTACTAGATAAGATTAGATTAGATTCAACTTTATTGTCATTGCACACATGGACACAGGCAACGAAATGCAGTTAGCATCTAACCAGAAGTGCAAAACAGCAATGAAGTATAAATATATATATATATATATATATACAGATATACAAAATATATAACTATATATGGATATACAGAATATCTATGAATATACAGAATATATATCTATGAAAGGAATATATACGACTGTACAGAGTGTTTATGAACATATTGAATATAAGTATAATGCACAGAGAGTTTATACAAGATATATATTATCAGGGGAAGTATCAGTGTGTGTGGGGGGGTAGACGAGGAGTTCAGTAAGGAAACCGCTGTGTGGTAGGAGCTGTTCCTTAGCCTGCTGGTCTTGGACTGCAGGCACCTGAACCTCTTCCCAGATGGAAGAAGGGTAAACAGTTTATGGGCTGGATAAGTCAGTTATTTATATTCCAAAATCCACCCACATTAGTGGATTAGGATAGTTTTTGGATGATAGTTACATGTCTGTGCATTGGAGCTTTTTGCTTTTCTTATATTTCTTATATTTCTGATTCATCAGTAAGGAGAAGACAGGATATTATCTGCCTAAGTTAATTTTCTGTTTACTTTTCAATTCAGTTTGCATGAGCAACAGGGAGTGGGGAATGTATCAATCCAAGTTTGCACTGGGCTCCTTACTACTTACATACCATGATATAATGGTTTAGTGTTATTCATGAACACTCTAACTCATTTTAGGGGAAATAATTCTTTTTGTAAAAGTAAAGATACTTTAGCGGTGTTAAAGCAAAGTTAATGAATTTCTATTTTGGGGATAATTGTTGAGAATGAAGAACAATAACGAAAAAATTACCCATAGTTTTCACTATGGAGCATTTTCTCAAGCATTCCTGGTTGAAATGTGATATCAGAGTCTCAGGGTGGGCTGGGTTAGGCTATCTCCAGCAGAAGGCAAAGTAGGATATTTAGTAAGAAAGAGCAGTAAAAGATTGAATATGTGTTGTGTGTGCACATATGTCCATATAAACTTTCCAGTGGTGGGTAATGCACTGTTATATGAAATGAGTTAGATGGACAGTGCATTATTAAATATGAGAGGTATAATGAGAGAGAGACAGACAGACAGACAGACAGACAGACAGACAGACAGACAGACCGACCAAAGGTAAATGGGCAGTTACAATAAAACTGATAACTGTGCCTTTCATTTCATTGGAAGGGAAACAGTGGCCTTAAACCAAAGGAAAATGAAGTAACATCAAAACCCTGGCATTGGCCAATCAATTACCAGGTATGTGATCAGCATAAATGTTGAAGAGCTCTGTCTTCATCTTGTTTTTAAAAGAATAGCATGAAGAATTGCTGCTAGTTCTTTTTGCGTATTTCCAGGATGCATGTTTAAATGATATCTGCACACCCAAATCTCATTTTTCCCTTCAGTATTTCTAATTGCTTAATAGCTGTTATCTAGACGGATGCTTGTTAGCAAAGACCTATGAAGTTCATGCAAAACTGTTCTTGGGAAATATTTAACTGCACTTAAACCCAAACTTGAATTGTTTTATAAATATGAAATACATGTAGTGCTTGGCTTACAACCGGTTACTTAACGACCGTTTGAAGTTACAACAAATCTCTCCAGCGATTTACAGCCTGTTTTTGGAGTTACAAACCCTCACCTGAAGGTCATATGGTCTTACTTTGGGCACTTGGCAACTGGCTGACTTTTATAGCAGTTTGCACCATCACAAATTGTGTCACCACGATTTGTGACATTTTTTTTCCGGTTGCTAGCATTTATTTCTGGCAAACACCCATTAAGGAAAATGGATACTCTTAATGATCACAGTGTTTGCTTAATGACTGCAGCCTTCACTCAACCACCATTGCAAGAAAATGATCCTTACTTCAAATCCACTCAGGTGATGGCTCAACTTACAATTGAAGTGATTTACGACCATAATTCCAGTCTCAATTATAGTTGTAAGTCAAGAACTGCCTCTATTTTTTTCTCTTATAATGGCAGGAAAAGATCAATTCATTAAAAATGAGGATTAAAAGTGAAATACTTTGATCACTTCTGATTAAGACATCAATTTCTCCATAGGGTCTGCGTTTTTCTGGTGTCAATGAAACAGACTATAGGGTTTATTTGCTGGGAAATCCGGTAAGCAAAAATGTAGTTCTTTATCTTGAGATTGGATGAGTCATCTTCGTCTTGAGCTCCTTGGAATGTTTATTCCACTTAAGTAGTTTTCTTTATAATCTTTTCTTCATAATTGTAATCTTTCTCTTTTGCTTCTTTATAATTTATGTTGCAAAAGCCAGTTTGGTGTAATGGTTAAGGCATCAGCCTTAGGCACAAAGCCAGCAGCATGAACTTGGGCCAGTCACTCTCGCTCAGCTCTAGGAAGGAGGCAATGGCAAACCATTTCTGGAAAGTCTTGCCAAGAAAACTGGAGGCACTTGAACAGCCAGTCCCCAAGAACAAGACACAATTGAACAGAAGAAAAAAAAATTGCACTGAATAGGCTTATTTACAATGTTTTTTTTTAAAAACAGGTGATTTGGTGGATGAGTCTCATTGCTATTGTGTTATATCTTACAATGATAATATTTATATCCGTGGCTGTGAAGCGAGGAGTTCAGCTGACAGCTGAACACAAAGGTAAGACCAATTTTCTTGTTATTATAAATTCTTTCTTTGAACTTTAAAACAACAAATGCCATGTAGCCAGTGCTATATTGCCTTTCCTTCAGAGAGAGATTATTAGAAAAGGGAGAAAAGGGGGATTATTACTGATGTTGAGATCCAAAAACACATACAAAAAAACTAAAACTGGAAAATTGGAGAGCTATTAAGAATTATTCACTGTTCCTTGTTCCATTAATTATGCACTTTATGTTCCTTAACAGTTGGATACAGTGATATCACTAACATTGCACTATCCATAGAAATTCATAGTCAGATGGCTTTAACTAGAGTGTTCCAGCTTTTTAAGTACTTAAAAATAGCCTTTACCTGTGTACTTTACCTTAATTGGATTGGGCTTCAACATATAAGATTCTATGATTTTTGGCCATATGAGTTTGGAATTATGGAATTATGTGGCACAAAACTGCAGAAGACTTATCCAGATGCAGGTAATCCTTGACTTATAACAGTAATGGAGCCGCCTATTTTTATTTTATTATTATTTTCTATTTTATTATATTTATTTTATTATTTTATTTATTTTATTTTATTATTTTATCCCCTCTTTATTATATCCCCTCTTTAATTTTTACAAATAACTCAAGGCAGCAAGCACATCCAACAAACCTTCCTCCTCTTATTCCCCCGCCCCCACTCCCCCACAACAGACCTCTGTGATGGGTTGGGCTGGTCTAAGATGGGACTTGAGCACTTCTAGTCCGGTGCCTTAAGCACTAGAGCAAAATGGTTATACATTGTGATAGTTGTTGTGAAGTGGATTATCATATGACAGACCCAAATATATGACTTTCTTTTGTGATGATTCTTTAGTGAATTACCATGGTCATCAAGTGAATATGTGCTCGTTAAACTAATGCCACAGTCATTAAGCAAATCATGGTCATGGGACTATGGGACAGTGTAAACAGCCATGAATGACAGCTGGTTGCCAAATGTACAAAAATGCAATCATGTGATTGTGGGGTGGGGGCTGGCTGTTGGCTCTTTGGAACCTGGTTATAATTACCTTTGGAAGGGTTCATTGTAACATTCCCTAGAATTTGATCTCTTTATGATGTTTCAAAGGATCCAATGCTTGTACTATATACAATTTTGAGATTAAATAAATTACAGTGAAAACATATTTAGGTATATGCATATATTACAGAGCTTGCTCGAGTTTTGCTGCATGGTGGGGGAAGGATTATCCTGGGATGGTTTCTCCATTATTTTCCTTTCTTCATGATGGGCAGAGTGCTCTATTTCCATCATTACTTCCCTGCTATGCTTTTCTCCATCATGTTGACAGGTAAGATTTATATATCTTCATTTACCAGGAATTAAATATGGTAATCAGATTACAGAGAGTCTTGAAAAGCATGAGTGTAAATGATTACGTGGTTTACCTTAACACGTTGCATGTTTTTAAAAGGTTCTCAGGAAACAATATTTTTATCAGTATTGAGACCATTATAATCTAAAATTGAACTTAGCAGACTGGGATACAAAATACCAGCTGTTACACAATAGCCCTGTGAATCTATTGTCCTATTCTCATCATTTCTGTATTGATAATGTGGATATTAGAATGATTATTAGAATGATCAGGAACTCTTTCAAATAGGATTTTTACAGAGTCTAAAACAATTTTCCCTCAAATGCATTACAGTAATACTTTATTTTTACAATGCTTTCTAGGTGTATTGGTTAAGAATATTGTTAAAAGCTCAGCTTTAAATATTCTCATTTTTGGCCTCAGGATATAAAACACTACAGATACTTAAAAAGTCTTTTTACATCCTGCCCATTACTTGTCCATCACTTGCCCCAAAATGCCCTTCCTGAGGCCTGCATGTTCTTTTCCACAGATTTTTCTTTCCCCATATAAATCTTCCAGAAGTTGCTATCAAAATTGTGATTTCTAATGAGATGGGGAAATCTGATTAAATGCATGAATGATTGTCATATAAACTGTATTAATTTAATTGCAAATCAGATTTAATTTGTTGTTTCTCCCTCAGGGATTACGTGGGATGTATTCCTGAAATTCTGCGTTTGGTTTTTTTCAACCAGCATTCAAGCTAGGAAGATTTATGACTATGGAATAGCAGTGTTGGTCGTGCTGAGTATGTATAGGTAAGAATCAGTTCTTGAGCTGCTCAAAAATATAATTAATTGCCTGAATCTAATTACATGTCACCTCCCAGCAAACTTAATCAGCCAGGAAGGACATTTATTTTATTTATTTATAATGTTTACTGGCTGCCTCAGGGTAACTCTAATCATAAAAGATAAAATAGTATAAATTAAAAACATAAATAAATTAATACATGGGCAAACCCAATTAAAGATGGGGAGGAGGAGAGCAGGAGGGGAAGGGGGGAATTTGTTGTTAATTGATCAACCACCTCCACTGTGATGTTCCCTTATTGGTGCCCCAAGCTAACTGCCACAGCCAGATCCTTAGGCTCTTATGGAAGGTCCGAAGGCTTGGAGCCAATCTTACTCATGGTGGGGGGAGGAGGAGATGTTCCAGAGGACAGGTGCAGAGGGCAGAGGAGGCTCTTCTGGACCCCATCAGGCCAATGGGGTCTGCAAGCATGCCTCCTCTGTCAGCACAGGTGGGGCGGGCCAATCCCAATGGCTCTAAAACACAGATGGACTGAATTCATGGCTCATTTTAAAGGTCCTTATTCATTTCATTAGAGCAACAGCTTCAAACTCTTTCCAGATAACTGGCCAAGACTATGCTGTTCAGAACATTCTCAAAGATCCATCTCATTGTGGGCACCTTTTTTTTGAACTATTAGCATCTGGCAGACGGTACAGGATAATAAAAACAAGGACAAATAGGCTGAAAAACAGCTTCTATCCCAGGGCAGTAGCTCTTTTGAATTCTACTGTATAGTGCAATATAATGCAATTTCAATTCAGTTGTATAGAATGCGAAGGATGTGTATTTATTTTCATAGTCATAATTTCATTGTACGAGGTACAATGACAATAAGGTAAAGTAAAATAAATTAAGCAACCTCATGCAACTCATGGGATCTGTGCAATCAGATTCCAACTCTGAGTGAATCTGAGTATCTTAATGAGATAGACACCTACAACAGATCTTACAGCAGCTTGTAAACATTCCCCTGGTGGGAATCCGGGGGGCCTGGGACTGGGTTATCTGAAAAGAGCAAGCAGCCAGCTCTCTACAGTTATAAAAAGAGTGGAGAAAAGCTGTCCTTGCTGCCTTTAATGTCACAAGGTAATTCTCAAGGAAAGCTGTTACTTTTGATTGGGTTCACTCTTTATTTTCTTTCAACAACACTATGGCATCTCTTGTGCCATTTCATCATCTGAGTTCCTTTGAAAACCAGAGGACCTTGCATGATCCACGTGCCTGGAGAGTCTGCACAATTAGATTTAAGGCCATTGCCACTTTTTTTGTTTCAAGTGGAGATTAAAGCAGATTCCAGAGTTCCAGGAACAATTCCAAGCTCCCACTGAAACAGAATAGTGTCCATTAGGCTGTTTAAATGGATCCTATCTTTCCATAGAGGGTGCAACACCACAGAACTCAAGCCAACAAGGAGTGATCAGTCTATGACAAGAGACTGATGGTAATATTCCTCAAATCCAGATCATATTGCCACTACTCTAGATGTTCCCTAAATATTGTAATGTAAATGGCTTTTCTTTCACAATTGCCATTTTCTCTTTTAACTCAGAATTCAGTGAACAATACAATTGAATGAACTCTGTGATATGTTATAAATATTATGTACTATTAGTTAGCCAACCTAGTGGATGCTGAAATATCTTCTGCCTTTATGACCCTGTGCTTTTGGTAATTTAATTTATTATTAGTATTAATTTAGTATTTGTATTTTCCACAGCTTTTACCTCTTCCATCCTCTATCCTATGGGATGACAGGACCACTGGCTTCTGATCCCAGCAGCTCAATGGCAGGCCTTAAATGGCTGGAAACATGGGAGTTTTAGATCCAGCTTTTTTTTAAAAAGAAAGGAATAAAATAGAAGAATAGATGTGGTCAAAAATTTCTGTCCATTTGGGGGTTACTACCATATGAAGAATCTTCTCTTAAACATTTCTGAAGGGAGACAGTGAACTATTGAAGAAGGAGGCAACAGTGTGGGAGAGCTTTTGACAGAAAGGTCCAGTCATTTGAGCCAGCTGCTATTTTAAAGTTTGAACTGTCCAAGCAGTATTTAAACACTCATGCTGTCTTATCAAGACCATCTATAGCAATGTCATAATGTGTGATTTTGAGGATGCATGTGTTTCAAAAAGATGTAGATTATGCTATCTATCTCTGTTCAAGTGTGACATGACAAACAGGGAATATCAACTGATCTTTTTTTAAAAAAAAGGTCTTTTGCAAAGAGGATAGTTCAGAACTAATAATTTATTATGTTTTTAAAGGGAAGTTGTCTCTCTCTGTGTACACATATATACCTTCAAGAGTTACCTCTTTCTTGCTTTAGTCTTAAATGATTGGACTTAAATGTTTCAGTTGGTTGAAGCATTACAGATTTCTGTGCATTCCTTTCTTCTAAGACAAAAGGCAATAAGTTATTCCTATTTTTGGATAATATTTCTGTCTCTGAGCACTAGCTACTTGTTGCAGTTAAGAAAATCTTAGACTACCTAGCAGGCTCATAGAGTTATTAAATTATAAAATTCCAGTCATCACACCACTATTCTGAGGATGTTTTTAGAGGAGTGATGTTAAGTTTTTAGTCTCTAGCTCTAAATTCCTCCGATATGCCTTTTGAGCAAGGCTGCAAAGCTGCAGAGATTACATAATAGCTTAGAGCATTTGCTAGTGCTGGCATTGATCCGATTTATCCCATCACCTGAGGGAAAGCTGACCTGAATGAATGTAGGTTATGCAAAATAAGTGCTAATACTGGGTTATTCTTTGTTAAAGGCATAATTATTTTGAGAAGTCTTTTCCACTTGCTATACTAAACTATCTGGAGAAAGGTTTTGTAGTTTCAGGGCAGCTTGATAATAGTACAAAACTCTTCAGCTGGATAGAGGAAGAATTTTTGTGATTGCATTGCATGTGAAAGAAACTCTGAAAAACAATCTGAAAAACATTTCACTTTCAATTGTTGTACAATGCACCAGAATTTTTTAGAATGAATTCTAAAAAAATTGTTGCTTCAGCGCTAGTTACATTGATCACCTATGTCTAGATTACTGCAATATTGCAGTAATACATTTTAGCATGTATATGAACCTTTGAAGCCTCCCAAATTCTATGCTCCATGCCATCCTTTGTTTATTGGCTAACCTTGAATTTTACACCCCTGATATACAGGAACGAAACAGAAAAATAGAAATAGCAGGTAGAGATGACTGCTTAGAATCTGCTGTTTCTTCTATCAGCAGATTCAGGGAAACAGGAAGACTTCATGATATCAGTAGCAATTCAGTGGGTTATAGGTAGATAATTAATAGCAACAGTTGTTATAAATTCTTGACCATTTTTTATTATGTGTTCAAGTGTTACTCTTGATTACATTTCTAAATCAAGTCCCCATAAAATGGTTCTGAACTATTCATGTTATATCGTATGTGTGCTATATACTGTAACATGAATAGAATGATTAGAATGTACTTGGCTTTTTAAAGGAGGGCAGCCTTTTTTTATCAATTAAAGCTATATTGTGCAAAATAGTGTTATAACAATTTAATTCAGAATTTCCACAAGGCTGCTGAACCCTTTTCTTCTGGATTCTGCAGTACTCCAGCGGACAATTGTTCAGTGTAGCCTTGCCTGATGTTCTAATCATTCAGCACATACGTGCTGGGGCTAAAAGTCAGTATTGCATAGAGCATTTTTTTTGAACATGTGTACAGTAGTTCCTACTGAATTTGATGCAATAAGACTACTTTACCACTGTGCAAAGAGAGATATCTGATCTGGCATTAACGGCTGTCCTTCACAGTCAATAACTCCAATATTGCAGGCTAGCACTGAGTGGCCTCTTGCCTATATGAAGGTAGTGCCCCTTAGCTCTTCTACCATCACACTGCAAATACTTGGTTTCTGTGGGAAAGACTAATTCTAAGTGAATGTGCCTTAGCTCAGTATTTTGTACTTGTCATGCATTAATACATGCTTATGTCTCGACTTGCCTTTCCACACATCTGCTGTTGGCTTTCTTGTACTTTGAAATCCTACCTTATCAAAAAAATTTTCTTTTACTACATATAATTAATTAGCTTCATTCATTTGTTGTTTTCAAGCCTCTTCCTTTTTAGAACTCTTGAAATATTGTACTAAAAGAAGTATGCAAATTAAAGAATGACTTGGATGCAAAATCTCCTTTAAAGTAGGCCATTGTGATTTTGCAAAATATTTCTATTGTTTCATAGTATTCAGTTTCACTGCTCTTCCAATGTTTGGATCATTCACTTTCCTATCAGTTACTAAAACCATATGACTCCTACAATTGTCTCTCTTCTTCCCCTTTGTGGTCTTGATGGGACACAAGCCACTTTACCGTGATTGAAGGCATGACTAAATAAAACTTTTTGTTTTGAGTCCTTGAATTGCATAATCCTTGTTTTTCCATACTAGGATAGGACTGCAGTGATGACACCACAAATGGGATAAGGAAGAAGTCAGCAATGCTGTACATTCTCATTGGGGGTCACTATGGCAGTGCAGTTGCCTCTCTTGATAGCAAATCTTTAAAAGCTTTTTATTCCTTGGGTTATTATTGAAGAAATTCATGTCTGAAAAAAGTCAGTTGGTTGGTAGGAACCTTTATGCCTTTTTAAATACAATCTGTATTAAAGTAATGTCAATTCTGAGGTTACAAAACTGAATAAGCTTTAGATTTCTCTAGAATTTTTCATCTATTTAAAAGGTACACAGGAAGGAGAGAAGGAAGAAATAGATGCCACCGAAAGCATAGTCTTAACATGGAGTGTGGGAGGAGGTTGTGCCCATTCAAATGAAGCTCTTCCACCTACTAAAAGGTTTTAAGATTTGCAGTCGGACTGTCTCTGGTTTCTATAAGAAATAAACAATTTAAGGAAAAAAATTATAGCTATTGTTTCACACACTCTCTGCCCTTAGGTAAAACTCAGTCTCCTACATTATGATTTTCCTTACTGATGCTGCTAATACTGAAGTTGTTAGTGTGCTTGGTTGTAATTTGCATATGATTACTGGCTGTATGTTTAAGTTAATACATGTCATTGCTCTTAATGTACATAGTACTAATATAAGAAAACTGCCTTTGAATTGGCACTGTTTTTTAAAGAGGGTTAATTGATACAAAGATTACCTATTAATTTTTTTAATAAATACTTTTTTTGTCTCAAACAGCTTGTTGATTTCTGAATGTTTTTTTTAGTTGAATGAAGATGAAGGCTTAGTTAATGCTGATGAATATTAACATTGGACATGGAATCACTATTTTTTTCTGGGGCATTCTTTGTTTTTTGTTTTGTTGTTTGTGAATATACCTTACCACCAGTTTATTATGATTCAGGAGAAAATATGCATATATTTGTGATATCAGTTTGAATCACTACTAGATCTATTTCTTGTTTTCACTGTTTGAAGTTTAACACTGAAGGAACAGCACTTACATTTGGGGACTCTACATGGCCCCCATTTCAGTATTAAGCTTTCAAGTTGCCATTGAGATGCATATCTTAAACCAATCAGTTATGTTGCTTATATTACAGAAAGCAGTTACATGCAGAGTAGGAGCTTTTTCATGGAACAAGAAGTTCAACACAAGAATAAATGATGTAATTAAGTAATGTGTGCTCATTATTTATCTAATATCCAGCTGAGGGACTCGGCTGGAAACAGTGGGTGAATGTTCTATAAAGGTGAGTGATAAAAAGGTTTAATGCAATGCAGAATCACGTTGAGAACTTCTTTGTAAATTCAGAAGTCACTGATGTGATTAATTTTTTATTACATTGTATGTTATCTAGTTTTATTCACCAACACCTGATCATCCGTTTAGTCAGTGGTAGTACCATAATTCAGCAAAATTTTTGCTTTTTCTTCTATATCCTGTTGATTCAGTGAAGTCAGAAGAAGAGGAAATATATTTAAATGATCAATAGAAAAAAGTTGATGGAACTTAAGAATTAGTGATAAGTTAGAAGGTAGAATAACAGGGTTGGAAGGGACATTCTAGTCCTGTGATAGCAAACCTCTGGCACGAGTGCAGGAAATGGCACGCAAAGCCATTTCTCCGGGCACACCAGCCGTCACATGTTGCTCTTCCGGGTTCCGGCCAGCTGGTCTTCACATGCATGGGAGCGCCAGAAACTAGAAGGGCAGCTCCTCGGGGTGCATGTGAGCACCAGGAAGCTGAGCTTCTGGTTTCCGGCGCACATGTGTGCCAGCCAGCTGGTCTTCACACACACATGTGCACCAGAAACCGGAAGACCATGTGGCCAGCGCACATGTGTGTGCCAGAAACCAGAAGCTCAGCTTCCTGCCATGTGCCTGCGCACCGGGGAGCTGCTCTTCCAGTTTCTGGTGCTCCCCCGCATGTCCTCACGCACACCCATTTTGGCACTTGGTGCGAAAAGGTTCACCAACACTCTAGTCTTCTAGTCAACCCCTCCTGCTCAAACAGGAGACCTTATACCAGTGTTGGTAAACCTTTTCAGCACTGAGTGCCGAAATGGGAGCGTGCACACACCTGGGAACACCGGAAACTGGAAAAGCAGCTTCTGGTGCACATGTGCGCATGAAGATTTGCCCTGGAAACTGGCTTCCGGTGCACACATGCGCGCTGGGGAGCTATTCTTCTGGTTTCTGGCATTCCCGTGCGTGTGAAGACCAGCTGGCTAGAACCAGGAAAAGCAACGGGCAACGGCTGGCGTGCCCAGAGAGATGACTTTGCATGCCACTTCCAGCACGCATGCCATAGATTCGCTATCACAGCCTTATACCATTCCAGGAATGGTATAAGGCTGGTTTATCTTCTTGAAAAGCTCTAGTAATGGAGCACCCACAATTTCTGGACTCAAACTGTTCCACTGATTAATTGTTCTTGTCAGGAAATTTCTCCCTAATTCCAGATTGGATCTGCAACGGCCTTCTACCCATTATTTTTCATAGGATGTTGTTACATTTTGCTTTACTTGTGGAAAGAGATAATGGACACATGGCACAATGAAAGACCAGTATCTTTAGTAGTATACATTTTACATGCAGTAGAATAGATTGTTTATTCTCCTGACATAGTAGAAAACATTCCCCTTCCTGCCCTGTGTATATAATACCTGATACAAGGGTCCATCCAACACATTTATGCATTTAAATAATTTCTGTTTTTCATGGTGACGATTTTTCAAAATGTATGTAACAGAAACAGTAACACAAATATCGTTGCGGCATCTTCAGAATTACATGACTGCCATTTTTGTGATCTTCTCAGGGGTCTTCCAACAACCAAAATCAATGGGGGAAGCCAGAGTCACTTAACAATTACACGATTCACTTAACCAGAACAAACAGGTGATAAAAAGTAGAATTCATTTAATGACCACACTGTTTATCAATGGAAGTTCTGGTCCCAACTGTGGTCATGTTGAGGACTACCTGTATTGCTATTTTACCCATATATATTTCAAAACCAAAGTGAAACATGCAGAACAAACAAACATTGTTCTTGGAGTCTCTTGCAGCACCCACTAGCATCTGCTTAACAACTTGGAGGTTGAAGGAAGTTTACTGGTTCATTGATTCTGTATACAGAGTCAGTTGCCATGGTTGCTGTTGTCTAAGATTCTGGCACTGAAGAAACTGAACAACTTTTTGACGTGCTTTCCTGAATGTGTTGACTTTAATTCTACTACAGTTAGTAATGCTTGTATTCCATTTAATCAACTGGATAAGCAGGAAATATAAACATAAATTAAGAAGGGGCAACATAAAAAGTAAGGTTTCAAGAGGATACCCAGAACAAGTTAACATTGAGCCTTCATGTATTATAAATGGGAAGTGATTCCATAGTAGCATCATGAAAAAGATCTATGTTGACCCAAAAAGATGATCCATGAACTCTGGTATTCTCTTCAAGATTATTAAGGCCTGGGAGGTTATTGTAATGAAGGCCTCTCCTTTTTCAAGCAATGTCTTGTTTTTAATAAATAAAAAATCAAGATGAGTGAATAAAGAGATCTGAACAAAGAGCCTCCAGCAAAATGAATGGAATGAAAAAACAAAATGATTAAATTATTTAGAATGAAATGACAACTGAAGGGACTGGAAGGAGTAGTTTTAAGATATGAATCATAGGGGTATGTCAAAGAGTGCAATTCAAACAAGTGTTATAAAATGCCGTGAGACTGTGTAACTGGAGAAGTGTTAAAATATCGGTGTAGTTTCCTTATAGGGTGGCTGTATGAATTAATACATTTGTGAAGTTTTCATAATTGCTTGATGCTTGGAAGAATGCTCTTATTGCTGCCCCATGCAAAGGAAAGGAGGGCAAGAGTTATCATTAATTTGGAAAGTGTTTCTGAGAAGATATTTGGCAAATACAGAATGCAAGATACCACAATGAAAAGAATTTACTGCATATTTACTGAGTTATAGAAAGAATATAACACAAATAGGCTTGAAATGTGGAATATAGAATAAAGAAAATATGGCAATTTCACAACGAGTGTTGAAAGTTTTTTAATGTGATATGAACAATATATGATGGAAGTAAAGCATTTTTACAATAAATTGAATGCTTAGTTCTTCAACACTGAGCAGCCAACAAGTCAAGAATGTTTGATGTCTCCCTTTGATTATAAAATGTATTTATGGATAAATTTATAAGGAATATTTGTGTTGGTTGGTTGGGGATTTGAACGTATGTGTACTTTCCTTTGCAAATTGATGATGTTGACTGAGAAGTCAAAAGATTTGTAGCAAATGATGGATCTTATGATGGAATGAGGAATATGAATCTAAAACTAATACAATATATAAAAAAATGGTGTTCCTAAGTCTTCTTCCTATCTCCCTGCTTGGGAAATCATCTGGTTTATACCCTGTGGAAATATAGAAAAATTCTTTGGTAGTTTTGTGCGGAAACTATTTCAAAAATACTTCTGTCAGTGGAAGTAAGCTCAAGTCTATGTTAGTTTTTCAGGAAAAAACCACATACACACAAACTTTCTCTTCATGTGTTTGTATATATTATTATTTATTAATGCATGAATCAGATTTATTAGCAAATCAACTTAGAAAGATTCTAATGTTAAAAACAACATTCAACATAGTATAAGCCAAAACAAAGTGAAAACATGACAGATAAAACATTGTCACATTGATAAGATCTCTTCTCCCTTCCCTCATTCCTGGATGAACCAAGGGACCCAGAGCCATTCCAGTTTCAGCAATAAACATTTCTCTTCCAATCCAGATTCTGATAGCTGTCAGTTATTGAGACATGGCTTTAACAGCATTACTTGGTCAGTTCAGGATTGAGATAAATAATTGAATATCAACAGCTAAAAATAGATAAATGTTAAGGCTGCTGGTTGGCTATCTGCAGATACAATAAAAATGGAAAAATAGCCACATTTTGCCCCTTTTATCATCATCATGTAATAATGTATGCTCTTACAAGTGTGGTGTTCAGTTAGAGTCATCATTTCTTATCCTCTAGTGGCACTAACATATTTCTTCTGTCATTTCAACCCTGAAAGCTCCTCAGAAAACCACAGAGCTTCCCATGATTGATGAATTGCCACACAAGGGCAGATTAGAGTCCCCAAAAATAAATGTCTCAGAGGCTCCACCCGCCAACCAGCAGCAGAATCAAGGAAGTTGGGTAGGGATGTCACTGAGCATTAAGGAAACTATTATACCAGCAAGAAATACAGCTGATCACAAGAGCCAAACTTCAACCAGTTTTACATTTGATTCTTTGGTGCAATGCTTGTAAAAGTCATGAGGACGTTCCTGATGACCACAGATACTCCACCAATTGGCTGCTCAAATGTAACCGTTTAAAACTTAAGTGAGTAGCTTTCTGTAAGGAAACACCATCTTCTGGCCCCGCCCAGGTCTCGGTCATATATAGCAGGGTGACCTTTTGCAGAATAAGATCATAGATGAGGGCAGTGTTATTACTATACAAACTGAGAGGTCAGAGCCATGGAAGATCTGGGGTTCTGGTCTCAGGGCTGAACATTGGGGGTGAAAGATAGATGCGTTTTCATCTTCTCTGCTTTGTCTGAGAGCAGATTGCCTCCAGATTCCCACTATATCTATCTCACCCTGCTTGTTATAAGCAAGATCTTACTGCTGCCATCTCATCCCCAGCCCTCCCTCTTCTAGGAAATAGGAACCATCAAATAACTAACTAGATCAATTTCCCAATAATATTAGGATATGTTGGGATACAATATGATATGATATGATACCATGATCGATAAATGATCTTTAGCTTCTGCTGCACATTTGAAAAAGCTGGTCCATTGTTGGATCATTATCACTGGGTGCTTTATCTGAGCTGCAAAATTCAGATGTCCAGTAGGAGACAACAAAACCTGCATAACCTTTTGCTTCCATTTTGTGACCATCCAGAAATTTGCAGCCCAGATTCCGTAGTCCTATTGTTGCTATTGAGATCAGTCTGGTCATTTAAGCTAGAGCCATTTTAGTTGGTAAATCATTTACCAAATGAATGATTAATTGCTCCAATTCAAAACTGGGGCAAATTGAAAGAGTCCAATGTTGTCTGTTCTTGAAGTTCCTGAAATGAAAACTCTTTTAAAGCTAACAGCGGTTATATAATAATAATAATAATAACAAGTTTTTTATCATTCCTCTTTAGACTGAAATTGTGAAGTTTCAACAAATGCCAACATCATTTATGGCTATTTTCTGAGACTGGGATAATGTTAGTGACTCAGATGATATCTCTGGACAACAAATGTACTTTTAGTTCTTAAATAATCTCTAAGGCTCTTTTGCAAAGGACAAGTGACATGCTCCTTCCAAAGATTTAATTTTTGTAATAGCTTACATGCAAAGATAAAAAGAGAAAAGCAATAGGAAAAGAATTCTGAACTTTTCTTGCTCATTGGAGGGCCGATTCAAATTGCAGGGGCTGATAATTGGTTGATAATCTTGAATAAAAACAGCCTCATTTATATGGTAATGTTCATTCTTGACCTCATCATTTGCAAGCAGACATGATAATTACAAGGATTTAATTTCCAACAGTGAATAGGATTCTGATTTTGATCCAGATCACAAATTGCAGAGATATTGAACTCCACTAGAAAGAGACTTTATTTTACCTTCCCTGATTAATTGTTCTAGTGTTGCACTGAAACGGAGACCATTTCGACATATTAATTCCTCATAATTGCATTTAATACTTAAATCATTAATACAGTCTCTGAGATAATTTCTGAAACTCTGAATCTGTTAAAATATGTACGCTAAAGCTTAATTTGAACATGAAAATGAATGTTTTCATTAAGATCACTGAACTTTCATCCTGATTAGACCAATGAATGTTTTTTAAAAATTTATTCTCTTTTACTCTTGTCATTACTGTAGCCTCTTTCATCATTACAAAATTTGCAGTAGAAATTATCTAAGTAAACAGGTAAACAATAGCATGTTTCGAAGTCTTATTCTGGATCTGTTGACTTTGTTGGTTCTGAGGACTGAGAAGATTCTTAGAAGTTGTCAAACTCTATTGGTTAATTGGTCCGTCAGGCACATGGAATCTCTAAATGTATCTTGGTATTTTCCATATGGGTAAGCTTAAGGACACAAGAACTTTCTGATTTTCATCCACTGAGAAGCAAACATTTTAAAATAAAAGATTAATACCAGTTCTTATCTGAAGTTATAACAGATATTATGGAAAACCAAACCATTCGCTGCGCAAACACACAAAACTTTTAAATAATATTTATAATTATTTTTATTTCAAACTTTCCAGACTGATTTTCTCTGCTGGTTTCCTTTTGTTAAAGCTGCACCACTAGTGCTTGAAACAACATAACCTTTTAAAATATCAGCTTTCACTTTATGATAGAAACTGAGGGCCTCTGAATAGTTGTGATGCAGTTTAAAAGCCATTATTAAATACTTGCTTTGCCCTGTTCAATGCTTTAAATTAAACAAGTGGCATTGTTCCCATTTATGTTTCCGGAAGTTGCAATCTGCACAATGATTGCACTAACATTTTATTTAATTACAATTATTGATTTATTTATATTTTGCCAAGTTTTTAGAGCTCTGAAATAATAAAAACACAAAACAAAAACACCAAAGCACTATGTGACAGTATATCTATACTCAGACCTTTAATTAAAAGTCTTAATACAAAGAGATAAAGGAAGGAGGATGAGAATGAAGCGATTATTATTATTTCAATGAATTGTTTATGGGAAGTTTCTCCACAATTTGGATTGTGAACTCCCCTTTCCATTTCCCTGTTTCTAGGCTTGCCAAACTTTTCAATTAGAAAAACAGCTGCTCATTGTTATAAGAAGGACTTCACTGCTCTGTCTTGAAGGATGAAGAACAGTCTGTCCTCTATCCCAGCGGATATATCTTTGGAATGCATTCCTTGATATGCTGTTTAGTGCTATATCTGGTCTATGAAACTGAAAAGGTTATATACTATTGCTACAATTACCTGGAAGTAAGAGAATTCAACCACTCCTTTATTTTTAAATAGATGAATCTAGGATTGCATTAGTATTATCCAATTAATCTGAAAGAGTGTCAGGGTGCTTAAGATTTCTCCTAGATCCACAGCTTAATTTCTTAAAAAAACAATAAAACAGAAATGGCCTCTCCCAATTGTGACAATGTCACAAGACCTACTATAAACTTTGTCAGAAATGGAAGCTTCTATAGCTCTTGAACCAAATTGTTCTCCAGATAGCACTGCTATAAATTGAGAGGCACGCTTTGCTAATTGGTGTGACATATATATTATTCCACATTTAAACCTAGTCCCCCCCCCCGCCATATTTCTACACACCACATTTTCCACATTAAAACATAGTCTTTCCTTGCAGGAAGGTGTTTGAGCACCCTGATGATTTTGAATGCCCTTGCTTGCACTTTTAATGGCTCTTATATCCTTTTTGAACTGCAGCAAGCAGAACAATATCCAGAATTGCAGATACAGATATTTTCTAGATCCTTGTTTCCCTCCAAAATATCTGCCCAAGATCAAAGATAGATGGAATGGGCTGAATTCAATCATTGCATCAACCATAATGGGCAAGCCATTCTGTTTTTTAAATCATGGATTGTGACTCTGCATATTTACAAGCTCAGCCAGTTATGGTTTGCTCAATACCATGATTTGTTAGCCAACATTTTAAAATTTCTGTTTGAATTCATATATAGGAACTCACATTTTCTATGAGCTCTAGAGAGGAGGAAAAGAAGGCCTCAAAACATGTTACAACTTATAAAAGGAATCTTCTTTATCAAGAAGATTTAAGAAAAGGTATTCAGCATTAAAGGTTAACCCAGAGTCAAATCACTGTCAAAGGTAATTATGAGCCAGTAATGTATATTTTAGTTGATGATAGTTGATCAAAAAGATCTAACTTCATGACCACAAGAACCATTACTGTTTGGTGATCCCTACCACAAATCTTTCCACAACATCACAGGGAATGAAGAATTCTACTATTGTAACACTGTAACCCAAACAGCTTACATTCTCCCAGCTCTATGATCCGTAGGTGAATACAGGTTTACTAGGTAACTTATTCAACTCCTTGTATTTACAGCTTCAAACTCTGGAATGGCTTAACTGCAGTAAGAATATTTAGAAGCATGAGGTAATAGCTGTCTGTCTTAACTGTTAACAGCAGACCCTGCCTTAAATACTAGGAAGATGTTCAAATCCTTTTAGTGTGACCTTTACTGACAATTATCCAGAATGTTTACAAGATGATTTGAGCCGAGGTGGCGCAGTGGTTAGAGTGCAGTACTGCAGGCTACTTCTCCTGACTGCTGGTTGCCTGCAATTTGGCAGTTCAAATCTCAGCAGGCTCAAGGTTGACTCAGCCTTCCATCCTTCCGAGGTGAATAAAATGAGGACCCAAACTGTTAGGGGCAATATGTTGACTCTGTAAACCACTTAGAGAGGCCTGTAAAGCACTGTAAAGTGGTATATAAGTCTCTAAGTGCTATTGCAATTGCTATTTACTTTTGTTATTCTTCAAATCCACTGATGTCTGGGTGAATGTGATGAATTCTAATCCTTTGACCCTCTTTGCCATTCAGTTAATCCTTTCCACTTCTCCCAACTGTCAACTCTCAGCCATATTTCCTTGTTCCCATCAATCCGCCCTTCCACTAACTTTAACATCTCATATACAAACAATTACCTTTTCTCACCACTCCACACCTGACCCTAAGCCTAATCAATGGCGTGTATTTTTCATTAATGGAATAAACTGATTGACAATGTCATACAATACAAGAAAACAACTTAGAATTGTTAACCAGTTAAATCTATTTAATATTGCAGTCATATCTTTAAAACAAATCCAGAAATGCTTTCAGACCAGACACCAAATGTTTGTTTCTCTTCATTTTCACACCTACAAAACAATATCTTGCAACGACAATTCTGATTAATATTTACACAAAAATCAAGAAATACAGGGACATAGTTAGCAGTGGCTTGAACAACGCTATATTTATAATCCATTGAATATTTTTATACACATGATCACTCAACTTTCTTGCTCATTTAAAGATCTTTCTATTCCAAGGTTTTATCAAGATGAGAAAACAACAAAATTCATCAATCGTGCTGCATGCTTAGCATGTGTTCCTCTCACACTGTCCAAAGATCTAAACATATTCAAGCTGAACCTTTTTCACAACTGAAATGGCAAGTAAATGAGTCCTTTGTCAACTTCATCTACAAGTAATGGTGCCATACTGTTGTGCTTTCATTTTAGTTTTTAGTGGAAGATTTAATAAAAAAAGATTATTTTTTAATTATTTTTTATTTTTGCCTGAAAATGGATTCCTATCAATTTATATTTCATTTCCAGTTTCTGCTATAAAACATCATTTTATAATAAACACACTTGTAAGTGAATCATAAGCTTCCTAACAGACAGGAAGCAGCAGGTGAAGCTACGCAGAATCACATCTGATATCTGTACAATTAGCACAGGGCCCCCCCAAGGCTGTCTCTACTTCTCTTCTCCCTATATGCCAATGACTGCCTCTCAAATGATCCATCTTTTAAAATACTGAAGTTTGCAGATGACACAACAGTGATTGGTCTCATTCGAGACAATGATGAATCCGCATACAGACAGGAGGTTGTACAATTTGCCTTGTGGTGTAACCAGAACAATCTGGAACTGAACACACTCAAAACCGTAGAAATGGTGGTAGACTTTAGAAGAAACCCTCCCATACTACCACCTCTTACAATACTAGACAACACAGTATCAACAGTAGAGACCTTCAAATTTCTAGGTTCTATTATATCACATGACCTAAAATGGGTTTTTGATGTTAGCCTAACATCAAAAATGTCATCAAAAAAGCACAACAAAGAATGTTCTTTCTGCACCAACTCAGAAAGCTCAAACTGCCCAAGGAGCTGCTGATACAGTTCTACAGAGGAATTATTGAGTCTATCATCTGCACCTCTATAACTGTCTGGTTTGGTTCTGCAACCCAACAGGACAGACACAGACTTCAGAGGATAATTAGGACTGCAGAAAAAACAATTACTACCAACCTCCCTTCCATTGAGGACCTATATACTGAACGAGTCAAAAAAGGGCTGTGAAAATATTTACAGACCCCTCACATCCGGACATAAACTGTTTCAACTCCTTCCCTCAAAACGACACTATAGAGCACTGTACACCAGAACAACTAGGCACAAGAACAGTTTTTTCTCAAATGCCATCACTCTGTTAAACAAATAATTCCCTCAACACTGTCCAACTATTTACAAAGTCTGCACTACTATTACTAATAACCTTCTCATCACTCCTTATCACCCACCCCCTCCCACTTGTGACTGTATGACTGTAATGTTGTCGCTTGTATCCTTACGATTTATATTGTTTCCTAGTATGATTTGATTACTTATTGTACCCTATCACTATTATTAAGTGTTGTACCTTATGATTCTTGACTCTTGATGAATGTATCTTTTCTTTTATGTATACTGAGAGCATTTGCACCAAGACAAATTCCTTGTGTGTCCAATCTCACTTGGCCAATACAGAATTCTATTCTATTCTATTCTATTCTATTCTATTCTATTCTATTCTTCTTAATTTACCTTCAATAGCTAACATCTTACTGTACAGGTGATCCTCAATTTACAACTGCAGTTTAGCCTAGAATTTCCATCATAGGTTGGTGCAGTCATAAAGCAAGTCATCACATGACCGTGCCTGATTTTATGACCATTTTAGTGCCGTTGTTAAGCAAATCCAGCTTCCCAATTGACTGTTGCTTGCTGGAAAATGGCTGGATAGGTCACAATCACAAACATGTGACTGAAGGATACTGCAACTGCTCGTAATTGTGAGTCAGCTGCCACACACCCAAATTGTGATAATCTGACTCTAGGGTGGTGTCATGGTCCTAAGTGTGAGGACCGGTCATAAATAACTTTTTCCAAGGCCATCATACCTGTAGATTCTTCCCATCAATAGAAAGATTACTAGTATGACTTAGGATATTGAGAAATGTAGTAATTAGTAAAAGGTAAATGAATGTATTGAGTTTTCAAACTAGTATTCTTCTTGGAACAATTATTGTAGCCACAACATATATAAGGTCTAATTTAATGACCATTCGAAGGTACAACGACACTGAAAAAAGTAACTTGTGGCCATTTTTTCACACTTATGATCACTGCAGCATCCCTATGATCATGTTATCAAAATTCAGATGCTTGGCAACAGGCTCATGTTCATGAACGAGTGTCCTAGGGCCATGGGATCACTTTTTGTGAACTTCTGACAAGTAACTATTTTACTTAGCAACAGAAATTTTGGGCTCAATTGTGATTGTAAGTTAAGGTCTACCTGTATTTCAAATAGTACATTTTTAAGGTTTACATTCTACCATCCCTGGCCATCTGTCCTCTATTGAAACTGGTTTTTTTTTAAATGCTACTTCTGCTATTGCTCTAATCCCTGTGTACAGTACTGTATAGCCATACCCTTCTCACCCAGTAAAAGTATTCTAAGCTTTTAAAAAGTAAGTCTTCCTTAGATTCAGTTCCATAATTGATGGATTCATAGAGATGCCCACCTAGCTTCTTGGAAGCTTCATGGAATGTTTTGTCACTGCCTTCATCCAGGATATTTTTCCACTTCCCTGACTATTCGACAATCCAGGAATGTTCTGGTGGTCTCCCATTCAAGTAGTAATAAGACCCAAGCGAGATAAGCTAGAAGCTGCTGTCTTAGGCTTTTTTTGCATGTATTTTACCTGGAAAGGCAGATAAGGCAGGCTCAAAAAGTCAGCACCCTCCTAAGCATACCCATGTCCTGCAAATCTGTTGGAGATCTCCATTTTTAAAATCTGTATTCATGGTGACCTAACCCTAACCCTAAGTGGATTTCCTCCCAATGGGATTTTCCCTAGTAATGTATTTTACCTAGTAATGTAGATAAGGCAGGCTAGAAAAGTCAGCACCCTCCTAAGCATACCCATGTGCTGATTCCATTGGTGATGCCCATTCTGCTCTCTGGATTCACGGTGATGCCCATTCTGCTCTCTGGATTCACGGTGATCTAATCCTAACCCCCCCAATTGGATTTTCCACCATGTATTTTTCAATCCACCATGTATTTCATCATTAAATTTAGATAAGACATACTGGAAATGTCACTGCCCTCCTAAGTATTTCTATGCTCTCCCAATCCATTGGCGATGTCTGTTTTGCTATCCGAATACATGGTGACCTAACCTAACCCTAAGTGTATTTTCCCCAATGGGATTTTTCCATATATTTTAAAAGGAAACGTACATAAGGAGGCTTAAATAATCAGGGCCCCCAAACCATATCCATGTACTCTGAAAAATGTCCATCGCAAACGGATGCGGAGTGCAGGGTATACTAGGAGGGCATTGACTTTTCAAGCCTGCCTTATCTATTTTTCCTGGTAAAAGTCATGGGAAATCCCATCAAGAGAAAATCTATTGGTATTAGGGCTTGGTCACCATGAATTTGGACAGCAAAATGGACATCACCAATGGATTCGGAATGCATGGGAATGCTTAGGGGGTGCTGAATTGTCAAGCCTGACTTATATAAATGTGGAACAAGAACTACCTGTACTTCCTGTACTGTGAACTCTAATCTTGTTCATCTTGCACTCCAAGATGCCATTTGCATGTTTGAAGCTATAGCATATTGTTGGTTTCTGTTTAATGTGTGGTCTGTGAAGATACTGAAGTCTCTTTCACATTTACAGTGCCAAGCCATCTTTTTTTCTCCTCTTATGCTTTGTGCCATACATTTTTCTTGCTCTGATACAATTCTTTATATTTCTTGCGGATAAATTCCATTCTCTTCATTTTGACTCACTGTTCAATCCTCTCTAGTTTTTTATTTTTCTTTCACCTAAAATATGAGCTACCTTTCCCAGCTTTGTGTCCTAAATTCCCTTTACTTCCTCATCCAAGTCATTGATGAAAATGCTGAAAAGCAGAGGACTCAGGGGAAAACCCTCTGGTGCTCCACCCTATGTTTCTTCCCAAAATGGAGAGGAAAGAAAGGGTGCCATTGATCTTTCAGTGTGGTCATTCAGCCATCAGTAAACTCATCTAAGCTCATTTAGCTAACATTTTATTGTTCTATTAAGGAGAATAGGCAAGCTTGCCTTCAGAAGTTGTGGGTGCTTCATCACTGGAGATTTTTAAGAAAAGACTGGATAGTCACTTGTCTGAAATGGTATAGGATCTCCTGCTTGAGCAGGGGCTACACTAGAAGACTAGGTCTCTTCCAGCTCTATTCTGGATTCGATTTCAACTATAATGAAGCATTTTGGACCAGAGTTTGCTGACATCTAGATAAACTGTATCAGCATTCCTCTGATATACTAAATTGGTAACTGCATCAAATAAATTGCCAAAGTTAACTTGACACAATTTGATGGGCACATACTTAGGCTGGCTCCTGGGTTCATTGCAGCATGCCTATCCATGTTATCACAAACTTGTTCTGCAATAACTACAGATCTTACCCAATACAGGTATCAACCATCCCACTTTCCCCCTTCTTTGAAGAGGTATGGGGGATGAAGAACCTGGCTGGAACAAAACTGTTAATGGTCTCATTTAATTTTTTTCTTCTCTAATTGTCAGCACTATGTGAAGTGTTACACAAATACTGAATAGTTTCTTCCATAATTAAGAAACCGGAAGCAGGCATGTCTGGCTTTTAGGGAAATAATATATAAAGAGCAGACTCTTAAGCAAAGTGAGAGAGTGCTGTAGCTTATTGGGCATCGTCCATGTAGACTGGACATTTATGACCATAGTTGGAGGGGGAATAAACTGCTGAAGACCAGCAAGAGGAAGTATCTGAGAGAAATCAATGGAGTAGATTGGCTGGTGGAAAAGTTTATTCACTTAAATTAGCTAAACTCTCTCTTACCCACTTCCTGAACACCCATTTAGAGGACAAGATTACCAGAGATCTGCTACTGTAATTGGATAGGTAACAAGAGAACGCAAAGCTAAAGTTCCAACAAATTGAAAACATTAGACGGAGTGGACAACACTGAAGTAATTTTATCTAATACTTAGAAAGGCAGTCTAGATACTGGGAAAACTAGTTTCCAGTTTTTGTTTGTTGCTAAGCAGCCCCTCTAGGTTGTATTTTTCTCCTGCAAGAGTGACATAGCTTAAAAAACATTTAATCAATAACAAATAGTAGTCCTAATTACATATAAAAGCTCATTTGAGTTGCTCTTTGTTTTGTATCATGCACTCCTGTTAGCAAGCAACTTGAGAACAAATAATACATTCCACGCATTGTGCTGTGTTCCTGACACCATACAAAATTTCAGGGAAATTTTTTTACAAGTTCTCTTTGATAGAAAGAATACTGAAGACCTTCACAATACTTTATAATATGTATTAATTTATAAAAGCATAGACTGAAAGAAGAAGGTACTGCATATGGGCAGGCCATGCTAGCCCAAAGCAGCAACGTTCTCCCAACTGTCAGAAATGGTGTAGGGTCTCCTGCTTGGCAGGGGGTTGCAGTAGAAGACCTTCAAGGTCCCTTCCAACTCTGTTAATCTGTTAAACCTGTTAAACTCCCCAGTAATGCAGTTTCCTCAAATTGATGAGAAGGGTGTGCCCATGAGAAACCACAGCCAGTTTCCTAGAAACGTCCTACTCTGCCTACTCTGCCTACTCCAGAACTGCCTCTAATAAAATTTAACATGCATGAAGTGGTCCTTGTATGACACTTTTAGCTATAAGGCATCCTAATCCCTTTCTCTATCTAGGCTCCACTTTCACTTATTTAGTATAATAGAAGAATTTGTCGGCAGTGCTCTGTTTTAGGCAGTCTATAGTAAATGAACTATATAAATCATAGTTGGCACAAATAGAAGTGTAAGAAATTAAATCAAATTAATAAGTCATGTAGTACAGCAAAGTGAGTAATATTAATTGATCTCAGGTTTGACATTTAGCACAAAGTCAATCCCAAATTTGAATTCAAAAGATCTTCAGGGTAACTGTTGCTGTGAAAATATTTTAATTTCTTAGTAGGCAGTTCACAATCTGCAAAATAAGCATAAGATTGTGATCCAGATTAAAGGAATATATTTGGAACACTTCTAGGAATTAGGCTATATAAACTTATTTCCTTACTAAGACATTTTATGAAGTTCTGCTCTGTGTCAAATACACATTGGGAAAAATTAGCATTATTTACATATGGCATTAAGATAATGACAAGTTTGATTTTATCTAAATAAGACACATTTCGTAAGTATGGATATTTAGTTCACAAAATGGCTTTTATACGTAGAAAAATCAAGAGGAAAAAAAGAAATTCAAGAAATTAAGCATTCTAGAGAAGAAATTAATTTAGAGAAAGAATTACCCTTAACTTCTTGAAACATGGCTGTTCAAAATGAGTATAGCATATCAGTTGCTTGAGAGCAGCTGAAATCTTAACACCTTGGATTGGGTTGAATTTCTTGGGAGTTTTCTGATACTGCTGAATTATATTGGACCTAGTCCACAAAAGCTTTCATTCACTAGCTATATATTTAACTTTTGGACCTAAAAAAATCAGAATCTGGAATTATTTTTATTAAAAAATCATAATTGCAAGTTTGCATATTTTCAAGATTTTGAGTTGGAAATCATATTTAATAGGGTCAATGCTCAAACATTATGATAGATCTAACTTAAGAGTTCTATTGAACTAAACCTAAATCCCAGTGAATTTCACAGATACCCTCCTGCAATTTTCTTGGCAACTGTACAGAAGAGGTTTACCATTGTCTTCCTCCAAGAAGTTTTTTTGACCTCTGAATCCAGCCTATATCCCTGATACACCATAGAGGTTTTTTATCCAGTACTAACAAGTATTAATAGGTAAGTGGTAGACATGATTCTGCTTAGCTTCTGAAGCTGGACAAAGACAGCCAGGGCTACTTGCATAAACATTTTTGCAAATCACAGAGCATATTATACCAACAGCAACAATGTAGTTGCAAATGATATGTCTCAATACAGGATTGCATAATTATCTCAGTACATAACATAGGAAATTCAATGAGATTTAGGTTTAACTCAAAGAAAACTTTTTGTAACAACACTATGTATGTATGTATGTATGTATGTATGTATATATGTATATTTGTTTTAGTTAAAATACATACATATATACATAAATGCTGATTGCATTCTTCCCTATTGGGGTAAGCAACATTATGTAAAGAAAGTAAAAGATAGAAAGTCCCAAAATATCAAGCCATAAGATAGAAAAAGAAAACATAATTAAATCCAGTTTACACCAACAGTTCAGCATATCTCTCCCCATACCTCCTATTCTTGCAAAACATTCTTACTCTGATCATGTCCACACCCTCTATCATTATGTGCCTTCGATAGTTTTATTATATTTATATGCCACCTGAATCCCAGTGATTCTAGACTGTTTACAAATTGTTAAATCATTAAACATGAGAAAGCCACAAAAAGAAAGAAAAATGACAAAACAAAAGGGAAACAAAGAATACAATCTAAAGGGGCTCCACTTTCTGCCACCAAAAGGCTGGGTAAGGAGCCAGGTCTCTGGAAATCTTTAATGCAGGAGTCTCCAACCTTGGCAACTTTAAGACTTGTGGACTTCAACTCCCAGAGTTCCTCAGCCAGCGAAGCTCTGGAAGTTGAAGTCCACAAGTCTTAAAGTTGCCAAGATTGGAGACCCCTGTTTTAAAACACTAGAAGGCCAGAGTGATTTGAATTTGGGGAGGAATTTTATTCCAGGTGGAGGGCATTGCTGGAGAAAGCCAGTTTCTGGGAGCTAGGGAGATGTTATTGTTTAATCAAAGGAATATAAAGCACATAACCCTGCAGTATCAAATTGGTCAGGCAGATACCGTGGTTGTCCCTCAGGTACCTTTATGGGTAACAGGCAGCACTTTGAATTGCACCCAGAAGGAAAATGTCAACCAGGGCAGCTTGTGTAGCAGAAGTGTTACATAGGCATTCTGAGGTATGCCCATCACTGCCTATGCCAGTTAAAGTAGTTGGATGGCCTTCAAGGGCAGTCCAGACAGAGCACCCTGTAGTAGTCAAGCCATGAGATGATTACTTCTGTTTCTTTTGAGGATCTTGTCAAACCACCTTCATTCAGATCTATTGTCTTCCTCTCATTTTCACAGACACGTTATACACACCACCTATGGACAGCCAGTTCATCCTTGGATATCAAATACACTCAAACTTTCTGCTGTTGCAAAGATGGGTCCAGGTGATGTTTGTCACCCAGCTCTGGCTGGCCACCTGCCTTCTAACTGCAGAGTGCTTAAAGAGCTCTTGTAGGCTCTCCTTTCTGACAGTTCAGCATAGAGCATCTGGGCAAAGAGATAGAAGGAAGGAAGGCAGAGAAAAGGGGTGTGTGGCCTGCTCCCTTATTTTTATTTGTCCTGAGAAGTGGTCCCAGGAAGAAAGGTGCTACCTCTTTCCTTGCCTCTCCTCTCTCTTCCTTTGGGGGCTGTGATGAAAGCACAGATGAATGAGGAAATTCAGGGGCTGCTCCTTTACTGCCCTCCCAGAGAAAGCCTGTGAGTAGGCACCTACAGCAAGGAATAGCAAAGCAGGGCTGGGGTCCCCCTCTGCCCTGGGGGCAAGAAAGAAAAGCAAGCGGGCTTGTTGAATAAGTTCCTGCCTTCCCTTGGTTCTCGCTACTTTCCCTTGGAGTAAAGATGTGACTTCAGGAGGTAGCTGACAAATCCTGGGCTTTTCTTTTCCAACCTCAGCAGGAGATGGTTAGTTGAAACTTCTGTCTGGCTACTTCTCCTTAGCCCAATTCATCGCCTTCCCTTCAAAAGGAAATGAGTCTTTGCTGGCGCAGCCTCTTGGAGCAGGATGCCTTGCAGGATCCCAAAGACTCATTTCTGGAGGAGTTTGGGGGAGAGAAAGAAAGACTTTTGCTGCTTTCCTTGTGTGTAGCCAAAAGCAGAAGAAAGAAGAGGAAAAAAGCAGCCCGGTGGCCAGGCAAGGCTCATGAGGTGAGTGGGGCAAGTCCCCACCTGCCCTTTCCCACCTCCCCTCACTACCTCCTGTTGTTCGCAATGTATGTTGTTTGCAATGCAAGTGACGCAAGCCTTGTGTTCCACGGGCCATGTGCGTGGCACAACCTTGTGTTCCCACACAGCCTGGATTAATTGCTTTGGGGGGTGCTTTGGGGGTGACATTTCTCTGCAGACCACCAACATTTCCTCATGGACCACCAGTGGTCCCCGGCCCACTGCTATATATCATTCCAGATAAATGGCTGTTCAGTTTCTTCTTAAAAACCTCCACAACTTCTGAAGGCAAAGCTGTTCCACTGGTTAATTGTCCTCACTGTTAGGAAGTTTCTCCTTAATTGCAGGTGGCTTCTCTCCTTGGTTAGTTTCCATCCATTGTTTCTTGTCCTGCCCTCTGGTACTTTGGAAAAATAAATCGACCCCCTCCCTCTTTGTGGCAGCCTCTCAAATACTGGCTAAATAAAAAAAAAGTAAAAGTAGTCAACTGAAGTCCCCTAATCCGGGACGTGTGCAACATCAGGGGCAGAGAGACACCCTCACCGACCGCGCGTATATCTTGTGGTCTATTGTTTTCGACGGGGACCGAAAGAGGGCACTGTGCCTTTAAGAGCGCTCGTAGCCAGGTTGTTACTCCCGGAGGCTGGAAAGGTGCTGCCGTCGGGGAGAGGCACTCCAGTCTTTGTGCCCATTCGAGCGAAACGGGGGCAGGGCAGGGCAGGCCCGCGATCCCGCTCGGAAATCAGGAAGAGCCGGGCGAGGAGGCGCGGGATCTGGGATCCTCATAAGAAGCAACATGGCGTTTCCCCGGAGCGCTCGGGCTCCTTCTCTGGGCAGGGTTGGAGACTCTTCTCCTCCTCCTCCTCCTCCCAACGCAGTGGCGCCCTAAAAAAAAACAAAAACCCAAAACAACAACAGAAAGAAGCCAAGCCAGTTCCAGAGATGTGAAGGCAAGCTCCGGGGCGAGAAAGCGGCTTGCAAAGCTCTGCTCTTCGTCGAGCCCAGCAAGTGGGATTATTAGTATTATTATTATTATTTTTGCTCGGGGATCCGGATCCGGGCCACCTGTTCCTCCGAGGGCAGCCCGAGCCTTCCGGCGGCGAGCGGAGCTTTACTCCCGAAACGGCGCTGCGCTGCTCCCCTCTGCACTTCGCTCTCGGAGAAAATGGAGCGCGACGGACTTTCCAGCGCGGATCAGGAGCTGATCCGGGAGAGCTGGCAGAAAGTGGGCAACAGCCCCCTGGAGCACGGCGTCGTCCTGTTCACCAGGTAGGGCAAGATAGGTCGCCAGACCGGAGGGCGCAGGTGAGGGCTCTTGAACGAGAGAGAGAAGGGAGGGGAGGATTGTGGTCGCCGCGTCTGGTTTGAGGCTGGGCATTTTAAACATCATCCTCATCCTCAGCGAACTTAATTCAAAGCTCCCTCCGCCAGAAAAGTACCCTCGTGGATTGACCAGCCGCTGACTTGGGGTTAATCCTGCTTGTGCCTTGGTTCCCTTCCCATTTCCCTTCTTAAACGTAATTCCTCCGCCTCTAAATGCCTTTTCGAGGCATCTGTTCCCTGTTCAGTGCCCTCCAGATGTGCTGGATTATCATCATCAGTTCTAATAAATGATTGTGCTGGAGAGGATGAGAATCGAGAGGTAGTGCTCTATTTGGGAGCACCACATGGGGCTTTGGTTGCTGGACAAAGGTTAGACACCAAGCTGTGCTTTTCATCTCTTAGCTAGCTGGGAGCAGGCTCCCTTTTCTGTTTTTTCCCATGCCTTGGTTCTTGAGTGTCTTATCTCCTCATTCAAATAACTATGGCTGTGTGCATGGGAAGCTAGCAAAACAAAACAAAAAGTCTGGGGGAAAAAACAGAAACTGTTCTTCACATCTCCCATGCATTTGTGCGTTTGCTCCACTGTTTGATTTTAGAGCAGGATGCACAGTGGAGAGAACTGCCTGGCTAAATTCATATAAATGACAGCAAATCTTCAAGAATAAGGGTTATAAGAGAATGGAGATAGATGGTTTTAACCACTTTAGAGCTTTAAGATAGAGGACATTCTATTTCCATGCTGTGTTCTTAAACTGAGGAACATACAAGCACAAGGTGTAGGGACTCACCCATTTGGGCAGGTTTAAAAATGCCAGTGGTAAATTTATGGAGGATGTGAGGCTCCAGGAGTATGTCCAGCAAGAGAGGTGGACTTAAGTTTCAATTATGGTGTCTGGGAACTTGAGTAGGAAGGAAAAGGAGGTGGGGGTTGCATAAAAAACTTGACGGCTTGTGCACTTCTGCTGGCATCTGTGATGAAAATGGAACCCTTCATCAGATAGGCACTTGGGCTGATCCAGAGGAGCATTGTTTAAATCTTGCTATGTCAGTTGAAGAGATTCTCATACTATGGTCCTTGCATCCTTTGTAAAGAATAGTACTTTTGTTCTGGGACTGATTAAGTGTAATAACTAATAGCATTTTAAGCCCTCCTTTTTCCTTGAGTAATAGCCTTACCAGAGACCTAAAAAGTAATGGAGCCCAGATATTTATTGGAAAAAGTGTTGGTCCCTTACAAGAAGATTGCCCTTTGCAAATTCTGTGACTTTGAGTCCGTTGTTGTCCAGCCTACCTCACAGGATTGTTGTTGCGGTGGTGGAATAATGGAGGATGGAGTGATAGTTGTACCACTTTTCCTTCTAGAGGAAAGGCAGGAAATAAATTAACATGTGAATTGTGCAGAATATCAGTTGTAGATTTTCTTTTTTTGTGGATCAGTATAAAGATGCATTTAAAAACAAAACCATGGGTTTTGTTTATGAAAACACATGTGTATCTATCTGTATGTGTATGTATACAAGATTGTGGAGTATTTCTTTTTTTCTTTTTTCTTTATTTTTATTGCATTTTTTCAAGGATACAAATCTCTTTTACATTCTTTACAACACTGTGTCATTGATGTTACACATACATTTACACACATAAAGAATAGAATAGAATAGAATTCTTTACTGGCCAAGTGTGATTGGACACACAAAGAATTTGTCTTGGTACAAATGCTCTCAGTGTACATAAAAGGAAAGACACATTCGTCAAGAGTCGAGAATCATAAGGTACGACACTTAATAATAGTTATAGGGTATAATCAATCAAATCATACTGGGAAACAGTCAATATAAATCGTAAGGATACAAGCGACAAAGTTACAGTCATACAGTCACAAGTGGGAGGGGATGGGCAATAAGGAGTGATAAGAAGATTAATAGTAATAGTAGTGCAGACTTTGTAAATAGTTGGACAGTGTTGAGGGAATTATTTGTTTAGCAGAGTGATAGGAATATATATATATATATATATATATATATATATATATATATATATTCGTAGATTTTCACGGGTAAAGGTATGTAGGTCTTGGTGTATTCGGGTCTTGTCCCGTGTAAGATTGAGAATACCTTGGTGACATTTTGACGAGATCCCACTCGCCATCTTCAGGCTGGTGTCTTTGGCTTTGTGCTTCTGCCCTTTGTGCTTTGCTGGCAGAAGCACAAAGCCGAAGACACCAGCCTGAAGATGGCGAGTGGGATCTCGTCGAAATGTCGCCAAGGTATTCTCAATCTTACACGGGACAAGACCCAAATACACCAAGACCTACATACATACATACATACATATAAAATCAGAGTTGGAAGGGACCTTATAGGTCATCTAGTCCAACCTCCTGCACAAGCGGGAGACCCTACACCATTTCTGACAAATGGCAGTCCAATCTCTTCTTGAAGGTCTCAAGTGATTGCGGAGTGTTTCTATTGATTATTTAATGGATCGTTACTGGCATAGAGATTCTTGGAAATGCTCCCTAAAAAGAAGCTTCAGAATACAACATTCCCTACCACTGAAAAAATGTAAAACTTGCACTCACTACAGGGTTATCATGTCCAAAACAGTTCCTTTAATAAGCAGGCAGAAGAGAAAGAACTGCTGAAATATGAAATCCATGCTGAAGGTGAAGAAGCAGTTCTGTAACTGTGCATTGGAGACTAAATTTGAGAAGTGTGATACACTGATGAGGCATTGCACAATGTCAAATCCTAAGAAATAGGAAAAAATTAGCATATAAAAATGCAACATACTAATGAACTAGCCAGGAAGTCCTTCTGTAATTCACTCTTCTTCCTGAAACTCTAATTGCATTTTGCAATTTTAGGAAGGACACTGTCGCCAGAACAGATAACTATCTATAATCAAAATAACCAACTCAATCACAAGAAATAAGATTCTTCTGGACTTCAGAAACCAGTTCTGAAAACAATTTCCTGGCCTTGCTTATAGAAATACATTCAAATCCAAAGATTTGCAATATACCTTTTTTAAAAGGGAAAATATATCAAGAACTAATCAAAAGAACTGCATCAAAAGGCAATCAATATAAAAAGGAATCAATTATTCCCAAGGCATGGGAGGGGTGGTTGTTGCTTCAATATTGTGTGTTTTTGTGTGTGTGTGTGTGTGTATTACCCAAGCCAGAATTTGATTTCTTATAATGTAAAAATGGGCAAAATGTGTGCACATTTCATGTAAATTGTAATATAGATGAATTATGAAGAATCTGAAAGAATGAAACTAGCCTACTTATTAGTGATATAAAAACGGATGGAAATTATTTTAAATTATTTAAAAACACGATCAATTTAAACTACAGTGAGAATATATTGTAAAGCTTGAAATATTCAAAATAATTAAGCTAGTCCAATTATTAGTGCTGTAAAAGCTGATGGAGACAGCTATGAAAAATACAAGTGGATTCTTTCATACCTGAACATGATAAAGTTAAAGTTAAAAAGTTTCTTTTAAAGTGTAAAACTGGAGTTGCATTGACACACATTCTACAGAGAGTACAATATACAGTTGATCTTATAGTTTTTAAAGTTTTAACTTGCAAATATCATTAAAAGTGACTAATATAATCCGGTGGTTATGAAATTATACATTTGGGAAATTGAAAACCAGGCTTTGTATTCCAAGGCAGTTATTTTCTAATTTTAAAAAATCCTTACAAAAAAACTCAATCTGGAAAGAATCCAAATTAAGCCAATTTCTATTATCTTCTGGCACTTTGATCCCTGAAGCAGTTTAGCAGACGCTCTTCTCATGATTTGTTATGTTTCACATTTCTACTATCTGAATGGATAGAATTCAGTTTTGTTCATCAGTAATGTAAGGAAATTCTTTAAAGGGTGAAATTTGTCTGCTTCATAGCCAACGTTTTTAACTGCCAATACAGTTAATGGAAATATATTTTTCCACTTAATGTTTCAAATGTGCATCAAATGCAAATAATCAGCCCACGCATCCTGGAAACCATGGATAATAACCATGAATATCAAAATATATAGCACATTTACATATGGATTTCATATTGGTGGAAGGATTTTTCTAGCAAGGCAATCATAATATATATATACTGTAATTAAATGACTTTTTCAGTTTCTAATCTCAAAGAATGGAGGCTGATTTTTACTAGAGTTTACCAGAGCTGAAACTTCTGGTGTCTTAAATATTGATGCAAGGATATGTCTTTTTGTGTAATTTATGGAAAAGAATTGGAAAACAAAAACAGTTTATAATAAGGGATACAGAAATCTAGGATTAATATAAATTGATCGGGGCCATACAGAAAAACCATTTTATTTCTTTCAGATGCTCCAGGGTTTAGTTTAAGTTAGGCTGTAGAAGAGGAACTTGTCTTTAATTTCCTAGGGTATTTATAGAGCCTATAAAATATCAAAATGCTCTTGATCATATTTGAATGTCTCTTTTGTAGCACTAAATATTGCAACTAACTCATAGAAAGTTTAGGTGTTAAGGTATCTGGGATAGAGAAGGAGGAATTTTAAACAGTATTTTATGCTTTAAGCGATAACAGCATGTGCTTTTTAGTAAACATCCATAAAAACAAACTTTGTAGACTTGATGAAATGCAATATCAACAGCCAGCAAGAGAAATATGCATGAAATATGTTTCTATAGCCTCTATTTTGGATTTTGGATTTTTTTGCTACCAAGTATGGCTTCTGTAATTCCGAGGGAGCCCTTCCACATTTACATAGCACTGCAAAGCATATTGGAGATGTTTCTAATTGTTTGTGACATGTCAATCACCCGAACTGATGCCAGGCCTGAACCTTGGGGGCAAGCACAATTAATTCCAGAATCAGTTCTCCAGCAGAGGAAATGGTGCATACAAGAGAGCAGCCGAAGGACGCCTGTCACATTTTGTAACCTGAAGGCTAAGAAGTAGAAAACAGGAAGAAGCAAGTGGGATGTGACCTCTGGAAATTTAAAACAGTTGAGGTTGATTTCAACATCCAAGTAAGATGATTTTAAATTAGCAGAAGTAGTTTACTGACTTTGATTTAATCTATTGTCCTTTAATAAATGCGTTAACCCATCGTTCAATGTGTATATATATATATATATATATATATATATATATCCACATTGAACGATGGGTTAACGCATTTATTAAAGGACAATATATATCAAAATATATATCACAGAATGACCTGAACTGACACTGAATGCACAAAAAAGGATCTTGAGAGTTTTCAGGCTTCCAGATGCAGTGAAGACAACTCCAGCTTCCATGATTGGTGATGATAGCTACTGAAATACTGAAAGTAAGATTGCAATATGATCTAAAGCACAGGAAGAAAATTTCTTGTGTGGAGCTCGTGATTTGTTCTGTAGCCCTGGGCCCAAATTTTTAGTTTTGGCAGTATCAAAGATACTAAGGGGTCAGCTGAATGCTTTAAGCCTCTTAAAACCCCCGAAACAGGAAAGATGAGACCAATTTGGGAGATAAATGATTTTAAGGGGTTAAGTGGGAGCTTTAACATTTAAAACACCTTTAAATTACCAAAAACCTCTGCAAAGACTGCTTCCAGCCACTGTGTGAGTCTGGTGGGGCCACAGAAGAGGACTGTGAGTTATAAGTTGGCCATCGGATTTAACAGACTAACAGAGTTGAAAGGGGCGTTGGAGATCTTCTAGTCTAGTCTTCCCCTCTTCAAGCAGGAGATCCTATACCATTTTAGACAAGTGGTTGTCCAGTCTCATCTTAAAAACCTCCAAACATGAAGCACCCACAACTTCTGGAGGCCGCAACATAGATCAAAGATGCCATCTATGTTAAAATTGAAGAACCTTCTGTCAACAGAGGGAGAGGGACGTGACACCACCTATTTGCTCTCTACAACACAATCCTTTCAGGAGTCCCAGGAAGGTTCCACACCATTTTTCAGTCTGACTCAGGTGACTCTGAGGAGACACGTAAACCCCCAAGTGGCTTCAATGACTCTCAGAGAGCTAACACTGACCCTCAGAGCAGAGTGCTAAAGACCAGATGACTGTAAAGAATATAAATCCTTCCATTCCCCACCAATCAGTCAGAACTTCTTGGATTAGAAATGAAACATTTTCAAGGGAAACAAATCAAGAAGTCCAGTTGCCTTTTGGAAAAGCACCTTTGGGATATTTTCTTGCTTATTTTGACATGCATTCCTAATCTGCATTTTATGCTATTTTTGATAGGGTGGATTGGTTTTTTTTCTTTTTGTGTAAAAGAGGCAAAAAAGAGTTAATTAGTTCCACTTTCATCCTGCTGCTCATTACCTTCTTGCCATTTTTGCCCATTAATGATTTCCAGTTTAACAAATTACTACCTTGAAGAGAGAATGACATATAGTGGCTAAGGCTCCAGTTTCATATAGTGGTTAAGGCACCAGGCTAAAACTGGGAGACTGTAAATTCTAATCTTGCCTTGGGTACAAAGCCACCTGGGTGACCTTGGTCTACTCCCTCTCAGCCCTAGAAAGAAGGCAATGACACTTCTGAAATCTTTCTAAGACAAGGGTCTTCAAACTTGGCAAGCTTAAGACTTGTGAACTTCAACACCCAGAATTCCTGAGCTAACACGACTAGAGGAGGAATTATGGGAGTTGAAGTCCACAAGTCTTAAAGCTGTCAAGTTTGAAGACCCCTGTTCTAAGACAACTGCAGGGACTGTTCCAGGCAATTGCCAAGAGTCAACATTGACCCTCTTCCCCAGGGGTGGGATTCAAATTTTTTAACAACTGGTTCTGTGGGCGTGGCTTAGTTGGTGGGCGTGGCTTGGTGGTCATGTTATTGGCTGGGCGTGGCCAACTCAATATCACTCACATTGAGGCATGCATCTCCTCGTCTGGCCTCTCTTGACTGGGGATGCTGCAACAATCGTAAGTGTGAAAAATGGTCATAAGTCACTTTTTTCAGTGCCATTATAACTTTGAATGGTCACTCCACACAGGCAAAGTATCAGCAAAGGAGGGGAAAAAAACTCCAGAGACGTTCCTGAGACAGGAAGTCTAGTTCTGCCAAGAATGTAATAAGGGTTAACGGAGAGGCAGTTTCTGTAAGCAACACCAGAATGTTCCTTCCTTCCTTCCTTCCTTACAGGATTAGGCCAGTAATTTCTTCTAACAACCAGTTCTCCGAACTGCTTAGAATGTTAACAACCGGTTCTAGAGAATAGGTGCGAACTGGTAGAATCCCACCCCTGCTCTTCCCCCAATTAAGATGAATAGAATAAAATTGCCAGAAAAAAATCTTGGGATGGGCTGAGGTAATGGATTGAAGACAGTTCCATAGGTAATGGCTTTAAAGGCCATAACCTTGTAGGGCTTTAAAGATCATAACCAACACCTTGAATTGGACCAGAAGTAAATAGGTATCTAACACAGCTCACTCATCAGAGGTGTTAAATTTCTTTGTGCCGTTTATTTGACTTTGTGCCAATTTATTTATGTGCATATAATAACGGTATACTGTATACTGATCTTGTAGTTTCTTATGCACCGTCAATAACTAGGAGGGGTGCCTGCTATGTAAACAGGAAGAATGTTCTTGGAAGATTAGTTAATTTATCTATTTAGAGACTGAATAACTAGAGAGGGAGACAGTATTAGAAGGCCACTGTGGATGACATGCATGTGTAAAATCCAACCTGACAATAAAAAGCTAATGAGAATCTGAGGCTATTTCATAGAATGAAAAAGGAAACATTATCCTGCACACATTTTGAAGATGATCCTAAAAGTGCTCTTTGGGATACTGTTGCACATATGGGGCATTTCAGGATCATTTTGGAAGTAGGATGCAGTAAGGGTTTCATCCAATGTTATTAATAGATTTCTGCTTGCATTTGGGGACATTTTCATGTTCATCTCCCCAGTACAGGAACTCCTTGCATCATCTCCAGAGCCTATTCCAGGGTATTTTTTAACATCCACATTGGACAAATACTGGTACTAGTGTTTTAGACTTTGAATAGAATAGAATAGAATAGAATAGAATAGAATAGAATAGAATAGAATTCTATATTGGCCAAGTGAGATTGGTCACACAGGAATTTGTCTTAGTGCATAACAGAGCTGACTTCAATAAGCTAAGAGAGAGACTAGGAACAATTCCATGGATGGATATCCTAAAATGAAAAACAGTTCAAGATGCTTGGGAAACCTTGGAAAACGAGATAATGAAGGCCCAAGCAAAAACAATACCATGGAGAAATAAAAACAAAAGTCACCAGACAAGACTGGCATGGTTACATAAAGAGGGACCAATTGAGGGATGAAAAGGTCAAATGTAAAAAAATATCCAGTGTTGGAGCATTTACAACTTCTTGAGGCAAGTTCCACTGATTAATTGTTCTAACTGTCAGGAAATTTCTCCTTAGTTCTAAGTTGCTTCTCTCCTTGATTAGATTCCACCGATTGCTTCTTGTCCTCCCTTCAGCTGCTTTGGAGAATAGCTTGATTCCCTCTTTTTTGTGGCAGCCCCTGAGATATTGGAAGACTGCCATCATGTCTCCCCCAGGCCTTCTTTTCATTAGACTAGTCACACCCATTTCCAGCAACCATTCTTTGTATGTTTTAGCCTCCAGTCCCCCAAGCATTTTTGTTGCTCTTCTCTGCACTCTTTCTAGAGTCTCAACATCTTTTTTAGATCATGGTGAGCAAAACTGGATGTAGTATTCCAAGTGTGGCCTCATCAAGGCATTATAAAGTGATATTAACATTTCACATGACCATTAACACTTCACGTGATCATTAACACACCCCTGGGTTGTGGATGCTCCATTACTGGAGGTTTTCAAAAGTAGACTGGATAATCATTTGGCTAGAATGGTATAAGACTTTTGGCTTGAGCAGAGAGTTGGACTAGAAGTCCTTTCAACCCTATGATTCTATGAGATGGAAGTATCCATTGCCATTTGGTGAGAGTCAGAATTAAACTGAGCTCTCTGAATGAATGACAAAATGAAGCATGGATGATATTAATATTTGTGATAATAAGAATCTTTTAAGGAAGGAAGTTTACAGTGGCTTTCAGTAAAATAAATCCAGGGAGCAAAATTTTGTTTGGACGTTTTTGTGTGGAAGGAGACTTTGTGTTAGCTATCTTCCAGTGCTTTTGCTAAATGTTATGACTTCCAGGGATTTTTGCCTCTAGATCTTTATCATTTGATGATATGATATGATCTCTCCATATTAAATATACTTTATACTTAACATCCTTTTCCTGATATGCTCAAGAATGTAACGCTACAAATTAAGTCTTGATCTGGTAAGAAGAGAGGTGAGCTACATTAGGAATCCATTGCCTTCTTTGTTTTCTAATATACTGCATATTGTTTACATATATTGTTTTTTGCTTTGTTGTAAACTTCCTTCTCCGTAAGATGAGCAACTATATAAATATTGCTAAATAAATAGCAGACAGGTGGCAGGACAAGGATAGGGCAGAATGCAATTGGGGCACTGTCTTCTTCAAGTCTAGGTTGACTTGAGGAAGGAGAAAGGAAAGCATCTAAAACAGGGGTGTCAAACTCAATTTCATTGCGGGCCGTATCAGGATTGTGTTTGACCTCAGGGGGCTGGGGTGGGTGTGGCCAGGGTGGGCATGGCCAACGTGATGTCACTTGTGTTGGGGGATGCCTGTGGATGAGAGATGAGTGGTGGGGCCCTGTTCTTATTTCCTTTTGAGGTTGAATTTCTGGTTTTCTTGTCTTTTGTGAATGAGTTTTTTTTCCCAGAAGAACTCCATGGATAGCCCATGAGATGGAAGAGAGCAATTGTTGAGCCAAGTTCAAACTGTGAGACTGAAGTCTTACCATCTTATTTGCATGGAAAACAAATAATTAATGGGTGGATATCCTTCCTTATATTTTAGGCTTTTTGATTTGGATCCAGACCTCTTGCCCCTTTTCAAGTACAATTGCAAGAAGTTCTCTACTCCTCAAGAGTGCCTGTCGTCACCTGAGTTCCTGGAACACATTAGAAAGGTGAGGGTTTATAAAATAATTATCCCAACTGGTAAAGTTTATGTTAGGAGGCATACAGCTAGTATAAAGGTGGATTAGATCAATGTAATGATTATTTATAGTGGATCAGCATAAATTCATAACTCCAAATTGTAGAATGCATAAGCATGAAATCTGTGAATTCTTGTCATCCATTTAGCTTCTCATTTTCTAAAAAAAAAGATTGGGGATTTTAATCATGTGACATTGTGACAAATAAGTATTTCAATATAAATCTTTTTATCATGCCCATGGTGGCTTTATGAAGATGTTTCACCTGATCCTTTTTAAACTATAACAATTTATTGTAGTTATTTATCTAAATAATTTATATTGCTGCCCATATTACAACATTAAACCCAAACATTATGACCTGTGATGTTCAAGATAAACAATATACAGTATCCCATTTATAAAACCACATCTACAGCAGAGCTTGCCTAACTTCCTAACTGGGGCAAGAATCACGTCTTCAGAGTATTATGAAAGTCTAACAGGATTAGGGACACCCAGATGTTCAAAGGATGCTGTTCCATAAGGCAGAATACACAACTCCTGGGTTAAACATGATGATATTGTTTTTTGGAAGAGAGCCAGAGGATGTCCACCCTGCTAGAACAGGCAGGTGAGCAGAAAGAATAGGAAAAAGGCAGTAACTTGGCCCTATACCATGCATGGCTTTGTAGATGAGTTGCATCTGAAAGTCTGGTGGGAGTTAGGACAACTCATGGAGCAGCTATGTTAAATGGAGGCATAACTTGGTTAGCTTAGGGTGGAGATGTACAACTGGGTAGCACCAGCATACTGCTCATACTACAACTTATGATGACAGTTGGCCTTGCCTAGTGGCTTCATGTAGATGTTAAAGAGGAATGGCATGAAGGTACAGTCTAGAGGCAGCCCACAAACAGAAGCCTCAGGCTCAATTTTTTCCTGCTCCAACACCAACTGGAATTGGCCTTGAAGAAAGGAGGAGAATCAGTGTTACACAGTGCCTCCTACTCCCATTTCCTTGAGCCAGAAGGATATCATGAGGGAAGATCAATCTCCATGCGCTTGCCTCTTTCCCTCTCATTTCTCAGAGCGTTAGGCACCTGCAGCCTTTCCTCTTGGTCTGATTGCATAAGTGGGCAGACGCTACCTAGAGAAGAAGGTCATGAAGGGAACTATTACCACTGCAGCCATTTTGGTCTTTTCTTTTGAAACCACCTACAAAGTGCTCTGATCAAAGTATTGCCTCATGGATACATAGGAAAAACCTTCTCTTTTTGGTTTAGTTTTTGTTTTGAGAAATAAAAACCACTCAAGAAGAATGGCAAGAAGGTAAAACTATAAAAAATCATTTTGATAGCATCTCTGTGAGATAACTTATGGCTATCCATGCTAAGTGAGTCAGAACTGCTTGTGTAATAACTGGAATATGAGCGGATAACTTAAATGTGAGCCAGCAGTGTGTTACAGCTGCCAAAAGAGCCAACGCAATTTGAGGTTGCATTAACAGAGGGACAGAATCAAGATCATGTGGAATGTTGATACCACTTTATAATGCCTTTGGTAAAGCCACACTTGGAATACTGCATCCAGTTTTGGCCGCCACAATGTAAAAAAGATGCTGAGACTCTAGAAAGAGTGCAGAGAAGAGCAACAAAGATGATTAGGGGAACTGGAGGCTAAAACATATAAAGAATAGTTGCTGAAATTGGGTATGTCTACTTTGATTAAAAGAAGGACAAGGGGGTGACATGATAGCAATGTTCCAATTTCTCAGGGGCTGCCACAAAGAAGGCTGGGAGGGTGGATTTATCTATCCTCCAAAGCACCTGAAGGCAGGGCAAGAAACAATGGATGGAAACTAATCAAGGAGAGAAACAACATAATACTAAGGAGAAATTTCCTAACAGTTAGAACAATTAATCAGCGGAATGGCTTGCCTTCAGAACTTCTGGGTGCTCCAACACTGGAAGTTTATAAGAAGAGATTGGACACCCATTTGTGTAAAGTGGTATAGGGTTTCCTGCTTGAGCTGGATTAGGCTGGGTTAGAAGATCTTTAAGGTTTGTTATTCTGTTAAGATGCCACCAGTGTAGTTTTTTTGAACATGTAAAGACAGAGGGAAATTGGGGTATTTGTATGTTCTGTTAACAGCCTATGTTAGTGATCTGTATGCAATTTCAATTATTATTCCAATATAAAAATACTTTCTGCATATACAGCTAGTCTTGGTAATAATCCTTTGGCATTGCATGTTATCTGGAACTCCTAGTTTGTGAACCCTGAAGAGATGGATAGGGACAGATGTCTAGATTGTCTTCTGTTACATGTACTTCGGACTGCTGTTTATCCTGGCTGTTGTGAGCAATGGCCAGAGAAGTGACCATCTATTCTTGTTCTGCTGTATTTTGGTCATTAAATTCTTGATTTGAATATTATTTTTTTTAAATCAAACCCTGGATGTTTAAAAAAATTTTTTTTTTACATATCATGTAACTCACCAACAGTTGTGACATGGTCGCGGGATATAAATTCAATAAATACTGTAATAAATAAATAATTGAAGGAGGAAGGAAACATCAGTAGGAACATACAGATTTCTTTCAAATATGCTTTTGTCCCTGTGCTGGTGGTCCTTACAATATAGTGAATAATAGCAGAAACCTTTGCTTGTAATGTTTGCAGGAGGCTTTTAGAAAAGGACACAGTCATCCAAAATAGAATTCCAGATTTCTGTCTTTTTTTAATTGTAGTATCTTTTCTCCTTGGTAGGTAATGCTGGTAATTGATGCAGCTGTAACTCATTTGGAGAATTTGCACTGTCTGGAGGACTACCTCGCTAATCTTGGCAGGAAGCACCAAGCAGTTGGGGTAAAGGTTGAGTCCTTTGAGGTAAGCACTTACAGCAGGTTTGCTGTGTCTTGCTTTCACCACAGCAAACTCACCACAGGACAACTCCCCGTAGCCTACTTTCCGCAGGACAACTTGCCACAGACAATTCCATGTGGGATAATTCAGTGTAATAAATGGTATCCACCGGTGTTTCTTTGACATTGTTTCCAGTGACAAAAATGGAAATAATGTTGAAGAAACAGTGGTAGGTAATATTTATTGTGTTGAGTTATCCTGCACGAAATTTTCCGTGGCGAGCTGACCAAGGCGAGATGGTTGGGATGAGTTGGCTTTGGCCAACTCATTGTTCCATTCCATATTACAGGTAGTCCTCACTCAGTTAACATTCACTGAGTGACTGATCGAAGTTATGGCAGCACTGGACAAATAGTCGTTACAACCAATCCTCAAAGTTATGGCCTGTTGCAACATCCTTGGAGTTATGTTATCAACTTTGGTTCTTGACAGCCCATCTGCATTTGCAGCTGCAACATGCACTTCAATTCCTCCTACCTGCCTATTTCCCCCCCCCAACACTGTCCTTTTGACCGTCCTGCATGCTGCCATCTACCCCTGTCATCCTACGTCACCCTCAGCTGACCTTTGCCACCTCTTTCTCCTGCTGCTAATGAGGCATGGCTGGTTGAGGCCTCTCAAGGACAAGGAGCTGCCTCAGCCAGGTTGGAGAAAGAAGACCATGGAGATCAGCTGGGAGCAATGAAGGCTGGCAGGGGTAGGTGGTGTGCTGGGTGGCCAAATGGGCAGAGATGAGGAGGAGATAGGAAGGCGGGGAGGGGGAGTTGATGTGGAGACGAATGTGCAGATCAAGAGAAGTGTGAGATTCTTGCCTCAGGACAGTTCAGTTCTTACCTAATGATCACAGCTGGGATTAGTAGAACTGCTGTCGCTGAGAGGGGTGATATTTTGCATACAGAGCAGAGGTGGTATTCAGCAGGTTCTGACCAGTTCTGGAGAACCGGTAGTGGAAGTTTTGAGTAGTTTGGAGAACCGGCAAATACCACCTCTGACTGGCCCCGCCCCCATATATTCTCCACCCCCTGAGTCCCAGCTGATTGGCTGGGTCTTCTTTTTGTTGCCCTGCACAGGAGAAGGGAGCTGGAAAGCAGGTTAGTGGGGTGGGGAGGAAATGGGGATTTTGCAGTATCCTTCCCCTGCCATGCCCACCAAGCCACACCCACCAAGCCATGCCCACCAAGCCATACTCACAGATCCGGTAGTAAAAAATATTGAATCCCACCACTAATACAGAGTATTCTATTTCATTTACCGGTATTTGTAAAATTCATATGTCACCCATCTCACTGTTGAGCAACTCTGGGTGGCTTACAACGTCATAAAACAGGAATATAAAATGATTAGAACATTAAAACATTAGAAGTTAAAACATTAACAAAAAACTAGCTAAGGAAAGAACCAGTACATAAATGAGGTGTAGGTGGGATCTTCTATCCATAAGTTACAGCTAATAGATAAAATCTGGGAATGTCTCTTTTATTTTTGGAGATAAAAGAATTGGATTTGCTTTTCAATGATTCCTATGTTTGCAGTTGCAGTTTAGTAAACACAACTCTGTTTAGATGCTGAAAGTTTTCAAGTTGTGCAGAGCAGTGGGATAACCGCCCTAGTGCAGTTCCCCCTTTTCAAAATGCAGTCACTGATGCATTTGGCAACAAAACAGAATTTATTTGTTAGAGTATCGTTAGCAAAGTTGTCTTTTACATTTATAGATTGGGCATTACTTTTCAGTGATGGATAGCGGCAAGGAAGGTCAAATTAGTAGCAGGTGGAGGGAATGTGACATTCCCTTTTAAGCACCATGTTTCTGTGGTGGACTACCATCTCTTTCCAATATTAATAAATTATATTGTCTTGAGATGTCTGCTGTTCAGATGCTAACTCTGTAATCTTCTTTATGATTTGCAGGCTGTAGGGGACTCCTTGCTCTATATGCTGGAGAAATGCCATGGTCCTACCTTCAAGATGAATACGCGTGAAGCCTGGATAAAGCTCTATAGCACTGTGGTCAAAGCCATGAGCTGCGGCTGGAATGTTTCCAGAAAGGTGGAATAATCTCTGATCAAGATGCTTGGAGCGCTTTGCTGTTCTGTGTCGGAAACAGCTATGATGAAAGAGCATGCTCACTTTTCCAGCTTGATGTATTTCAAAGTAATCTCGACAGCTTTCTTTCTGTCTGTTGCTTACTTTTGCATTCCCTGTCTCTCTGTGTGACAGTGTGCTCTAGAATTCAGTGTAGCAGGTCCATGTGTAGTGTGGAGTGTAAAACATTTTAGTCCAAACTGCTTTAAGTACCAATTTTTTTAATACGAATCTGGTTGTTTTGAGAATTCTGAAAATATCTAAATAACTGTTTAGAGCTCAAATCAGTTCCAAATTACTCCAAACAGCCTATTTCACATTTTCAGAATTCTCAAAACAACCAGATTTGTATTAAAAAAAGAACAGATTAACATTCAAATTGGGAGGTTTTGTGAAGATGAAATGATTCAAAATGAAAATTTGCATACCTCTAGTCTATTTGCAGGTGACAAAAGTGAAGAAATCTGAAGTTGCAATTATATGTTGACTGCAGTGGCTTTCTTGCCTTTAAGCTCTTTTTTTATTAATCATTTTTTAAACAAGAGAATGGACAAATAGAAAAAAAAGTATATAATGTTATAGTAACAGTAAGTGACCAGAGATGCCAACATTGTACAGTTAGTGCTCAGTATAGCATTGTTAAAGGGTAGCCATAAAAACCAAATACACTGTCATTTTTAATAAAAAAGAAAAGAAAAGGATTTTAAAGATCTTTTTAAATCTCTGAGCTGAATGCATGATTTTCAAAAGCTCTTTACTCTCTGTTTATAAAGATCAATTGCAAAGATTTTTTTTAGCATACAAAGGCATTTGGGCTAGCCGGTTTTTTTAAGTAAGGAAAGCTTGATATTCTTTCTGTAAATTGTGGGCATTTTTGGGGGATTATATAAGCAGTACAGGTTTTTTCTTCCCCAAAAGTGGGTTAATTCTTCTATACACTATACAATGGGGCTGGAAAAAAGTTGGGCTTTTCAAATGCTTAGTCTCAAGTTACAATTTAAAAACCAGTAAGTATGCAGTAGCTGCTAGTTCTTTCTGTGCAAAAATAAAATCTTGAAGTAGAATTATAACTGAGGAAGGGAATTTGTCCTGATTTCTAGCTGAAGAGATCCATCCCATATTATCAATTTTTGTCAATTGTTAGGTTCTCACATCTTCTCTTCTTCCCAAGGCACTGTTTTATAATTCTATGGGTGCCCATGGAAGGGAAGAGAAGACAAGAATGATCAGCAGCACAGTGGATGGATTCAGTTACAGTAGCAATGGAAGGCCTGAAGGATCAGAATAGGGACAGGTCATCATGGAGAAAATCCATCTATGCGGTGTTGAGAGTTGACAGTGTCTTGATGGCACACAATCAAGCATGGGTACCTGCTAAGACAATCTACCTTTCTGAGTTTTAATTAAAACTACCTTTCTAGTTCTTGATCTAGTGCCTGCTTTGAAAGTAAGTAACAATTCCTTAATTTTTGGAGTAGAGAGGGAGCATTTAAAATAGTGCAGTATTCTTTCCTTTTTTCTGTTTTTTCTTCAGAGGTAAACTGACTTATAGAAAAAAATCCATGGAGGTCAACTCTGGGCTTACTAAATAAAATGGCAATGTGCCTTTTTCATGGTAGGGGAAGAGTATTGTATGACAATAGGATGATAGAGCAGCTTGAGGTCCTTTTACCAAACTATTGAGCTAAGCATATATTCTTGGAAATATAATTCTACACCAGGGCTGTCAAACTCAATTGCATTGAGGGCTGTATCAGGGTTGTTTGACCTCAGGGTGGGCGGGATGGGCACCGCCAGCTCAATGTCACTTGTGTCAGGGGCACCTGTGGTGGCCTGGGTGGGGCAGGGGGGATCCATTGTCTCCAGCTGAGGAAGGTGAGACCAAAGAGACTACTGAACCCTTGTCCTCCAGAGGAGCCTCACCATCCCTCTCAGGCCACGCAGAGGACCCCCAGACAGTGGCACAGGCTGTCCAGAACCCTAGGCAGCAGAGGGAAAGCACCCACTCTGGCCCTCGAGCTTCCAGGGTACTGGGACCCCACAGCCCAGCACAGCCTAGCCCAGCCTCACTTCCCCCAGGGGTTGCCCGGCTGCACTTGCATCCTCCTCAGGGCTGCTGCTGCTGTTCTCATTCTCCTTGGCCAGGTTGCTCATGGTGTGTGCAGGAGGGCAAAATGTGTGGGTCAGAGGGAGGCCCACTCCCTCTCCATGCAAGGAGACCTGGCTTTGTAACCAAAGTATCCTCAGCAAAAGGATGGGAGACCACCAGGAGAGGTCAGGAGACCACTAGGATGGGAGACCACCACCAGAAGATGGGAGACCTGATGGGAGACCACCAGGAGAGATCCCTCTCATTATAATCTTCCTTCCTTCCTTCCTTCCTTCCTTCCTTCCTTCCTTCCTTCCTTCCTTCCTTCCTTCCTTCCTTCCTTCCTTCCTTCCTTCCTTCCTCCCTCCCTCCCTCCATCCATCCTTCCTTTTTCCTTCCCTCTTTATTGTCCTTTCTTCTTCCTTCCCCTCTTTCCTTCTTTTTCCTTCCTTGCTCTCCACCCATCTTTCCTTCTTTTTCTTTGTCTTTCCTCTTTCCCTTTCTCCTTCCATGTCCCTTCATGGATGCTCAAATGCAAAAGGGGGAAACAGTTCTCCTTTTGTTTTATTTTGTTTTTAGTTTGTTTTGCTAGCCCTCTGCCAGTGGAAATGGAGCTTGGGGAGGCCACATGCGGAGCTCCATTTTCACTGGCAGAGGACTGCAGGAGGCCATCGCAGCTGAAAACATAGCCAGGGTGGGCTGCACACGGCCCTCCTGAGCTCTGTTTTCCATGGCAGAGGCACCATGGACTGATCCTTCACTGTTTCCAGGGCAGTCCTGCGGGCCAGATCTAAGCACCTCATAGGCCGGATCTAGCGTGTGGGCCTTGAGTTTGACACCCTTGTTCTGCACTGAATTATTCCACAAACACCACTGGAACCATTCTAGGATTAAGAAAGATCTGCTTCTCTTTTGCAGATCATGAAAATATAACTTTTATAAAACCTTCTTGCCAAATAAATTAGTTAGGATTTGAGGTGCCCAAAATCTTTTGGTTGCTTTTGATGGGAAACACTGATGCAATCATTCTTTTGGAAAGTATTAGTAGAAATACTTTCAGTTAATGTAGAATTATATCTTGAGATATTACTCAATATTTGAAACTATATAGTTTTGATGACAACACATGGGTAATTTTCTAAATAAAATGAAGTTGTTTGCCTATTATCATGCTTTATCTTCATGCTGAAATTTTGCCTATAAAAATCAGTTTACAGTCCCACCTTGGCATTTAATTAATTTTTGCAGTATCATTGTAAGAGATATATATGCTTTTGTGATACACAACATGCACACACATACATTTCCTTCCAAACGGGCCAAGACAATTACTTTGAAGGATGTCAGAAATTATCAGAGGATGCCATGTATTCTAGAATGTAATGATGGTGTCAGAATCTTCAGTGGAGTTTATTTCATCTGTGAGGCAGTGGTGATATTTTTTTTAAAGACAAGGAATGTAGCATAACATAGTATTTGTGAGAACATGGATGCATAATACTGGAATGACAGGAAATGATATCATTTTTATTGGTTTATTGCTCCTCATTATTTTGTCAGCTTGTGATTCTGAGGTCCACAGATGCTCAGGTCCACATGTATGGAATACACTTGTCTATGAAATGACAAACATTAACTGTATTTGAAAGCCCATTTGCTGCTTTAGCTGGTGTGTGTATTTCATTTTTGTGATAGAAGTGCTATTCATTTCCTGAATATGCCACCCTATTTCTCCTCTACCCTAACTCTTCTAATTATTTCCTCATAACTGCCTATTCTTCTATCATCTTGAATGTTTCTGAGCAATCCCAGTGAACAAAGTCTCCTTTTATCTCTCCTATTTCAAGACACTCCAATGGGGAATTCCTGGAATATTGAATCACATTTCATTTGACAGTGTGGGAAGCTGCAGACACCAGCAGAAATTATCAGAAAAGCTCTCTGGGGAAGAAAAATATTATAATGAAGGAAAGTAACATAAAGGAGGAACATGCATCATATGTCTACTGACTGATCAGATTTTATATTGATATAATAAAGTATTGGTCTATGTTCTTCTAATGGCTTCTCTCTTAATAAAAATGTTGATGTAATTTTTGGATGGAAGCTTAGATCAATAGCAGATATCTGTTGGCTATTTGTCAATGTGGCCTCTAAAGGTAATAGAATTATATATTTTCAGTATTGGGCTCATGCAACATACTTAACACATCTACAAATCCAGTCTGATGGGATACAAAAGCTCAGAAACAGTCCCTTGGCCTACATGATAACTACTCTGTTTCTTTTCTCTTTTCTAATAGTTTTCTCGTGCTCTGCTCTATTTTTTCTTCCCCTCAGTCCATCATCATTATCCAGTAAACAGAGATATATCTGAATATGACTGCAGATAGCTGTGGAATATGGTTAGCTAGCAATAGTACAAAAATATGATCAGATTCTCTGTTTGCCATCAAAAAGTCTTATATCTTCCTTTTCCCAGTCGTGCATAAATATGGTCTTGTTTAAAAAAAGAATTCCCCGCTGAATCTTCACCCAGTTCCTCAGGGCTTGGTTCTTTCTTATGCCTATTCAATTAGTATCCCATCATATTAGATAATTGTAAACAAGTGGCTCATAATTATGATTGAATTTTATTTCCTTGAAGAAACAGGAGAAGAGAGAGACACATCTGGATCTGGATTGCACTGCTTCCAACTGCAATGGCAGTTCAAATTATGGACTGCAAATATCAGCCAAAATGCCAGAGCTATTTTATGCCTCCCCTAGTTCTTGATGGCTTTTTTTTTGGTTATCTGCATGCAAGGGCACACATATACACCATATTTTGTTAAATTCTCTAAAGAGATAAAAATCAACATTTGGGGAATGTCAGTCCTCCACTGACTATTGTAGCTATATATTTAATTCAGTAGGACAGGGCTCTCCAATCTCTGGTCCATGGACCTGCCCCAGGCTGCGACATGCCAGAAACCGGGCTGTGCAAACAAGTGAAGCCCCATCCGCAGGATGCAGGCAGCATGCAAACCCCCCAAAAACTTTCTCCACAGAACCAGCTCCTGGCATCCACTGCGCTAGGAATTTAGCACTATGTCATCAGCACTTGAGGGACGTGGTGGCTCAGTGGCTAAGACGCTGAGCTTTTCGATCAGAAAGGTCGCCAGTTTGGCGGTTTGAATCCCTAGCACTGGGTAACGGAGTAAGCTCCCATTACTTGTCCCAGCTTCTGCCAACCTAGCAGCTTGAAAGCATGTAAAAAACGCAAGTAGAAAAATAGGGACCACCTTTGGTGGGAAGATAACAGTGTTCCGTGTGCCTTCGGCGTTTAATCATGCTGGCCACATGCTGTCTTTGGACAGCGCTGGCTTTTTGGCTTTGTAACAGAGATGAGCACTGTCCCCTAGAGCTGGAAATGACTAGCATGTATGTGCGAGGGGAACCTTTACCGTTACACCAGAACTTTAGAAAATGTTGTTTACTTCGTTCCTTGAACATGCCTACTTTTTCCGGTAGAATTAGGTCCAAGTATATCTTCTTTCAGCCCATACAGAATGCTGCCATTCTTTCTTCCTTGACTGCTATCACAGAAGAGAAGGAAGATAAATCATGGCCATATAGTGGATTATTCTGTCTTCTGTTTTGGGATTATAAGAAACCAACATGTATCTGGCTACTAGTATCTATTCAGATTGCTATAATTTTAGCAGGAAAAGGCCATTTGTGCCCTTGAGTTCAATAACTTGCTTAGTGAAGGAATTCAAATTCTAGCATCACTGGCTGTTCATCCACTGGTTGACTCTATTCCATAAAGACAGCCTACCCACTTTTTTGGGATAATTGGTTCTGTTGTTCAATTGCTCTTGGCTGTTAGCAAGTTTTTTTCTTACCTTCAGGAGACCTCTTTGCTTCCCTTTAACATTGTTCTGTGTCTTGCACTCTAGTCTAGGACAATAGAAAATAGGTCTTCAACGTCTGTTGCATGGCAACCTTTCAGATATGTAAAGAGTACACTTCCTCCTTAGTCTCTAGACTGGATATTCTTTATTCCTTCAATCTTTCTTCGTAGGGCTTGATTTTTAGTCTCCCAACCTTCCTTGCTACACTTACAATTTGTCTGGATCCTTCCTAGAGTGTGGTGCTTAGAAAAGGACAAAATATTTAAACTGGATTCTAACCAATTGAAAAAAAACTACATTTGTCTCTATTACAAATTGTATGTTATTTACAGCTGATTTCTCTTAGTATCAAGATTCTTTTGAGTGTTGCTTCCAGAATATTAACTATTCCATCCAATTTTATCGAATCTGAAATTATATAATTATAATTTGAAAAGCATTCCTTCCATTTTTCAAGTACTCATTCAAAATTCAATTATTCTCATTCCACTAAATGCTAAAGACAGTCCCTAGAATCATCACTCTATGTGCAAAATATATATTCTCCCACTGAATTATTACTTTTCTCCCAGTGTCATGGGATTTGCAGTTCAAGTCAAGATGGAAGAATTGCACTAGCGGTTAAAGAAAAATAGCATCTATTTTTCTTCATTTCTAGGATCTTCCCACCTCCAGAAGGGATACTTATTGGGTAGTGCTATATGTCTTATATTGCTCTACATTCATCTCCATTTTGAATAAGTTATATGGATATTGATAGATGAAAGCTGAGGATCATAAACTGTTTAAAACGTTTCATATATTTCCAGTTTGCAGGTTAGTGCTCAACACTAAGGAGACCTATGTTCAGCTTTGATCTCAAAAATACATGCTACCATTGCTTCATACTTCTTCTGTTTATGGACATAGATGGACCACAATTTTGCTGAGGATTCAAAATCTGCCTTTTGAAACCCACATTTTAGGCTAATGCTTCCATAAAGCAAAAGGGGCCACTAGTATCTCTCCACAGCGTTTGTCCGATTTAGATCTTTTCTGCGGTCTTATAGCAGCAATTTTGGCAAGAGCAAGCTGGCTTTCTGGGAACTCTGATTTCCATAGAAACAGAAGGAGGAATTTGCCAAGGCAGATGGTTGCCGGCAACAGCAGCAGCAGGTAGCCCTTCCTCATTGCCTGAGAGTCATGGGGATTGGACTTCTAGGTGAGAGTAAGCTAATAGTACAGCACAGATGATTGCATATTATTATTTAAATTAGAGCAGTATTGGTCTGATCTGATGGTGAGAGATTTAAGAATATAGGTCAGGGACTTTTAGTCTCCCTATAAATGAAAGGACTAAGTTGAGGCATTTCCCCATATTGTGTTCCTTCCCTTTTGTGTATAATTGATTCGTGTGTGGATGCTGCGCTAAATGGATACTGGATCTGACCTCATAAGATGCTGTTAATGTTCTCTACTGCTTACCTCAAGAGTTTATACAACCATGTTCATTATGTAACAACTTTGTTATGTGAAATTGCCACTATGTACCAATTTTAATAAAAGCTATACTCAGCAGTGGAGTTAAGGTTCATGGAGTAATTGCATTTATTGTTTGATTAATGTGATCTTGTGCCAACCATCCAAGTCAGTCATTTAGCAAAGAAGGACTCCTGGCCATTTGTTTTGCCAAGATCAGTGTACTTTATGGAAGCTTAAATGGTTACAGAAGTAGGGAAAGCTAAATCTGAAGTTTTCCCATGCAAACAACACACAAAAAAGGTTCCCCCCGGCCACCTCTCCCCACCTCCCCCCGATTATCTGCAAATGTCCAATCAGATGCTTATATATTGTTCAGGAAACAGGTGCTCGGTTCCCAGCTCTGCATTTCGTTACTTGATCTTGGCTGGAGCTTCTCACATGGCTCAGCTGGGCTTCCATCGCCCCTCCCTTTCCTTACATTTTAAACTTTCCCCTCCCCCTCCCCCCATTGCTAATGTCAGATCTGTCAGCTCATGAAGCTTGGATAGGTAAGATGCAGCCATGACATACTGAGAATTGACATTGCAATAAAAGAAATTATTCGGCATTAAGGTGGTTTAAAATTGCATTCTAAACAAAATAATGCAGTCCACTTTTGTGAACAATGGGTGAGTCAGATTTGTAATATATGTTTTTTTGGTAACCAGACTTTCAAGTGTGTTTCTCCTACTAGTATATTCTTACTCCCTTACATCTCTCTCTTGCCCACCTGGTGTTCTGTAAATATATTGGAATTCAACTCATGGGAGATTAAGAAAAGTAGTTCAACTGTACATTTGATAAGCATCAAACTGGGGAAATAATAATAATGATTAGACTTGTATGCCGCCCTCTCTCCCTAAGGACTCAGGGCGGCTCACAATATAAAATACAATACAGTAATTTACCTAAAAAAAGATTAAACAATACAAGCCCAATATTAAAACAATTAAAATTACTTTAAAAAAGAAGAGACCGCCCCCTTGGTTCAGTCCAGGCCGGCCTGCTGAAATAACCAGGTCTTCAGGTCACAGCGGAAGGAGCGGAGATCAGGGGCCAAACGAAGGTCCAAGGGGAGCTAATTCCACAGGGTGGGTGCTCCCACAGAGAAGGCCCTACCCCTGGGCACCGCCAGCCAACAATGTCTGGTCGATGGTACCCCAAGGAAGCCCTGCCTGTGGGAGCGTACAGGGTGATTGGAGTGTGATGCCAGCAGGAGACGTTCCCGCAAGTACCCCAGACCCAAGCCATGTAGGACTTTATATGTTGTCACTAATACCTTGAATCTCAGGGTATTAGGCCGCCCTGCAATTTTTTTTCAGAACAGATTTATATCACATCTTTTGTAGATCAACTGTGACAATAATTACTTCATAAATAAAACCTATCCCAGAAACTACTTTTATTTGGGCTTCTGATCGTCTTGCCAATAGTAATAATATGTGTAGGTATGTATATAAGTAAATTTGTGTTTAAATGCTTATTCCAGGAAGGTCAAGAAGTACTCTACCCTTCTGGAAAATATTGATGCCAGAAGGATTCTATCATCTGTGTTGCCTTAGATCAGACTTTTATGATATTATGCACACATACACAACTATTGCTACCACTTCTCATTCTTTATGGATACCAGAATAATTCCATGTTTTGTTTTTTGAATTCTGTGGATGAAGGGAATGGGAAGAAAAGAAGGCTGATAGTGCCACAGAAAAATCCTGGGCATTCTTTTCAGTTAAATAATTAGGGGAATGTCTGTAGCATTAGGCCTTCCCTTTCGTTACTTCTTTTTGTGGTTCAATACCATCTCATGGATAATGGTTCAGAATGGGAAACTATACTTTTTTTCCTACTCAGTGGCCAAACTATGAATGTGTTTATTCAGAAACGACCAATGGTTTTTGACAATGTTTTGCCCTAATTTTAATTCAAGTTTTGATTCTCTTGATTGGCAGCATTCACTGAGTGGATTTTTTGCAGCATGCATGCATGTTCAGCTTACGACCTCAACTGAACCCAGAATTGATGTTGCTAAGTGAAAAATTTGTTAAGTGAGTTATGCCCCATTTTATGACTTTCCTTGCCACATTTGTTAAGTGAATCACTGCAGTTGTTAAATTAGTAATATGGTTGTTAAGGGAATCTGGCTTCTCTATTTACTTTGCTTGTTGGAAAGTCGCAAAAGATGATCACATGAACCCAGGACACTGCACTCATTGTAAAGATGAGCCAGCTATCAAGCATCTGATTGTAAATCGTGATCATGGGGATGTTGCAACAGTCATAAGTGTGAAAAATGGTTGTCATTTTTTCAGTGCTGTTGTAACTTTTGAAAGGACACTAAATGAACTGTTGTAAGTTGAGGACTACCTGTACTTGGTGTCAGGGTTCTGGCGGTTACTCCAATTAAATCACGAGCCTCGAGCCACACTCCCAAAACTAAAGAGGATTTATTTGAAGCTACCATTCTACATCCGGCACTAACCTGGGCATAGCCAGCTCTGAGATACGTAATTCACTGTCACCCTTGATCCTGCTTTCCCCCTCACCCCTCTGAGTGGATCATCCAACGAAAAACATCCATAGCCATCAATCATGCTCTCCAATTAGATTTTTTCGCTGCAGAAGCTTCAGCCATCTAATCAGTCTTTGAAGAAAATATGAATGTACTTTCGATTTCACACTGTTGCCAGCTCTTTGAAATTCCCCCTTCTTTCTGTTGTCAACTGTAAAAGGTGTATACAAAATGTTTTATGAGTTGACACATGGTTAGCCATATAGTGATTGCTAGTGAATTAAATCCCCTTATTTGCCCTGAGTCTTAAGATATAGGTTACTTTGATTGGATTACAGAAACTCCAGAACCTTCATATCCTTCATGGACGCCTATTTGGCAATATGAGTCACAACAGATTCAAGCAAGCAAAGGATTGTTTTAATGGCGATTCTGGTTTTGTAGTGCAGCAATTTAAATATTCAGAAGATTATTTTACTAAATTGAGAAGATTGCCCAATATCCACCTAGCTTTATCCCAGACCTTTGTTGCAAAGGCTAGAACTCCTCTGAGTTACCGTCTGAAGTAGAGAACTCCTTGAATTGTGCTTGAGCTTCTCTCAGGCATTATGGGTAGTTGATGGGAGAGTGGAAATTTTCACTTTGATGCATCAATTATGCTTGTTTTCATAAATCCACAAGGGTTTATTCTCTGATTTTTCCCCATTTGTTTTGGTAGAATTACTGTACGGCAGCCCCTGTGAATAGCCCACCTCATTTTGTTTACAGCCTTTTGTTTCTTTCTTTAGAGAGCTCTCTTCTAGTGTAATTGGATTCTGATTGTTCCTTTGTTAACTAATTGGGTGTTATAATCACATTATTAGGTTAGCATAAGTTGTACTTAATAATTTAAGCTTCACAAGGTTTAGAGGACCTAAGGAGTCTTAAAATCAAAACAATATAGATTAATGATGCTGCTACTTCCATCCCTTCTCCAGCTGGGCTGACTTCTAGGAAGCATTTGAGTGAACTCAGGATCTCCAGCTCTTGACTTTTCAGAGAAAGTAAGTTAAATTCCCCACTTCCTTTGGAAGTGTGAGAGAATAGCTTTTCAATTAGGGAACTTCTCTGATCTTATTGGAGTTAAGCAACTTTAGAATTTATATACAGTATGTGTTTACCCAAGGTTCCATATATTGCTTGGGGAATTCAAACAAGAAGGCCTAAATCAGTAGATATTTGAACTCAATTTCATAAAAGTTAAGGAGGAGGCAATATATTCTTATTGCTTATTTCAATTATGTAGTGGTGTTAAATAGCAAAACAGTCTAGGAAAGAATACTCTATGTGAGAATTGGGGACTGTTATGTCAAGGGCGTAACCTCACAGTTCTTCCTTGTAAATTATATTCTAAGGCCACATGTCTGCCTTTCTGGACACACTTTGGCTAAACAGAATTGTGTAAGTTTGTTAGGGTGGGGTTACAGCTGCATGCAAGAATTGAAAGATGCCTCTACCCCTTCCTCCCTTTGTTCAATTTCCCTCTGCAATCTTCCTACCATCTCTGTTTTCTGAGAAATACAGAACTTTCTAATTCCTAACCCTTTGTCTTATTTAGCAGAACCATTTCAGGAATTTTCTGACTCTCTTGGCAGCCCTGAAATTTTAATAAAGCTGTTCATTATAAAAGTATTTCTAGCTTGATCCATTAATTGAATGAGGAAAAATGGTTGTATAAAGGCTTTCTCATCTTTAGCATGCATCTGAGAAATGAGATTGCTCCCTTTACAATGAAGTTTAGTGGGAAAGGATGGGGCTGAAATGATGCCATGAAAGTTGGTACTAGAAATTTACTAAGAAATCAATAGAGCCTTGGCGGTGCAGGCTATTAAACGCCTAGCACTTAGTTCCAGCTGCCTGCAATTACTGCAGGCTCGAATCCCACCAGGCTCAAGGTTGACTCAGCCTTCCATCCTCTCGGGGTAGGTAAATTGAGGACCCAAGATTGTTGGGGGCAATAAGCTGACTTTGTAAAAATGCCGCTTAGTAATAAGCAGGCATATACAATGGAATGAAGGCTATTGCTGGCGCATTGGTTGTACTCCAAAATTGTAAGCTGCCCTGAGTCTCCGGAGAAGGGCGTCATATAAATATGAATAAAATAAAATAAAAAATAAAATAAATGACAGATGTTTATGATCAGATACCAGGGGTTCACAATAGGCTGAAAGATACTCTTCAATTTTTTGTGTGATGGTTACCTTACCTGACCCAAATTTGCCCTATTCTAGCCATCTGGTTTTGCCACTGATTTAGCTTGGCCCACTGCATGGTGCCTACCAAATCATACACAGGTTAATAGAAAGTGAGAAAGAAATGAAATAGAATGTAATAGCTTGATAGACATCATAATTGGCCAGAACTCAGCAACAGTTCAACATCTACAATATCTACACTGCAATATTTTGGTTATTTTTTCAGGTTCTGTTGGTCAGTTTGATGATGATGGTTATGCAAAACCTTTAACATAGCCAGTTACCATAAATTGCTCTACTGCTGCTTTTATGTATGTTTTCTACCACAATTCATTTATGGATTAGACTGATTTTTCCAATAATTTCCATTGAATTAGGTGTTGATTTTTAAAGAGTCAACTAATCAGAACTATTGGAGCTCTTATACTTGATACATTGATGTCTTAGTATCCTACTGAATAAAGCAAAATAAGATTCTCCAAAAAACTGCTTCAGAAGGGTTTCTGTTCATGTATTACTCTGTATTAAAATGTACAGCTCAATCCATATTAAAAGGTGTAGCTCAGGGACCACTGGAGTGGAGCAACTTAAGGCATAGTCATTACTAACAGCATTCAGAACTCTTGCTATATTCCAATGGAAGTCAATTCAGGAAATGACAAGAGCGCTCTTTCCTGAAGACACCATTTTTTAATCCACAGACATTTATGAAATAAGAGCAGCTAAGAAAGGAGATAGCTGGAAGTTTGCTACATTAGCAGGTGAATGGACAAAGATCATTTCATGGGAAATGAAAGTGACCATGCTAGAAGGCCTCTGTAGAAGTAGCAGGAAATGGCACAGTAGTGGATCAGAGAAAAGCAGGGCCTATGTGTGGATGGGTTCCTGCTACTTCCATGGAGGCCTTCCAGCATGGTCACTTTCATTTCCCATGATACATTGGGTCACTTTATGCTACTCTTGACATGTCATGGCCAAATAGAAACACAACTTCCTTCTCCATCCTGGAAAATGTCATTATGAAAGTACTATCTTAGTCTGCCGACCTGTTAAGTTATCTGGTATATCTCTGCAAGAGAATGAAGGCTAATACTTCTATATATGGGAAATTTAGAAGGCAATCAAAAGCAACATACCTACTTAATGGCTCTACACACAAGAATTGTTTGGTGCAGGGAGCCTTACTTTGGAACTCAACTTTTAGGCCATTCAACTATGTAGCTTTTTGGACAATATCTATTTGAAGTTCTGGAGCACAATAATGCTTTAATGCTATTAAAGGTCCCAGGATAAGCAATAGCAATAGCACTTAGACTTATATACTGCTTCACAATGCTTTACAGCCCTAAGTGATTTACAGAGTCAGCCTATCGCCCCTAACAATATGGGTCCTCATTTTACCAACCTTGGAAGGATGGAAGGCTAAGTGAACCTTGAGCCTGGTGAGATTCAAACTGTGAAATTGCAGTCAGCTGGCAGTCAGCAGAAGTAGCCTGCAGTACTGCATTCTAACCACTGCGCCACAAGGAAGATTAACATATACTGAGAGTTGTATGTGCATGTTCTTCAGCTTTCTGCTAAGGCAACTCTAGAGTTCTGCAGATACCATATCTGAAATCACAGTATTAGTGGTCCCTGAAACACTTTATTTCATGGTCCTGCCTGTAATGCCATCAGCGAATGGGGCAAACTAATCAGTATGGGATATTCCCTTACTGTGCTGTGTGAAACTGTACCAAAGTAAGATAATTCATCTCCATGTGTTCCCTGCTCTGTCTTAAGTCTGTTGCCCCCACCCCATCTCACCATTAGAAATCTTTTTTCTTTTGCTTCAAGACACATGCTGAATTCCTTAATAATCTGGACATTTAAAAATATATATTGCTGCTGCTTCTAAAAATGGGTAATGATGTCTCCATTTCCTTGCATGTCTAAATGAGATGGGATTATTCACGGTGCTTCTACAATGAGATCAAATTTCAATACACTCACTTGATATAAGAGATTGCTGCATGCATTGTAACTTGGAGGGTTCAGAGGCAGCAGGTTGAAATGGTGTCTTCTGCTTCTTTGAGGTTTAGTCTAGTACACTTGAGGGTCCCCAAAGGAGGAGATTGAAAATGGGGGCAGTTTTTAGTCCCAGTCTTTATGACTAGTTTATAGTTCAATGTGCCCTACAAATGCAGAACATTGGTAAAATTCAGCAAGCCAATAAGAAACATGAACACTGCATACATAAGGATTGAAATTCAAACTTGGGGGTCGATAGATACTCTACAAAATACACACATCTGTATTTTTTTATTGTAGCTTTTTTCCACTGAGTTATGTTCCAAATACGATTGGGCTGAACTCCCAGCTAGTGTGTCACAAACCCAAGTCAAGGAAGGCTGAATTTTAATGTACTTGCGTCCAAGCTACGTAGGGCATAAATGTAAAATTCAAGTAACACGTAGAGGATCTACAGTAAGTCTGCCAATTCCTTGCAAATAAGGTTTCTTAAGTTTATAAGAAGCAGTCTTCTTCCTCTGAGGCCAACAGCAATTATGGTATTATGCCTACCATATTTAAATGGGGAAAAGGCAGAAAGGGAAGAATGAAATCCTCCTTCTTTAAACCCTCAGTTCTCAGGTACACATTCTTTCCTTCTAAATGTAGCATAGCTTTATAAGTGAAAATTTATAAGTGAAAATACACTTACCATACAATATACAGCCTTTGCCAATTTAACATAACATCCAGTTATGTTTTTTTTTAAATGAAGTTTATCTCAAGTCAAATGTGTGCCTTTGGATGGTGCTGAATTCCACTTCCCAAAGAGTCTAGACAGCATGGCCAATTTGGAAAGATTATAACCATTATACATTAATAGCCTCTTGAGTGTCAAGTTACAGGCAATTCTGAAGTGTGGGATTGCACCCTAATGCAATCAATCATTGAAGATTCTCAACATCAATTCTCAGTGCTTTCAAAAAGTATTCTTGTTTAAGGGTATTTTTAGGTGAAAATTTAATTTATAAGGTTTATGTTTAGGATGCTTTTTCTCCCTGTCCTAACTCAGCCTTGGTTTATGCAAATCAGGTTTTCTTCTGAATTTCTGAATTGATGCTGCCTGAGCAGCTAGAGGTTCATGATCCCAAAACTATGTCTTCTAATTCCTGTTTCCTTAAAGATAAAGAATGCCATGAGTTATGAAGTTCTTCAAAACATGTTGGTAATGTTAAATGATTCTGGAAATTCTGTTCCATTGCACTGATATTTACTCAGACAAAGAATATCCTTGATGAAGCTCAGGAGAAAGGAAAATTTTGGTTTGTGGTGAATTCCTGTTCTGTACACAAACCAGCCACCTTTTAGTCAGGCATTATTAGCACATTACATTTTTCTGCTAATGTTTTACACATGTGGAGGCAGTAAGAGCATTACGTGGCAGATACTATGTCCTTGTTCTGATTTTTTCTTTCTTTCTGAACTTCTACTGAGCTCACCAGTCCTTTTCTCAGTGACAATATTTCTTCAGTTTTTGAATTCTGCTGTCTCAGAAATGGCTGAAGAATATAAAAGTCAAGGTGGCTCTTCCATTGGAGAGAAATGGACTTGTCTGCTTATTCCAACTGGAGATGTCATCCTGACCTGAGGATTGTTTTCTATTAAACTTGGAAGAGAAATCCACATTTAGTCAAATTTCTGTTTTCTGTCTTTTTGTTTCATCTACTATTGTAGAACAGGAAGAACATTTATCAGGGAAAACCTGTTCAGCAGAGCAGCTTAGTACTATGCAGCATATTTTCTCCATTTATAACATCCATTAAGTTAGGAACATTTCACTTGCTTATTACTTACAGGATTGATAATTATTCAAAGCATAAAAATCCTGTGAAAAAAGAGAGTGGTGATTTTCTGCAAATCACCTATGAATTCTCCCTCTTACTTATTCTTTAATAGCATTACTCATCTCTCAGAAATTTGCAGATTGCTCCATTGTAGGTCTAACAACACAGTTCAAGAGAAAAGTGCACAATGCATTAGACCTAGGAACTAGCAGAAGGTGCTGTGAGAAACAGTTGCCTAATGCAGATTGAAGAACCTGTGTGTCTCCAGCTTCCAGTGTCCTCACCTTCAATGATAGTTTATGGGATTACATTTCCTCTGCTGGAGGAAAGGTACACAAATTCCTGACCACGATCTAGCTGGTTAATGTTTGAATGCAGTTTAACTAGAAGAGTTATATTATAGTGGTGGCTTTGAAACAAAACTGAATCATTCCCATGCACATGTCTAACAGAAAGCAATTCTGAAAAGCATATGTATTATTTGGTTGTCTTCTTTGGGACTTCCCAAATTTAGGCATGTGACATCATGCCAGCTGATGACTGGCAACCTCAAACATGTTGGTGGAAAAAAGGACAATGTGTTGTTTAAGGACAGAGATTTCACCTCTGCCTGCCATTTCACTCCAGTTTCTACTATCATCTTAATGTCACCCTAGATGTGATTAGGAACCACTCCTGTGTTTAAATCTCGTTCTTCTTCAATTGTACAAATACCTCCCCTATTAAAGAAAAAAATATGTGGTTGACATAAGCTAAACCTTTCACCTTTCCTTAAGTTGTCTGATGATCAACCTTTTTCTATCCCTGGTTTATAGGAAACTGGGCCAGATTTTTATACACATAGCTCTACCTCCTTTCCCCTTCTCCCATATTGAAATCTGCTGTCAAACCAGGAATGGGGAAGTTTCCACCTCATCTGATCCAAAATTTGAACATAGCATTCTTCTGCTTGCCAAGCCAGCAACTAGATAAATGCAGGTCTAGAAAAACAGAGACAAGTTAGGCTCGTCACTTCAACCAAACTAGCATGGGAAGTCTTTGGCAATGGATTTGGACACAAGCAGTAACTGCAGCAGAAGCATTATCAGGAAATATAGGACTTTGGTTCTGCAGCTGGCAATATACTGAGACTTGCAGTGATTGTGAATGTATATCCAAGGATGTTCAACTTTCCACATGTCTTTATCCCTTTCGCTAATGGTTTATAGAAAGGACCGCAGCTATTGTGGACAATGCATTGATCAAATCAAAATAGTCCTTCTTTCTTTTTGCTGCCATGAGAAGATAGCTCAAGCTAGAGAAATATTTTCATATGGCCAAAATATTTCTTTTTAAAAAGCAAAATAGGGGGACAGGGAGGAAGAGAATATGGAACAACTGAGTATTCAGAAGATTTACCCAGAAGACACAGAAAGAGCCAAGCAATGGCAGTTTGTCAACCTGGAGCAGAACAGAGGTAACATATAGAACATGCTGCTAAGCAGCTGGTGTATAGAATAGAAATAACACTATCTCTTCAGAACATCTCAATAGTCTGTATCTGAGCTCAACATCTCAATGTTTTATATCCACCATTCTAACAGCATGACCAGAGATGTCAGGACTTAAAAAGGCCCATCATCCATCTGCCTGACTGGCTCTGATCCAAATTACAACTTCAGATCTTTTCCCCAAACTATCTGGTATAGCAGCTCGGGGAAATTTAGATTTTGGGTTATGATGCTTCTTTCCAGCATTCTGAAGATTCTGAAGATTCTGTCCACCCATCTTTGGTTTGGCAGGATGAAATCAATGATAGTGAGTTTGGGTGTCCAGCAAGGGTCCGGTTCTATATTTGCCTTCTGTGTTTTCCAGTTCTGCTTCAAAATTTGGCAGGCCACCTTCCTCTATGTTCTCTGCTTGGTCCAGGTGGCTGCCCATCGTGCCATAAGACTGATGAGCTGGGGAAGCTGCTGGCGTAAGACTTAACTCTGGCTCTTGAAGCACAGTGGCCACAAACATCTGTAATGCAAAAGCAAGACAGTTAAATTCTGGTGTTTTTGGCTTTCATCTCTTTGACTAACAAAGTAGGTTACTCCTTTAATAGAGACTCCCTCCTCCTTTCCAAGTTTGGCAATTGTATGGCAGCAATTACTGTTTGTGGCTTGTGAAGCACATCTGAAACATTAAAAACATCTGGGGCACATACCTTGACAGGAATCTGTATAAGTGCAACTTAATAAATGCAATTGTCTGGAATCTGTTTAATTGCAACTGTTATAGGTGTGTAGGACTTATGACGAATTATGAATGTACTTACATTTGAATTGGGTGTGGAAGAGATGCTGCTTGTTTCTGTATCATTGAAAGCCCCATCAGACTGCTCTGACATCTGTTTGCAGATGGAGAATGTAAATTGGATGTAAGATAAAAAAGCAAGAATGTTTGTTCTGTTTGGAAGTTCCTCCACAAATATAAACAATCTTAGAATTAAAACTGAGAGTGATTAAATAATGAAATTCAACCCCAGAATGCTTAATCCAATATTTTTCTATCTATATAGCAAACTATTTCCAGCTGATTTGTCTAATTCCTGTTTTCCCTCCTATTTTCAGTGGCTTCTGCCTTGCACTTCTATGGAATCACTGGAGGCGTGGACAGAGCACAAAAAGAAACCAAAATAAGCAAACAAACCATAGCCCCTTTCCTCATCATACAAATGATTAAAAATGAGTAAATCAATAAATAGATTACTGTTCTAAAACAACCTATGATTTATTCATTCCTTTTATTTACACATTACTCTAAGCAACAAATGAAGCAACAGTGAATTTAGCCAACAGAAAGTAAATTGTATAGCAACATTTGTGAAGCAATTTATAGTAATTATCAGCTATCATCAGCATGTAGCTATGGGAGGTAGCCCAAAACAGCCTAATAACGAAGTGCTACGCTGGAATGAGTGAGTAAAATATAATTGGGATGAACTTCAGTTATTTTTAGTTGAATAGTAAAAAATAATCCAAAATTTTGCACAAAGGCATTTTATTGGGAGAATTGTTTAAACAGAGGACATTAAACCATTATTAAATAAACATCCTTTTGTGGAGGGCCATCTAAAATATGTTAAATGCTCCAATAACTGCTTTCCTACAACATATCATGATGGAACGTATGTTAGCAATAGCAATTAGATTTATATACCGCTTTATAGCGCTTTCTCTAAGCGGTTTACAGAGCCAGCATATTGACCCCAACAATCTGGGTCCTCATTTTACCCACCTCAGAAGGATGGAAGGCTGAGTCAACCTTGAGCTTGATGAGATTCGAACTACCAAATTGCAGGCAGGCGGCAGGCAGCAGAAGTAGCCTGCAGTACTGCACTCTAACCACTGCGCCATCTCGGCTCATACTTAGTCAGAAGATGCAGGATAACTTCTGAAACCGATGGCGACATTTTCTTCTGAGACGCTGCTGCTTTAGCATTAATGTAGCCTGCCCTTACATGAGACAGTCCAGATGTGTTCAGACCACCAGATTTCCAGTCACCATGGCTGTTGGCCATGTTGGGAGGAACTTGGAAAATTGTCCCAACTTTTCTATTGATATGGATGCTACTACACTAGAATACTGATCAAACTTAAGGAACAATACCTTTAACAATGGGTTATAAATGCAGCCCTTTCACAATCCCTGTGAGCAAAGCATGATAATCTGAGTTTTGTGTTCTTTTGAAAACCTCTTTGGACAAAAAAACTGCATGTCAGGTGTAGGCAATTTCTGAAGGTTTGGATGACCAGAGTAGACCATATGTTGTCCCTAGAAGGAACAGGACTAATTTCTTGGACCCTTTGGTGGCGGGGATGTGAAATGGAATAGGATAGAATAATAATAGAGTTGGAGGCCTTCTAGTTCAACCATTTGAGTCCTTAAGAATTTCTGCCCCAGAGCAATCATTTGAAAAACAGTTTAAAATTGCTTATTTTTCCATTGAATTTGGCCAGCACATCTCAGGTGTTCTGGACTATGTATGATCCATGGGTCATCCGCCAAGTATAAACTAGCACATAGTATATTTACTGCATTAATCCACAATGTGATTCATTTCATTTTGGATTAGTATATTATAGGAGTTCAGCTACTGTGGTTTAATCAAATAATCATGGTTTCAAATTTCTATTAATTCATGACACTAGTTTTAATGTTTTAAACTGCCTCACAAAAATAATTGTGAGGAAGAAATGGGACTGGACTATCATTGGTACATTGTTTTCTAAACCTCTGATAATCAAAGCAGATAAACAGAATGAAAGAAAGTGCATGTTAAAAACTTTTGGAGGGAAAGTATTTTAGGGATACTACCCTGACTTGAAATTTAAAAAGAAAGGAAAACTTGTGTGTGATTCAATCTTTGCTTAATTCAGTATGACAAAAACAATGTATAGAAAACTAAATATAGCCAAAAAAGAATGATAGAAGGTAAACAGTCAAGAAATCCCCCACAGAAAGAGCAATGCCTATCAACTTACACATATAGATAAGTCTGATCCTTTATATCATACTTCTTATAATTGCTTTTTATAATTAGCTGGAATTCCATTAAGTTTCTGAGATGTTTGGGAACATGAAAAACACATTATTGTTTGAACTTGGACTATTTCACTGAGTACATCAAAAATTGCTTCTTAGAACGGAAACAGTAGGAGTTCTGGACTTGTAGGCCCTTTTCTGTTTTTAAAGATTTTTATCATCAATGTGTTATTTGGCACACTCAGTGCATACATCTGTTAATACTGGATTTCTAACTTTTTAGGGATAGATGCGGCATTCATCCCAGAACTGCATTATAGCAAAATGGAGAGAAAAAGCAGGGGGGCGGAATAGTTATAAAATAAGTTAGCTATCTGGTATTACATCCAGAAATTAAAATTAGAACCATATCTTCATGCTTTGCCTCTCTAGTGGCAACTAGTCACAAGTATAAGAAACAGCCCAAAAGATCCAATGTCGTGTCAGCTGATTTTCACTTGCACAATAAAAGTTTCCTTTGTTTTTTCTCCTTCTTTCATGTCTCACCAAATTGTCTCCAGAGATTCTCTCAAGGTCTGGAATAGATTTGGGGACTCTGATGGGGAAAAAAGACTGTGTTCCATTGGATACAAACCAAGAAATGAGTGCACTGTTACCTGATAGCTGGAAGGTTTCCTTGGATGAAACTTCTTCAGGCATAGACCGAAGAAGGAAAAGGGAATGCAGGAGAGAAGAACCACGCAGGTGAAAATGGTAATGGGACGAACAGAACCTACAGCATTGGGGAAGAGAGAAACAGATTGGCACAATGTGCCCATTCTCACTGCCTCCTCTGCCTACATCATGGTAGACTTGCAGCTGGGAGCCCAGAGGCCTTCTGTATTAGGAAGAAAGCTCATCCCATCCGCAAGAGGGCTCTCTACATACTATTGATTACTGCTTCTAAAACTAACCTTCAGGGCATGATTATTACCTCCCTATTCTGCACAAACCTGCCCACTAACAAATTCATGTACCACTTTAAATATTTATTTCATATGCCCAGATATGACTATTATACCATTTAAGAACTAATGCTTCCTTCTGCACCACAGTACCATTTTAGCTGCTCACTAAAATGAACTGTAAAAAGACAGATCAGTTGTGTTCCCATCTTCCCCAACTCCTAAAAAACTATTTGAAATGCAGACTTGCAGACCTCACTTAAAAGGTGCATTTGTACGCTGTGGACTTCTATATCTAAACATTTAGCAGTAGTCCTCATTTAGCAACTACAATTGGGCATCGGCAATTCAGTCATTAAACAAAGTGGTTGCTAGTGAAACCATAATTTTGCTAATGATCCACCTCAGCTTTCCTTTGCTTTTCAGACCTGCAATGGTTGTAAATGCGAGGACTGGTTATACAGTTACTTTTTCATCACTGTCATAATTGCTAATGGTCTCTAAATGAGGAAGTCAATAAAGAAGGACTGCCAGTATATTAGAAGTAAAGTAGTGGAAATATGAGCCTGTATGCTTTTGAGAATATTCACTTTTTCCCAATACTTCTGCAGTTCTTCATTGCTTTGAGCCCTCAAGCCCAACCCAAGACAACAGGATGCTTAGTTTTGGACCACTTCAGATGCGGCTGACTGTGCTCTCCTTTTTGTGCTTCAAAGAGTTGTTTTTGGTCCAGGGTTATACTAGCCATTCTGCTCTTTAAAAGCCAAGGTTGTATGTAACAGTCTTAATGAGAACTAGGGAGTGTCATGTCTGAGATGCTTACTTAAGTTACTTTTCTGGCCCAGGCTCGGATTTCTTTTATTTGACCACTGACTTGGCTGTGGCTCTTTCTCCTCTTCCTCAAGGTTATTCCTAGTGCCCATGACAGCATGCCATGACGAACCTAAGAAATGAACGATGCAGCTCTGCTCCAAATTTTACACATGAATTGCCCTTTAACTCAAGTGCTATCTAATTCTCAATTGCCTTAATTCATTTTGGGATCAGTTGTACTATGTATGTGCAGTTCCCTGTAATAGTGGGAGAACATCTTTTTCAGCACCAAGTCCACAGAGACTAATGTGTTTTTGGCATATGCATAAGCATGCTTCTGGCACGAACTCCTTACATTTTCAACATGCGTGAAATGAGAGCTGGTGAACTTGCCATCTTAGTTCTAAACCATTCATATAGAAAAACTGAAGAGTTTCCACTCTCAGATGTACAATAAATATCACTCTGGATTCAGTCCCAAGAGGTCCAAGAACGTAGCTGTAATAATCCTGCCTAAATAACAGAACAAACCCATCGCTTGAGGGCTTTCCCATCTTGCTTTTCTCCAGCTGGATTGACTCCACTTCTCCAAACCAGCTTAGCTAGAATTGCAATCCCATAAATTGGAGGGTACAAGACTGGAGACAGTTGGCATAGGCTAACTAACCCAAGTCTAGCTCACGGAAGGCTCAATGAAACTTCACTTACCCAGACGCAGAATGGAGAAGAAGAGCAGCCAAAACATGCAGAGAATGGGCGCTGTCACCACCTGGTTTACTGCTGCCAAATGGATACGGTGGTTCAGTCTGGTTGGGATGTAGACGTAGTAAATATTGTAGCGGTCAACCATGTGCTTCAGTAGCATGTACAGCAAACCTGCGTGAAAAGAAATAGAAGAATTGGGACATGGAGAATGGCCACTTGGAGGAGACAGCAGTAGCTGGGAGGATGACAAGAAAATCGGCCCAGAAATATTTTTAACAGGAAAGAAAAGGCCAGGAGGGACCATAGTTCAGTAGTAGTACAGCCTCTGCTTGCATGCAAAAGATTTATTCATTAGTGACATTTCAAAGATTATCAAGGAATTGTGCTGGGGAAAACATCTTGAGTTAATGACTCCAACAGTTGTATTATACCCTATCAACATAATATCATCCTCATCTTGTATTTATGTTCTGTAGCTCTTCTCTTGCATAAGAATTCATTCCCTGGGATCAATTACATCAATAATCAGGGACAACCTAGAGCCGTGATGGGAAATCTATGGCACATGTGCCACAGGTGGCACGCAGAACCATTTGTGCCGGCATGCGAGCCGCAGGCAAACTTACCTCACTGCGCATGTGCATACCTCACAGCTGATTTTTGGCCGGTTTGAGGCCTTTTTTGGCCTCCCAGAGGCTTCAGGAAGGCTTTTGCAGGCTGAAAACTAGGCCCATTTCATCACTTCCTGTTTTTCCGGAAACACCAGAAGTTACAAAATGGGCCTGAAAAGCCTTCCTGAAGCCTCTGGGAGGCCGAAACTCAGCTGTGAGGCGCAGTGCAGGTAAGGGGGTGGTGGTGGGTGGCTGGGTGGGTGGGGATTGCACGCACATGTGTAGGGGGTGCATTGCCTTCTGGGTGCTGGCACATGAGCATGAGCATGCAAGCGTGCACACAATTTTTGGCACAGGAGCCCCAAACAGTTAGCCACCACTGACCTAGAGAATATCATAAATTTATGGTTTCATGTTTTTACTCTTACTTATTTCCTTTTAGGGCTTTTGTTTTAGATTAATGTAAAAGGAGGAAGGATTTACCTGTTTCTCGCCATACCATTTTCTTGGAAAAAATAACAATCCTTTCCCTCCAAGCCCATAAAAACTATTGTAGAAATAGCTGCTATTCTTTGCAGCAAATAGCAATTCTGGAGTAGGATAGGCTAACAGAAAAATGGCACAGAGAGAAAGGGCAGCAGAAAAATCCCTGTTCCAATCACATCTTCTGTGGCTTAAAAAGGAAGTGTAAAAGGTATAAATGTCAGCAGACTGAAATCCAGTGAATAACATATACTAAAATTATTGCAATGTATTGAAATCCCACTTTTTGCCCCAAATAATTCTTATTTGGAGAAATTACTGCTACTCACCTATCATATCTATATTTATTTGTATATCATTTCACAAGGCTACTGTCTATTGAAAATGAACTTTATAATGTACATTTCACTGCTTTTCCATTTTATAGGCCAACAGATCTCTACCTCACAGTAGCTGTTTGATTCCATTTACAGAAGCCCATTAAGTGATATCATCCCAAAGGCTGACAAAAGCCACAGCTTGTATTTGTTTGTTTCATTGGGCAGTGCTTCCTTCAACTGCAATCAGCCAAGGTCCAGACCTATAAAGATGTTATTGGCAACAGGAGGAATTTTGGAGAAATTGTGTATCTACTTACCAAAGGGGACAATAATGGGACAGGTGATACTGTATGTCATCACCACAGCAAATATGCAGCAAGTCCAGGCATACTCCAGTCCAAACTGGAACTCATAGGCTTGATTCTGGGAGGGAAAAAACACAGTAGTGCACCTTACCTTTAATTTGCCTTGGTGGTGCAGGCTGTTAATAGCCTAGCACTTAGTTCCAGCTGCCTGTAATTATTGCAGGCTCGAATCCCACCAGGCTCAAGGTTGACTCAGCCTTCCATCCTCTTGGGGTAGGTAAACTGAGGACCCAAGATTGTTGGGGGCAATAAGCTGACTTTGTAAAAATGCCGCTTAGTAATAAGCAGGCATATACAATGGAAGGAAGGCTATTGCTGGGAGCATTGGGTTGTATCCCAAAAATTGTAAGCCGCCCTGAGTCTCCGGAGAAGGGCGGGATATAAATATGAATTTTTTTTTTATTATGCATGAAGTTAAATGAATGGTGATGGGATGGGAGAACAGCCTCATGGGTCCTGGGGTCTATGGCCATTCACTGTGGCCAACTTGCCACAGCCAACCTGCCATGGCCAACTTACTGTAGCCAACTCGCCACAGGACAGCTTGCCATGGCCAACTGGCCATGGGACAATTCGCTGCAGGACAAGAGTTACACTAATATCAAAAAATAGTGGAATGGAAGCATTAAAGAAAGGATGCAAAAGGAGAGACAGAATGAAATGTGAATGACAAAAATTAGAATATTTTTTATTTTAAATAATTAAACTGAAATTGTTAAATTGTCCTGAGGCAAGCTGGCATGACAAGTTAGCCTTGGTGAGTTGGCTACAGCGAGTTGTCCCATTCTGGGGGACCTGTGCACAGTTAACAGTAGTTTGTTTTCCTTATAAAGAGTTTACCTTTTTTTCAGGTGACAACTCTCACACAACTTTAAAAACATATTTGGTTTTTAGTAATTTCACAAGATTTCAATAATTTAACTAAACATTTTCAATTATTTAATTTTAGGGAATCCAGAAATACTATTCAGGATGGAGGGAGGGATTTATGGACAGTGATGGGCTCTTGATAATAATTTTGTTATTAAACCATTTCAAAACCATGTTAGTTTACAATGAACAACAATTATGCCTAACTTCTTCACTGAACAAATTATGACTCCATGCCTTCCCTAATCCAAATTTGAAAATTAGTTCCTGTAAGTTTGTATCATGTCATTGCTATCCTCATGCCCCAAACTAAACTAGGATGTTTCTGCTCATGGTTTGTGATACCATGCTACGAAGATTGAGTTGCAATAATGCTAATCCATGATGAGAGAGGTCAGATACATCTTGCTAAAACATAAACAATGTACTAATGGCTTAGTGTTATGGTTGAATGATAGGGGATTTTACTGGGCTAAAGAAAACAAGCCATGATTTAACACTGTCTGTTTTCAAACAACTTTTCATGAGGTTCTTGCTCCATAAAAACTCTCATTGTCTCACTAGGGGAAATCTAGAGATTTATGGCACCACTTTAAGAGTATTGCTGGATATAATCTATTTGTACATAATCCTAGTCATTCAGGAGGTTACCTAACCTTCTAATCCTACAAGCAAGGTTTCAAATGTCCAAAATAAAAACCTAACACACCCGCTTGATGTGGAGCCGCTCAGGTTCAGATTTGGCAAAGCAGAGCCGTGTGGCATAGACAATGAGCCCAGGGATTCGCAACAGTTCCATGGCTGTCCCAATCAGGCTGGAAGTGACAACATAGTTGACAAAGAAAGCTCCATTATCGGGCAGAAAAACACACCTGCATTAAAAAAAAATCCAGGAAGGTGTGCATGAGAGCGAGCGAGCAAGAGCATAATATAACAGAAGTATATCCTGAGAAAGGCCATATGCAGTCATAATGGTCCATAATTACCTCCATGTATTATGTGCAAACAAGACACAACCACCCCACAAATTAAAATTGGTGACCCATTTCACAACACACCCAAAATGTTCAGTAATGCTTACTGAAATTTTATCTCTGCTTGATCCACAAAGTGAGTGTCAAATAGCCAGCGAAAGAAGAGATCCAAACTGGGAAGGGGAAAGAGAGAAGAATAAAAGAGATCATAAGCTTGTGACTTTTTTTCTTTAACAAACACCCACACCTGAACCCTGCTGGTTCAATAGAAATGGGGCATATTTCAGTGTCTGCAGCTTGAAGATGGGAACAATTTCTTCAGAGAGGTGCAACCAAGCAAATTTAACCCTTTTCAATTAGCAAGAGCAGACATGATGTTGTGGACAAATGGAAGGTAGCAATTCATATTTCAGTGCAGGAAGATGTAGTTCTTACAAATTTGAAACAACAGGTGGGATAACTGGGAGATGAGTAAGTTTGTGGAGATGGTGTGAAGGTAACAAGCAGCTTCTCTTCTTATTTTAAAAGACCGCCATCTCTAACACAGCACATACACTCCCTCTGAATATAATGGAATCAGGTTCCAAAGACTAAAGACAAGGATCAGGAAATTATGATTGTGTTGTGGAGATGATACCACTCCAATTTGGCAAAGGATCAGCTACTCTGCATGTATTCAGAAGCTTGGAGTAGGTGAAATATTTATATGGTTCATAGCCTTTGAGAAGCTGGTGCTTTTTAAAAATTTTTAGGAAAGCATTTAGTGCATCATTTTAGCTGCTTAATTTAATAATCTATTACTTGCTGGCACATTGTTGTTTATGTTACGATTCCCATTTTAAAAGTGCTTGTATTCCATTTTTCCAAAGATTGTTTGAGCACAATTACTGTACAGCATTTTAATGTAATGCCAGCAGTCAGACATACATTTAAACATTGTGGGAGGAGAACCATGATATCAAAAAATCAGAGGGAATCACCTAGTGCTTTTCCAGACTACAAATTTTATAAAAGGCATAAGCTGTCATGATATTGAACAGATGTTACAAGTTAAAATAATGTCAGTGGCTGATTTGGAAACTCAAACAAACCCATTGAACATCTACATGAACTATTCCTGTGAGACAGTGCTAACTATTTAGCTTATCTATTAACAGAATGATACTAGAAAATGTTGCCTGTCTGCATACCCAGTCAAGGATGTGAACAAACTAGGGAAGGCCACCGAGCTATGAAGGACTGATTTAATACTATGTGACGAATGAAACTGCAGGATAAACAATTAGCTCAGAGACAAGCCCACATCTTTTGTAGGCAAATATGACCGGTACAGTTTTGGCTCCATTAAGCTCATTTTGTGATATCACACTCCATTACAGTATAAGTAATGTGTCCATAACAAGAAACCCTTGTCTGAAAGTGTCCATTAAACCAGCTAATTTAATAGTATGTAATTTGATATGGGCAACATACCAAAGAGGAGTGGAGAGGAGGGCCTACACCAGGGCCAACCAACACATTACACTTACCACCACACTTAGCTTGGTGCTTAAAAAAACACCATTGTATTATCAAGAGTTATTCATAATGAAAACCATATAGATTTGGAGCATTTGCAATTTTGCTCTTTACCTGGTCAGTCCAAGTGAAGGCAAGATGATAACCATAAATACCAGAAAGAAATAACACTTGTGCATTGTGATCTGATTTTCACTTGACCTAAAGGAAACAAAAATGCATTTATTTGGGAGACGGAGAGAGAGCAACAATGAAGAAACTTCAAAAATTCTTGAGGAGAGGATTTAAAATGTTACACGATCAATAAAATGTTCCAAAATGTTTTCATTAGAAAATTGTCACTAATATGCATTATTAATCCATGTGCCTATATTCCTTTGCTCAGTTAATTTTGGTTAAACAATTTTGTTTTGCTTACTTTTTGTTCTAGAACAGGGGTGTCAAATTCAAGGCCTGTGCGCCAATTCTGGTCTGCGGAATGTTTAAATCTGGCCCACAGGGCTGCCCTGGAAACATAGGACTGGCCCATGGTACCTCTGCCAGTGAAAACAGGCTCCCAATCTCCATTTTCAGCTTGGATGGCCTCCTGCACCCTCTGCCAGCAAGGCCCTCCTGAGCTCCGTTTTCACTGGCAGAGTTGCAGGAGGCCGTCCCAGCTAAAAATGGAGATTAGGAGCTCATTTTAGCTGGCAGTGCACTCGGACCACCACAGACACCCCTGACACGAGTGATGTCAAACTGGCCATGCCCAGCTTGGACCCCCCAAGGTCAAACACAATCCTGATGCAGCCCTCAATGAAATCAGGTTTGGCATCCCTGGTCTAGAAGGAGGGCACAGTTCCTAGAAAGGAAGACTGAGTTACAGAACTAAAGTAAATGCCTCAATGGCAAGTTAAGAAAAAGTTTATCCAGAATGTTTCCAAATATAGGTACAAAGAATAAATTAAAACAATAAATACCTGGATCCTCTATGTCCCCTGAATATTTATCAGGTTTTTTATTCATTGCCATGGCAAGATAGATTCCCAGAGAAACTCTGAAAGTGTAGCAATGTGATAAAAGGAAATTGGAATTACCTTGTCCAATGTGACTCAAAGAAAGCTGAGTAGTACACAATGAAAGGCAGAAACACAGAAAAAGCCCACAGCAGCAGAGTGGGGAAGAATTGAGTCACAATAGGGTTCTGAAAGGTGAGAGAAAAAGGGGATAAGTCAAGTGTTTTTCAAAAATAGGAACTTTTTCTCCACATAACCTCCAAGAAAGTTCTAAGATGTGTTCTTTCTTTTGCTTGGTAGCTTACCCTGGGCTTCTTTTCTTCCTCTGTTTCTGGTTTGGAGATTACAACTAGTGAGGTTTGATTTATTGGAATAATTTGAAGTGGAAAAAGTTCTGATGAAATTAAACTACTTGTTAAAGACCCTAATGTGCCTAGAGAAAAATGTCAACTTGTACCACAATGTTTTGTTTGCACTGGAAAATTTTCTGATCAGTAACATCTGTCTTGATGTTATTTGTTATGGATTACATGAAAAATAATAATTATATTCTGAATATATAAACTTGCCTAACACAATACAGTGGTACCTCAGTATTCATCATTAATTGGTTCTGGAAAGTGTGATGAGTACCAAAAACGATGAGTACCAAACAATTTTTTTCCATAAGGAATAATGTAGTGAGCCACAAGGTAGCTGACACTGACTAGTTCCAGCTTGTGTGCTATCAGACAAACAATGCATACCAGGACAAAAAATTTGCATCCAAATGTGTTAAACACCAAATTTGATGAGTTTCAAAGCAGTTGAATACCAAGGTATCACTGTATTTGCAGTTGATACCCATTTCTTATTAAAGAACTTTTGAAATGAGGTTCCTTTAAGAAAACACTAAAAATCCCATTGTTTCTATTTTAAAAGTGACTAGACCCCATTTGATGACTATTTTTGCCACAGTCATCAAGCAAATCCAGCTTCCCTGATTGACTTTGCTTGTTGAAAGCCAGCAGGGAAGATAATAAATCATGATCACATGACTGCAAGACATGGCAACTGTCATAAATATATGCATATTGTTGTGTGCCTAAATTACACGAGGAGGATGCTGTGGTGATCCTAAGTGTGAGGGTCAGTCATGCATCACTGATTTTAGCACTGTTGTAACTTTGAACCAATGGTTGTAAGTCAAGGACTGTGATGCAATAAAGGTAAATTCAGGGGGAAAGGATGAGAATTAGATTTGTGGTGAATGGTTTCAGTCACAGCTCTTTCTCTTTCCTTCTATACAGGAGAAGATCACTTATACCATTCCAACAGTAAATTAATTATTAAGTCATTCTACTTCTTCAAACTAAAATTATGGCCTGCATTGAAGAAGCAGCATCAATCTGGGAGTTTCTAAATCGGGATGAATAATCTTTCTGGTCAGTGGTGGGATTCAAACATTTTTACTACTGGTTCTGTGGGCATGGCTTGGTGGGCGTGGCAGGGAAAGGATACAGCAAAATCCCCATTCCCTCCCCACCCCACTAACCTGCTTTCCAGCTTCGTACTCCTGTGCACGGCAACAAAAGAAGACCCAGCTGATCAGCTGGGGCTCAGGAGGCAGAGAATAGATGGGGGTGGAGCCAGTCAGAGGTGGTATTTGCCGGTTCTCCGAACTACTCAAAATTTCCGCTACCGGTTCTCCAGAACTGGTCAGAACCTGCTGAATACCACCTCTGTTAAGGGTTCTTTGGCGCTCAACTGCTCAGATAGAAACATAGGGTGAGCGTCTGTGTACACACATATGTATTTGCACTACACTACCCAGACTCCTGCAGGGCATGGTTGGGGGAGAGAGAGAAAGCAAATTTTCTCCTTTCTAGCAGTCTTGAGCAGAGTTGTAGTGAGGAACAAGTCATGAGATCTTTCTTCATCCTAGCCACCTGATTTGACAATCATCAGTTTTCTGCTCCAAGCTGGGGGAGAGGGTGGGGGAGGCAGAATTCCAGTTCTTGAGAAAGTAATCAGAAAGAAAAGGGAAGCTATGGGGCTTTCTCATTTCTTCCACTGAACCAGGGGTGGGATTCTACCAGTTCGCACCTATTCGCTAGAACTGGTTGTTAACATTCTAAGCAGTTCGGAGAACCGATCGTTAGACAAAATTAGTGGCCTAATCCTGTAAGGAAGGCAGGAAGGAAACACTCTGGTGTTGCTTACAGAAACTGCCTCTCCGTTAACCCTTATTACATTCTTGGTAGGACTAGACTTCCTGTCTCAGGAACGTCTCTGGAGTTTTTTTCCCTTCCTTTACTGGTACTTTGCTTGTGTGGAGTGACCATTTAAAGTTACAATGGCACTGAAAAAAGTGACTTATAACCATTTTTCACACTTACGACTGCTGCAGCATTCCCACAGTCATGAGAGGCAGGCGAGGAGATGCGTGCTTCAATGTGAGTGATATTGAGTTGGCCATACCCAGCCAATAACATGACCACCAAGCCATGTCCACCCAGTCACATGACCACCTAAGCCACGCCCACCACCTAAGCCACGCCCACAGAACCAGTTGTTAAAATTTTGAATCTCACCCCTGCACTGAACCCACTGGCAACTGCCATTTTCCTATCCTCACAAGCAGCACAGATTAGTGTCAACATTAATTTGTTCCTCACCTGCGAACTGATCAGGATGTTCAGCTAATCCTGGGAAAAGGAGAAGCTATTCTATAGGCTACATGTTTTGTACCTAAGGGTTTCTTGGTTCCCATTTGGAGATTAGATTATTTCCAATTCTATACATTTTTTACCTCCTGCCTTACTGTCTTGTATGCTGCTGGTGACCTCTCGGACAGAGTTGTCCACCCAGGCAGAATTTCACTATTAAGAAATCTGGCTAGAGCAATTATCACTGTCTACCTAGCAGGTAGGCAAGTACCATCATATAGAATGTGTAATGAGAATAAGCATGGAATGGGAAGACCCAAAGGACTGGGATGATATCCTGCCTGAAATAAGGCTTCAGGGTCAGTAAGAAACTACAGCTATGCTATGCACCTTGAGGGTCTCCACAGGCCGTGTAACATTGAACATGTCCATGGTGTTCACAATGATGGCTGGAGTAGTGAGGAAGAAGAGGAGGATGAAAAGGCAGATGTTGAGCAGGATAAATTTCACCCACCACAAAGCACCACCAATAGATAAATTCTCCCTGTGAGAAAGAAAGCATAGGTTGGAGGTTGTGTGCAACTAAGGCAAGGAAACCCTGTCCAATTTCAATATGTTAAGGCTTGACTCAAGATAAAGGTTGCACCATTTGTCCTTTGGGGACTTGTATATAGATCACAACACACATTTAAAAACTACAAATTGTGCACTTGAAAGTTTATAATCTTTCACAACAAATTGGGACTAGATGACTGAACTAAGTACTTACTGGTTCTCTTTTTAAACTAGTCTGAGGGCAAAATTTGTTTATGTAATTCCTTTACTGTGCATTGCCCACCTATTTGTAGACTTTAACAATGTAAGAAAATAACAATCAAAGCCACATGAACATCCACACACACACACAATCATGACCATCATAATACTGTCTAAAATCTAACATTGTAATTGCTGTACTGTAACTCCTGGACTAAACACTGTGTTCACCAATATTTTACAATTAATACAGAAGATTTGTTCAGTATTTCTTTTGTATTTGGTGCCACTCCTAGGCATGCTTTCAACATTGTATTTCTCCTGAAATATGCTAGACTGTATTTTATAACAATCAGCCCCCCTCCATGGCTAATAAAGAAACATAAAACACTCATAATGGGAGAACTTAACATTTCAATGGTTTTTTTTACAGATTTTTACACTACAGGAATCCAGGCTGGGGGAAGAACAAAGAGAATTTACCAGATGATGTCATTGGGTGCAGGGGCATAGCCGACACCCCAGCAATGGGATTTCACCACTGTAGTAACAGATGACTGTTGTGGGTGCTTGCGGCAACGGATGCGGCTGTAATCCTTCAAAATACTGGAAAACCAAAGAAGAATCAAGAGCTGGAATTAACTAACCAGGTTCCTCTTGCTTGTGTTTGGAATAAGAAAAAAAAATCAAGATGATTGCCTTAATCAGCCCAACAGTTTTATTTATGTGGTTAGCTACCAATTAGTTTTTTTGTTTAATCATTTCAGCGGTGATATGCTACCAGTTTGGCCCGGTTCTGCCAAGCTGGTAGTGGCAATGAGCAGCGGAGACTGAACCGGGTCTCTCTACCGCTCTCCTGTTGGGCCCACCTGCATGCCCGGGCTCCCATACTTTATTTTCTGCTTTTGAAGCGCAGCTGCTTTGCGTGGCACAGAAGAGTGCTGCACTGCAGCTGCTGAAGAGACCTGGAGAATGCAGGCTTGCAGGAGGTGGGCTGGAATGCTTCTGCGCCTGCGCAAAGTGCGTGTTTGGTGCGCACGTGCACGCAAAGTACATCAAGCCACGCCCACTGAACCAGTGGTAAAAGTTTTTGAATCCCACCACTGAACCACTTATATCATTTCTATCTTTTGCAAATATCACTTAACAGACTTACACATTTATAGAGATTCAGGCACAACATGAAATAAATTATGCTCTTTAATGTATGACACTAAAAGATTTAAGAAGCAGTTCAATGCCCCCAAATGGACGTCTGATCTTAAATATTAAGGGAGATTTAAGTTAGACATGGTATATGACCCAAATGCACCCATCAAAGAGTTCCAGAATAAAAAAGGGAGGAATCTCAGTTAATGCTGCCATAGTGGAATTGCTGTAACAAGGCAAGGGATGAGTGCCTGCAGTAGGTGGTAAGTGACATCATATGAATCGTGATGTCACTGCACAAATGATATGAATTATACAATTTGCATTAATCTAACACAGTGGCTAATGAAGAATCCTGTCTATAGTGAAACAGCTTTCCTCCATAAAGTATTGAGAAATTTCATTTATGTCAGGATTTTTGTCAGTGAAATAGCAATAGCATCCATGGGGACTCAAGGTGGCAAACTTGGATACAGCATTGTCTTATTGAGGACTGTCAATCAATTATCTAGAATGCATAGTCTTCAGTTATGTTATCTCAGCTACACCAGTTCAGTGGAAATAGAGTTGGATTGAATGTACCAAGGGATACATAAATAACCCAGCTATTTCTTTCCTTTGAAGGAGAGAATTGTGTATGCTACAAAGTTTGCAACGGAGCCTTTGAATCAGTGTTTTTCAAATGTGGCAACTTTTAAGATGCCAGCTGGGAATTCTGGTAGTTGAAGTCCACATACCCTAAAGTTGTCAGCTTTGAAAAAAGAAACTTCTCTAAATTATCCTTCTGCCTCAACTGTGGCAGAAGCCTATTGCTAATTTTGAAGTACTGGAAAGATTCCACTGCCTATCCATCAGCTTCTTAGCCTCTGATAACGAAGGCTTGCAGTAGGAAGACTCACATGGCTGTCATTCTTTCATCCTGGAATGTGACAAAGGCCATGTCAAGGCGCTTGAGAGCAATCCGGCTGCGTTCAGCATTAAACTCATCTGTCAGTTTTTCTTCTAGCTCCCCATAGTACTGCTCAGCATCCACCTAATCAAAAAGAAATAAATTTACTTCTTTTTTTGTCATTGAAAGTGTTAGCTAGAATACATGCTGGGTGGGGTCAACAAACTTTCTATATTCTCCCAGAGGCAGCTTTTATTGGTTGTCTCTCCAAATAATGGAAAGAATGTGAAATTATATATATATATATATATATATATATATATATATATATATATATATATATATATATAATTACATTTATATGCCGCCCTTCTCCGAAGACTCAGGGCGGCTTACAATTTTTGGGATACAACCCAGTGTGCTCAGCAATAGCCTTCCTTCCATTGTATATGCCTGCTTATTACTAAGTGGCATTTTTACAAAGTCAGCTTATTGCCCCCAACAATCTTGGGTCCTCAATTTACCTACCCTGAGAGGATGGAAGGCTGAGTCAACCTTGAGCCTGGTGGGATTCGAGCCTGCAGTAATTGCAGGCAGCTGGAATTAAGTGCTAGGCGTTTAACAACCTGCACCACCAAGGCTCTTTTTGATGGTGTCATCCAAGCATTTCCACCAAGAGGATAAACTTCTGCTTCTACTGATAAGAGAATCTATGACCAGACTCATAACAATATTAACAGCCAGAAAAAAACTCTTGGCTGTTCCAGAAAGGTATCAATGCAAGGGGGAGAGAGGAACTGCAAGCCTTTCTGACAGACACATGAAAAAAGCAGCAACAACCATATCAAGTAAGTGATGGCTTAGTAACAGGAAGAGATGTCAGATTATAATGTCCTCAAAATGGTGCTAAGGGGAGCAGAATTTCAGAAAAGGTACAGAGCTGTACTACCATCTACCATCTCGGGGTGCCGTCGGTGAGCCAGTGCCGGCTGGCGGTGCCCCGGGGACGGGCCTACTCTGTGGAGGTTCCCGCCTTATGGAATCAACTACCCCTGGGGCTCCGTTTGGCCCATGACCTTCGCACCTTCCGTCACGACTTGAAAACTTGGTTATTCGAGCTGGCCGGGCTATGCTGACCTCTTGGGGGTGTGTGTGAAATTTTAAATTTTACAATGTTTATTGGGGTTTTAGTGTAACTGGGCTTGTGAGTATTTAATATTTTTTAAAGTAATTTATTGTTTATTGTTGGTTTTTAGTTGTGAGCTGCCCCGAGTCCTCAGAGAGGGGGTGGCATACAAGTCCAAGTAATAAATAAATAAATAAATAAATAAACAAACAAACAAATAAATAAATCTATACAGTTTTTACTGAGCTGAGAATTGCTTTGGGAGACCTATAATAACGTAGAGAGGAAAATGTTATTTTAATAACCACAATTTATTCCTGACTTTAGTGCAAGTCTGAAACTTAGGGCCACTTTTAAGTACCATATGTACCAACTGATCAGATATTTTTCTCTTTTTGCTTTTTATTGTTTTTTTTTTACTATCACGATATTCAAATAACTCCCTTTATACATTTGCTAAACAGATGAATAGTACTAGCATTCAGGTCCCCATCTTGGTCATCAGTCATTTCTTTTGGCTAACTCTCTAGACAACTTTACTGTTATGGGGATAAAAGCAGGGGAGATCCTTTTCTCTGTAACTATCTCCAGAAAATGTGACCCATCATGATTTCTTTTCAGAGTGAAAAGTGACATGTTTTTACTTGTATGGTCCCTTGATAATATTCTGAGGAGATAATCACTGAGCAACTCCCAGAATTGAAGTCCCCCTTGATTTCATTGAGGGCCACATCAGGGTTGTGTTTGACCTTGGGGGGGGAAGCTTGATGTCACTCGTGTTGGGGGCACCTGTGGTGGCCTGGGAGGGGCTGGGGAGATCGATCCTTCCTTCCTTCCTCCCTCCCTCCTTCCTCCCTCCCTCCCCTTCTTTTTCTTTCTTGCTTCCTTCTCCTTTCTTCTTCCTTCCCCTCTTTCCTTCTTTTTCCTTCCTTGCTCTCTTCCCATCTTTTTTCTTTTTCTTTCCTCTTTCCCTTTTTTCCTTTCCTGTGCCCCGTCCCCAGGCTCCGTTTTCGGCTGTGATGGCCTCCTGCAGCCCTCTTCCAGTAAAAAGGGGGCTGAGGGGGAGCACACATGCCCCCCCAGACCCCATTTTTGGCCATGGTGGCCTTCTGCAGCCCACTGCCAGCGAAATTGGGGCCTGGGGGGAGGCTGTGTGGCCCCATTGGGCTCCAGTTTTACTGGCAGAGGGCTGCAGGAGGCCGTCACAGCCAAAAACGGGGCCTGGGGGATGCACACAGCTTTCCCAGGCTCCATTTTCGCTGGCAGAGGCACTGCAGGCCAGTCCTTTGTTGTTTTTAGGGCAGCCCCATGAGCCAGATCTAAGCACCCTGCAGGCTGGATCCAGTTCACGGGCCTTGAGTTTGACACCCCTGTCCTAGGTGAATGGGATGATACAACTGGGCATTCAGCTTTCTTTTTAGCTGGGCTATTATTTCTTTTATCGTCAATATGTGATATTGAAGGAAACTGTCTCTAGCCCAGATCATAGACTGGCAGCATAATACATAGCAATGAGGGAACATAAGAATCAAAGTTCCCGTGCTGATTTTTTACGATCAGTTTATATCTTCATATTCTTTGTACCTCTTCAAAGCCACAAATACGGCAGCAGAAAATTCGAGAACAAGGATGGATTTTGATCATAATCTTCCCTCCTTTTGGGCCTTCGTTGTGAAGTAAAGCCTCCCTTTCATTGCCTTGCGCCTAGAAGGTACAAAATTAGGGAGGAAATGTTAATGCAGCCATCCATTTCATTATGACACCTTTACGACACTTTCCCAAATCTCATCATTCTTACAAATGAAAATTTCTGGCACTTTTGACTTGGAATGAAATTGTAAGAATATTTTCTAGGAACAATGGTGAAGACCATAATGGACCAAATCAAGTTGAATGTGGCTTCCATAATTCCTAGGTTGGAACTTGTGAGTCCTCTCTTTTGCTGATGTGTAATTATACTAAGGATAATGTTTGGAAATATCATTCAGAAAATGGTGTATTTTATGATGGCATGAAAGTTGATGAACAATGCCAACTGGCAGGAAGGGCCCCTTTGATTACAGCCCCTCTTATGATTTCCAATTTGGCTGAATTTAAAAGGCAAGTAAGATAAATTCATGGACCCTCTTATTGGTTGCTGGTTTTGGTGGTATTATTGGAAAACACTCTTGTACTCAGTTTAGATGCCAGTCATTTGATAGGCATATGATTAGCCACTGTGAGAGCCAAATGCTGGGGCAAATAAACTTTGATCTGATTTATTGTGTTATGCATTTAAATTAAAGATGTTGCTTCTTTCCTTCTTTTGTCATACAAGGATTATATATGCCTACTGAATATTTGAGCCATAGTTGCATTCCTTTCCTAATATTGTAAAAGACTTCAGCTAAACCCTTGGTGCTCAGAGTATATCTAAGCAAGAGAGGTAGATTATTTGGAGGGGGAGAGTTTCAAACCAAAAAGGCTTAGAGAAGTCAATATTTTCACATTCCAATAAGAAAATAGTACCTTATTTAATTATTCACTGTATTTTATATTTCTCCCGAGTATTGGGAAAACCTTTCCCAGCATTAAAACACATAGTTGTAAATGCATTTCAAAATATAATGACGTTTAATTACATATTCTTGAAATTGTCATATTTTTGTTAGTTCAGAAATGTTATATTATATGAGAAATAAAGGAAAGAGTACATTTCTGTTGTATTTTAGTGGATGTTCATATATTTAATTTGGATTCACCTCATTTTCTACTTCTAAACGGTATTAATATTGAAAAACTTGGTATTAATATTGAAAAACTTTAAAAGCCTATAGGAAATTGGGAGTAGCTTTTTGTATTGCAACCTTCCTTTCATGGCAGCAGCTTCAAAACTGGAAACTGCCTTTATGCACAGAACAAAAGACTGACTGGGCATTGAAAAGAGCTTCAACTTGTTATTGAAACAAGTGACATTCTCTCCCTGTTCCAGAATTGATGCCAAGGTTTTTAATTTTTTAAAATGAGTTTGACACATCTTTTCACCAAGACCAGTACTGCTGATTGCTTCTGTAGCCCTGTTTTCAGAAAACTATAAAAGATTTATGGCTTTAAATGCGTTTCCAGATATATTATCATTTTTTTGTTCCTTTTAAATCTGCAATTTCCTTGGCAAGATTTTTCAGAAGCGGTCTGCCATCTCCTAGTTCCTCAGGTTGAAGCCAAAGTCTTGCCCAAAGTCAACCAAGCTGGTTTTGTGCCTAAGGCAAGTAGCATCTCACTCTCTATTTTTAGCTTGGGGCCTTCAACCATTACACCAAGAAATTTTTGAGAAATTTGTATTCTTTAACTAGTATTCAATCTAGTGAAATATAGCCTGAAATGCAGAACAATAAATAAAATAAACTGAACCAATATATTAAATATATATTTTGATAAGTTTTTTTTAAAATAGCAGATTAATATAGAAACTTAAGTGAATTACATGGATTAAAAACAATGCAAAAATGACAGGCAGCGGAAACAGAATTGAGAGGTTCTACTGTGACACTTGTATTACAAGGGAATAAATAAATGGATAAAGCATACCAGGTTAAAAAAATTGTTTCTTGAACAAAGGACAAAAAACTACTTTCTTTTTTGTCTCTTTACCAGATGAAGAAAGGTGATGACATTTTTTTACAGTGCTGGTGATTATTATCTAGTCTTTTTTTTTTAATCAAAATTCCCTCTAGCATGATCCTGATGCTCAGAGATCCCAGGACATTTTCCTCCACACATTCTAAGGGGCTCAGAATAACTCAGCTCTAAGAAAGACCTTTGAAAGCCTACCTCTCTGAATCCAGCTTCATCAGTCTGCGGACATCAGAGCAAAATTGGACACCGGTCACTGTGCAGCTCGGATAAGCCTCACTATCAGAAGAGATAATCAAAATCTTTAATTGAACAAAGATATAATATTGCTTGTAGAATGTGCTTGGAAAAATGGGCATCCCAGAACACTGTTCTCACACAAACCCCATATACCAGTCAAGAAGTCACAGCATGAACAGAATATGGCAAAACAGCCTGGCTCCAGGAAGATAATTGAGACAAGAATGTATATTTTCCACTTATTTATTCAACCTCTATCAAGGGTCCCCAACCCCTGGTCTGTAATCGATACTGGTTCATGGCCCACTGGGAACCAGGCTGTGCAAGTGGTGGGTGAACACTCAAAGCTCCATTTGCACAAGCGGCAGATGTATGTGCAAAACCATCCTCTCTTCCCCCACGTTAGTGCTGCCCTGCTGCTGCTCCTGGTCCACCCAGCTAGAAGGATTGGTGACCACTCACCTACATGATGAATGTACAGTATAGTATAATACTGTATATATAGTATATTAAGATTGGAAGTTGAGTGTTGCTTTAAAATTGGAGGAAGAAATGTTAATAGCTACGCTATGCTGATGGTGCAAATTTGAAAATGCAAAGAATCTGCAAATACTGGCAATAAAAGTCAAGTAGTACGTTAAAAAAAATGAGACTAAATTGAATACAAAGTCTAAATTAATGACATCAGGTACAATAGCCGGCCTTAGAAGTGATGATGAAGGTATCAAAATGGTACATGGGTTTTGCCTTTTTAGAATCAACAGGAAGTAACAAGCAGTCAAGAAATATGCCGTATACTAAATTTGACAGAGAAGGTATGAAGGCACTGAAAAAGTTATTCAAATGCCATGATGTGCCTTTATGTACAAAGCTCATAACAGTGTGAAGCATGATATTCCCTGTGACACTCCACTCACTAGAAGTGAAAGTTGAACTTTGATGGAGCAGAAGAGACACTTTTGAACTTTGATGTTGGAGAAGACTCCTGAGAATACCATTCTTGGCTGCACTATGGACAATAAATAGGTCTTCAAAGAACCCAACCCAGAGTTCTCATTCAAGGCACAAATGATTAGGTCTGAATTATCCTAATTTGGATGTATTAGGCAAACACCCAGCTATTTAAAGAAGGCAAGAAGGCTCAAATGCTGGAAAAGGAGGAAGAGGAGAACCAGCAGCAAGGATAAACTCAATTACAGGAATGATGGGTTGGAAGACTTGAAGGACCATGTTACGGAAAGATCATCATGGAGAAAATGTATCTGTATGATTGATAAGAAGCAACACCATTGATGGGTCATGACTAACCAATCAGTGTCCAAATCAGCTTTCAGGAATCAACTCTCAGAGGAAATGCTTCATGAAAAGGGGAAAATAATGGTTAGTTATTGTAACTGATGTTATTTGAGTTGACATACTTTTAGAATTAAGAAATAGAACCACCTAGGAAAGAAAGGTGGATGGGGTGACCAAAACTGAGTTGTTCTTTTGATTGATTAATAACAGATTCCATCTCCCCTCCCATCCTACCCACACCCTTCCTGTCTTTAATTGGATCATAGTGTTTGGCTGGTTTTGAACTTATTTATGTTTTTAGTATATTTATACTTATTTTTCATGATTGTAAGCCACCCAGATGGGCAACCAATATATATTTTAAATAAATAAACAAATAAAGCTCTAATTATAATTTTGTTATGAATTTTTCACGGTGGTTTCTATGAATCACATAGATAGCAAGCTAAATTATTTTCAGGCAGGTTTTAGTTAGTCAGAAACAAGGAAGCCACCCTCTCTAAAGCTGCATCCCTATGTAATGCTTCATGGACATTAATAGTTATGCCTGCATTGTCTGGCAATTGGATGCTCATGATAGCCTGACATAATTTAGGTGAACTCCTCTCTAATGATATCTGACCCAATCCATATGATAGCAGTGACTCACTCTGCAAAATGAAGCATAATGGAAATGGGCTCTTTGCGAAAGGCTGACCACTCATCCAAGTTAATGCGAATGTTCTATATCGGGGTCTCCAACCTTGGCAAATTTAAGACTTGTGGACTTCAACTCCCAGAATTCCTTGGCCAGCTTTGCGGAGGAATTCTGGGAGTTGGAGTCCACAAGTTGCTAGCTGAGGAAGTCCACAAGTCTTACAGTTGCTAAGGTTGGAGACCCCTGTTCTATATAGATCTGTCTCTCCAATTGGCTAGAGAGATTTGGAAAGAAAATAAAGAGGATAATATCCTGGTTGAAATGAAATTCTAATACTGTGTGCAGCATTATATGGTCAAAGTGAATTTTAGCTATGATGACAAAACACATAGATTACTAATGCGCTGCACAGAAATGACCCAGCAATTGACAACTGGTTCAAACAGCTTCCAGGTGAGCTTAAAGAATATGAGAAGTTCTAAGCAGGAAGGAATGCCACATGATCTTAATAATCCTACCTTATGAGTATATATATGCCAACAGCTTTATGTCAAGCTGGGAGAAAGTATGAAGTGGCATACTTCAGGGCTTCATGCTCGGCTGTGTACCGACAGTCCTCGACTTACAACAATTCATTTAGTGACTTACGAATGGCACTGAAAAAAGTGACATATGAACGTCTTTCACAGTTACCACCTTTGCAGCATCCCCATGATCCTATGATCAAAATTCAGATGCTTGGCAACTGGTCCATACTTATGACCATTGCTGTGTCCCAAGGTCATAGGATCACCTTTTGTGACCTTCTGACAAGCAAAGTCAAATTCGGGGAAGCCAGGTTCATTTAACCACTGGGTTACTAATTTATCAACTGCAGTGATTCACTTAACAACGGTGGCAAGAAAGGTCATAAAATGGGGCAAAACTCACTTGACAAATGAAACTCACTTAACAACAGAAATGTTGGGCTCAATTGTGGTCGTAATTTGAGGACTACCTGTACTGTTGAATGTATTTATTAGTGACTCCTCACCCATGGTTTTTATTAGTTAAAAGAGGAAGAGCATGTTTATGAAAAAAGAATAATACCGAGCATGTGGTTGTACTTACTGGAAGTGTTTGATAACAAGAGATGTATCTGTGATCTCTTTGGGAATCTTGGTAACCATCAATGTCCGGGCCAGCTAAAAGACAAGAAAATAAGAGGTCAGAAATGGAGACACTTGAATGATAGTTGTAACATTTGTCAGTTTCCAGTATTTTGCACTTAAACTCTATTATTATTTGTACTCATTATTTTCTTCTGGTGTAGGACTACAGACTTAAATTACAAGAATATATTTTGCTTAAACATTGCAAGAAAATATTTAATGGTAAGAACAATTTAATAATAGAAATGACTAATTAAAATATTGCTGTGTCACTCTCATCCTGCATCATGCACAGCTTTCCATATCTACTTCTATTTTATGACCCTGAGTAGTAAATTGCTTATGCGGTGAAAGCTTACTGCTCTCAGAACAAAATGTGTATTGTCAAACTGAATCGCAGTATTTAAACGATCTCCAACCAATATTTGGACAAATTTCTTCCCTGGCCTGATACAACAAATGATGAATGTCTAGATCAATATTTTTAAGTCTTGACAAGTTTAAGATATGTGGACCAACTCCCAGAATTTCCCAGCCAGTATGCAGTCCACACATCTTAAACTCGCCAACGTTGAGAAACTCTAGTCTAGAGTATCCATCTCTGAAAGGTCAGAAAGGAAAGTGTAAATGAGGCCACTGCAATTATTACCTTTTCATTTTCCTTATACTCTAATTGGATGGAATGATGAGTCATGCAGAGAACAGTGATGATGAAATAGAGGAGAGCAAAGATACTATGCAGCCACAAGAGACGGTCACTGCAATAGAGCAAAAAGGAGAGACATTTTCAGACGGGAAAAATAGATATCTTTATCAGAAAACAAGATAACTACCATTTCCTAGAAGATGCCAGCCATTCCTTATTTTCAGCCATTGATTCAAAGCCATTTTATGTTGACTCTGTAAGCCGCTTAGAGAGGGCTGTAAAACACTGTGAAGCGGTACATAAGTCTAAGTGCTATTGCTATTTCTCTATCTGTAGTATAGAAAGTTGGCTTCACCATTGCATATTGCCATAGAATCATGATTAGTGCATGGAAGAAACTTTAGTCAAGCAATGACTTAAAGAAAACAAGTCATTTTAATGCCTGCAAGGTGGAGCACCAAAATAGAAATTTCATCTGGCATTAAATCAAAATGACAAAGCTATATTATAGAAATCAGTGGTGCATCATTTGTCAAAGACAGTAGCTCTTTTTGAGAGAAAGCACAGTTGGACAAAAATTTATATTTATTATTTGTAGCTTACAGTTGAACATTGCTCATTTTGATGAAAGCCACCTATTTCCATATGTACAGAGTGTCAAAATAAATAGGGATTTATTGAACATTTATTTATTTATGTATTTGCCACAAATAAATGCCATCATTATGCCATCCTTATAAACAGTGACTAATTCAACTCTGAAGAAATGGAATGACTTACTCTTTGGGAACATTTGCAATTGTCGTTCGGCCAAAATTAGCTGGATTTTTTCCTGAAAGAGGGAAAAGAGACAGAAGTGAGTATATTTTAAACAAAAGGTGTTTTATTCTTCTAAGCACAGCATTGTATTCACAATGCCTCCAAAGTTGTACAGTGGTATTTTCAGTTGTGGGATTCAAATTTTTTTACTACTGGTTCTGTGGACATGGCTTGGTGGGCATGGTGTGGCAGGTGGGGCTTGGTGGGCATGGCAGGGGAGGATACTGAAAAATCTCCATTCCCTCCCCACTCCTGGGGGAAGGTTACTGCAAAATCCCATTCCCATTCTGCTTTCCAGCTCTGTTCTCCTGTGCAGGGCAACAAAAGAAGACCCAGCCGATCAGCTGGGACTCAGGAGGCAGAGAATAGATGGGAGTGGGGACAATTAGAGGTGGTATTTGCTGGTTCTCCAAACTGCTCAAAATTTCCGCTACCGGTTCTCCAAAACTGGTCAGAACCTGCTGAATACCACCTCTGGGTATTTTAAAGCTTTTAGAATACTGGGGTTAAATGGCTACATACCGAGGAGATCACCAGAGAAGTTGACAGGAAGGATGACAGCCACAGACAGCACACAGACAATCAAGAGTAATACCAACAGATGCCGCTGGAAAGAGAGGTAGGTTGTGGCATCAATTCCACACTTGCTTTGAATTTCTTCATCTCTGAGAAAGAAAGAAAGAAAGAAAGAAAGAAAGAAAGAAAGAAAGAAAGAAAGAGAAAGAAAGAAAGAAGAAAGACACACATGTCAATTCAATGAGATCCCCTTCTACAGTTTTCTTTCATCCAGAAATGGAAAAAAAAGATTGACTATGTAGTTTTCCTGCCAGTATAGAAGAGATGATATGCTCAACAGAGGGATTTTATTTCTGTGCTTTATGCTTTATAAAATTAGGCCTATGTGGCAAAAAAAAGTATTAGCAGGGCTCTTTAGTCCGTAAGCGTGCACACCCAAAGAGGAATTCCATCCCTTACTATCTTGGGTATCTTCAAATTAAAGAAGGCAATGTAACAAACAAAATCCAGATATCCCACCTAAAACCTTAGAACAAGTTTTTTTAAGTGGAATCTTTTTAGCATAAAATGATGGAAAGGGCTTGAGATGAGTTCCCCGTATATAAAACAATAATAAAGTGAAATAGACACAGTATATATAATAGTAATTCAATGTAAAATTACTTTTTCTGAGCAATTGACACCTCAAATACCAGAACCACCTTACCTAACCTGGTGCTCTCTAGATGTGATGGATTGCAACCCTCCTTATCTCCAGCCAGCAGGAAACCTGCAGTTCAACACATCTAGAGGGCACAAGGTTGGGGAAGGATGGGTCAGGGTGATAAGAAAACAGCATTGATTAATTTGCTTTCAAAATTTTTAGTTCTATTTACTTCCCCACACCCCTTCTTTCCTAGATTTTCATACATAAATTATTCTCTTCCTCTTATACATCTATGTGCATTCCTTTTTTAAAAAAATCCAGATGAGGAACATATTTCTAAAAAAAATGTACAGGTTTTCCTCAAGTCTGGCATTTTTTAGAACATGAATTTCACATGCCTTTGGATTATTTTTTAAAAATGACCATTATGTTATAAAATCCAGTTCCATGAGAAGTCCAAAATATTATGATGTTCCAATTTGCATATTAAACACTGAGGTATTGATTAGGAAGAAGAGGGAACTAAATTATTTTCTCAACACTACTATTTATTATTATCATTATTTTAAATTCCATTTTAGCGAGACTGTTTTTTTAAAAGTATATATCAAATTTAAAGACCACCCATCTCATTCTCAGAGTGACTCTGGTAGTGTGTAATTAAAAACATAAAAAACCATATAAATGTACTAGATCTCAGTAAAAGGCAGCTTTTTGTAACAAACGAACCCTTCCTTTTCCCTTGAAAATAATATCCGTATGACACAGCAATAGCTAAACGACTAGGAAGATTTTCTCTTTTTGAAGAGTCAACCGAGTGGGAGGAGAAATTAATTCCTTATTGAATTTCCAATTTCTCTCTCTTTCTTTTAAACAACCAGCATGGAAAGGAAACATAATTTTCATCATAGCTTAGTTGGCCAACTGGGGAATTAGGCTTCAGATTGTAGAGGATAAATTTTTCGTCATAAATCGCCACGTGCATCTTTGATTTTACATGTGCAAAATGAAGAAGGGGTTTTCTGCTACCTAATGATAACCAAGTAATAATAATATCATTTATTTATTTGTTATTCCGTTGATGACTTAGTAGTTGTTTTTTGATTAATTCTTTGATTAAAACATGGCAATTCAGGAGCTGGTTTCAGTTCAAAACATTCAAAAGAAGAGACAGCTCAGGCTACTTGGTATCAGCCACTCATTTCCAGGTACAACAAATCAGTGATGCTTTCGTCGACTCTGACCACTAAAACCAACTTGTATATACAAGTTGGATTATCTATCAGCAACCGCTGTTGCTACACTATGTCCATTTTAGCTATCTGGATTCTCTTTGCCAAACAGTAGGTCCAGCCCCATCAAAGTCATGTTAATCCACCATCACAATGAACCCTGTAATTATATGCAGTGCATATATATTCAGAGTAAGCCTCTGTGAATTCATTGTTGCTGATTCTCAGCAAGAATAGGAAAAAAACCATCAGTTTACATAGAGAAGTATAAAGAGAGAGCAAACAGTCCATGGCTGAAAATATCATCACAGTAATCACATAAAAGATGGAGCAGATTATGAACTTTTGTCAATATCGCCATAGTGGTATGTACTCACTTCATCTGGTAAATTGAAAGAAGCCAGGAGCAGAATCCCTAGGAAGAAAATTGAAGAATTTCAATGAGTTAGCTAAAATCAATTATAGAAAAAAGAACTATGGCTGTTTGTTCCCCCTAGATATAGTGTAAGAGTAAATTAACTGAATGTGTTATTAAACTTGTCTTAAACAAGGCTAAAATAATTATGGGTCCATAAATATTGTTAGGATTCCAGCCCCTTTTAATGTCAAGTAACCTAGGTCAAAGGGACACATGAGTTGAAATTTAGCAACATCTGGAAGGACGTAAGATTTCTCAACTTTTGGCTTGGAATAAGAAAGATACAGTAAGAGACTTGGCCACAAGATCAGCATTCACACTTAAAAGGATGTACAATTTTAAAAATGATTACTGTGTTGGAAATAAACCATTAGGAAGGCATGTTGTCCAAATGTCTTTTATCTTTTCCAGACATTTCTTGAGGAAAAAATATTGTACAAATGATCAAAAGCAGGAGTTTCATGCAGATGGACCATTTACCTCACTGAACTTGGCAATTCTTTTGATCTAACAACATTATTAAATTAATAGCAGAAAATAGCAGCTTGACAAGAGCAGCAATGACAATCACTTTTGCCTTATTGGGAGATTCACATGTCCATAAAGCCAATGGACATCATTCACTCTCAGGTCATCAGCAACCCTGTTTTTGCTTTCCTATATCCAGTTGATGGAAATGGGCAAATAGGGTAGGAATTGTCTCTGTCATACGGTCCCGTCCCCCCCCCGCAGCACCTCTCAAACTTACCACATCTTTGTTGTCAGCATCCAAGGGGCTGCTCTCAGAAGGAGACTTCTCTTTTTCACTTTGTTCTCCATAGAAGAGGGATGTCAGGCTTCCCATAGATAGGAAGTAAATGGCAGGGAGAAGAAAAAGGGGGAATGTGGAGAAAGATCAGAGGAAGACAGTGTAAATTAGATATAGAGGAGGAAAAGAAAAAGAATGGAGAGAGGAATATTATTCCAATCAGGCCACTTTTAAATATCTACAGTTCCACAACCTCAGGACACCAACAAGCCTAAAGGAAGAAGAAGAGTGCAACATTCCAAGAAGTTATTGATGCTCAAGAAAGTTTAGAAAACCTATGTCTGCCCTTCTCCAGTAAATGTTAGAGCTTTAGTGGTTTAGGAAGAAGTGTGTAGGTGCCACTGTAGAGAGTATGGAATTGGAAGCCAGAAGAACATATGCAACCAAAAGTGTTTTAATGAATGAAGACTTTGGGATTGTACACAAACACATATATCCTTGTTCTTGCCTGAACCACTTGAATCAAAGAAACAAAATCTTAGGTGCATGGTTGATTGCTAGAAAATTCAGTGATATGAATTCTTTAAACTATCTTGGATAACATTCTGGGGCCTCTTATTGCAGCCGAGAAATCAGAAGCCTCTGGTTACCTTTATTGGATTCTGATATATGCTCTGGATTCTCTATCTTTATTGCTTTGTAACTTTATTATTTCATTCTGCATGAGAACAGACAGTTGCTTCATGTTTTTCGCACCATTTGAGATCATGATGTCAATTATTATATTGCCCAATTATATTAAAGGCACTAATAATTTAAGATGAAATACAAGATTAATGGCAAAGATGTTTCCAGTTTGCTTATGCAGCTCTTATCTCCGGAATAAAATAAAAGAATAATATGAATTTGCTCAACAACTGTGTTTACTATCTAGAGTAGCTACAGCAAATTATCCAAGGAAGAGAGTACATATGTACATTTGGAAGGTAATGTTCAATCAGAGGTTACATTGTATGATGCAAACTAGTAAGAATGAAATACATGGTACAGAATGGAATTACCCATAGTTCAACTGTTCTGAGAGCTCCAACAGATTATATGGCCTGCTGGCCTTAGGTGTGCTAACAACAATTCCTACTTTTTAGAAAGGTTTAAATTCCCATTTCTTTATTGCCTTCTCTAATTTTTCTGCTCTTAGGAAGCAGAAGCTGCCTTATTCTACTTAAGCATCTCTGTGTATATATAATGGCCAGGATGGTGAAGCTATGATGTTGCTCAATTGTAATTCCCAATAGTCCTTTGAAAGTACTTTTTAACTAGTACAATATCATCTAAAATGAATTTCTGCTTTTTTTTTAAACTGAAGATGCTGGAAATTACATTTGGGAATTCTGCAGGTGAAGTACAGTCCGTCCACCGCATTTAGGGTTGACCATCTACCAAGGTATAGCAAACCCCAGCACGGAAACCATGATTTAACAGGTTTGGATCTCATGGACTGTATGATGGGAATTTTTTCTCCTCCTCCACTATTGCTCTTTGCTGTACTAGACATTTGGTCCTTTAGTTTGGGGCGGGGGGAAGTGCACCAAACATGTTACAGCATTGCTATTGTGCAGCGATACTCCCTGTGTAGCAGTATGGCTGAGGTAATACAGGATGCTTACAGAAGAACTCATAACCTAAACATCCCTTTGCTCATAGGTAGCATTTCACAATTAGGCTAAGACCAGAATTTAAAGCCCTCATTTCTGGACTCCCATTTCGATATCTACAATCTTTGGCACTTACTTGAAAATTATATCAGGAAAAGGTGTACCATAAACAGGAGAAAGAACAATGCCCAGAGCCAAATCAAAACACCAGTGGAAAAGTAACAGGCTATTTTTATACAAACCAAGGATTAATAAATCTTACATAATAGCATTAAGAATGGCCAGATAAGAATTTCAGTAAGAGTAATTTCAAAACTGTAGCATTCATGAAAAGGACACCCACTACATATTATAAAAATGAGATCCTCTAGAATAGATTAAAAGCATGGATATTTGAAAATACTACTTTAAGGTAATGGTGAAGGAACAGTATTTTAAGTATTAGATGATGACTCTAACCTTCCCACTCACCCAACATTAGACAATCAAATGAAACCCATCATTATCAGACAGACAATATATTATAGATTAACAACCAAGAGAATATTTTAAAGGAGTTTACCCACATTACCAGATGACATTCAAGCATCCTGTGAAAGAAAGAAAAGCCACTGCAAAATGAGAAGGAAGTGAATTGAAACTATAAGGAGCAGAATGTCTATCAAGATTCTCAGTCATCTGGGTCATGGTTGTCCCAAAGGTGCTTTTTCAAAAGGCAACTGGACTTTCTTCTTTTAATCCCATTGAAGACATTTCACTTCTCATCCAAGAAGAACTGAAGAAGCTTCTTGAATGAGAAGCAAAATGTCTTCGGGGGGCAGGGGTGGGAAACGAAGTCCAGCTGCCTTTTGAAAAAGCAACTCTGGGACAATCAAGAGCAGATTCACCCTACTTGACATCCGTAACAAAATTAATCCAATCTGCCTCCACCACTCACCCACCTTCTCTTCTGCCTTCTTTGGAAGAGAGAAAGTATCAATGATATAATTTTATTTTGTCTTGACCCTGGGTCTTTTTAGTTTCAAGGCCAAGAACTCCTTGAAATACAGATGGAGAAACCTTTTAATTGATTTCCAGTTGATTTGGAGAAAGCGAATTGATCCTGGGTGGAATTGATGGACTCTCAAATGCTCCTTTAAAAGCAGTGGTGATTCTTTTTCTTTCACAAGAATTCTCAATTCCCCAAGCCTTCCATCCCCTTATCACCACTGTATCATTTACTCGTAGGAGTTCCATGTGCTTGGAGGCAAACGGCTGATTAAAAGAAGAACAACAACAGTAGTCAGTGGGAGGGAAACCTTCAGAGAGCAATAACAAGCAATATTACTAAGTGAAATGTATAGGATGAAGACAAACATCTCAAAAAGGATCAGAATTAGAGAGCTGCATTGGTGTTTTGTTTTCTTCCAAGAAAGCTGTTTTGATTATTCCTACATTACAGGGAATAGAAGGAAGCCTATTAAGGCTAACATATAGCTACCATTTAGGGAAATGATTCCTGAGGCAAGTTATCAACCAGAGATTTCTTGGCTCATGGTTCACTGATTTATTGCACCAATTAGCTATATGATCTTCTGCCCAAAAGTATCTTACACCTTGCTTTTCTAAGATCTCCTTTACTAATATATGCCTTTTAAGTCTACTATCTTCCTCCAGACATCTTAATTTTCAAAACCTAGGCTGGTGGCAATCCCAGTTGAACTTTTCAACACCACACATCAATGGATAAGATAAGAGGTTAGATATTTTTTTCCATATTCCATCAGTGGTATAATTTCAGCCAGTTCTTTGATATTGTCACAGTGTGGTTTTGTTGCTGTTTCCTGTCTTTACAATTGTGCAGTTTTACTATATTGATGGAATATAGAAACATTTTGGATGGCGAGATCTATACAACAGTGGAACAATCTATTTTTAGAAGTTGTGGCTTCTCCATCTCTGGAGGTTACAAAGAAAAGATGAAACAGCTACTTCTTGAGGATGATTCAACTGGTTTTCATGCACATAAGAAAGAGATGGATTGTTTTCATGGTTCCTTTCAATTCCACAATTCCATGTTTTCGTCTTATGTTACAAATGCTAGGAAGGTGCTTTGGACTGCTCCTCTTTTAAAAGGGAAATTTAAGGGAATTTCATTATTTTTTCTTGTACTGAAATTAAGGGACATTGCAAACATTTTTCACAGTCTACTAGTCATGTAGAGTTAGTGACACTTTTTCTATTATTATGCCAGGTTTTCAAGCTTTCATAATACTGCCCTTGTACATTATATTCTCAACAGAGCACCCTACTGATAATTTTGGATTGGAAGCCATCTCCAATCTGATACCCTTCAAAATGCTTGGACTGTTAGTGGAAGGTAATACTTAAGAGTTGCAGTCACAACACATCTGTGGGCATTAAACTGGAAAAGTCTGGTAAAGAGAAAATTATTTCACTATTTTCTGTGCCCTTCAGCTTTTTCATCCTTTTTAGAAAGGTTAGATTTTACCTGTCATTATCCATCAGCAAGGCAAGGCGCCCATAATCCCAAGCTGCTTTCCGAAGGCAGGAAAAGATGAAGAGAAGTACCTGCAGTTGGAGAGAAGCACTATCAGCTTAATGATTTTCTTCACTAAGTAAATACCTCATTCCTTTTCCCCAGTGACAGAAATTGCAATAAATAATAAACAACAATAATAGCTGCAGAATGGTCCCAGAATGGTGAAATTGCTTCCACAGATTTTCAGAGTTCACTTACATACTAAAATTTGGTTTTTGAATTGCTTTCTGGGTTTGCACAACTGACTGAATTGTAACCAGGCTGCATTCATATGACGTGTTAGCCTTATCACCACCAAAGAAACTTTCTAAGGTTAGCATTAATGAAGCTTAACGTGTGGTACAAATGCATCCATTAAGTTTTTAACTGATCTAGTTAGATATGTTGCATATACCTGCCAATATAAATTAAAAATGGAAAAATAAACAGGCAGGAATTTTATATGCTAATTCTGTCTTGCACAGCATGAATATATAGGGAACTCACACAAAGATACAAATGCGCCTCTCAGTTGAATTCTGAACTTGAGTTAAACTGGAGAAAAAGTGCAAAACAAAACGAAGTAAAGATGAACAAGAAATTACAAATTCTCTTGCTAGTTTGTTGAGGTGATCTCTAGATCAGGAGTCTTCCAATCCCTGGACTGCGGCCCATTACCGGCCATGGTCTGTTTCAAACCGAGCCACACAAGCGATGGAAAGCACTTGCATGAATGGAGCTTTGCACATGAGCACTCACCACTCGCGAGTGGAGCTTCGCATGCCAGAACAAGTGCCCTCTGCTTGTGTGTCCTCCGCTTGCACAAGTGGGGCTTCATGCACAAGTGCAAGTGCCCTCTGTTCACGTGTGAAACTCCATTTGCATGAGTGGAGGACATGCATGACCACTGCTTACGCTAATGGAGCTGTGCGCATACCACTCACACGCCTCCCCTCTCTGGGCCAGGCCTCAAGGTGGAAAGATTGGGGACCACTGCTCTAGATTAGGGCTGTCAAACTCATGGCCCACGGGCCAGATGCATCATGCACTGGCCATGTCCCCCGCCCAGTTTAGCAAAGGGGGAAAAAGTCCCGATACGTCACGTGATGACGCCGTGACAATAAGAGTTTGTCACCCCTGCTCTAGATGAAATATATATATACTGGATGTCTGGTTTCAGACCTTCCTGGCCTGTGTGGAACACTGGCTGGGTGAATGCCAGAAGCAATGTTGCAAAGGGAAGTTTGCTGTCACCTGACTGACTGAATGGGGTTATTCCTATTCAGTACCAATATGAAGTCACACCCCTCTGATTAAAGGCCATATGTTGTGTTTGCCACAGCGTTAATATTTAAGGTAGAGTTCTCCAAACTTGGCAACTTTAAGACTTGTGTACTTTGCTGGCTGAAGAATTCTGGGAGTTGAAGTCCACAAGTCTTAAAGTTGCCAAGTTTGGGGACCTCTAATTTAGGGGAAAATATCTCTCTTTGCATCGGTGGATATTTTTTTTCCTCAAGAGCTCAAGAAACATATAAGGAAGCAACCAGTGAGAATTATATCAGGGAATGAAGGAGAAAACTGCCATATCTCATGCCCTGTGTTTAATGTAAGGATATACAATTATCTGTCATTCCTACCTGTTATAGGTGATGATTTATGAACAGATAATAAAGGAAGATCATTTTTCTCTTTCTCACTCACCATCCAAAGGAGGAAGTTGAGAGCAAGTACTGTGGGCACACCACCAAATGGCAGCCCTTGCAAGACAGTGCTGCGGGAACGGGCGCTGAAGCATTGCTCCTCTGTACTGTTGGCCAGAGTATCCAGATACATGAGAACATTAAGAGAGGCGGAACTTGTATCTTCCGGTGAGGATGTGGTCATGATCATGTTGTCCATCTGTAAATCAGAGGGAGTTCTGCTGTGTAAAATACCTAAAAGTAGATTTAGGAAAAAAGAGAGAAACTAGGTTTCTGAGACTGGAAAGGACCTCTCAAATAAGACTTTCATATCTGAAGATACATTTATCCCTCCATAAGCTTGCTCTCTGCTGAGTCATACAGAGATATAGAGATTGAGGGCAGAGAACAGCCAGATCCTTGCTAAACCAGACTATAGAGTTGTCAGGAAGTATGTTAACACTATCTTTTGATGCTAAAGCCAAGATATTTACACCAAGACAAATTCATTGTGTGTCCAATCACACTTGGCCAATAAAGTATTCTATTCTATTTATTATTCTAAGAAGATTAGACTCCAGAAGTCCAAATGAAAGTAAATATGCCCAAGAACGTTTCATGGTCCTTGATCCCAGTTGTGAAAGTGGAAGGGAAATTAAAAAGAATGCTGTTTCCAGCAAATGTATCAGCCTCTGATATCCCCTTATATAGTATCTAGAAACTGGCTCATCCCAGGTTCAGCTGTAAGTTACTGTGATTTTGATTCCCAAGGTGTCTGCTTTTCTCAGGGGAGCCTGACCTGGCACTCTTTTCCCATTAACCTTTTCTCCATGTAATAGCAGCAATACTTAAGAGCTCAAAAGCTGTGGATCATAGAAGTGAGCTAGCAGGATTCCCTACTCCCTACTTAGGACTTCAGACCAATGTCTAAAGATATACCCGATATATATGATTCTGCTTCAGCCTCTACCCCCTGCAACGAGGGCTTCTCATCTTCATCCTGACATCTCATTCTCCTCCAAAGAAGAACCCAGGGCAATGATTACAGCCACTTATTAAAATTACAAGTAGACCTACCCCATCAATATCTGAAGAACTGAAGGTGGAGGTTAGGAGAGATCCTCTTTACTATCAGTACTTCAGGCTTTGGAATCAACATCCCCAGAAACCTCTGTGCTCGCTTTAATGGCATTTCATCCTACAAAATAAAAAAAAAGGAAAGATATAAGGGAAAAGCACTTTGAGCCACAGTGCTGTTTAGGTTGTCTTTCTGTTTGAATTTTCTTTTTTTTTTTATAAAAAAGTTTTATTATTTTCCAAAAAACAAACAAGACAAACAAACATACAATACATAAACCAATATCAATTTCAAGTGTGTCGGTCAGTCACAAATCTCGGTGCCAATTCTGTTTGAATTTTCAAAGTGACTAATATTAATTTTGATTTTTTGGGGGCTTCTAATTGAGATTGCAGTTTTGCGATGTTCTGTTAGCTGGCTGGATTTTTAAACTTATTTTCCCCATCTTTTGTCTTTCCTATTTTTGATAAGTTGCCTTTTCACTTCACTTTTTTTAGGAAAGGTTGGATCTTTAAAATTAAAAATAAAAACACATTCATATTGTAGAGCTTAACAGAAAAAATGCTAAGTTAGGGAAACTGAAAAACAAGTGAAACTCCAAAAAGATAACATTGTGTTTATTCATTATATAAACCAAGAGAGGCAGTGGCTGACTTTCATTAGACAGTCATCTATGGGGGAAACTTTAATTTGGGCTGTTGCACTGAACATTGATGGTCTAAATGGCCTGTTGCAGCTCTATTATTTTAATTGCTTCTATTATATAAATTGACATTAAAAGGATTTGTATTTTATTAAGAAATGATCAAAGAAACACGAAGAAAAACATTATATTGTGATATATTAATGGGTCAGTCAGCTAGAGGCATGTTAGTAAAGTGGATGAATTAAGAATGGGCACTGAGCCTTGTAGAGATGGAGCACCAATGGATTTACCATATTGGACAGGAATTTGAGAATTGTGATCCAAAGTCTACTAAAAGGTAGTAGGTTAGGTAAATCTAGTTTAGAGAATTGCAAATGTTAGTTTGGTAAAGCACGGGATCAACATGTGGGACTCCAGAGAAATCTTTAAAAAGAAATATGTATTATGTATACTACTTTCCTTTGAGATGAGAAATTATAAGGGCAGCTTCATTGGGCTTGGGCTGCCTTTGTAAAGGGAATACATTGGAAACATAATGCTTCTATGCAATGATCTTTTATTTGCCAACATGCCAATAACAGCCTATAAGTGGAAGCAAGCAACAATCCTCTGACTTGGCTCTTAAGGCATCTGATATTTCAAAATGATTTTAGCTTCCAGCCATCCTCTCCATTCTGGTTTTAGCCTAGTATGCCCCAACTCCCTCGAATAAGATGGTCTAAAAGGCAATTGTAAGAAATTTAGCTGACTCTCTGCCAACCTCCCAATGATTAGGAAACCTTTTAATGGCAGTAAACACTAGAAACACAATCCCCCAATTGATTAGATAGTCCTGTATCTCTAAACACATAACAATTCAAAACAATGGAGTGTGTAATCCATCTCTTCTTCCATTCTTCCTTCTTTCCTCGTCAAGCATTTATCCTATCACTAGGTCCAAAGACACTTGGGGTACACCATAACACTTGCGGTACACTTTCCCTGCTCTGGGCAGTCTCAGAATATAGAATAACAGAATTGGAAGGGACCTTGGAGGTCTTCTAGTCCATCCTCCACCTCAAGCAAGAGACCCTATCCCATTTCAGACAAGTGGCTATCTAGTCTTTTCTTAAAAGCCTCCAGTGATGGAGCACCCACAACTTCTGAAGGCACATTGTTCCACTGGTTGATTGTCAGCAAATTTTTCCTGAGTTCTTGGCTGCTTCTTTCCAATGTTTGTTTCCATCCATTCTTTCTTGTCTTTCCTTCTGGTGCTTGGGAAAATAGATTGACCTCCTCATCTCTGTGGTAGCCACTCAAATATTGGAAGACTGCTACCATGACACCCCTAGTTCTTCTTTTCACTAGAGTAGCCATACCCAATTCCTACAACCACTATTGTATGTTTTAGCCTTCGGGCCCCTAATCATTTTTTTGCTCTTCTCTGCATTCTTTCCAGAGTTTCACATTTCTTTTATAATGTGGCAGCCAAAATTGGATGCAGAATTCCACGTGTAGTCTTATATGTTTAGTCTAATTTTTCCCTTTCTCCCATGTTGAGAAAGTTGTCTTCTACTTGTGCTAAAAGCAAATACAAATGCCATCTAAGAAGGCACCCCACTCAAAACAGGAAGCTGGAGACAGTGGGGATGGAGCTAGCAGGCATGATTACATCCTGTATCCTATCAGGCAAAATGCTTGATAGTTATTTTACCTAAGAGTAACATATGTTGGCTTATGTTCCCAGATCATTCCAAAGAGATGTCCTTACCAGGATTTTTTTTTCTAAATGACACTTGTAGTATTTCAATGCCCTTGACACAAACAGACACAAACCTGTTTGGTTTGGTTCTGATGGTTCCTAGAACTCAACCTAGCTTCAAACAGATGGAAGTGTCCACTTTCAGTTCATTCAAAGCCATTATTACAAAGTCAGCAAATCATTCATTCATTCTTCTGTCTGCTCCTAAATTAGACACCTCCCCCCCAGATATATCCAGTACTTTTCAAATGCATTGGATGATAATACACACTTCTCCCACCCTGACTGATTGAGAATGGCAGCAAGTGTAATAATCACCCATCTAGAGAGCACCACACCCTGGGACAGCTATTCCTGAGAATGAAGTGGCAGAGATCACTTCCTCCTTATGTTCCAACACGTTTTACAAAGCAACTTTTACCTTTTTTTGGACAGCAGACTCACGATACATACCAACAAGAGTCCTCCCACGATTCAGGCTTTGTTTCAGACATCAGGGTCGACTCTTGCCATTGTAGAGTAATCAGTCTGTGTCATTATAAAAGAGAAACACAAAACTGAAAAAGTAATTCTAACAGACCAAAGGTGAGCAGGCTCTGTGTTTCCAGCTTTATTCTTTGTAAGAATCCAGTGTAACTTGTCTTGCCACATCTTACCATCCCTTACAAAGTAAACATTTGTGGGTAGTGGTGGAAACCTCTTGTTCCTTGTGACACCCACTGCTTGAACACTCCAATTACATTGTGTATTTAGTATTATTATTCTGCAGCAGGGCAGCAGCCAGTCAGAGTTTGCTTTCAGTACTGGCCTTTTTTTTGGTTTCTAAGCCTCTAAACCCATCTAAAAAGACAATGGCTGGGAGTAAGTTAAAGACATTATGGGTTTCCTCCTGTGTTTGGGGAAGCAGAGGAAGGTGAAGGCCAGATGGCTGCCCAGCTGAGCTATACTCCTACCTCCATGGTGTCTGAGAGTGCAGTTCCTTACCCCTCCTCCCTTTGCTTCCCTTCCTTATGTAAACAATTCCATCTGACATTGCCAGTTGCTTTTAATAATTCATCTCCCTTTGGTTACAAAGGAAAACGACTCTGGACCATCAGCAAATAATTAGAGGGGCTCTTAGCAACCCGAAGCTCAGTCCTCCGCTACCTTTCCAAGAGTTAATGACAGAACCATTTTTAGGGTCAGCCAGCATTTAGTCTGTTTCCATGTTTTCCCTTTACAAAAAGCATATATCTGTAAGCAGTAAAGTAGAACATGCACGCAAGAGTTTTCAGTCATGTACAGAGTTATCTGACTGATCTCGTTTCTATTTCAAACAGATCAAAGCAGCAAACGTGGTGCCTCTCTCTTTCAATAATTCTGTGAGATGAGCTTAAGATCTCACAGAGAGTTTAAAGTGATGGGGGCATTGAAATCTTCCCATTTTAGTTGAACTAGGAGTTTTTCAATTGCTAGGTTGTGCAAGCCCACAATACATTCCCCACGGTCAGCTTTAGTCTGCCTGATTTCTGGCTTCATATGACATATTAAATCATGAATGAAAAATATGCCCTGCAATTAAACAACATGCTGAGGTAAAGTATGGTTGGCTGGTTTATGGTGTAGTGTGTCATGTGAAGGCAGTTAGCAGGCAAGCGTACATATGTACAAAGTTACTATTAATTGCATATGGTTAGTGAGATGAATGACATATAAATTTAATAAATAAAATAAACTTTCTTTGTAAACAAGCCATGTGAAAAGCACCTGAATTGGAACTTATTTCAGAATTCCACTGTTGCTTATACAAAAATATGGGAAGTATGTATGTGCAGGTATGTGCAATAAGAGTGGCACAGACATAAAATTGTTTTTATTTTATATGCTAGGTTCACCCTATCGCTCTTATTCGAGGTGTGATGAAATAATTACAAACTATTCAAAGTGTCTGATTCTTTCGTTTTTGCACTGTAAAGTCTCTCTCACTCTAGACTTTGGAGAAACAGGGCTTTCCAGAATACAACCAGGACCAGAGATGTTGTTATTAGCAAATCAGGAACAGGAATGCAAATGTGTGTGAGAGAAAAAGCCTTACCTTCTCACTATAGCAATAGCACTCAGATTTATATACCACTTCACAGTCCTCTCTAAGCCGTTTACAGAGTCAGTAATATGCCCCCAACAATCATTTTACCAGCCTCAGAAGGTTGGAAGGCTGAGTCAACCTTGAGCTGGTGAGATTCGAACTGGCGAACTACTGTTAGTCAGCAGTCAGCAGAATTAGCCTGCAATACTGCATTCTAACCACTGCACCACTACGGCTCATCCAAATGACAGCAAAATATCCTAAGGAGGGGAAGCCTTTCTATGTTTGTGTGGAGCTCATGATCACCACCCAGAATTGCATGTTGTGCCTGAGGCTAAAAATGTGGCCCACAGCTCAGGTTTCAAATAATCAAAATTAATTCTCTCTTCCACTATATACTGTAGCTACAATATAAAGGTATGTTTATAAAGGCATATTTATAACATAACTACCTTATGTTATAAAAATGCCTTTCCTTTGTCCTTTCTTTGACTCTAGCCTTTCAGTTGGATTTACCTGGTTAAAGGCATTGGACAGCTACATTTTATAATCCTTTTAATCACCTCCTTTTGGGGGAAATCTCCAATCATAGCCAAAAAGAGAACTTGATCCTGAAGGAGATTGTACTTCTGAAATTTATAGCCAGTTAAGATTCATCAAATGATGCTAAATATCGGTGCTGTTTCTTTACATTGGTCCTTTTATAATCTGTGTAATCTGTCTCCTACCAATTTCTCTAAAAACATTCCACATACAGCAATTTAATTTTACTCTTCCTATATGAAAGCCTTGGTTCCTAAAAAAATTAAGCAAAGAAAACAAAACAAAAACTCCAAGAGCTACATCATTATTGTGGAAACTTCAGAAAACTAAGATTAGTCTGCAGACTCCAGAGCCCTTTATTGATTTAATTTACAACTGATATTTATACCCTTTTCCCTCAGAATCTATTATAATACTTCCTTTTAATGCCCATTGCATCATCAAAGGTATTCTATTGTTTTAAAAGTATACGGGAAGAAAATAGAATTGAATTACTGGGGATATTGCAGCAAAGATTTCCTTATTCCTAATGGGATAATTTTTATTTATCTTTTGCTTTTAATTACACAGTGAGATCTTGTTTTAACAGATGAATGTACAATTTTAGTTCCAATAAAATGTCATGTATAACATTATTTGCATACTGATACAATTATAACACACATGATGCAATACACATCATTTGCATAACTGTACCACTTGTATGTCATTATGCAAATGATTTATTACATCATGTGCAATGATATAATTATCATGCAAATGAAGTACATTCCATCAGAAGTCCATTATGTTGAGGTTTAGAAAACTGTGGTTCTGCTTTACATCTAAAATTGAGAAAACTCAGTGAAAACAGGAAAAGCCCTTGGATCCTTCCAGTTTTGATAAATGAAAGTTTTGGGTTTCTAATATTTGAACTAAGAGTTTGAAATGAGACCCTGAGTGGTGGTCCTCAAGGTTTTTTTTTTACAAACAATACAAATTCCAGAAACTAAAAGAGCTCAAGCGAACAATTTTCAAACTCTACTGATGAAGATAGGTCAATTGGTCTATAACCAAGCAGAATATGACTATGTGATGTACCCTGATTTACATAACTTTGACAGATAAAAGGTGTTAAAAATGTTTGTTCTATTTTGGTATAGGCAAACATCCTTTAAAATGTTGCTGCCAGCATCTCAAAATGACAAAATTAAGAGTTTTAATTGCCTCTTACCAGTTCTTTTATGAAGGTCTTAGAGATGGAGAAATGGTTAATACAGTTGTTATCATTGTTTTTATTATTTATTATTGTTACTGATGTACGTCTCCTTCCGCTGACAAACACCAATCGCCCTGCGCTCCCACAGACAGGGCCTCCTGGGGATACTGTCAGCTAAACAGTGTAGGCTGGCGGCCCCTAGGGGTAGGGCCTTCTCTGTGGGGGCGCCCACCCTCTGGAACCAATACCCCTTGAGTTGCGCTTGGCCCCTGATCTCCACTCCTTCTGCCGCGACCTCAAAACATGGCTATTTTTGCAATCCGGCCTGGACTGTTGGGGGATCGGGGGTTTTAATCTGATTGTTTATTTGGCATAATTTAATATCTTTTTAATTTCTTTTAACTTTTGTACTTTCTGTCTTTTATGTACGCCGCTCTGAGTCCTCCGGGAGAGAGGGCAGCTTATAAGTCCAAATAAACTAAACTAAACTAAACTAAACTTTCTTATTCTTCCTCTAGGTTCCTCAGTTCAGAGTTTTGTGAACTGGTTAGCTTTTTTTTTTACCACAGTGCCACAAAAGCACTTAAATATAAAGAAATTATATTTCTCATTTATTCACAGGACTAGTGAATCATGAGCAATTACAAATTTGTATTACAATAATGCATCAATAGATTGTATAGAGTGGGATAGATTGCTTCTCTTTAACGTCCTGATCCTGCTTGGCTTTCTTGAGATCAGTCAAGGTCAGTTAGGTGCTGCTCACTCCTGTTCACAGGTCTTGTAGACAGGCTAGCAGGAAATCACAGTTCTTTTGCCAACTGTGACTTCTCCTTGCATTTTAACAGAACATGTTAATATTTCATCAAGCTGTCAGCAATCACACTGTTTTCTTAATGCAATCAACCTGTTTCATTCACAAGCAACAAAAAAATCCAGATAATAATTTGCCATTCCCTTCTATGATTTCCAGTACTTTCTTCCTTTTTGCTCCTATTAAGAGGTAAAACACAGAAAGGAATCTAGGTACTATGACCTAATATCTAAACTAAAGCTTGTAAGACTAAATCCATGGTCCTACTGACTGACCCAGATTGGATCCTATCTAAACCACTGTGCCTGGAGTAACACATACTGAATGCTAATGGTGTTGTAGCTGAGCTTCCAATCATATTTAGAAATGTAAGGAACCAAAATAAGTATGTTTGGCACTGTCCCATTTTTTGAAATCTAGAAGAAGTTTTGAAAACAAATTTGTTTTCAGTAAAACCTTAGTTTGCTGGTCCTCTATGCTACAGAATTCTGTGCAATTTATGTCATTTGGACAATGAAAGCAGAAACCTACAAAACAAGCTGATTATGTAGTTGAGCATTGACTACTCTGAGAAAGGTGCATCTCATTCTTCTTCAAAATAGCTGGTTGTTGTGATTTCCAAAGATTAATAAGATATTCTTTTTCAGTGATCTTAAATTATCTGGCTCTGGACTAACATACAAACATATGAATGGATGTAAATGTATATTTTATTCTCAACTGACATGACTATAAATATGTACATGAAAATGTCCAAGTGTGATTATTTACATTCTTTAAAAGCCATTCCAACCTTCTTTTGCATAGGTAACACTTTGTTTACTTAGATCTACTCCTAAACCTTCTTTCCCTGCAGTCATATGAAAAGATGTACTCTAAATCAGATAGATCAAGTAGTACCTTGTCATTTAAAATGCAAACATGAAGATTGTTTAGGAAATAACACATATTCAACTAGGTTGTCTCTTCTGTTACACCTTTTTCCACTGCTCTTGCAGCTCCTGAATCCTGCATATCTGAACGCAAGTCTGCCTCTGTTTTTGCAGAAACAGAACGTGTGACTTAAGATTTGCCTCCAATTAGTTGTTACTTGCTAGACTAATGAATGATGTTTATCCATATATGTGACTTTGGCTGTTGAGAGTGCAAGGTCAGGGGAGATCTCCCAGGAAAGAGAGGGTGAAACTGCAGTCAGATGCACTGAATCAGCGCACCAGGCAAATCAATACTGAGCATCAACTAGGAAAGATATATCAATAAATGCTTCTGCACACAAACATCAGTTCATGGCTTGTGAGTCAATTGGGAAGAAAAATATGGATGATCTTCAGTGTCATGGGGCCAGTACCCTTTTATCTTTCAAATGACAGGAAGGGGATGTGAGGCTAAACTGCTTTCAGAAGTAAAACTGCCTTGTGTTATGTGAACTGCAGATCCACTCTTAGTAAATTTAGTAAATTTTCATGTTTTATTTTTGTTTCAAATTAACATTTTCTTTCAAACTAGCCAGTTTATTGCCAAATTAACAGGGACAATTGGGTTAATTTAAAATAGGGGCAGCCAGCTGAATTTGTCCAAATACTTGGAAATATAAAACCTTATTCTTACTTTGTGCCAGGAAGTACAGAAGGAAACACCAAAATAATTATCTGATTTGTGAACCACAATTAATAAGAACCCATTCTGTAATTCCATCTGCTGCAGCTGAAGTTGAAGAAAGACACAAAACTTCTCTGAAAAAGAAAGACTATGTGCAGATTATGTGGAAAAAGGAAATCCTTAAAGTTGTTTTTTTTCCTGGAAAGTAATATATCATTTCTGAAATCCTTTGATCCTATTTCTTTCCCACCATTAACAATTAATGCATGAATATATTATTGTATTTAATATGTACAAAATATAACAATTCCCACAATGGTATGTTTGTTTTCATCCTTTCTCATTTAGTTTCTAATTTCCATGTCTTCGCTCTGTTTTGTTTATTTCCTATATCTATTCTATAATATTTTATTGTTAAACAAATCAGGGCAACCAAAAACAAAATCAGACAGTATTTAATAATGAGTATTTAATAATTATAATTTATATAATGAGCCATGGTGGTGCAGTGGTTAGAATGCAGTATTGCAGGCTAATTCTGCTGACTGCCAGCTGACTGCCGGCTGAAGGGTGACTCAGTCTTCCATTATTCCAAGGTTGGTTAAATGAGGACCCAGATTGTTGGGGGCAATATGCTGACTCTGTAAACTGCTTAGAGAGGGTTGTAAAGAAGCGGTATATAAGTCTAAGTGCTATTGCTATTTAGCATTTTATGAAAGAACATGCATATGGAAATCTGAAACGATGAACAAAAAAGAGCACTAAATCTATTTAGAAAGAAAGTTTAATGTTTTCACTTAAACTTTCCCAGCCTGGTGAACTTCAGGTAGGGGTGTGTGTGTGTATGATCTAAAGTTGTTTACCAATATACTTCTGCTAGCCAATATAAAACTCAGTGCTTATCGAAGCATTCCAGACTGAGTGTAGTACTCAAAGGCTGAAGTGCTTCAAACAGGGGATTATGTAAAGGGAGAAAGGTAGATAAGAAGTATAAAATATAAATAAATAAAATTATCCAACATGCAATACCCAATTTTACTGGAAAATAATGTAGAATAATTTGAAAAAAAAAAACCCTACAATACTCAGGATAATAGAAAGGTACTGGCACATGCCTAAGCTAGCAGATACCTATCAAATGTGTTTAAAAAAGGATACAGTAGGGCTTTGAATAAAACCAGCAAGATGTGCAAGAAAACAAGAGGAGTATTATCCATTCTAGATCCCAAAATACACTATTTTGGGTTCATTGGGGACTGAAGCTCTGTTAGAACTACACAACTCCCATTTCAGAATGGTAGTTCTCAAGATTCAGTCCTCCTCTGTGCTCTTCTATAAAGAAGGTTAATCACAAAATATTTCAACAGAAAAAAAAGAAGCCCGTGTATCCTAAGGCTCTCTGAGAAGAAACCGCGTTCTGCTTAATTATGTTGAACGTATCTCCTTTTTGTAATGACTAAAAAATTGGTTCCAGCATTTAAATCTCACCTCATTTCTCGCTATCAGCCTCTACATAGGTCTGGTTTTCTTAAGAAGATGTTACCTAGTTTTGACCCTCAGGTAGAAAATATCCTGTGTTACTGATATAAGGCTCATATCTTGCATGCATGAAAAGAAGCAAGTGCGTGAATTCATTTCCATGCATTTAGAAGAAAGCAGTCCTGTTTTATTCTGCTTATTACTACTGACATAACACACCTGTGCACTGTACTTGACTAAGCTACAAGAACCATGTTTTAGAAGGTTTCTAGACTATCCATAGTTACTCATTTTTATTGGGGACTATTATACTACCAGGCGGCAAATTTGATGTGGGTAAAAGATTGGATAACACTAAGGAACAATAGACTATTGACCTTAGAAGCACATGATCTGTTATTGGGGTGGCATGCATTCCTTTGGTATAAGGGAACCAAAACACAAGGGTATTTTAGAAGACATTATATTCGAGAGCCTTTGTTCTTAAATTGGGAGAAGATAAAAAAACAACACTATTTGAAAATTCCGTCATGGATATCTACTATTGAAGCTTTTTCATATCCAGTAATATACAAAAAGGAACAAACAGTTAGATATGGTGAGATATTGAATGAAAAGGGTGAACTTAAATCTATGCAAGCGTTGGAAGAACAAGGTATAAAAATGAATTGGTTTTCATATTTGCAAGTACAATCTAGATTTGATAAAGATTTTAAAATAGAGGGTATTTATGATAAGTTGACTGAGCTAGATAAAATATCGATGGGTACTGATGAAAAGGTGATTAAAAAACTTTATGGATATTTATTAGAATTTAAAATGGAAGAACAAGTTAAAGGAACAAGGATTGCATGGGGGAAATTTTGGATATGGGATTGATTTAGAGAAATGGCAAAAATTATGGTCTCAGAATTACAAAATTGCAATGTCAACTGCTTATAAAGAAAATTTGTATAAGATGTTTTACAGGTGGCACTTATCCCCGACGAGAATTGCAAGAATGTTTAAGAATAAATCGGATAAATGTTGGAAATGTCATCAGATACCTGGATCATATTACCATATGTGATGGACGTGTTCGGATGCAAAAAGATATTGGACTAAAATCCACACATGGTTGGAAAAAATGATACAACAACATATAGACTTGAAACCAGAAATATTTTTATTGGGAATTATACCAGATATTTACAATAAAGAGTTGAAATACTTGATTGTAAGTGTTTTAACAGCAGCTAGAATTGTATTTGCTAAGAACTGGAAAAACAATAAAATACCTATGCAGGAGGAAGTAATTAAGAAAATTATGGATTGTGCTGAAATGAGCAAATTGACATTTGAACTTAGAGATCAAGAAGATAAACAATTTTATAAGATATGGGATTTGTTTTATCAATGGTTGGGTAAAAAGACTTGGTAATGTAATAGATTACATAATTTTGTAATAGAAATTTAATAGATTGTTATAAAATATAATATAGACATATATAACCATTGGATGGAAGTATAATATAAACTTTACATTAAAATTGAGAATATCTCCTATAAATGATGAAATAGTTTAGTCATGTATAAATAATAATTGATAAATATATAAGAATGTTTTATATTGATAATATGAGAACCTTTTTAATAAATTGTGAGTGATGACTATGAAAGGATAACACAAAGGATCTGTAACCAACTGACACACTGTATGTATATATGGAAGATGGTTTTTTATGTTTTCTTTGTATGTCTGTCTTAAAATAAAAACTTTTTTTTCCAAAAAAAAGAAAGGTACTGGCACATGCCTAAGCCAGCAGATACCTATCAAATGTGTTAAAAAAGGATACAGTAGGGGCTTTGAATAAAACCAGCAAGATGTACAAGAAACAAGAGGAGTATTATCCATTTTAGATCCCAAAATACACTATTTGGGGTTCATTAGGGACTGAAGCTCTGTTAGAACTACACAACTCCCATTTCAGAATGGTAGTTCTCAAGAACTCCTCCTCTGTGCTCTTCTATAAAGAAGGTTAATCACAAAATATTTCAACAGAAAAAAAAGAAGCCCGTGTAACCTAAGGCGCTTTGAGAAGAAACTGCGTTCTGCTTAATTATGTTGAATGTATCTCCTTTTTGTAATGACTAAAAAATTGGTTCCAGCATTTAAATCTCACCTCATTTCTCGCTATCAGCCTCTACATAGGTCTGGTTTTCTTAAGAAGATGTTACCTAGTTTTGACCCTCAGGTAGAAAATATCCTGTGTTACTGATATAAGGCTCATATCTTGCATGCATGAAAAGAAGCAAGTGTGTGAATTCATTTCCATGCATTTAGAAGAAAGCAGTCCTGTTTTATTCTGCTTATTACTACTGACATAACACATTTGTGCACTGTACTTGACTAAGCTACAAGAACCATGTTTTAAAAGGTTTCTAGACTATCCATAGTTACTCATTTTTACTGGGGACTATTTGCTTTTACCCTGCTTCTTGCTCTCTTCTATTGGTGCATATTCTTCTATTGAATATGCACCAAATAGAAGAGAATATGCGTGGTTCAGGATTGAACTATGGAATTCTTGGTGCTTTCTGGACTTAATTGTTTGTTGCAGATGCTTCATTACCCAATTAGGTTATATCATCACTGTGAGTGAGTATGGGGCTTATATACTTCTTCCATGTACTGCATTCATGTACAAAATAAACAATGCAATTGCACATAGTGCTTTTACAAAGAATCCAAGTCTGTTGGCCAAGATTTTGGGAACATATATCATAAGTAAAATGGTACATTTGAGACACAATATGTGCCAAGGTACATATAAAGTCTTCTCTCTTGTGTTTTGCTGTGCATTGGACTCTATCCAACTCAACATGCAAAACTTCAGCACAGGGAGATGGCAAGCTAGTACCATCCCATAGCCAGCTCCATGGGCTTTGTCACAATTTCAGTAGCCACAAGTTAACCCAATTTTCTCCAGTGACATTTCTCTAAATATGTTTAATTAGAATTCCAATCAATGTCCTCCCCTCAGACGAAACAAACTTGCTTATTTAAATAATTTCTCCTTTACTATCCAATATCCCTCAGCTTTTCACCTGCAGTATTTTAGCAAAGCTCCTGGGTCTTTATTCCATTCCTTTTCCCAATTCCACAAGCGCAAGATCTTTCTAGATTAAACAGCACTAGAGAAGCAGCTGAGAATCCAGTTACCAATTGACACAGATTTTGCCAGTAATCTCTCCATCAGATAAAATCTTTCTGTCTTCTGTAAAACAACTTTGCAATAACAGATACTGGCATTTCTGCTGCAACCAAAGTGACAAAGAACTAGAATAAAATATGTCTTCCCCCCGATCCTGCAGATATCACATTGCTGGCCTCAACACAATGCTTTTCACATAACATTGGTCTTTAACTTACAGAATTTGAGTGAAATGAAGCCCAATATCTCTGGAGAGAAGAAAACTATGGAAAACTGCATTGTATTCTTTCAGCAACATAAATGTCACTAGAGCACATGCTGAGACTAGGAAAAGGCCAGCTATCCAATTTTCAAATGGAGAGATTTTTGAAGATAGAATTTCTTGACAGATCAATACTGCTTGAGTTTCACATTCCCTTATACTACACTTTTACTGCAAATAGCAAAAACAATAGAAGAAGGACTATGTGGAATCCTATCATTTTCCTTACGATTTCAACATTATGCACATATTAATGCTTGTGAGAACAAGACTTACTGGCATTTCAATATTCCTTTATATTGAAGCGTACCTCTGAATTTCAGGGGTACATTTCTTGGCTATCTTGACTGTCTAGTAGAATGCACCTAACTATCTGTAATTCATATTGTTTTGTATTACAAAGATGATCTCAGTAATTTCAGTACTTTGCTTCTTGTTTGTTACTGAAATGTGTCACTACAATAATAAACGGTGCCAGGAGACCTATCTGATCTTGTCTGTATTTGAAAAAAATAAAATAAAATTCACAGGACAAAGCAGTCCCTAGGCCATCAGATAAAAACACCCAGAGTTCATCCATCTGCACTTCTCTGAAAATTACTTGTCAAATCTACCACTGCTGAGCATGCTTGTTTTAATGCTGTGTCATCTTTGGCAAAAGCCAGACCTCATTATAGCAATGTAAGTACAGCTTGTTTTCACATCATTATGCTTTCATCTTTGCAGGCATAGATCATTTCAGTGCAGTTACAGTACACAGAAAGAACAGCAAGGGCACCAATACCCTCCATGCTACTGGAAAAATAAGGGATATTAGATCCAGGGCAGTTCCCCCTGCACAATTATGGTGTCTACTGAACAGAAAGCTGCTACTGAATGCTTTGGTCAAACTGACACCTCTGCAAATGGAGGGCTGCTCCACAAAGAACATTTATGCCAATTTAGCATGGTACCAGGCAGCCCACTTTTTGCATCTTCCTCCTCTTTGCACAGTCGAGGTGATTCCCCCCCTAACGTGTCTGAGTTGCAGATTAAATTTCCATTTTGCAATTTGGCAAAAACAGTGGAAGAAGGAGTGTGTGGAGCCCTACCATTTTCCTTATGAATTCAACATTATGCACATATTAATCCTTGTGAGAACAAGCTTTACTTGCAGTGCTGCAGTTCTGCAGAGCTTAGGGGTAAATCGTTATCCCATTCATGAAAAACTGGGGCCTTACCCCATCTGAACATGAAGTTGTTTCTGTTTCTTCTTCTTCCTCCTCTTCCTTTCTTCTTCTTCCTCCTCCTCCTCCTCTTCCTCTTTTCTGCAACACCCCCCCTGTATTTTTTTGCCTCCTGTGCCTCAGGGAAGCCTCCTGGGAGGCGTTTTTGCTCCCAGGAAAGCAAAAACAGAGTGCGGGGGGGGGGGCGCTCAGGGAAGCCTCGTGGATGAAGCAGTTAAGACAGCGAGGGGGATCCCGGTCCAGCTGATCATCGGAACAGCTGATCGTTGGGAGGGGAAAAAAAGAAATACCTTAAGAAGTGACTGGGTGGGGGAGAATGCAGTCAGCGATGTCAGGCAAGTGTGCAATATCACGCATGTGCAATAAGGACTGACTGGGAGGAGAGGGGCAGGTGGAGAGGGGCGAGGACACAATATGCCGGTTCTCCGAACTGCGCAGAATCATAACAACCAGTTCTATAGAACTGGTCCAAACCAGTAGACTCCCACCCCTGGCCATTGCTAACTCATTGCATGATTCACATAGATATCCTACTCTGTAACCTACAACCATTATTATAGCTCTCGTGAAAAGCCTCTGCTTGCAAAACTGCAGGGACATGAACCAGCACAGCCTTCCAATAAGGGCTGAGGTCCATATAACATATCACCCCAGAGTTTTTATTACAACCGATGTCTATTCACATACTGCATGTATTGAAAATGTCCAAAATTGATAAAATGAGGACTAATAGTTTAATTTTCCCTTTTTGGTATAGTATAGGGGCATTTTAAAAAATTTTCGTTAGTAGCTGCTATAGCTGAAGGGTGAGAAAATGACCTAAGCTTTCTCCTACGCTGGAGGCAGCTTTCACTGGTTAATGGTTTACTCTGCCTGTTTTAGCATTCTGAGCTCAGCAGAAGCGGACCTCAAAATCCTTTGAGAGGATGAGACTGGAAACAGGGCCATCTGGAAATGCCGGAATATTAATGTCTAACAACTTTAGCTCTCTTGGGAGCTTTCTTTAAAGCAAAGATGTTGGAAGAGGAGGTCTGGATGTTCTCTAGTTAGAAGAGTTGAGATCATCATATATGGTCCATCTCCTATAAATGAACAACTCCATCTGGTTTTAGGGAAGATTTCAGTACACAAAATAGGAGGCCATTCTGATTGTTGGCAATAATGGCTTATCTGAAATGTTTATCTTACAGGTGCCATAACACCCAAAGTACCTCTAACATCCACTATTAGATCCTAAATGAAATAAAAGGATAATCCGAAATATTTATATGGCAAAATCTTGTTTATGATTGCCAAATCTCACCAGAATTCACTCTTTCTTTTAACAGCTTTATAATATTTCAGGTGCAAGGTATCCAAAATTGACACTCTTTAAAACAACCCCACATTAACTAAAAGATCAATAAGCACTTTAAAGTACTGTCAATGCCTACAAACCAACTCTCACAAGTCCAGATAAAGACAAGGAAGGTTTCTACAAGGACCTGGATTATTTGAACAACTCATCAGTGACAAACTCATCATTCTGGAAAATTTCAATGCCAGAGTGGGGGCAAACAGCGACAACTGAGACAGAGTTCTTGGGAAACACAGGGTAGGCAAACTGAATAGCAGGGCACTGGCACCTGCATGACTAGCTCATAGTTTGACAGCATGATATTCAAGATGGCACCATTACCTGAACCATACAAGGTGCTGAGTGCTGGACTGACCACGGTCTGCAACCTAAACTTAGCCCCTCTACATTTGAAACAACCAAGAAAGTCATTCAACATCAGAAGATTATAAGACCCAGATCAAGTCCAACATTTCCAAGACGTACTTAGTGAAAAACTCTCCAGCAATTTACTGCTTGTAGGAACCTGTTCTGAAAAGTGGACATAGTTTTAAAGATATCATATAGACCTGATTGGCGGCCCAGCACAGGGAGAAGAGGGGATGGTTTTGTGCAAGGGGCAGGTATGTACATGCGTGCGCACAGCTTCATTTGTGTGAGTGGCAGGCACCCACTGCTTGCATGAGTGGGAGCACGCATGCCAGCCCTTCACTCATGCATCCCAGTTGTGAATAGGCCATGGCCCAGTAGTGGGCTGCATGGCTTGGGTCCGGGGTACTTGCAGGAGCGCCTCCTACCAGCATCGAGGTCCAATCACCAACGCTCCCACAGGCAGGCCCTCCTGGGGGTGCCGTCGGCCAGTGTCGGATGGCGGTCCCCTGGGGGAGGGCCTTCTCTGTGGGGCGCCCCCCTGGAACCAGCTACCCCTGGAGCTGCGTTTGGCCCCAGACCTGCGCTCCTTCCGCCATGATCTCAAGACTTGGCTGTTTGCACAGGCCAGCCTGGATTGAGCAGGGTTGGGGATTTTAATTCAAGGGTATTTTAATTTGATTTTATTATACTTGGATTAGTGTAAATTTGATAAATTTTGTATTGATTTGTATATATATTTCAGTGTAAGCCACCCCGAGTCCCCCCAGAGATGGGGCGGCATATAAATCCAATAAATAATAATAATAATAATAATAATAATAATAATAATCATCATCATCATCATCATCATCATCATCATCATCTACTCAATGGGCTGTCCAGAGTTGATCCTGATGTTTTACAGCAGATTCCTCACCTGCCAGTCTTAGATGCCCTAGACTTGCCTCCTTCTATTGATGAGATCAAGGAAGTGATCTCATAGGTGAATTCAAAGCAACAGGGCAGTTTCTGCTGAGAGCTATAAAGCATCAGACCAAAATGCCTTACAGGCATTCGAAGACATCCAAGAGATATTTTCCCCATTCATGATCGACAAGATGACCCATGAGCCATTGCCACATGAAATACTCTTGCGCAAAACTTCATCCCTTCTTCCTAATCTTCCATACATTCATGGACAGACAAAGGCTAATTTCAGAGCCAGAAAGTATTCTTTTTATGGAAAAATACATCTATGCATCTCTAGGTAGGTCTTAGAGGGCTCTTGTCTAAATCCCCGAGCCATAGTCACAGCCTCAGCAGATGATACTAAACTTTGATAATTCAGAAGTTTTCTTTGTATAAAGCCCTTATGTCTAAGTTTTTAACTGTGGTGTAAATTAGCATTTTGTTGAATAAAGTCACTGCCTCGATTTTAGACTGAAAAGAAATTCCCCACCTTCAGCTCTGAAAAGTTAATAGATTTCAAGCAAGAATTTCTAAAAGACTGCTATACTGTATATTCAGGATGAAAGAGGGTTGAAGACTCAACAAAAGCTGAACTCCTGGATTTCATCAAATCTGCAAGGGCAGAAGCCAGAATAAATTCTTCAGGTTGGCCGATTACAGGTTGCTGAAGGAAATCCTCACACTAAACAACATAGCAGATTTCTCTTCCACAACTTAGTTACCTCCCTCCCTCCCAAAACCCCAGCCTTATGGAATTTGCCACTTACCTGACAAGGATCAGTGGATCAGTCCTGAACACATGCTATTGCGAATAGCAGGCGATGAAGGGGGGATGCCTGGGTCTTGATTAGCAAAAGGTTTCCTTTATGTCTCTGGCTCAGCAGGCTTCAGTAAAGTTCCCACAATCAGTGTTGGAGCACACTCTTGTCTTTAAACAGCAGTAATGTCTTGAGGGCCCTGGAGACAGAAGAGGAATGATGTGTCAGTATCGCTGAGGCTGCTACACTACAGACGCAGCTTATGATGCACGAAGAATTGGCTGCTTTGTTTTCCCTCCCTCTTGCTTATCTGGAAATGGGGAGCTCCCTTGTGTTGGCAGGCAGCAGAGCTGGATTGGCCAACCGTCCGGAAAGGCCTGTTTCCTTTTCTAACACAATCTGTAACCCCAGTAAAGGAAATGGAGAGGGACCCCATTCTGGAAAAACATCCCTGAGAAACAGTGGGTCTGCTCTATCGCTTTAGCTGGCTTTTTGCCAAAGGCAACCACTATCGGTTCTCTCTTTGCATTTTATGTATAATGCTCAGCTGAAATGCATAGGTCAGAATAAGTGGTCAAAAATGCAAGTTAAGACAAATGCATGGATGTAAACATTCAACTGCCCAATCCTCTTCTTGCTGCAGTAATTCTGTCCAGTTTGGTTCAGTTTTTTTAGTTATTTTTGAAGAAGGAAGATTGTTGCTTATGGAAAGCAAGTATGGAAGAATGGATGTACATGAGAACTCAGAATCTCTGGGCCTGGGGACGGTGAAATATCACAGTTACACATCCACCAATAGGCCAAAAAATTGGAAGATACTAGTTTTAATCTGCATGATTCTGATTCATCAGAGAAAAAAGATGATACAGATACCCAGTCTCAACCCTAGAAATAAGATCCACCTGTGTTTCTGATCTCCGTTTTGCAGGAAATATGATTCATTACTTTAAAACCAAGATGGAAAGGAAGGGTTTGACCACATAATGATTCAGTCTGCTGCCTCTTAGAAAATGCAAGACCATTCCCTAGTGTAATTTCATGGTTGTTTCTTTTCAATTAAATATCTGACTACTGAAGAAGGGCATGTTTAAATCTAACATTTGTGCCAAATAATTCCAGCCATAAAGAATCAGACATTTTATGGAAACTATGACCTCAACCCAACAATGAACACACTGCAGCTTGCTCTTGAAATCAATTATCCCAACAAAAATTAGAGGAAGGCTGTAAGCCCTCAAGGTCTAAAAGGGCCCAAATTCACACATTCCACTGGTAGGCATGCTTGCTAAGTATACATCAATGTCAACCACACTTGTCCAGCCCCTTAAGTTCCTGAGTATTTGAAAATTTATTTTTCACCTTCCTGCTCTGAATGTGAATGAACAGTAGTGCAGATATACTACCACCATCAACAGTACAAGCTTCTGAGCATCACAAAGGCCTTCAATAGACTGCATTAAAGCAAAATCAGACTAAGGGCCATATTCAGTAGTAAAATGATGGTTTGCATCTACAAAGTCTCATTTCAATCTCAGGCTTTTCTAGGGCAGACTGAAAAACACTGAATAGCTATTGCTGGCCTGGGTAGGAAACAAATGAGAAAACAGTGTTCATTATTTTATTCCAAATGAAGCCACTGTCTGGGTAAAATACTATTTTGGTAATGTTATACATATATTACCAAAATAGTATTTTACCCAGACAGTTGCTTCATTTGGAATATTCTTTATGATTTTCTTCTTAGCATAAAATTTAAACTTACTCGTGATTTTTCTTAGTGGTCATCAGCAGAAATGATGAAAAAGAGGAACAAGAACAAACCCAAGAGTACATCCACTGTTTCTCCTTTACAATATTCTGAAGGACATTAATTAAAGCAAATGTTTCTAGGGGATTAGGGGCAGGTAGCTCCCAGATAAATACCACTGTAACGGTTGCTTTTGAAAAGTTTTGATCCCCTTGGCCTATATGGAGAGGGGGCATCTCTAGGACCTTTTGGTTCACGGATGGGCAACTATGACCCTTTTAACAATCTATGGACTTCAACTCCCAGAATTCCTGAGCTAGCAAGTCCATAGGTCATAAAGGGGCCATAGTTGTCCACCTCTGTTTTAGTTGATAATCCCCTGCATATTCTGTGCTTTACCCATATTCATACTTCAGTTTACAGTGCATGATGTATCTGCAAAGCACTAAGCAAATGTTAATTAGACCGCAGCATTAGTGTGCACACCCCCTTCCCAGAATTGCAGCAACTTGATATTTGCTTGGCACTGCCCTGTTTATGTGTACATAGCTAAGCATTAGCTAATTTTTCTTCTGCATCATCACAAAGAGTAGCAAATAACATTGGCATTGCCAGAAAGCATTGCCCAGCTCAAGGGAGGTATTGGCATGCAATGCAAAATGTTTTTATGTTGCCAGCTAATTAGGCTGAGAAATTTAAATCCCTTCCCTAAAGGCACTGTCAAGCCATTGTCCTACCACTGTTAATAAACCTACGTAGTTGTGTCCAGGAGGTAAGACCAACTTATGGATGCCTTTCTTTTTCACAGTTGGATACAGCTGGCTTACAGTTTTTCACAACTTGTCAGTAATCTTTTTTTAAAAAAAGTTTTATTAATGAACAACAAACAGAAAAAAAGATATTAAAAACAATGAACGTGATGCATACTTAACGAAAAATACAAATTTACATATGTACATAAATATTAATCATCTTAGCTAAAGTTACTCCATTCTTTTTTTTTTAAGCCAGTGGTAAAACTTCTCTCAAATTCTATAATAATCAGATTCAGTCTTATCTTTTAATTCTTGAGTTATTCTATCCATTTCAGCGCATGACCAAATTTTTCTAATTATTTCCATCTCTTCTGGCATATCATTTCCTTTCCATCTCTGGGCAAAAGCTAGTCTCGCAGCAGTGGTGACATGGATTATTAAATATATTACCTCTTTATTGTATTTCCCCACATTGATTCCTAATAAGAAAACTTCGGGTCTGAACTCCATTTTAATTTTACACATCTCTTCTAACCAGTTTCTGATTTTCAACCAATATATTTATATTTCCACCATACATGGTAATATGTTCCAATTTCTTTATTGCATTTCCAACATTTAGGAGATACTTTCGGATACATTTTTGCTAATTTTGATGGGGAGATGTGCCATCGATAAAACATTTTTAGTAAATTTTCTTTATATGATGAGTAATTTTCCTTTTCCTATCCCATAACATTTGCCAATCTTCCAAATTTATACCATATCCAAAATCTTTCATCCAGGCCAGCATCGTTTCTTTCACCTTTTCTTCTTCAAATTTACATTCCAATAGTACTTTATAAATTTTTTTAATCAATTTCTCGTCCGGTCCTAATAATATTTTATCTAATTCTGTTTTCCATTTGCTAATACCCCATTCTTTCCTATCTTTCCTATACCTTGATTGTAATTGTAAGTAGGCCCACGATTCTATCTCAAATCCCAAATCTTTCAGCTCCTGTCTTGTTTTTAAGTTTCCTTCTCATCTAATATGTTCTCATATGTACTGAACTGTCTTCATCGCAATAAGTGTGGGCACATTAACGCTTCCAATGTAGATAACCAAGTTGGTATTTCCACATAGAATTGAGATTTAACTTTGTTCCATGCACTTAGTAAGGTCTGTCTAATTTTGTGCCTTTGAAAGTAACCATGAATTTGGTGTTTGTCCTGCCACCCTGCCTGAAGGTTATATCCTTCTAATATTAATATTCTTTGGTTTCTAACACTTATCCAATCTTTAATCCAGGTCAGAGTGGCTGCTCTATAGTATATTTCCCAGTCCGGTAAACCAAGTCCTCCCCTTTCAGTAGCATCCTGTAATAATTTCAGTCTAATTCTAGGCTTTTTTCCCTGCCAAATAAATTTTAATACTAACTTATCCAATTGATTAAAAAAATTTTTTTCCAATTTTACCGGAGCATTTTGAAATAAAAATAGTAATTTTGGTAGTATATTCATTTTTATTGATGCAATTCTCCCCATAAGAGAAAGTCTTAGATTACTCCATTTTCTGAAATCCTCAGCTATTTTTTTAATTAGTGGGGTATAATTATCCTCTTTAAGCGTTATACATTTTGTCAAAATTACAATTCCCAAATATTTAATTTTATTTGTCGTCTGGATGCCCATTATCTTTGTTAAATTCTCTTTTTGTATATTTGTCATGTTTTTAGTAAGTATTTTAGTTTTTTCCTTGTTAATTTTTAGCCCCGCTACTTCACCAAATTCCTCTAATTCCTCTATTAGTTTTAATCCCGAATTTTGCGGATCTTCTAAAATAAAAACCAAATCGTCAGCGAAGGCTTGCAGTTTATATTCTTCTTTCTTTATTTTTAATCCTTTTATTTCTGGTTCTTTCCTAATTATTCTTGTTAAGTGTCTCTAAAGTCAAAATAAAAAATAACGGTGATAATAGACATCCCTGCCTCGTTCCTTTTTGTATTTCAAATTTGTCTGTTGTATCGTCATTTATCAATATCTTAGCTTGTTGTTTATCATATATGGCAGCTACTACATTTAAAAACTTTTGCCTGAAGTCCATATACTTAATTTGTTGCTGAACAAAACTCCATTTTACATTATCAAAGGCCTTTTTAGCATCCAGGAATAATAATGCTACCTGTTCTCCACTACGATCTTCATAATATTCTATGGTATCTAAAATTGTTCTAATATTATTACTAAGATGTCTATGTGGAAGGAAGCCATTTTTGTCAGTGTGTATAAATTTATTTAGTATTTTCTTAAGTCTTTCCGCCATTATTGCTACAAAGATTTTATAGTCCACGTTTAATAGAGATATTTCCTATAATTCCCTGTCTTTGTTAAATCATTTTTTTCTTTTGGTATAATCGCAATTGTTGCTTCCTTCCACGAATTCGGTATTTTTGCCTTCTCCAGGACTTCATTAAATAATTTAAGTACTCTATCGCCTAATATTTCTTGTTGGGACTTGTATAATTCAGCAGGAAGTACATCTGGACCAGCCGCTTTATTATTTTTTTGTTTATTTATTGCCCAGATCACTTCTTCTAAATTTATGCTTCTATTCAATAAGCTTTTTCCTCTTCCGATATTCTCGGAAGATTCGCTTTCTTAAAGTATTTTATCGCTTTTTCTTCTGTTACAAATTTTTCTTCTTTATATAGATCCTCATAGAATTTCTGGGCTATATCCCTCTTCGTTTCTTCATGGTAACATATTTCCCCCTGTTCATTTTGTAGTTTAGTAATCCATCTTTTTTCCGCTTGCTTTTTCAGTTTCCAGGCTAGCCATCTTCCTGGTTTGTCAGCGTTCTCAAATACATTTTGGTTTATTCTTTTCATTTTTTGGGCCAAATCTTCTTTTTCCAACAGATTTATTTCATGTTTAATTAAATCCATTCTTGTTTTAATCTCTTTCTGTTTCAGTTTTTCTTGTAGTTCCATCTCTAGGTTTCTATATTCCATTTCTAATGCATTTCGCTGTATCTTCTTTTTCTTATTTTTATTTGCCATACAGTTTATCGCTACTCCTCTCATAACTGCTTTAGCTGTATCCCAGGTGTTTTGTAAGGATGTATCTTCTTCTTTATTTTCTTCAAAGAAGAATTTCATTTCCTTTTCCAATTTAATTTTAAATTCCTCCTCTTTTAATATTGTTCTTTGTAGAGTCCATCTAAGAGTTTTGGGTCAGCCTTTCCAGCTAAACCTAATGTAACTATGATCTGCCCACAAGCTCGGTTCAGTAATCTTAATTTAAAGCTAACACTTAAACCATGGTTCATTTAACTGTGTTTTGTTGGATAAGTCAAAATCCTTATTTAAAAGCTGTAAACTACAATTTGAAATCCAAAATAGCTAGGTCCAAAGAACATGTTAAATCCAAAACAAACAAACCACATTATATTGTGGTTGGTTTATTATATATGGCGTTGGATCACCATACTTTATAACTTTATTTTTTCCTCTTCCAGTATTAATTTTATACATGCCCTACATTCTAAAGAGCAGGCTACACCATTAAGATGAAGCAGAAATTGATTTATGATTTGAATTCTATTCATTTGGTACTCAGTCTTGGAATCTTTTGCATACATAACAAAAACAGAGCAATATTACATCTATGTTTTCCAAAGAAATACTTTCGGCTTCTAGCAATAAGCTTAGCAGAATAGCTTTGAATACTGTGGCAGGCTACAGCAAGATTTGCTAACTAGCACATTAGAATTACAAGTAATTCTTAATTTACAAGCCTTCATTTAGTGACTGTTTGAAGCAGAGGTGGTACTCAGCAGGTTCTGACTAGTTCTGGAGAACCGGTAGCGGAAATTTTGAGTAGTTCAGAGAACCGGCAAATACCACCTCTGACTGGGGATTTTACAGTACCTTTCCCCTGCCATGCCCACCAAGCCATGCCCATAGAACCAGTAGTAAAAAAAATTGAATCCCATCACTGGTTTGAAGTTACAACAGCACTGGAAAAATTGCTCATTACCTGTTTTCATGCTTGTAACTTTTGTAGCATCCCCATGGTCATGTGATCAAAATTTGGGTGCTTGGCAACTGGCATGGTCCTGGCATTATGTGAAAACGATTTGTAACCTTGCAAACCAGTCAGCAGAGGAAGCCAGACTTGCTTAATGATCGCATGATTCACTTAACAACCACAGGGATTCACTTAACAACTTTGGCAAAAAGGTCATAAAATGGGACAAAACTCACTTAACAACGGAATTTCCATTGCTTAACAATGGAAATGTTGGGCTCCTTTGTGATCATGTATATGCAAAAGAGATTTTTCATGCAAAAAATGTTAAAATGATTATTAACTAGCCATTGTTAAGCCTTATTGTTTATTATGAAACTTCCTGTATCTATTTTATCTGCCCAGTTCTGCAAGTGAAAATTAGTTCTTCCGTTGAACTGGACTGGAAAGACCTGACAAGCTTCCTTCATCTGAGTGCATTGGACCTAGTCTAAATTGGGTCACTCTGTACTTACAATTCATCACAAAAACAATCACAACTGCACAGGAATCTCTGCTGCTTCCTCGGGTCACTCAACCCCTGCTATGTTGAAGGTGGTGTGACTCTTTCTAGTGGTTGCCAGAAACTGAAAGTTGCAATATGATTGATCATCTTTACCATGTCCACTGTTTGGTTTCTTTCCCCCATGATTAGCATTCAGTAAAACTACTGTTGGTAGGAAAAAAGAGCTACCTATATAAACTTAGTACCAGAAAATATCTGGTAGCTCCTTTTCCATCTAACACTTTTTATTAAACCAAAATAAGCTTTCATGAGCTCACTTCATCATGTGCATAGAGTAGCTAGGCTGATGTAGGATTTAAACTGGAAAGGTGGGAGGAAGGGAAGAGAAGACAAGCTTGTTATATAGATGCAAGTTACAGTGAGAGACAGAGCACAGGTAGTCCTTGACTTACAACTGTTTGTTTAGTGACTGTTCAACGTTGCAACAATACTGATCAAAGTGACTTATGACCATTTTCCACACTTAAAACCCTTGCCGCATCCCCATGGTCACTTGATCAAAGTTCAGATGCTTGGCAACAGGTTCATGTTTATGACAGTTGCAGTATCCTGCAGGTCATGTCATCCCTTTTGTGATCTTCTTGACAAAGTCAACGGGGAAGCCAGATTCACATAACAACTGGGCTACTAACTTAACAACTGCAGTGGTTCACTTAACTTTGGCAGGAAAGGTTGTAGAATGGGGCAAAACTCACTTAACAAATGTCTCACTTAATGGCATAGATTTTGGGCTCAATTGTGGTCGTACATTGAGGACTACTGGTGTAAGTACCTTATCAGTTAACAACTGTAATCTCTTAAAAACCCACTCTATTTGTTGCAGCCTACTAAAATAATCTGAAACCTTTCAATGCATCCTGTTTCCCAAAGTAATCACTTTGAGGTCTTCCATAGGGTACTCTAAAAGTTGAAATGCCCCCATATTACTTTGCCCTTATTTATTGTGATATATGAAGGCACCTACTGTCTCCATCCTAAATGTTCTCTTGAAAGATTGCAGTTTATCTTGTTGCAATTTCTCCGTAATGAGCTGCCCAGACCAAATCACCTCTCACGTCAGTCATTCTCAGATGTGTTTTTCTTCCATTTATTGCTTGTTTTAAAGACTAATATGTATCCATAAAGTAAACTCTCACTATAGAATCCATTTTGGAGCAGACACATTTCAATACCCACAAATGTGGTTATTTATTTCTCCATTAAACTATCTCAAAGCAGCCTTCTCCATCTTACTACCACTCAAATGTGTTTGAATATAATTCCAAGATTTTCCATTCAGACTGGCTATTGTCCTAAAGACAAAACTCAATTTAACAGGAAAGAAGTTTCAAAAGTGGAGACTCCTTCCACTTCACTTTAACCTACAATGTTTCAAAAGCTATTTGAAGCCAATTTGCCGCCCTCTTCATTTCCACCAGCTCTGAAATGATGCTGTGAAGGGGAGCTATTAAGCTTCAAACCATCATTCTTCTATGATATTGAGAAGGCATTATGAAATAAGTCTGAGCGATGGAATGCGTGGGGGTTCTTGTGCCCAAGCTCTGCAGAAATCTTCACTGTTTACTTTGATTTTTCCCAGCTTGGTAAGTGCTGGTTATAAAGTTAAAATGAATTTTGAGACTGAAGGCTTTTCCCTCTGTCCTCCCTTTGAGCACTTTTTTTAAATTAAGCTACAGATCACCACTGCAACTGAAGTAATAAACTCTGGCTTAATCACAGTTAAAACAATGATTTTGGCAGATTATCCATCCATTGAACTGAATCTTCTATGGAAGTGGAACTTAGCTTTTTAAATTTTTTTTAATAATAATTAGTAATGGATTTGAAAGCAACGTAAAGCCATGTAAAAAGCACTCAGCACCCCAAATGCTAATTAGTGAGAGAAAAACACCTCTCAGGTTCTTCTTAAATGTAAGGCCAATCAAACCACACATACGTCAAGCAGAGAATTCCAGAAATTTGGCCAAAAAGATATTCTGGCCAATGTGACTCCTGAGACATTTCTTATTGCTTCATTTTATTTGTGCATAGCAAGGTCTATGAATACTTTCAGCTCTTAAAACCTTTTTAAGCTAAACACAATTAGCAGATGACAATTTTGAGGTGTACCAGAACCAGGCAGAACAAACAAAAGGGAGAAAAAATAGAGCACAAATCTAAACTTGCTCTTTGACATGAGGTATGAACGAGAGCCATAATTAAACATGAAGCAGAAAGCATGACATTTCCACATAAAGAATAAGAACGGCAATTCTTAAGTGTTGCTTATTGGAGAAGCTGGCACAGGGAGGCCTACTGTCTGTCTTTCTATGTGAATGAATTAATGTGTGGGTTCACTGACATGCATCTATCTATCTGGCTTTACTCTTTAAATTCTGTGGCAGGCAGTTCTTAAAACAATCTAATACCTTGTCTGGACAGGTTTGTTACTGCTGTTATCAGAATGAGAAGCAAAATCCTCAGATTTCAATCTAAAAATGGAACAGCAGGGAAATTAAAACATGAGCATAAATCAATAATATAACATCTTTAATATGCCAAGAGTACTACCATTTTAAATACATTATTTAGAAATACATTATTTAATTGTTTAAAAGAATTATTATCATTATTTATTTATTTATTTATATTTGAACTTGTATGCCGCCCCATCTCCGAAGACTCGGGGCGGCTCACAGCTAAAACACAGAACAATAAATATTTAAAAAGACATTAAATTAACAAGCCCAAATATGAAACATAACAATACAATAAAATATATTAAAAACCCATCCCTCCTCCCAAAGGAGGGTCACAGCCCGGTTTGGTCAAACAACCAAGTTTTTAATTCGCGGCGGAAGGTATCATCATCATTATTATTAAAACGCTAAAAGCTTACAGTAAAAAATAAACTCTACAAATAAGATGGGAAAGATGATGAAACTATTCTATTCTAAAAAAAACCTATGTGCATAAACTTCAGAAAGACCAAATCTTCTCCAACAAGACAGATTTCATCATTAACACTAACCATAAAATAGCATGTACAATCCAAGGTGTGATCCAAGATAAGTCAAGCATTCTACAATGGATTATGAACAAATAACTTAAGCATTCCAGTAACTTATTTCAGTGGGAAAAAATGTCTTGGAATTGAGAAAATATTCAACAACTGTTAGTGTTAGGACTCTGTAGAACTTCTCTATTCCCTGGACTGAAGAACTGTCCAGACAGATATTTTCCTGTGAAATTATAGGAAATTATTTGAAGCTCTGGACTGCATAAATTTAAAGCCACATTATTCAAAGATAACAGTTTTCTATATCCTGTACCAGCATGTTTTTCTTGGCAAAGGGTTTTAATATAGCAGCTGCATCAATTTATCCCACAACACCAATAACCATCTAGGTACTAAGCCAACCCCTTGACATTCATGTTGCTGTTCAGGATCTAGCAGACTCAAGGCAAAAATCAGAGTCCAGTCAATATCTGCAGAAGAAAACTCTCTCTCAAAGTGGAGGGACTCCTAACCAGTTTTTTTTTATACTGATTATGGGTTTATCATTTCTGCATTGAATATGCTGATAAGGAATATGCGGAGTCTGGAAGGCACAGTTAACCCAATTATACAGATTCTCCTAATTAACTATAAGAGTTTGCTATTCAAGAGTACAATTTTGTGTGTTTATATCTCATATTTCCCCTCAAAACAGAAATTGGCATGCATGATGCTCCTGGTCAAATTTATCCCCACAATAATCTTGTGACATAGACTGAGAGGAAAGGCAGAATTGGTTCAAAGATAACAAGTAAGCCTTAAGACTACATAGACCTTTCAGTGTGAGTCTCCCTAGTCCTAATCTAATAGTTACTCTAACACTTATTTCCGTTAATAAACACACACAAAAAATAGTTGAAAGCCATAAAACTATCAAATTTCTAAAATAATGAAGTCTCCTAATTTTAATGTAATTAATTCATAAGTGAATATACATGGAATAACTGTCTTGGCTCTAAAAAAAGTTTACTGGAGCTAGGAGACAAATCTTTGGGGAAAAGCAAGATCAAAGCATTGTTTTTAGAGATGATGGTCTCAATACTGATTCTAAGCACATTTTAAACATTCCTGTTTGTAAGAATTGGAAAAAGCGGCTAGAATAAAAAAAATTCCTGTTATTTTTGCGGAGAATATTCACAGCCAAGTTATTTTGTTGTTCTTGCAAAACATCACAGAAATGCATCTGTTACAATAATATTTTTCATATGCTTCCCCACAGCCCAGTTCTTATGTTCTTAATATTATACCTGAAGCTTTGTAGTTTCTTCCTCAGAGACCAATAACTAGAGCCCAAATGTAGTAGGGCCTTAACAATTTCCCAGAAATATTAATAGGGACTGAGAACAATAGAAACTGAGGGAACAGAGAGGCTTGAGACACTACAGGCAGTCTGGTTCATTACTCAAACAAGGTAGGGATGTTAATGAAAAGCACTTCTAGGCCCTCCTGAGCAGGGTTTTCTATAACATTAAAATCCTCTGCTAATGTTAATGGCTGTACAGAATCCAGGCAATGTTCTCCCGAATCTGAACAACTGCAGTTCTTTCTATTAGTTGGTACTTTTGGTGCAGAGAAAAAGTACTGTAGAAAATTATTAATGGATAAATCCTGGGGTTTTTTTATGTTTGCTTTGCTATGTTTTATTGCAGTTGTGAGGACCACAAAGACTAAAGAATAGGCATGCAATTTCCTTCTCTTTTTTAGAAATTAGTTTACATTTAATCTCATATGTTTGGGATATATGTTGAACTACAGATACCCCTTTTAGTTAGAGGGATTTATCCAAGCTTTTGGGAACAGTTGTGTATAAAATAAATAAGTAAGATAGAAAGAAAGTTGTACTCAAAACCCAACTGAAGAGCTTGATGCAAGGGAAGCTGCTTTCAAAGAGGAAAGTGGAGTGCTTTTGACAAAGACCTGTTGCAACACAAGCACAAAAGGGAAAAGCTTGCATTGTAGTGTAAAAATGCACATATTCAAGAGATTCAAGAGATTCAAGGTGTAAGTGAGAACTTATAAAGTCCTACATGGCTTGGGTCCAGGGTACTTGCGGGAACGCCTCCTGCCAGCATCACATTCTGATCGCCCGGTACGCTCCCACAGGCAGGGCCTCCTAGGGGTACCGTCGGTTAGGCATTGTCGACTGGCGGTGCCCAGGGGTAGGGCCTTCTCTGTGGGAGCACCCACCCTATGGAATCAACTCCCTGTGGACCTCCGTTTGGCCCCTTATCTCCACTCGTTCCGCCGGGACCTGAAGACCTTGCTGTTCCAACAGGCTGGTCTGGACTGACTTTGGGGGACATGGGTTGGTTTTTAATATTTGTTTTAATTAATTTTAAATTTAGTATAACATTGATTAGGCTTGTATTCGTTTAATGCTTTTTTATTGTAATTTTGTATTGGGTTTTTTATTGTTCGCCGCCCTGAGTCCTTAGGGAGAGAGGGCGGCATACAAGTCTACTAAACAATATTGTTTTTTTAGCAACTTAGTTAGGAACCAACCAACTATGGGAGGAACAAATGTCTATGGATGCTTTTGTTCTACATTTTTAAACTGCAAAGTAGTTTGAAAAACAATAACATGATAAAGCTGATACAAATGAGTTAAAATGATTAATTTAAAGTAAGAGGTTAAATCTATCTAGGAATGATAGCTTTCTAATTAGGATGCTACTGTGACAGTCAACAAAAATATTTAGACAAAGTTTAGAAAAAGACCACAGAGTTCAGTAGATACATGTGGTACCCTCTTCTCAAACAGTAGAGTCCATGATAAGATTACACAAGGGCTGCAGGCTATCATTTGGATATGGTACATGGTTTGACAATTTATTAAATAAACAAGCGAAACCATCAGTATATTTGGGGGTGGGCAAGAATAGATTCAAAATTGGGAAGGAAAGAAGGAAGGGAGGGAGGGAGGGAGGAAATTAAATTTTGCAGTTCCCATATTATTTCTCTAAAATGACTACCCTTCATTTGCTTTCATTTTTAACAATCCCAAAGGAGGAATACAATTCATCTGAACATTTTTACATAGCCTGTAGTCAGAGGACAATGCCATATACAGAACTGGACCATAGTGCAAGTTAAACGTCAAGATAGGCTTAAGTTGGCACTACAAGCTTGCTAACACTGTAATTCCCCTCCCTCTCCTGAATAGGGAGAGTGGGATTTCAGAATAAGGTTGCTTGAATAAAGAATAGCCCTCAAAAAGGGAAGTAGTAAGCCATGAATATTTTCTCTCTTCTACATTCCCCATCAACTGTCTTGCATTGGGAACCTTGTTTGGATGCTCATGTTTCAGGGTTATTTTGCTTTTAAATTCTACTTTGACAATGGCTATTAAATCTTCTTTAGACCTACTCAGAATGACTCATCTTTAGAAGCAAAATAGATGGGACTTTGTGTTCTGTGTCAGTTTGACACTGAAATGTTTCCCATTGTCCCTTTCTTGATGACATTCAGATGTCCCTTAAAAGTGGATGAGCAACCAGATTTCCTGGGGATTGAAGGAACCTTTATAGGATTGGATCCATTTTAATCTTTGATGCATAATTCTGGTCTTTTGTAATTATGCAATGTTAGTTTTCCTGCTTTTGTTTTTGGATTAATATTCATTGGATATTTGTTTTTGTATTATTATTCATTGGATTTATACCCTATCTTTTCTTCAACAATGCAAGAGGACATACACATCTCCATCTCTTCTAATATTTCCTAATAACCATCACTTTATGAAGCAACTTTGGCAGAAAGACGATGACTGGTCCAAACTCACCCAGCCAGTTTTCATGGCTAAATGTGATTTTATGCACAGGTCATCTTGAACCTAATTCCGTAACTTAAGATGTGAATGTAGCCTACTTTGTGAAGTAGGGCTCAGCATATTGGAATGTTTAATCATTATCATTGTAGCATGAAATAATGATCCCTATTAGCATTTTCTATTAAACATCCTGTCACTGCACCATTTTTAACTCATTCATGGTTTTATCATGTACCATATCCAGTGGAGACACAGATCAAGAACTCTGATGAACCCTCCTATTACAATAATATTTGGATTGTGAGGCTTCTCAAATCCCCCCCTTTTATTTATTTATTTAGGTAGTAAGTTTAAGTCATGTAGTGCATTCCAATTGCTTTTAGTGGTAGGAGAATGTACAGTAATCTGTGTCAAAATCTCTTATCGAGATCAGCAGGAACATAAAGTGTCAATTTGTCAGAGATTGCAGTTCTGTGACTGTAGCTCACAAACAGGGGAGTTAAACTCAAGGCCTGCTGGCCACATCCAGCACACGGGGTGCTTAGATTTGGCCTATGAGGCTGCTCTGGAAACAGTGACGCCTGTGGTGCCTTTGCCAGCAAAAACCAGCTCGGGAGAGCTGAGCTCCGCCCTCCCAAGCTGTTTTTGCTGGCAGAGGGTTGCAGGCCATCACAAGGTGAAAATGGAGCTCAGCAGCCCATTTCCGCACTCGGGCCACCACAGGCACCCCTGACACTAGTGATGTCGAACTGGCCATGCCCCCTGGCCACGCCCCCCCACCTCTGGAGGTCAAACACAACCCTGATGCGGCCCTCAGTGAAATAGAGTTTGACACCCCTGCTCTAAGCATTCAAGAGACAGGGCATGCACATAAGCACATGTATCGCTGTGGATCTGCTTTCTCATTTATAGCTCAAAATGCTCTTTCTTTCCTGCCTTTCCTCCAGTCCCCCTCACCCCCTTGCCTATATTGATGGTGACACTGCAGCTTTCAACCAGTTCAAGAGATGGTCTCTTGCCTGCTTTTGCTAACTCACGAAAGGATCACTTATTATTTGTGGCTCCATTCCAGGGAGGCTGGCACTGTCCCCAGGTATCCTCACATCATTCTTCCTAATGCAACAGCAGCAATATTGAGCCAGCATTCAGATTCAGGCTGAAAGTGTTGCACTTTTTAAGCACTACATCACTTTTAATGGTTATTTTAATGTATGGCAACTAAATCTTGCTTTAACTTTGGTAATGGGAAAAGCAGCTTCTGGGTTCAGGGCAGGTGTGATGAACAAGAACATGTGGCTATAACATTACTGTGATACATGACTCAGTAGAATGGCAATGGCCAGGGAAAATGGAAGATTCCATTTTCTTCTATCCTTCCTGTCTCCCAGGTAAAATATTGAGAATTAGAACATCTCTTGGTACATGATGCTGCTAATTTATCTCTCCATGCTTTCTTGTTATACACATAACTTTGACTTAATATTTTGCACTAAGTTAATTCCTTCCTGTTGCATAGAAACTGGATATAGTGTACTACTCATATAGTTGCCCTTTAAATATGAAACAATATCTTGGCTACTGGAAGGCTACTTCTTAAAAGCCTCACTTTTGACCACAACAGCTGTGTCCTCTTCTCCAGCAACCATCTTCTCTGAAGCCCTGTCATGCTTCCAGGTACTTTTGGCTTCTCTGGACAAAGTGCTAAATGTATTCAGAATAACATTTGGTGCCTTTCCTCTTTTTATAGCCTGCCAAGAAGCAACCCAGCTGAGTTGTCATCTCTGCTTGCCTGCTTGATTCAATCATATGTAGGTTCCAGCAAAAGAGAAAAAAACTATTTTTTTTTCAAAAATGGAAAAACAGAGCAACAAGCTCAGCTCATAAGCAGAACGTGCAACTCCAAAGAGCACACTCTGTTCCAGACCCCTTAACAAGCAGGGGGAACACAGAGAGTTCTTATCACTTCATTAAATGCTCAGTGATGCAAAATCTTGCTTCTCCTGTGGCAGCTGTGCAAATTCATAAATTTCTATTCCTGCCAGGGAACCAAGTAAGGTTTACCTATTTCCTCCTAAGTCATAAACAACTCCCCCTTCCTTGGAACAGGTAGTGCATGAAGAGTTCAGATCTCAAAGAAATCATATTAGGCCATGTTAGAAATGCATGGCTGCAATGAATCTCCATTCATTGCCCTTTTAACTCTTCGAAATGCTGAAGGAGACTTTGCATGGATAGCAGGAGCTTTCACATTAGATTCAAATAAGATGGTGAAGTTAGGACCACCAACTGGCATTTCTGCCTGCATCAAGCAAAAGGACCTTGGGTAGATAGATTATAGGATTTCGTCTGTGTCAGGAGTTTGAAACCTGTAGGGCCCGCTGGGTTCTTCTGCACAGCGCATCAGACCAAAATAATTAAGGGTGCTGCTGGAGGCCAAAGGCTGCTGGGGTACTGCCTTGCCTGGTGCACAGGTGCTGCACCAGCATGTGATTGCCATGCAGGCATGCAGGAGGAACACGCCATTTGTTCCTGCTTCCTGGTGTGAGAAGGTGCACAGAACGTGTTAAGGAACAGGATCAGACAGATCAGAAATTTCAGTCATAGCATTTTGATAGCTTACTGTGTTTCAGAAGGCAACATATTTTTGCTTTTATCAATCATCAATGTTGATTTAATTGTGGATTATTTATTATTCAATGAACATTTTTCCAGCTGTATAAACAAAGCCAACCAAACAGACATTATCACTCTCTATCCATCTGCCTGCCTTGTCTATCTATCTTCAGTGGTATTTGACACTCTTGCTTTATATGCCATTCCATCTCTCACTCTTATGGCCACATTAAATTTGGTCCCAAAGTCACATGCAGACCTCTGGTCACAGGTTCTCTCTAGGAAACTAAAAGCAAAGAGTAGTCTTTGCTTTTGTGCTAATGAGAAAGGGCTACAATTGGGCACAGATTTCTTCATTTACATTGTAAGGAAGTTGAGGTAACCAGCCTCATTGCACTCAATTGCTCAGTGTCTTTCTGTGGTTAGTGATAAAAGTAAAGACAAAGGCAACATGTGTCTTGCTACTGGTCTCTGACTGATGGATCAGGAGAACCTTTAATCTGATCCAGAAAAGCAGGTTTTGTGGATGCATGTGACAGTTTCTCCCATTCATTTCCTGGGCTTTGCTGGCTGAGAAATTCTGGGAGTTGAAGTCCAACGAGTCTTAAAGTTGCCATGGTTGGAGACCCCTGCTGTAGCCTACCCTGAGACGGGGGCGGGCAGGAAAGCCTGAACCTACAAGCTCAAAGGGGGTCTTAGCATTTGCTAAGTTTTTATAATGCAAAATTATCCAAAGACACTTAGAGGACCTCATTGCTTTAGCGAGTCAAGATTACTGCTCTGTATAGCTGAGCACTCTGTAAATCAACTGGCAAGGATTTCTGAGATTTCAGTTGGTGGTCTTTCACAGCCTTAGCAGCAGGGATTGGGAAATGAAATTGATACCTTTTGTCTTACAGGTAGTCCTCGACTTACAACAGTTCATTTAGTGGCAGTTTAAAGTTACAGAGTTTAAACAGCACTGAAAAAAAGTGACTTTTGACCGTTTTTCACACTTATGACCATTGCAGCATCCCCATGGTCATGTGATTTATCTTCAGATGCTTGGAAATTAGTTCATACTTATGACGGTTGCAGTGTCCGTGGGGTCATGTAATCTCCTTTTGTGAGCTTCTGACAAGCAAAGTCAATGGGGAAACCAGATTCACTTAACAACCGGGTGACTAATTTAAGAACTACAATGATTCACTTAACAAACGTGACAAGAAAAGTCTTAAAATGGGCAAAACTCACTTAACAAATTTCTCACTTAACGACATAAATGTTGGGTTCAATTGTGATTGTAAGTTGAGGGCTACCTGTATAAAGGACGTGCTTCCTTCTTAGCTGTGGCTCTTTCCCTAGATTCTAATGTAAACTTTGTGGTCCATCCATTCACCCAGTAAGAGGCAGGGTGTTGGATTAAAAAGTGACATTTGGCCTGGTTACCAAATGCTAGTTGTAATGAGCCACAGTCTAAGGCTGTGATGGCGAACCTATGGCACACGTGCCACAAGTGGCATGCAGAGCCATTTGTGCTGGCACGCGAGCCGCAGGCAAACTTACCTCACTGCACATGCGCATGCCTTACAGCTGCTTTTTTGTGTTGTTGTTGTTGGTTTGAGGCCTTTTTCGGCCTCCCAGACGCTTGGAAAAAGCCTCTGCAAGGCGTCTCAGGCCCAATTATAGGCCTGTTTCATCACTTCCTGTAATACTGGAAGTGACAAAACGGGCCTATAATTCGTCCTGAAAGGCCTTGCAGAGGCTTTTTCCAAACCTCTAGGAGGCCGAAAAAGGCCTCCAACCAGCCAAAAAATCAGCTGTGAGGCGCAGTGCAGGTAAGGGGGTGGTGTGGTGTGGGGGGGGAATTGTGCATGCATGCGCAGGGGACGTGGGGGGCACGCATTGCTTTCTGGGTGCTGGCATGTGAGTGTGGGCGCGCTGGCACGCTGGCAATTTTTGGTACAGGAGCCCCAAAAGTTTAGCCACCAATGGTCTAAGGAATCACCGTGCCTACATTAACATTAAAACAAGATTAAAAGATCAAAATAGTTTCCAAACTCTAGCCCAACACTGTTTAGTCAATAGAGGCGAAGACTGAAGAGTCAGCATTTGGCATCTGGTATCAGTTACAAGGGCTCACACCACATCCAGACTTGGCTTCCTTTCTCCTTTCTTAATGGAAATAATTTATTTATTTATTTTTTTATTTTAATTACATTTATATGCCGCCCTTCTCCGAAGACTCAGGGCGGCTTACAATTTTTGGAGCACAACCCAATGCGCTCAGCAATAGCCTTCATTCCATTGTATATGCCTGCTTATTACTAAGCGGCATTTTTACAAGGTCAGCTAATTGCCCCCAACAATCTTGGGTCCTCAATTTACCTACCCCGAGAGGATGGAAGGCTGAGTCAACCTTGAGCCTGGTGGGATTCGAGCCTACAGTAATTGTAGACAGCTGGATCTTAAGAGCAGGCATTTAACAGCCTGAGCCACCATCAGTAATTCTTAGAGCCATGGCAGCGCAGTGGTTAGAATGCAATACTGCAGACTGCTTCTGCTGACTGCCAGCTGTCAGAAGTTCAGCAGTTCAATTCTCACCGGTTCAAGGTTGATTCAGCCTTTCGTCCTTCCGAGGTCAATAAATTGAGGACCCAGATTGTTAGGGGCAATGTGCTGACTCTGTAAGCTGCTTAGAGAGGGCTGTAAAGCACTGTGAAGCGGTATATAAGTCTAAGTGCTATTGCTAAACCTTTGAGAAGAAAGAGAATGCCAATTTATCAACCATGTTTTCATCCACACATTTTAGAAATCTATTTCAATGCTCCAGGAATGCTCCAAACACTCCTTATTTACACTTCCAAGTAAAAATGTTTGTTCTGAAATCCCAGCTACGTCCAAAGGAAGAAGTTTCTTCTCCCCACTTCAGTTAACATATTTTTACTTGTCTTTGAAGCCCATATAGTCAAACTCCATGTAAGAAGAGTGATCTTATATAAAAATAAGTAGTCCTCCACTTACAACAGTTCACCTAATGACCATTCAAAGTTACACTGAAAAAGGTAATTTATGACCATTTTTCACAATTACAACCATTGCAGCATCCTCATGTTCACGTGATCAAAGTTCAAATACTTGGCAACGGACACATGTTTTTGATAGTTACAGTGTCCCGGGGTCATGTGATCACCTTTTGTGACTTTCTGACCAGCAAAGTCAATGGGGAAGCCAGATTCACTTAACAACAGTGGCAAGAAATGTCAAAACATAGGGCAAAATTCACTTAACAACTCTTGCTCAGCAACAGAAATTTTGGGCTCAATTGTGGTTGTACGTCAAGAATCAGCTATACATCGAAGATAGCTTAACAACAGATCAGTAATAAAAGAGAGCAAATGCAACGAAAGGGTTAAGATGTTGACTAGGATCTTGAAGGCTCAACTGAAATCCACCCCAGCCATGGAAATTCACTAGGGATCTTCAGGCCAGACACTTTCTCCAGTTCAATCTACTTTGCAGGGTTACTGTGGGGAAAAATTGGAGGAAGAAATACAAGCTTAAGCTCCCAAAAGAAAGGCAGGATATTAATAAAACAAAGTAAAATAAAACTAGCATCCAGGATAAAATCCTCTCATTTGACTATTGGATGTATTTCCAGTCTAAACAAATTAATAATAATAAAAAAACCTATCTGATACTGACTCTGACCATTGGTCCTTCCAGACCCATGTTGATAGGCAGCAGATTCCAGAGTCACAGAACAAGTTCTTTATAAATACCAAATCAGATGAAACAAAATGAAATGAATCCAACAAACCTTTATTGTAATCAAAGGCCAGCATATTATAAAATTGAATGCCAGAGGTCGTTTTTATTTTTATTTTTTAATCAACCAAAAACAACTTTCAACAGGGTCCAACACTGAATGCATTTCTAAGGCAATGATTGATTCCTAAATTAAAAGGATTGGATTAGGTTCCCTTTTCATCATCAAATTTTTAGGACAACCTTCCTAGTGTATTGTTTTCTGACTGTTATGTACTTCATAATTATCACCAGCTTGTACCTGAACATGATTGGGGTTATAGCCCAAACATATCTGGAGATGTCAGACTTTCAGGCTTGGTCAGGAGAAAACACAGCAAGGAATGCTGGCATTCTATTATAGTAGAGTATAACAAAATCTTGAAAACCAGAGTTTTCTCTGTCTCCTTTTATATCAAAAAGAATAAAAGTAGAGTTATCTTGAGTTATTTCTCATCCTTTCTTCTTTTCCTGGACTAAGATAATGCCTTCTTATCTCTATCTGCGTTCCTTCTCCAAGGTTATCTTTGTATTCCTTTGCAGGATGGTGTCAGTTTCTGAATATTCACTGAAGTATTTGGCTATTACATCCCTTCCCAAGACTTTTGTTATTGTAGCTTTCCAGAAGGTTATCCCTCTTCTTTCCCTATAGAGGATAATTTCCAGTCCAATTAATCATCCTTGATCTTCTTTAAGCCCATTCCAAATTCACTTGAACCCTGTTTGAACAAAGTACTCAGGCACACAATACAGTGCCAGACACATAGACCTAGAATGTGATGTCAAAGTATGCTCCCAGGGATACAGTCTAAAATCATATTTATCTTTTTTTTCTGCAGCCAAATCACACTGTTAATGCCTATTCAGACTGTCAGAAGTTGAGCATTTATTGCTGGCATAACAACCTGTTATGCATCTGATGATTATGGCAAAAGAGGGAGAAATTCTGGAATCCTTGTGCAGGAGAGTGGGGAAAACAGTCAATTATATTTAAAGTGAAAGCCCTGTTAAAGAGTACAGGAGCTGACCTACTCCTACAAGCCTGAAAAATATGTCAGCAAAGAAAGAAAAGAAAAACTGTGCTTGCAGTTGAAGAATTAGAATTAGAATGACCACCACTCCAGTCAACAGCAGAATCCTCTACCACTCTTTCTGTGCAGCCTCACACCCCACCCAATTGGTCTGTCATCAGGCCAGAAATGCCATGTACCCATCAGCAAAGTTGCCATGGTATCATTTAGAAGCAGAGCAATGCTGCTGCTGTGTAACAGTGCACTCCCTATCCCACAATACACAGCTTGACAGGCATTTAAGGGTTCTCTCTCACTACTTCTGCCACTAACAGCCACTCTCCTTTCATTCCAAAGCATCACACAAAAGAATCCTGCAGCCCCGTCATGCAGCTTCTTGCTGTGTAAAAGGAAAGATCACTGGGTTGCAGTGCTGAATAAATTTCTTTTTTATCTGAGGCCTGGGGTTAAAAGTATAGACTGACATCTTACGGCAACTGTGACTACAGTGGCATCTCTTTCTTTTTCCCTTCCTGGGAATCCCTAAACGACAGGAACTGGTGTGTTTTAAATGTTTCTGGTACTTATGACTGAGGAGAAAAGCTTAAAAGCTGTGCAGGTGGCATTTCTGCAACAGCAAAGCCATGGAGGCTGGTAGAAATGGCCTACAATTTTGTAAGATATAACTCCCCTCCCCTGCCCCCAAGGGATGCTTATCACATGCTGAGTTTTGGGCTTTCATGCTATTATCCGCTCCAAATACTTTTTTTTAAACAAGGAATAAAACCAGTGCCCCCCAGATTGGTTGGGACTTTTAACTCCTATAGTTCCTTGGCAAGTTTGGCCAAATAATATGAGGCTGAGAAAGGATACTAAGAAAGGCCAGTTTGTCCTTTCTTCACACTGAGAGGGATACATGTAAACATTGTATGGCTTTGGAACATGCTGATGTCTATTTCTAGGCCCATGAACCTAGAACTGATCCATCTGGTTCTAGTTCAAAGAATAATGATAAGCGTCCCCTAGTTCATTTTACACTGCTCCCAAACAGAAACAAGCATGGAAAGCAAATAGAAAGGATCACAGGAAATCAGCAGAAAAAATTACCCTGATAGTAATGATCATCCTTAATCCACTGCTTCTGAAAAAGCTGTTGAGCACTAAGGTAGAATCTTTATTTCCAACATTTTTCTCACCCACAGCCCAGATGCTACCTCACTGTTAGCAGGCAGAGAATCTCTTTGACTCATGCTCTTATGCTGAATCCCTGAAGTGATGAAAATCATGGAGATAAAAGGCAGACTGCCTTTGTACAGTACAAGAATACCTGTTTTCCAAGCAATATTTAGTTCTTTACCTTTTGGGTTAAAAAAGAGCAAGTAGCAAGTGTGAGAAAAATTCCTGCTGGCTGACATGAAATGCATCCCCTCTCCCCTCAAAAAAACAGTGCACAAGAAATCCTACCACGTGCTTCAACATCCATCAACACACAAATTTATTCCACGTTTTTCAGAATCACAGAATTATGTTCTTGTGGTTTATAACCTTAACTTCTGTGTTGTGGATCAATGCACTGTAAAGACATCTAATATCTGTTAATGAAGGGTTTTATGTTTGGAACAGGGGATTTCAGCTTGGTTCTTGCCCCAAACCTGCCTGTTTGGAGTATTTGGGGTCTGTTTTGTCCTATGCAGAAGTTACTAGCCCATGGGGAAAGGGAGCCAAGAAGGAGAAAACTCTTCACCATTTACAATCATCTTGTTTGATACATTATTTGCTAATTATTCTGCTCATCATAGCTACTTATGTTCTGACTTTGCCGTTTTCTATGTAGGCACTGACAGAATTTATTCCACGTTTCATAATACTCAGATTCCCCCTTGTTTTTTATTTCTAGGGTTAGCCTATCTGATTCTGCACAGACCATAATTTTCTTTATTAGCTCTGTTTCTGGTGGTATGCTTTCCTTTTTTTGTTGAATTATTATTATTATTATTATTTTACTGTATGAATACAACATGGTGTAGCTGTTCTGGCGTTACAATTGTTATACATATAAAAATGTTACTTCACCATTTACAATCATGATTGTAAATGGTGATGTAAAATTTATACATGTATAAGAATTGTAACGCCAGAACGGCTACACCATGTTGTATTCATACAGTAAAAAACAAATAATAATAATAAAAATTCAAGAAGGAGAAGACTCTGAGAAGATGAGGGAGCAGACAGACAGCTGGAATACACTGTGCCACAATATCCATGGTAGAAGAGAGGAGATGAAGCTGCTGGAAAGACCTGGAAGGGCAGGTAGGGTGATGGGAAAGAGCCACCGGGAGACTGGCAGTGGCAGTAGGAACCTGCTGCAATGAAAACAACCTGGAACACTAAGTGTTCTGGAGGGGAAAGAAGGGAAAAAGCGTACCTCCCTTCCTTTACTTATTCTATCCATGCCCCCAATAACCCCAGATTCTGGATTTCAATCCTACTGAACCATGGCTGACTAACCTGAAAAACAGTTCAGCAGAAATGTCAGAACATGCTAGTTTATTGTGAGGTACAAAACCAAATTTTGGGCATGTTCCTTGTATCCCCCAAAAGGTGAAACTCCTTTAATTCTTTGGTAACGTACTAAAGGCCCTTCCTCATTTCCTTTTAAGCATGCCATTAACACGCCCTGGCAACATCTCTTTCTCTGCCTTGTCCTCATGACTGCCTTAATTTTGCCTCCAGCACATGAGTGAGACTGCCTCAAGTCATCCCCAATCGTATTGGATTTGAAATAGTATTTTCCATTTTCTTCCAACAATATCTAAGGAAAGCCTCAGGGTGCATGTACTCTATTAGGTTTCTTTACCTTTTAACTTGGAGGAGTCTGAAATAGCAGCAATATAAACAGGATAGAAAGAAGCAATAGGGACAAGAGACAGCTTTCTGCCGATAACTAACACAGGTGAAAAACAAGGAGTGGGGGAAAGGCCTCTGATGGCAAATTCTGCCTGGACTATAATATTATAAATGGTTGGTAGAGACCTCAGGTGACATATGATATGGCCTGTAAACTCTGTGTTGTTTAGTCAATCTCTGTGCTGTGAAAACAAGATACAATGATGAAACTTTCTGCTGTGTATCATCTCTCCTTCCAACATGGCACTGATTTTCTTGAGGTGAAAAACTCACAGACTGAAATATTATACTTCAGCCAGGCCTCTCTGCTAGCATTTTTTCTTTCTCCAGGAGAAAGATTCTAGATGTAGCAATAGCACATAGACTTATATACCACTTCATAGTGCTTTACAGCCCACTCTTAAGCGGTTTACAAAGTTAGCCTATTGCCCTCAACAATTTGGGTCCTCATTTTACCAACCTCACTAGGATGGAAGGCTGAATCAACCTTGAGCCTGGTGAGACCTGAACCCCTGGCAGTCAGCAGAATTAGCCTGCAGTACTGCATTCTAACCACTATGCCACCAAGGCTCCTATATCTGGTCTGGCTGCCAATAATGATAAATATACATTCAGAGCTTACTCAAAGGTACCATTTTTATAATAAATGTACCCTAAGGTGGAGTCATGGTATATGGTAGGGATGCCGCAACCAAAGTTTCAAGCTTCAGCAATTGTGATACGTACCATGCATACAAATACGGGCAAAAAAAGTATTGTTATTTGGAAAGCGTGTCTTTATACAGCTCCCCAACACAATACATTGCTCCCAATGTGCTGGAGCTATTTTCATCTGAAGAGTACAAGGCGCTGCACTGGACCCACCCAAGGGCCCAACATCCTGTTTCCAACCCTACCCAGTCAGGTGCCTTCCAAGAACCAAAGTAGGGCCCTTCTGGTCAATTGGGGTGGGTGGGGGGTTGTGGGTTGGATGTTTATACATTTAGGGGCAGGCCAGCCAAAGGGACACCCCCCGCTCTTGCTCTCTACGACTTAGCTGTGGCAGACCAATTGACTCAGTAATGACTGAGGCCTCCCCACCTTCCATCTAAACCTTACCGGATCTTGCTTTCCGGATACTCAAGAGAGGAGTGGGAAGGAAGGACGAAAAGGTATCTTTTCTGACTAAGGAGAGGGGGAATCCAGCCGGCCCCTCGTGCCGGACGCCGAGTCCTCCATCCTTCCGCCGCCACCCAGAAACATAGTTCACGGGCAAGGCTTTCTCTTCCCCTTCTCCAACCACCCCGGGGGTCGCAACAGCCGCTCCTCATTCTCGGAGAGGCAGAGAATGTGCAAGGGATTCTCCTTTCCCGCACGCGGCCGGGGCAAAAAGACTGGCTTTCCCTACCTGACCTGCAGGAGCACAGCTCAGATCTCGGGGCTTCGCTCCACCATCCGACCACGGCTACCGAGGGACCATCTTCCAATTGCTGCCTTCGCGACGGGACACTTTTTTTGCGGGCTTTTTTTTGGGGTGGGGGTGGGTTAGCGGGCAGCGCCCTTTTCAGGCCAGCTGCACCTCCGCCGGCTACGCCTCTCACGCGGTGCCCGGTCTGCCTCGCCGGGCTGTAAAAAAAGCACACCGTGGCACCACAACAAACCAACTCGGTCAAGCCAAGGGAGCGTCTGCGAATTACCAGCCCCGTACAAAGGGCCGCACCGGTTAGAAAAGGGAGGGGAAGCCCTTTCGTCCTCCTGCCCCACCCACCTGGGCTTGCTTGGGTTTATCCGGCGTGCGGGGACCGCCCATATGCCTGCTTGCCCGGGAATGAGCGATGCCCCATTTGCCCGCCCCTGCCGAGGGCTGTTCGGAGTCGCCTCAACTCTATGTCACAAAGAGCTCGAACTTTCCATCGGCGAAGAAAACGTTCGCAAAGCGAGCCGGCAAAGAAGGACCTTCTCGTTCCGCCTCCGCCCCTCCCTTCCGCAACACTGCAGCAGAAAACGGGAGCCTCTGGAGTTTCCTCGCCTTTTCAGAATGCCCGGGGAAGGGACCATCCCCAAATTATCAACTCAGCCAGAGGGAGAAAGAGAAAGGAAAGGAAGGTTTCCCTTTGCCGGCACGATCGTAATCGCGGAGGATCGCTGTCTTGGGGGACGGCGAGCAACTCGTTCTCCCTCGCAAACCTGTTTACAGTGAAAGTTCAAACAAGCTGCTGAAAATAAATAAATAAATAAAGCGTCGCCGTCTGCAGGTCCTAGCTTTACAAGTTAGCTAGGCGACAACTAGCCAGACAACTAGCCAGGCAACAAACTAGCCAGCATCTAAGTTGTGGGTTTGCTTTTGGTGGGGTTAGTTTATGGTCTGGTGGGTCACGTGATCTTTTTTTAAAAAAAATGGACTGAGCGAGCCATGACTCAGAGAAATGTGATTAGTGATGGGAATCGCATCATCTATTTGCACCTGAGCTTTTTTGGCCACTAGGACAAATGGGGGGGTATGGAGGAGGAGGAAAATTTTCTATGCCTGTCTCTGCTCTGGATTTCTAGTTAAATAAAAATCAGTGTTCAGGAGGCACAGCAGACCATTTCGGTCTCATTCATTCTCCCTTTTCAAGTTGTAGCTTAAAGAGAAACAAGGTTTTTCTTAGATTTCTTTACTGATAGTTGGGCTGAGTCCAGAGTCTGCATCCAAGGTGCTACAGACATCCTGCTTCTTAATTGCTCCGTATTCTTCCAGCACTTGCCTATGTTCAGAAGCACATTCTCTAAAATGTCATTTGCTGAATTGAAATTACCTACAATTATCTAGTAATATTCTTGCTTATCAGCAATGACCCTTCAAGGGATTGAACAGAAATGAAGGAGAATGCAGGAGATAAGATGGGCATATTGTTAAGGAGATCTGGAGAAGTTTGCAGGGTGGAATGTGCTACCTCTCCATTCTGAGGAGCCAAGCATCCAAAGCTCATCTTCAGACTATGTTTGCAAGGGTTTTACACATGCATGGGATTCCAGGCATGGGATCCAATACTTGCAGAGAAACCCCATTCTATGTATATATTCATGCAATCCACTTCTTCATACTCCAACTGAGTGTACTGATGCAAAGATATGGATGTATGGCAGTGGTGGTATTCGACCAGTTCTGCCCAATTCTAGAGAGCCGGTAGGAGCGATGAGCAGCGGAGACCGAACCAGTTCTCTCTGCTGCTGTGCTAGCTCTGCTATTGGGCCCACCTGCCCGCCTGGGCTCCCATAGTCACCTTTATCCACTGAATATGAAGCGCAGCTGCTTTGCGCGGCACAGAATAGCGCCATGCGTCAGCTGCTGAAGTGACCAGGATTGTGCAGGCTTGCAGGAGGCGAGTTAGAATGCCTCCGCGCCTGCGCAAAGTGCATGTTTGGCGTGTGCGTGCATGCAGTGTGTGCACGCGCACAAAGCACGCCCACCAAGCCACACCCACCGAACCAGTGGCAAAAATATTTGAATCCCACCACTGAAGTATGGGTAGAAGAAAAGGCTGCTGTCTAGAGCAGTGTTTCTCAACCTCTGCAACTTTAAGCTATGTGGACTTCAACTCCCAGAATTCCTCAGTTTGTGCAAATACCATTCAAACATTATAGGCAAGGTGTAATCTATTTATCTTGAGCATGGTACAACGCTTGGTGCAGCTATCAATAACACAAAAATAGGTAACCGTTGACTGAACAGCCACATGCACTTCTTGCTTAATGACAGGTGGTCTTCCAGGGGATTTTAGAAGTTATCTGCAGCCACCTTCCAAGAAATCTGTCAGAAGCTCTCATCATGTCTTGTCTTGCAGATGCCTATTGAAAAGGGAGAAAGGAGAATCGAAGAGGGCATGACGGGGAAAAAAAATGAAGAAATAGCAAAATGAGAATGACAAAAACACATGGGGAGAGGAGGGGAGGGGAGTCCTGGATTTAAAATCTCCATTCTGTCTTTTTTGTTTGGCAGAAAAAAACAAAGGGCACTCAGAAAGCTGGAGCCTGCTGATATGTACCTTCTAAGATCATGATAACAGATTGTATTGCTAGGGTATTCTGATGCACATGTCTGGAGTTCTGTTCAGAAACTTGCAATTTGAGAGTATACCTTTCTTTTCAAATGTGCATTACAGTAATGTGGATCCACCCCCCCAAGAAGAAAGATACTTTCATAAAGGGGAATTTAGCAATAGCAATAGTACTTATATAATGCTTCACGGTGCTTTACAGCCCTCTCTAAGCGGTTTATAGAGTCAGCAAAATTCCCCCAACAATCTGGGTCCTCATTTTACTGACCTTGGAAGGATGGAAGGCTGAGTCAATCTTGAGCCTGGTGAGATTTGAACTGCCACATTACAGTCAGCTGCCAGTCAGCAGAAGTAGCCCGTAGTACTGCATTCTAACCATTGTGCCACCATGACTCATTTACAAAACATTTTGCCAACCGTCTATCATAGTTGTTACGTTTTCCTTCCATTCTCTGCTAGGCTTCAAGTGACATTCCTGAGTCTTGTGGTTTGGGTTTCCTTTGGAAATATAGGTAGGCATGCTAATTGTAAGGTTGATCTATTAGTAGGTTTGAATGGATTGATTTGGAGTGATTTGGAGAAACTGTACTTGTGTAAGAAGACTGGAGGAGCTATGCTTGTTCCAAGTTTTGGAAACTTCTTATTAAGCCAATTGCATTAGGCTCACCTATGTCAAAGAAATAAAATGAAATATCTGGGACTTCTTGTTTATCACCTCTAGCATTTCTGGATACCCTGAGCCCAGAGAAAGACAGTACTGTTGAAACAAAAGAGAGAGAAAATGAAATGTGTAACTTCAAGTCAGTTTTGACTCTTGCATGGGATATACAAGCCCCTTCAATAAGGATTGGAGACACATCTCATTTTTATTTAGAGAGAGCTTGGTCCTCATGATATGAATCTCTAAGACCGTGATGAACCTATGCTACTCATGCTGGAAGTGGCCTGCAAAGCCATCTCTCTGGGCATGCAAGCCATCGCCCGTAACACTTCCGGGTTCTGGCGTGCCGGCCAGTTGGTCTTTACATGCTCGGGAGTGCCAGAAACCGAAAGAGCAGCTGCCCAGTGCGCATGCGCATGCTGGGAAGATGATCTTCCAGTTTCCGGCACGCGTATGCACACTGGACACCTGGTCTTCTAGTTTCTGGTGTGCATGCACGTGCAAAGACATGTGTGCACTGAAAACCAGAAGAGCAGCCACCCAGCGCATGCCTCTATACTTTCAGCCAAGTTTTATTAATGCATACAAGACTGACCCTTTCATTCCCTATTAAATTATGAATAAAGAGAGCTTTATTGCAAGTAAGTTATACATTAGATATAGTCAAGCAGAAAGCGCAGTCATCAAAACTCCACTGAACATAGGATTGGGGCTGTGCTTCCAGCACAGGGGGCGAGAACAAAGCTTTAGAGCTAAACCCTAAGATGCTTTTCTCACAAGCAATATTGCAAATAAATTTTTGGTTACAATGCCAACAAAAACCAAATCCATAAACCAATATAACAACATTCCGATCGCCCCTTCCCTCCCACAGGAGGGAAGTCCTTGGGATACTGTCGGTTAGGCATTGTCGGCTGGCGGTTCCCAGGCTAGGGCCTTCTCCGTGGGAGCGCCCACCCTTTGGAACCAGCTCCCCGTGGATCTCCGTTTGGCCCCTGATCTCCGCTCCTTCCGCCGGGACCTGAAGACCTGGTTGTTTCAACAGGCTGGCCTGGAATGACCTGGGTGGGGTTTTTTAAACTGTTTTAGTTTTTAAGGTTTTAATGTTTTATTGTTTATCTCGACTTGTTAGGTTTAATTTGTTTTTATGTAAATTATATGTAAATATGTGCTGTTTTATTGTTAGCCCCTGAGTCCTTAGGGAGAAGGGATACAAGTCGAATAAATTATTATTATTATTATTATTATTATTATTATTATTATTATTATAATATAGCCAAGGCTTACCAATCATACATTCCATCTCTCAGAAAATGGGCTTATTTATTGTCCTGGCCCAGCACTCTTGGAGGAAAAGCCAAGTTTTTAAAGTTTTCCAAATAATAATAAGCTGGGAGCCTTTCTAACTCTAAAAGGGCTGGGAAGAGAGGAAATGGTGCCAAAAGGCAATTGGCACAACAAAAAGGGCATGCCTTCTGTTAAGTTTGCATGAAGAGTCAGATGCGAAGAGCTTCAGTGAAGAGTTTATTCAGTGACTACAGCTCGAATGGACCCGAGTTGGCTGGGCTACGGCTGCCTCTTATAGCCTGCAGCCGTAGTTGCCAGCCAATGGGAGTGCAGGGTTTCTTCCCGCACTATTTAAACCAATACCATTTGACATTTTACAAGAACAGTTCAAATAAACCAATAACATTCAAACCTACATACATAACACCTTCTAAGTCCTATCAGTTCACATTGCCTCAAGGAAGGGACCGGGAGTACATGAGAACATGAGGGGTGGGCAGAAAATAACTGAAAACAGCCAGTTCCAAAAACAGCCTGGTCTATGTTGGGCTTTGTAGTGATAAACAGAATGTTGAATTGTTCCAGAAGTCTATTGGGAAGCAGTGTACCACTAAGAATAGTGATGCTGCATGACTGTCCTGTGGTGCAGCCACATTCACTTTGCTGCATCTTGAGTCAACTGTAGCTTTTTTTTTTTAATTACATTTATATGCCGCCCTTCTCCGGAGACTCAGGGCAGCTTACAATTTTTGGGATACAACCCAGTGTGCTCAGCAATAGCCTTCATTCCATTGTATATGCCTGCTTATTACTAAGCGGCATTTTTACAAAGTCAGCTTATTGCCCCCAACAATCTTGGGTCCTCAATTTACCTACCCCGAGAGGATGGAAGGCTGAGTCAACCTTGAGCCTGGTGGGATTCGAGCCTACAGTAATTATAGGCAGCTTTTGAATGATCTTCAAGCACATCCCTATTGGTTGCACTAGTATCAATGGGAGGTGACTAAGGTATGAGTGACTATTAAGGCATGTAACAGATAACAGATAATCAGAGTTGGAAGTTTAGTTTAGTTTACTTTATTGTCATTGCACCTCATACAACGAAATCAAACACTATCTTTAGTGCACATCATGACCATGAAAATAAACACAAACACACATCCTTCACCCTCCACACATTGAACCGAAAACCCCTGACACTGCACTATACTATACACTGTACACTATACACTGCACTATACAGCAGAATTCAAAAGAGCTACTGCCCTGGGATAGAAGCTGTTTTTCAGCCTATTTGTCCTTGTTTTTATTATTCTGTACCGTCTGCCAGATGGTAATAGTTCAAAAAAAGGGTTCCCAGGATGAGATGGATCTTTGAGAATGTTTGTCATCTAGCCCAAGGGGGAGACCCTACACCATTTCTGACAAATGGCAGTCCAATCTCTTCTTGAAAGTCTCAAGTGATGGCGCTCCCACAACTTCCAAGGACAAGCTGTTCCATTGGTTGATTGTTCTCACTGTCAGAAAGTTTCTCCTTATTTCCAGGTTAAATCTCTCCTTGTTCAGTTTCCATCCATTATTCCTTGTCTTACCTACAGGCACTTTAGAAAATAGCTTGACTCCTTCCTCTCTGTGGCAGCCCCTCAAATATTGGAAGACTGCTGCCATGTCTCCCCTGGTCCTTCTCTTCACTAGACTAGCCATGTCCAGTTCCTGTAACCGTTCTTCATATGTTTTAGTCTCCAGTCCCCTAATCATCCTGGTTGCTCTTCTCTGTACTTTTTCTAGAGTCTCAACATCTTTTTTATAGTGTGGTGACCAAAACTGGATGCAGTACTCTAGATGTGGTCTTACTAAGGGTTTATAGAGTGGTCAAATTTGTCAGCTTTCAATTTCCAAACATTAGGGGTACTCAAAAGTTGTGACATGCCTTGGGGACTGTAAATATATTTTGGTTACTTTAATATAATTTAGATGTGCTTGGTAAGTAACTGCATGAATACAATAACTTTTCAGACCAGCAATTCCCTAGCAAACAATTCAGACCAGCAATTCCCTAGGACCATCAAAGAAAAACATTATTCTGTGTGCAGTGAGCCAGATAGAAGATCTATTTATCATTTTTCACCCCAGAGACAGGCTGAAAAACAGGGAAAACCTGCTCAAGTGATTACAGATAACCTGGTGCATTTCCATGAAGAAGAAAGGCATTGACAAAAGCTTGAAGGCCATTGGAGGAGATTCTACAAATGTTAATACTGGCTGTGAAGGTGGTGCCATGCACTGGGTCAGAGGTCAAGCCAGGGCATCCACTCTGCTGGAGCTGATTGACTGGGCTGAGGGTGTATATGAGTCACCTTTGATGCACAGACTGACTACAGAGGAAATAAATAAGTTCATTGATGAATGAACGCAAGTATCACAGTGGGTCTGTCATGCCCAATCAATAGAGAGATGTGAAACAGGTCACAGAGGCAGCAAGCAGAGTGTACACACATGAGAAATGTGAGGGTTATATCAGAGGCCAAGAAGCAAGTCGGCGCTGATGTCTAAGAACAGATCAAAACAAGACTTGATGAAACTCGTCTAAACATTTTTGTAACTCAGTTACTTTCTGATGTTAGTTTATGATTGCATGGGTTATTTTTTGCTTAGCTAGATAAGATTCAGGGAGAAAAAACTTCGATATTTGAGCACAAGGTGTAATTTTGGCAAGACAAATCCAGCATTTGTGGGGTATAGGATCAGACATGGATTTACCGTACCAAGCTAAATGTTGTGCAATTGCAAAAATAACAGCAGATTTGAATTCATGGCGTAAGAACACATATTTTTAGAACCCCTCACTGAAAAAAATTGCAAAAATTAATTTTCACCCCATTAAATGACACTTCCTAGTGATTATGAGCAAACCCTGTAAAACTGTTTATAAGTATGATGGTAAATGGGTTGGCGAGGATAACATATGTAAAAACTCATGAAAAATCATGGGTTAGAAAAAAATTAGAACAATGGCAGCAGGAAAAACAGGAAGCTGTTAAAATGCTTTTAAAAAAAGGAGAATTAGTGGGGGGATTGTTCAAAGCAATATGGCTCATGCTTTTATTTTAACATGAGAAATGCAGAAAGAATCAAAGTAGCAGATTCTGAAACCCACTTTCCTTCTAATTCTCTTGCATTTAAAAAAATGGTTTTCTTTTTAATCCATGGGAAGTCAGAGGCTCCAGCTTTTGAATGCTCGGATTCATGGTAAAATAGACACTTTTACAATGTTCATATCTGGCTTTGCCTAAAGCATCTCTGATGTGACTTTCTAATACCTCCCAAATAAGAAAAAAATTCATGAGCGAATTGATTCTCAGCATATTTCATATGTGAACACTCAACATTAGCAGCTGGCTGTGAAGAGGAAAACAACTTGATTTGTAAAGTTAATTCAGTACTGCCATCTACTGCCTTTCTTTAGACTCTGGAAAATGATGACTCACCTCAAAGAACTTACCTTGCCTTGAATTTCTGACTGCGCTCATCCCATGACTCAAGCTTTTTAGGTGAGTTCTTGGCATTTCCATCTCTGATGGGTGGCCATAGATTGAGGCAGAATTTAGGTTTCATATACAAAGCATCAATAGTTTTATCTCTGATTGTCCCATTGAAAATAAACAGAAATTCAGATAACAACGGTGAGCTTTCCACCTGATATCATGGAGAAGATTATTGCCAGCTTGTGTTAAAAGTTCTGGGCTAATCAACCAATGTCACAAATTGATTTTTTATCATTAAAATTGTTTTTCAAATATTTTTGAAATTATTTTCCTTTAACCATATCTTAGTTTATTTGTGAGAAATAACCATTACAGAGTCAGAAAAAAGAATATAGTGTAAATACACACAATATTCCTAAAGCAATACACATTCTTTTGAAAAAGAACCTCTTCTTCAGCTAGCAATTTAAATAAATAAAAGAGGAAGATAATGAAAACAGTGAGGGGAGAGTTGAAATTAAACCTTTGCTTGGTACCTTCTAAAGTGGTACCATTTTGGTTTATAGAGACCCAACCAGGACAATAAATAGGATTGTATTTAATCCTAGAGGGGCTGTTTGTTTATTGAATAAATGTATATGGTTGCCCATCTAAAGACAATCTGATCATCAATATAAACTGTACAGCCATTGTGGTGCAGTGGTTACAATGGAGTATTGCAGGCTAATTTTGTCCACTGCCAGGAGTTTGATCCTGACTGGCTCAAGGTTGACTCAGCCTTCCATCTTTCCAAGGTCAGTAAAATGAGGACCCAGATTGTTGGGGGCAATATGCTGACTCTGTAAACTGCTTAGGGAAGGCTACAAAGAACTATGAAGCAATATAAATGCTATTGCTATTGCTAAAATAAAAACCAATCCCCAGAGGCTCACTTTTTTGAATACTTCTATCCATTCATCCTTTCTTTTCCTTATTTCTGATCATTCCTGGACCATGAGAATTACTTTCTTTTCACTGTATCTTTCCCCTCTTACATTATGGACATGGCAATCTGAATAGACCCAGGTGCAGCAGGCTGGAAAAGGCTCTTTAGCTCTTCATTTTTTCCAGTTCCTTTAATGTTTTTGATGAGTGAACTAATACTTAATGTCTTATTTGCTTGAACAATGTAGCTGTCATTCTCCATAACTAGGGAATTAAATCATAATTGATTTCTAATATTTAGAAACACCTAACATCAAAAACGTCATCAAAAAAGCACAACAAAGAATGTTCTTTCTGCACCAACTCAGAAAGCTCAAACTGTCCAAGGAGCTGCTGATACGGTTCTACAGAGGAATTATTGAGTCTATCATCTGCACCTCTGTTACTGTCTGGTTTGGCTCTGCAACCCAACAAGACAGACACAGACTTCAGAGAGTAATTAGGACTGCAGAAAAAACAATTACTACCAACCTGCCTTCAATCAAGGACCTGCATACTGCACGAGTCAAAAAGAGGGCTGTGAAAATATTTACAGACCCCTCACATGCTGGACATAAACTGTTTCAACTCCTACCCTCAAAACGACAGCACTGCACACCAGACGAACTAGACACAAAGACAGTTTCCCCCCCAAATGCCATCACTCTGCTAAACAAATAATTCCCTCAACACTGTCCAACTATTTACAAAGTCTGCACTACTATTACTATTAATCTTCTCATCACTCCTTATCACCCATCCCCTCCCACTTGTGACTGTATGACTGTAACTTTGCCGCTTGTATCCTTACAATTTATATTGACTGTTTCCCAGTATGATTTGATTGCTTATTGTACCCTATGACTATCATTAAGTGTGTACCTTATGATTCTTGACTCTTGACAAATGTATCTTTTATTTTATGTACACTGAGAGTATTTGCACCAAGACAAATTCCTTGTGTGACCACACTTGGCCAATAAAGAACTCAATTTAGATTTCAGGTGTATGTGTACACATAAATGCATTTTCCTCCAGGAATTCAAGACAGTGTATACACTGCTCTTTCTCCCAGTTTTAAAACAGTAATCCTTGGGGATAGATTGGCCAGAGAGGCATCCAATGAGGACTCATACAGTAGCTGAAGGTAGAGATAAGGTCTCCTCAGTCCTAATCCAACACTGTAACCATGAATCATGGGGGTTTTGCTTTCAGTTCCTCCTGTCCTGTCCTGTGCATTCCAATTACACATTGTAAGTATTCTATTAGGACATAAATCCATACTAGACACTATGCAGTGAGTGCATGTTTACTTTGGAGGAGATGAATTTCTTATTTGAGACTTGTGCCAATGATATATTGATAATTACAAGAAGTACTAATTCTGATGACTTTAAAGTCTTGTTAGCTGATTTAGGAGCTGATATAATATTTTATATCTTCTGGCTCCAAGGTATAATTGTATACCTTGGAGCCAGAAGATACAAAATAAGAGTCCTTGGCAGTTGTCATTTGATGGAAACGTTAGGAATTTTGAGAAAATATTGTGGATATTTACACAGAATAATTGCTTTGAAGGGTGGGGTTACTTCTACCCCACAATTGATCAAAAGGCAAATTGTTGAGATTATTTTCCTTGGTTTTGTTTTTTCAAGGTGAAGGCACCAACCACAGCCATCCATGATTTGTACATTCTAAAGGTAAATTGATTTGATGTATAGCCTTCTAGTCAGCTGAGCAGACAGTTTAGCTAGCAAAAATCAAAACATATGTCAATTAAAAATGTAAAGTGATACAATTAAAATAATGGTGTTGTGAATTAACGTGAGCAATCTGGTGAAAGGGGTGTGTGTTGTTGCTTGTCCAAAGGCAGAAGTAGCAGCTTTCCTAAAGAATGGCATTCTACACAAGGACACAAAGAACTTGTGGGAGCAAATTCAGGAGGGGCTGTCTTCCAGTTCTTAAAAGCTGGACAGTTTCCTAATGGTAGGAACAGGTCCAGACATAGTCAGGGCAGAGGCTGTTTAGAGTTTTAAAGATTAATACTGCCAACCTCTTAAATAGTATCTGGGAAGCTATTGACAGGCAGCATAGATCAATAAAAGCCTGGCTGCTGTATTGTGTACCAATCAAAACATCTCAACATTTTTTAAGGGTAGCTTTCCGTAGAGGTATTGCAGTTGTTGGACTATAATAAAGATGTGTATAATGTTGCCAAATGCAACCTCAGAGATGATCACGGTTGGCACACAACCTTTAGTTAGGCATATACAATCTGTACCATAGTTATTAAATAGAGATCCAGTTGCAACTGATTATCAAGGAACACATCTACACAGTGGAGTACTCTTTCAAGTAAAACTCCTCCTCAAATTAGGGAAACACTATACTTTGTTTTAAAACTTGCCCAGTTAATAATAGATTTCTTTATTTGCCTATGGTACAATTATACTGTTCTTTCTTACCTGCAGGATGTTTGGACTGAAATTTCAGCTTCTTCTCATTCAGTTCATTTTTGAAGTTAAGGGTATCAATAGCTCTTTGGAGTTAGACATCAAGGAGCAATAAAGCTCTGAATTATTTCTCCAACAATTTCCTACAACAGGATGGAGAAACATTTTGAGCTATGTTGACATGATTGGAATGTATTGGATCTATAAGTACTCAGAAGCGTAATTAGAATTATTTATCATTTAAGCTAGTGCATGGATTTGCAGCATGTTAAGCTTTTTTTAAATCTCCAAGTACAACAGATACTGTATTTTTATGATTATCTTCTGAACTGACAATATTTTTCCATAGTTATCTATTTCCTATTAATTTTCATACACCAGAACAAATAGCCTAGCAAAGATTGAACCGGAAGTATAAACTCGTATGTAAATAATTTTTTCTTTCTGTGCCTAAGCCAAGTTCTATATATTTGCTTCCCTCAACTGGTAGCCATGTAAAAGCTGAAAAGCAAATGACAAACATGCTTACAAAGTTAAAAGCTGTCAAATGTGTGCAGTATTTATAAATGAAGTAGCACATGAGAGTTTGATGTGCTACTACAATAGATTATTGACCATAAACTAATTTACCCATTTTGGTCTTTGTGTAACATGTGATTTTAAAATATATATGGTGGAATAAAGAAAGCTTGGATAATCAGGAGTAGCTTATTGTACGGAAAAATTGTGAGTTCTATCTTGATATTCAAAATAGATTCTTGGACTCATAATGCTTTACATCCAAGTATACTGTGTGTTTATTAAGCAGTTTCCCGTTGATTTTAGTCTTTGTTAGGCCTGTGCCAGGTGGCTTGGACTGATTTCAGTAAGGTGCCTTGCTCACTAAGGGAAATATAGTTCTCATCCAGTTGAAAAGACACCATTTGCCTACACAAGGCGTTTTGCAATAGCCCTCAAAGGCCTCTATCTATGCACTGAGCATGTGAAGAAATATCTTCTAGTTCTTTCATAACTACCTGAAAACTTGTCGTCCAGTAGCTTTTGGTGTTCCATAACCTACACAAAATAATTGCTGGAGAAGGCTTTCAAGAATAGGCAGAATAACTTTGCTATACTTCCATCTTAGAAGCTTAATGTGCTTCAAGGGACTGCTTTTCTATATCCTTCATCAAAGAGGAGCATTCTTTTTACTCACTGCCTGAGTTATTAGTAAAAATGTAGTCCCCACAAGTCTGAAATATTAGGTGCCCAACTGTCAGATGCTCCAAGACATAAATTTAGTTAATGATGCCCACTGCTTTGGACTAACAAATTTAAATGTTGTTGTAATTAAAGCACAGCAGCCATTAATCTCTGAACTGGCTGAGACTGATGCAGAATTTATACTCCTTTCTACTTCAACTTCAGTTAAGGCCAGAACTTCACATTGCAGATTAGTGTAACTGTTGTGTTTGCTTTTTTAAAAAAAATTAGATTTATATGCCGCCCTTCTCTGAAGACTCAGGGCGGCTTACAATTTTTGGGATACAACCCAATGCGCTCAGCAATAGCCTTCCTTCCATTGTATATGCCTGCTTATTACTAAGCGGCATTTTTACAAAGTCAGCTTATTGCCCCCAATAATCTTGGGTCCTCAATTTATCTACCCCGAGAGGATGGAAGGCTGAGTCAACCTTGGGCCTGGTGGGATTCGAGCCTACAATAATTGCAGGCAGCTGGAACTTAAGTGCTAGGCATTTATCAGCCTGCACCACCAAGGCCCTTTTACTCTTTTTACCCTTTTTACTCTAGAAAAAAATATTTTGGGATCTAAGATGTTTGAAAGGAGAATTAAGGGGAAAGGGATTTAATCAGGGATGGGATCCGACTGGTATAACTACCGGTTCTGTTGCTCTGCGTCGTGCGTGCATGCGCGAGTCGCATGAGTCACGCGAGTGCAATTTACGACTTGCTGAGCTGCCCAGACATCTGAGCAGCGCTGCATGCAGGTGCACAGCAGTTGGAAAAGCCCTTTTTCCCTGCTTTTTCAGTCACAGCTGTGTCACGCAAAGCAGCTGCGGTTGAAAAAGCAGGAAATAAAGGACAGGTAAGAGCCCGGGCAGGCGGGTGGGCCAAAACAGCAGCGGACACAGAACCGGTTCTGTGTCTGCTGCTCTTCAGAGCTGCCAGTTCTGTAGAGCCGGACAGAACTGGTAGAATCCCACCTCTGGATTTAATCATTCAACTGTCTCCTGTTTTACTACTTATTTTCCCTCAGTGGTACAGTTCCAGACAAAAGATGGAGTGTTCAAATGAAAAAAAAACCCATTCAAATAAAAACAAAAAATGGGGGAAAGTTTAAGCATCCTTCCCTGCAAATTACTTTTTCCAAGAAGAAACTGCTGGTGAAGTTTTATCACATGAATTTATTTGTAGCTTGTGATTTTGCTTTATGAAAGAAGAGTAGAGTTTTACTGCAGATATATCTAAGTGAAGATGGTTTTATAAGATGGTCCTTGGGGAGACACAGTTAAAGAGAAATTAATATTTTATCTTTTGCAATTGGTCATTTCCATTTTGAAGCTGAAAATGAAAGATCTATTGGGTGCTGAATATTCAACACTCTGTTGGAGTTCATTATAAAGCTTCATAAATACAGTTTATTAGCAGAAATTTTCCATGAAAAGTTGCAAGTCCAAATCATTTTGTTGCCTTCTTTATATAAGCAGAACGATATATATAATTATGCATATTTCTGCTCCAGGAACCACCAGGAATATATTTACTTTCTTAAAATACCGATCTATAATTTATTGAATTATTGCTCTCCTCGCTCTGATAAGCTTTCATTCATTCCAGGCAGATTGTATATAAAGTCTTCATAATGAATTAATTATTATAATGAAAACAAAATACAGCCATTGACAATGTGGGAAAGATTCAGAATACATACAATCTGATTAAATATCTTGAAAATAAGCTTAAACAGTTTATAGATTGTTCACCAAAATAAAATAAAACTAAAACTCACTTGAGAGTAAACTGCATTGAAGTCAGAAGAAATTTCTTCTTAATAACAACTTCATAAAGACCCCAGTCTTTAATAGAGTGTTTGGAATATATGCTCATGCAGCAGCACTCATGTAATTTTAACCATATTTTAATATTTAAGCTGATATTTTCATTCTATTGTATTAGACACATGGTGTCTTGGAAACTGAGAGGGTATAAATTTTAATTAATAAATAATCAAGCAACATGCAGAGTTTCATCCTATGTTGCATAGGAGAAGAACAATTTTCAGTTATTCAACAACAAAAACAAGCAGTCATTCATTTTATGGTAATATATTCATAGAAATAATGAAACTTACATGAAAAAAGACATGTAAAATTGAAACATACTGAAAATTGTTGCCATAAGAGGAAGTTACATGGAGATGTAGAGAAATCCTACCCTAGAGGTTTTAAAGTAATATTTTGAAAGACATATTTTGGAGAATTTTTAGTCAAAAGGACAGGATGGAAGACTAGAGCTACTGCCACTTTTGTTTTGTGATTTAGATCATCATTTAATTCAGAATTATTTTGAACTATTAGGATAGGTATTTTTTGCAAGGTAAGAGAGGTATTTTTGTCTGCTACCATGACCTTATCCAGAATGATGTATGAGCACAGATGTGCAAATAGTGTTGGTAAAAGGTTTTATTATAACTTCTACAGAATTTATGTATGTGTTAGTTTTCTAAAGTTGTATATATAGTATACATTAATTATTTGAATGTTCATCTTGGTGAGTATTTGCTGTATATTAGAGAGGTAGAGGGAGGGAGAGAGAGAGAGAGAGAGAAGACTGTGGAAATATTATTTAGTGTATGACACGGGTGTCAAACTCGTTGCATCAGATTGCCATCATGTGATGTTTTGTGACATTTTCCCCATTTGCAGAGCTGGGGTGAGCATGGCCTACACATGACGCATCCAGCCTGAGGGTGCAGGTTTGCTACTCCTGGTGTATGACAATGATACATTAGCCAGGAGATTACAGCGTTAATACTATTAGATTACTATACAGATTAATACTATTAGAATACTATACAGAGTAGTTGCTTGGCTGCTTAAAACTGCCAGTCCATTTGGTTCATGCATGAGCACTTCAAAAGTGCATCACGGGGTGAACTAGCACTGCACTCAGAATGGCTAAGCAGTCTGCAGCATCAGACTGGGCCTTTTCCCCTCCATCGAGGTCATCTCGATGTCAGGTGTCGCATTCAGACAGATTTGGCACCGGTTGGGTTCTTACTTATGCACAAAGCACCATTATTTTTCCCACTGAAGTGATACCTATTTATCTACTTGCATGTAGAATGCTTTTGAACTTGAGGTTAGCAGCAGCTGAGGCAAGTGACTTGAACTGTCTCATGCAGTGCTAGGACCTGAACCAACAGACCACAGATCTTCTCCAGAGTGTTTAAGCCACCGAGGCACCTGCCTCTTATGGAAATAAAATGAAAATAAAATGTGTAAATGAATATCTGTTCAGTTTACTGTTTTTAATTTCTCTTAGATCAGCCATATATTGAATGATTTCCTCATCAACAGAATGTAAAATGTCTTAAATATTATTATATGCATGAATATGGAAAGACTCAGAATTACCTACAGTGGAGGAATACTGATGAAGATGACAGAATTTGCAAATTGATTTGTTTGATTAAGGAAAAGACGACAAGTATATTTATTGGTGACTGGAACACCATTGAGGTATTTATGGAGTTTTTGATGAAAATGAAAAAAAGGAAGTTAAAAAAAAGAGCATTGTTGTATAAATAGCTACCAGATATTATATCCAAAAATGTCCTAACACAGCAGGTTCTTACAGCAAAAATTAAATTGAGATTTAATTATTATTAAATTACTGCAGAACCATATGCAATTCAGGAGGTAAAAAGTCCCTAAATGGCAATAAAACCATCAGAGACATTGATCACAAAACCCAACTTGATAGGCATCATATTTAGATTAAATTTTTTGTGAAACATTGAAAAAGGGAGAAAGAAATCTGCCTTGTACCATTTATGGGACCAGGATTTTATTCAACAAACACTTGTGAAATTATTAATGCTTTGTTTCAAATGAACAAGATAAATGGATTATTTTACTCATTGAGCAGGCATAGTTGTAGTCTTGATACAGATTTTAAAAGTCTTCCAGCCACTCTAAGCATGACTTTTATTTATTTATTTTATTTATAAAATTTATTTATAAATAAATTTTTATATTTATTTTTTATTAATAAAATTTACTTCTAAAATTTATTGACTGCCCATCTTACCACTTATCACACTTTTACTTGGGAACTTGGATAACATTTATACCATTAAGCTCAATTCCATTCTTAAAACATATCACCATCATTTCTATACAAATATATAAAATGTTACTTTCAGCATTTTCTCATTTCAGTTTCATCCCAAATAATCTCATCACTTTTATTTTTAACTTTATTCACCTGTTACTAGAAATGATAGTAGATTTTAGGAGAAGCCCTCCTGCACTACCACCACTCACAATAATAGACAACACAGTAGCAACAGTAGAGACCTTAGAGTTTCTAGCTTCTATAATATCTCAAGATTTAAAATGGACACCTAACATCAAATACATCATCAAAAAGCACAACAAAGAATGTTCTTCCTGCACCGACTCAGAAAGCTCAGGCTGTCCCAGGAGCTGCTGATACAGTTCTACAGAGGAATTATTGAATCTGTCATCTGCACCTCTATAACTGTCTGGTTTGGCAGTGTAACCAATCAAGACAAACACAGACTTCAATGGATAATTAGAACTTCAGAAAAAAAAATGCTACTAATCTGCCTTCCATTGAGGATCTGTATATTGCACAAGCCAGAAAGAGGGCTGTGAAAATATCTACAGACCCCTTGCATCATGGACAGCAAATGTTTCAACTTCTACTTCAAAATGATGCTATAGGACACTGCACGTCAGAACAACTAGACCCAAAGACAGTTTTTTCTCCATGCCACCACTCTGCTAAACAACTAATTCCCACAACACTGTCAAACTATCTAGAAAGGCAGTATTACCATCATTATTCTCATCTTCCCTATTACCTGTCTCCTTATCTTCTTATGACTATAACTTTGTTGCTTGTATCTTACAATCCTGCCGACATCAAGTACTAACCGCCCTGTGCAATCACATAGGCAAGGACTCCTTGGGGTCCCGTCGGCTGGCCAATGCTGATTGGCGGTCCCCCGATGACGAGCCTATTCTATTGCGGCCCCTGACCTCTGGAATCAGCTTCCCCCGGGGCTCCATCTGGCCCCTGACCTCCGCGCCTTCCGCCGTGAATTGAAGACCTGGTTATTTAACCAAGCCGGGCTGTGACCCTTTGGGGGTGGTGGTTTTTATCATGGTTTTATCGTGTATTTATGTAATTGTATCTTAATGGGGCTTGTTAGTTTAATTCTTTTTTAATTATTTATTGTTTTCTTGTTTTAGTTGTGAGCACGAGTCTTCGGAGATGGGGCGGCATACAAGTCTCATTAATAAATAAATAAATAAATTTATATTGCTTACTTAGTATCCTGGTATGATTTATATTGATTGCTTATTTAGTATCCATGACTATCACTAAGTGTTGTATCTAATGTTTTATGATGCATGTATTTTTACAATGATTATGATAATGATCTATCACTATTGTTGTATGTACACTGAGAGGTTATGCACTGGAGACAAATTCCTTGTGTGTCTAATCACACTTGGCCAACAAAGAATTCTATTCTGTTCTATTCTATTCTATTCTTCCTTGTATCCTCCAATAATTCTCTTGGTTTTGTTATTGTTCCAATTGTTCAATCAATTATATGATGCTTTTAGATTTATCTTCATTCCTTTTCTATGTGTAAGAATGAAAAGACATACAATAAATATGAATTCAAAACAAGCATAGGTTTTTTAAGCAAATAAATCACAATCTTTATTCAGTATTGGGTCTACAAATGGGCCAGTTTTCTCAGTTGCCATTCATCCATTTATAGCTGTCTCAGAAGAAACTTTATCTCCTCCACCCACCCCAATTACATTCATTTTAAATGTTACCATTTTAACCAGAACTGATATTTAATTCTTCTACTATCCCATTCATTTAAGTATAATAAGAACATCACCAATTTATGGATTCCTAATTTAATCTATATACACAACCACCAGCTGATAGCAATTGCATATTTTCTGATATAGGGTTATCCATTTCATTCATGTTTAAATGCCCATTTCGCTTAACTGCACTCCATGTAAAAAATTCAGCTCTTTTACATTATTTCCCTTTCTCTTACTTTCACAGACACAAAATGTGTCTGTATTTCTTTTTCAATTCATTTTTCATTTCCTCCTCTTTAACATTTACACCCCTTATATTCCAAGCTGCAATGTTTCAAAAACCAAAGTCATCAATCTGCTGTTCATCCATCTGCCATGATCAATGAATACATACATGCTTTCTAGAAAGAGAGAGAAAGTCTAGGTTGGATTCCAGACTTAGCTACTATATATCTGTGGTATATGCAGCATTCCTTGCTAATAATAAGAGTAGTACTGTTCAGTATATCACAAGCACAACCAAAACCCAGTTTTTCACCAAGCATGCTCATGTTTTCCATTCCAAGATATGATACGTAAAAAAAACTACCTTGCAAGTCAATAATTTCCTGCACCACCTATTAAGAGATACATGCAATGTATCAATTCACATTCAGAATGCTTCAATTTAGGTTAAAGAAAGAAAAAGGTCTCTGAATCAGTCATCAGTTTTCTGTGCAGCCAGACTTATCCAATTCCATCATAACTGCCAAGTTCATGAACTGCCTGATCCCATATGGACTAATATTTAGAATTAGGGAAAGGAGCATTTGTAGAGGTACACAGTATTTCAGTGCTCATTAATCCCTATTAGGCGGAAATTGGATTTGACTTAATTATACAATACAGTCTCAAACTTTGTCATTATTTTGGTCCAGAAATGATTACTCATCCCTTTAATTTTTCAAAGCAATCTGGAAGACATTTACAATATGTGCTAACCCAGTGACAAACACAACTAAGCTTTCAAGAATAAATAGCACTTAAAGAGGGCAACTCTGTGAGAATGTGATTGCCCTTATGCCCTGCTTGAAGCTTTTCATCAGCCTCTGATCACCCCTCATAGGAAAAAAGAGGTTGAAACGGATGGGAGGAAACAAGAGAATGTAGTTGAACTCCAAGTGATAAGCTTGTCTTTTCTTCCTTATTCCACAGGTCATTGCCTTTCTGAGTTTCTAGGCTCAGCTACATGTTCAAGGGAGGCTGCCTGGAAGGGCTCCAGGTAGAGGTGCACCTCTTCCGGATTTTCACAGACCGCTGTTTATACCCCCGCCTCTCCAGCGAGGAAGCGAGAGTGCGGCTGTTGGTGGTGCTGAAGGGACAGCTCCCTGTGGCGCGCCTCAAGTGAACGCACATCAGGGCTCTGAAGGGGAGGACAGCTCCCCTGTTAAGACAAAGCAGGAACCTGTGGGGGCTGCAGAGGGAGGACCCCCACTGAGCCCTGTGCATTGGAGAGATGGTGGCAGCGGCGATGCTTCTAACGGGAGCTCTCTGAGTCCTTCTGCTTTTCACATTTGCTGCTGCTGACAAAACAGCAGCCGCTGGCCTGGGGCGCCACGACATATAAGGAGGACGGTGCTGAATGGACAGCACCTATTGCTTGGCTTCAGACATCTAGGTAAGTCTGTGTAAATGTGTGTGTGTGTGTGTGTATCTGTACGTTAGGGTGGGGGAATCCATAAAGGCTACTAGCAAGGGGATTCCAAGGTTATTTAATAATCCTGGCAGACAGGTAACCAGACAAAGCTGAGTTTACAAGTGGAAAAGGAACTCATTTGGCATCAGGATCAAAGTGCTAGCCCAGAAAAGTTCTTTGCTGTTTTAAGCTACGTGAATTAAAGCCATAAGAGTCTTTTCTTGGAGAAATGCAGTTCCTAAGTTTGCATTTCACTAGAGACAGTGAATGGGTGGCGTGTGTGTGTGTGTGTGTGTGTGTGAGAGAGAGAGAAAACCAGGACTGCTGCTAGGGAACCAGAACGCTCTGTGTATTGGTTTCTTTACTGCAGTCATTCTTTTTCTTTTTTTAAAAAAAGAACCCTGTCTTTTAAAGATTTGTCATCAAGTGTTTTATGTATGTGTCGTACATCGATTTGTTTTGGAACAGGGAACGGAGCCTAGAGACACTGTGAGAAAGGTGGGGTAGGGAGGAGGTGAGAAGTAGTCATAGGAAAGCATCCATGTTTGGGTGTCTGGAAGTGAACGTTTGGTAGCTTCATTTTTTAATGTGAACTGACTGCACAGTCACACCAGCCAGACAGAGGAGAAGAAAGCAAGAGCTTTTGGCTGTGTGGCAGAGTTCCTTCCCAGAGCACTGCTGGAGGCTGGGCAGCACTTCAGCAGCTGTTTGCAGCATTTCCTAATTATGTGTATGTCCAGACAGCAGCTGAGAAGATTTGTGGCTTTCAATGCTAAATTAGAGCATTGTTCATGATCTCTATTGCAGCAGATTAGAACAGTCCTCAACTCCCCACTATTATTCAATAATATTGCACAATCATTAGTAATAGAAAGAAGGACATCCTGCACAGAAGAGGGACTCTGGAACTGCAGACTTTGAAATGAATCCCCCACGTCTCAATTTAAAGTAAGCTCACTAGTCAATGGAATACACTTCCAGGCAATTGTGGAGAGAACTTGAGCCAGGAAGTGTAGGAGCTGCCAGGAAAATAGGCAGGGACAGAGGAAGAGCCAGTGTTACCCATCAAATGCTGTAATCATATCCAAGTGGTGCCTCTAAAGTTCAGCAGAGAGATTCTCTTCCCTTGGAGAGAATCCCTTTGCATCCTGACTGAGCAGGAAGTGAAGCAGACAAGGAGAAGAGGGGATTGCCTTCAAGCAGAGGGGAAGGAGAAGGGGCTGTGGGAGGGGTTTGCCTTCCCCACAGTGAACTGGCAAAGGAGGTATGGAACCTGACATGACTGGGAAAGAGTAAGTGGAGCGATGAGGTTGCTGGTGGTAATGCATGTTCTCTTCTTGCTCTCCCCTGCAGGAATGTAATCCACAATGCTAGTGCTCAGGTTTCTCAATGTGGTCGCTCCAGCCTACTTCCTCTGTATCTCCTTAGTGACCTTCGTCCTCCAGCTCTTCCTCTTCATTCCAAGCATGTTCAAAGACCCTTCCACCACCCCACTTTTCTCCTCTGCTCTGCTGCATGGGGCTCTCTTTCTGTACCTCTCAGCTAATGCTTTGGGCAACTACATCCTGGTAATACAGAACTCACCCGAGGAGGACCTGGGGAAGGGCCCAGATTTGGCTAGAGGAGCCAAAGGGGTGGCTGAGTGGCCAGATGGCAACAGGTCCCCTGCTTCAGCCCTGCCTGGCACTCACTTCTGTAGACTGTGTGCCCGAAGCACCCAGAGGCATGACCACCACTGTTTCTTCACAGGGAACTGCATTGGGAATAGTAATATGCGGAACTTCATCATGTTCTGTCTGTATACCTCCTTGGCTTGCCTTGATTCCCTGGTGGCTGGGGTGGCTTATATTTCTGCTGCACTCTCAACTTCCTTTGCCAGCCCACTGGCTTTCCTAACTCTTCTGCCTCACTCCATTAGCCAGTTCTTCTCAGGTGAGTAGCATCACTCCTTTTTCTCCTCTTGCAACAATTCTTCAGTTAGTTGTTGTTGTTTACAAAATAAGGAAAATTGGCATGGCTCCTTTGTTTTTTAAAGTTAGGATTTTTTAAAGGGGGGGGCACGTCTGCAATATTCACATTGAGATGATAAGGGAATAGGACAATGTTGGGGTTTTTTTTCTCCCACCAATCTCTCTTGCAGTGATAACATTCAGAGTCATGTAATCAAGCTGACTTGCAGGAGATGCTGGATGGAGAAAAGAAGACATAATTCAGACTTTAATTATGGTTGCAGTCAGAAAGTATAGCAATGGTCAGCACTCTGGATGGCTAAGAAGGGAAGGACACATTCACGAAGACTAAGAATATTAGTAGCTTCTCCTGATGGTTGATACGACTGATTGCTATTTGCTACCTTCAGTTTCAGAGGAGTAAACTCCTGATACCAGTTGGTTGGAAATATGAGTAGGAGGTGATATTGTACTCATGTTCTGCTGTGAGTTTCCCATAGACACTAGTCCTGTATGGCAACAGAATGCTGGATGGGATGAGGTTGGCCTGATCCCTCAGAGATCTTATTCTTTTGATAATACTATCTTCTAATGAAGTTTAGCCAACACTAAAAATTCCTAGATTTCATGAAATTCTTTTAAGTGAATGCATGAGCACTCATTCAGTTGTTCATGTGAAAGCTTTGAAAGGTGGTGAAAGATGGCCACACAGCATTCAAAAGTTGACAAGTGTATTAACACCATAATAGCTTTCAAGGAGAACTTGTTCCTCAGAGTATGATTGAGAGAATTATCCTACAAGTAGCCAACATGCAGCTGCCACTTCATGGCAATATGTTTTGATTATTACATTTTTATTTAAAGGAATAAGAAGTGGGTTTTTTTAAAACTGCAGATACCAATACAAGTCGGAGAATATGTATGTGAGGTGTTATGAAGACTAATTGTATTGTATTAGTCAAATAGCAAAACATCTAGCAATATCCTGTACATACATACCCATTACACATGATCAGAATTAAATGTATAAAAAATTAAGAATAAAAAGCATAAATCTGTGTGAGACATTTAAAACCCATTAACTAAAGAATACAATTTTTGGAACTTGGTAAGATTTATTTCTGAGGAGGTACATATAGAATGACATTATTTAGTTCTTCTTCTCAATACATTTGTTAGGATTAAATGTTTTTGAGAGTGAGACTTCTGCATAAACATGAACAGGATAAATGTACATAGCATGTATATATCAATTTGACTGTTCAGATATTTTAACATGAAATAAATTTTGATTTTGAACTTCATGGCCAGTACCAGATTTTGTTCTAAAATTCCTCCAACCGCTGCTCTTAGTAGAAAATTCCAAGAATCAAAGCATAGAAAATAATGAAGAGTAAGGAATACTTTGCACAATACCTTATGGCTCAGTTCTGAAAATAACTGGGTAAAACAAAAGATTTTTTCTTTTGATGGATGTTGTCTGTGTAATCTTTCTATATTTTACTAAAGCTTATGGAGGGATGGAAAAAGGAAAGGATTACAAAGAATCCTTTGGAACATGATTATACATGATATCCATTGGCTGATTGACCTAGAATGTGTTCATGAGGATTCTTTATTGTTTTATTATGAGTAAATGTTCCCAACTTGGTTTTTAGATACCATGATACATTTGAATTACAGAATCATAGGACTGAAAGGAACCTCAGGGATCTTCTAGTCTAACCCCCTGTTCAAGGCAGGAACCTTACACTATCCCATGTTAGAATTAGAATTAGAATTCTTTTATTGGCCAAGTGTGATTGGACACACAAGGAATTTGTCTTGGTGCAAATGCTGTCAGCATACATAAAAGAAAAGATACATTCATCAAGAGTCAAGATACATAAGTCATAGGGCACAATAAGCAATCAAATCACACTGGGAAACAGTCAATATAAATTGTAAGGATACAAGCAACAAAGTTACAGTCCTACAGTCACAAGTGGGAGGGGATGGGTGATAAGGAGTGATGAGAAGATTAATAGTAATAGTAGTGCTGACTTTGTAAATAGTTGGACAGTGTTGAGGGAATTATTTGTTTAGCAGAGTGATGGCATTTGGGAAAAAACTGTTCTTATCAATGTAACATTGATAAGCATACCAACTCATGCAGTTCTGTAAACTCTGGGGTGCATTATGGTTAATTCCTCAAAGAAGATCAGAAAGCTTTTTAAAAAAAATAGGAAGATGGATCAGTTTCTTAAATTAACATTTTGCCAAGTTTTTTCTGCTGATTCCCCTCTACTCATGGTTACACAGTGAGGGAAAAAGAAACAGAAGATACACTATGATATGATCCATGACATTTTTAAGGCAAACTGATCATACATTTGCTTAAAAACTATGCAAGGTATATGTTCCTGCAAATTTAGAAATTATGACTATTATGTAAATGCATCTTATCATAATGGCCAGATGACTTGCGGGCATGCTCAAGTGACTGCCAGGGCTCAATGTTAATGGACAACTGCAAGACCTCTGGTTCTCTCTTTAAGAGTTTATAAACTGGAGCTGGTCTGGACATCTTTTCAAATACGTTATTTCAGATAGGAATATCTTCTACCAAAATGGGGCATGTGGTTACTCTAAGATCTTTCTTAACCATAATTGCCTGATACAGTGCTTGTGATTCTCCATTCTTCCTCAGACCTCTCTTGAGGGTAGAACAGTATAGCATTATCATTGCCTCTGCTTGCATTAGTCATATTATGGGCTTCAGCAGGCTTTCTGACACTTGCAAGATTATAGGATGTGCTTTAATTAAAATAATGATGTAGCTTCCCTGAGGATCTAATGACAGGAAGAGCCTTGTCAGGGAAAGAGAACCAAATTATGCTGTCACTAGAAAGTTTCTTCTTTCTTTCACAGCACCTTCTCTCAGATATGTGAGACATGAATTATTCTGATGCAGAAATATATGTAATTGTGTCATCATTTATTACAGTATTTGTATAGCATTAGTTCCAATTGGGCTCTTGGCTGTTTATATACTTATAAAAATCTGAAAACCATGTAATTTTATAGTTGTAATAAAATACAATTGCTCTAATTCTTCACTGTAAGTGACATCACAGACTGAATGTTGATTGAAACAATTACGTTTTGAGTACCTTTCAAAAGGCAGAGAAGGTGCCATTCATATTCCATGGAATGGCAATTCCACAGTGATTGAGCACATACAGAAAAATATTTCTAGTTCTTTTTCCTGCTATCTAATATCCTAGACGGGAAGCAAGCATTCACTAGAATGGTTGACTCTGTATGACGCATGGAATCTTGAAGATACTAAGATACCAACCATATAGTTCTTTGTTAGAGAAAACCAATATTTCAATTTACCCTTGGAAGTCTATTGGCAACTGTAGCATCCACAACATTGGTTTCAAATCATTCTAGTGACTCTCAGTCACCAGAGAATAGGCTGTTGCATTCTTAACCAATTCTAATTCTAGGTAGTCTTCAAAATACATTGCCGTAATCTAACCAAAAGTTGATGAGGACGTGAGTAATTGCTACCCATGCCTACTGCTTTAGGTTGGGCTACAGTTGATGCAGACCATCCTAACCGTGGCCTCCAGTTGCCTATTTAGCAGTAGCTAAGAGTTTAGAAAGACTCAGAAATCATAAACCTTCTCTTTCAGGGAGTGATAACCCAACCAGGTTATAACAGAACCAAAGGAGAATGATATGGTTTCTGGGCAAATAGCACCTCTGTCTTTTGTTGTTGTAGAATCATTATTATTGTTATTAACATAATAATATGTTAATAATGTATTAATTTGGCCATCCACCTTACTAACTGAGATTCCACTCCACTATCCAATCTAGCATGTGACTTCATGTTGTTTACCTTCAGCCGCAACAATTCCATTTAAATTGCTGCCTTATCAGTACATACCAAATACTTTTCAAAGTTATAGCTCCAAGCTTGCCGTGATCTTGAAAATGCTTGAATCGGTGAGAAGAGCCCACACTTTTCAAGATTTTCTCCCTACATAGATAAATCCTAGGAACAGTAATACAGACCATTTTCACAGTAGGAATAGCAACAACTTGAGAAGCTGCACTCTACTAGCTAGATCCAATGAAAGAAATATAGTCCTCTCTTATGTTTATGCATTTATTGTATAATAACCCAGCTGAAACAATGAGTGAAAATTAAAATTAGAAAAATTTCAGCAGCTTTTTCCAACTGAATGCCTACACCCCTTATGTGCTAAAGTACAACTTCCATGTATGCAGATTGCAGTAGTAGGAGTTGAAGTCCAGCTCAACTGAAGGGCATGAAACTGAGGAAAGCTGAGTTAGAAATTGGGAAGCCAAAAATGGATTTCAACGCTAGCATAGAATACAAAGACATCATAGTGGGTTAGCATTTCTAACACCATTGTTAGCAACAGTTTCATTATGATCATAAGGAAATCACCCCATATCCATCAGGAAGAAAATCATATTCAGGAATTAAAGTGTAGAGAGGCTGTGTAGACTGGCTTTTATAAACTTTACTCAGAATGAGTCATCAGTTTAAAAATTAATCTGTTTATTTGCTTACTTCAACAAGATTAAATAGCTGCATGTATTTTTCAGTAAATGGAGTAGAGAAGATTTATATTGTTCTTGGAGGAGGTAGCAAAGCAAATGACTTCCCCGCTGAAGATTAGAAATCTTGACCCCATATGAAGATTGCAGCTTTTGGGGAGAAAATATACCTGCACATCCTCCAACAGAACCTGAGCATGAAAGTGGATAGCACGGGAATCCAATTAACATTTTTCTTCAAATTCCTTACATGCTACTGCAAATCCATCTTCCAGAAGACTAATTTTTTGCTTTTTAAAAAAGACTGGTCTGGTGGTTTTTTTTTCTTAATTGTTTATGATGCAACCTGACAAGAATGAAAGGGCACACTGTATTTAGAAAAAAAATGTTAAATTAATGTCATGTTTATAGAAGTATTTTGAAGGAGCCAGCTGCCACTTCTATCACAGTTAATGAAAGCTATTTGCTACCATGAAAAGTGTGATTCTCTTGTCCCTCATGAGGACACTGGAACTAAAGGGCTTGATGAAACTTGATGAGCATCAGTAGAAGGACAGAAGGATGTGTTTTTCCACACTAGTGGAAATTAGTAAATTCATTCTTACCTAATTCCATTAATGCCTGATAGAAATGTTTGCTAAATAGACAATGTTAAGAGGCATTTTATCCCAGAATACTAAACATAGAGCGCAAGTAACAGGTCAAGATCTTCATGCCAAGTGTCAATTTTTGCTGTGTGCAGGGTTTCCTCTGTGTACAGGTGAAAATCAAAAAATTAAAATATCGTGCAAAAGTTCATTTATTTCCATAATGCAACTTAAAAGGTGAAACTAATATATGAGATAGACTCATTACATGTAAAACAAGATAGGTCCTGACTATCCTCTCCAGGCTGCGGTCATCCCTGCTGCTTGTGCACCTTTTTCTTCCACCTTTTTCCCTTCCACATAACTTTCTATTAATGTGCTTTGATACAGCACTTTGGGAACATCCAACTTCTTTTGCAATTACCTTTTGAGGCTTTCCCTCTTTATGGAGGGTGTCAGTGATGGTTTTCTGCACAACTGTCAGGTCAGCAGTCTTTCCCATGATCGTGATTCCTACTGAACCAGACTGAGAGACCATTTAAAGGCTCAGGAACCCTTTGCAGGTGTTATGGCTTAATTAGCTGATTAGAGTGGGACACTTTGAACCTAGAATATTGCACCTTTTCACAATATTCTAATTTTCTGAGATTCTGGATTTGGGGTTTTCATGAGCTGTAAGCCATAATCATCACAATTATGACAAATCACGGCTTGACCTATCTTGCTTTGCATGTAATGAGTCTATCTCATATATTAGTTTCACCTTTTAAGTTGCATTACGGAAATAAATGAACTTTTGCATGATATTCTAATTTTCGAGTTTCACCTGTATATTCTGGGCTATAATCTGATAGATCAAAACAAGATGGAAAACTGGAATCAAGATGCTTTAACTTTGATCTCATCCACCATAACGCTTCTCTTTCCATTCCTTTGAGATCAATCTGACAAATAATAGAAATTGGTGATATGTTGAAGAAATAGCTTTACAGATAGATCATGGAGATTGAAATGCCACTGGTTGCCACTTGTATCCAAAATGATATAAGTAAAAAGGTAGTCCCAAAGGTGCTTTTTCAAGAGGCAACTGGACTTCCTCGTTTTTCTTTGAAGACATTTTGCTTCTCATCCAAGAAGCATCTTCTTGGATGAGAAGCGAAACGTCTTCAAAGAAAAACCAGAAAGTCCAGTTGCCTCTTGAAAAAACACCTTTGGGACAACCATGACCTGTGTTATGTATGTAGGTTTGAAGTCATTGGTTTAGTTTGACCTGTTCTTGTAAAATGTTGGAAATGATTGGTTTAAAAAGTGCGGGAAAACCCTGCACTCTGATTGGCTGGCAACTGCAGCTGCTGGCTATAAGTAGCAGCCGCAGCCCAGCCAAATTGGGTCCGTTCTGAGCTGTAGTCACTAATAAACTAAGAGCTTGAAGCACTCCACATCTGTCTCTTCATGCAAACTTAACAACCTGGATGACCGAGAATCTCCATAAACAAGTAAAAAGGTAGTATAAGCATCCATTTCTAGAGTGCCTACTGCCCATAGAGCCGTGATGGTGAACCTATGGCACGCATGGCACAGGTGGCACGCAGAGCCATTTATGCCAGCACGCGAGCCACAGGCAAACTTACCTCACTGCACATGCGTGCGCCTCCCAGCTGATTTTTGGCTGGTTTGAGGCCTTTTTCAGGCTCCTAGGCTTGAGGAAAGCTTCTGCAGCCTAAAAATAGGCCCGTTTCATCACTTCCTGTATTTCCAGAAATACTGGAAGTAATGAAATGGGCCTATTTTTCAGGCTGCAGTGGCTTTCCTCAAGCCTGGGAGGCTGAAAAAGGCCTCAAACCAGCCGAAATTCAGCTGGGAAGTGCAGTGCAGGTAAGGGGGCAGGGGATTGCGTGCACATGCACACGGGGCATGGGAGGGCGTGCTCATTGCCTTCTGGATGCTGGCACATGAGTGCCCGTGCACAAGCATGTGCACAATTTTTGGCACAGGAGCCCAAAAAGGTTAGCCACCACTGCCATAGAGGAAAGTGAGACTACTTATGGTTCAACCTTTATAGATAGGAATCTAAATTAGCCTGATTCTGACCTTTCTTCCTGACATTCTCTTGACAATCTCTTCTTTGGTTGAGATGATATTGAAAAGGACCTTTTAGAAACCCCTGAAGGGATTGCAGGTACACTACTTTATTGTTATAAGTTTCATAAGGAATATAGGAAATTTTTAACGTTGCACGAAGCTCTATACAATAGAAGAAAAATCCCTGTTATCTCAAGGATGTTTAAAGCACATAAATTTAAACTACAATATGTTTAAAGGTAAAAGTCCAAGTAATGGTAATTTTCTACTTATTTCAGCCTGGCAAATGTGGAAATCAAAATCTAATACACTTGCCTGCCAGGCCTTCCTATTTTTATATCACTATGGTTCCATTTAAGAGAGAAAATCATCAGGGATCCTACACCATGGTTATTTAATAATTTATATTAGATTCATATCCAGTTGTTCCTTTGGGAATTCAAGGCAGCTATAATTAAATTTATCTAAATTTCACCCTGGCTTACATTCTTAAATATCACATTCTTATCTAATCTATATAAGGTATCACAAATAAGGGAAAACATCTGGATTTGCTTTTTGATTTGCTTGCTGTATATTATCAAGATTTTCAGAAAACTTGTTTCTTGGAGGGATTGATATTAATGAGAAAGAAGGGGAGAGATTGAGCTTGGCTTTAGGATTACACTAGGGAAGTGGGAGAAAGGGATGGAGAGAATGAGATCTTCATGAGGGACAGAAGAGTGATGATCTGAAGATCGTTATGATCAATACTAATCATACGTTCTTTGAGTGGCCAAGGTGTGCTACTCTCTGGGCTCAGGAGAACTGTCAATAGGAGGCAGAGCTGAGTATTTGTTTGACTTGATAGGCAAAGTAGGCTCCTTGATGTTGATATTTCCACTGAGGCAAGATTGCTCTCTGTCCTGCCATGATATTCTTCACGGACAGCAGGTGGCATGGAATGCCACTCACCCCAGGCTGATGGATGATTACATGCTGCTCTTCTATAATCAGGAAGATTAAGAGAAAGGAAAGTGATAAAGGAGTTTGGGGGTATTCTATCAGTTCGCACCTATTTGCTAGAACCAGTTGTTAACATTCTAAGCAGTTCGGAGAACTGGTTGTTAGAAGAAATTACTGGCCTAATCCTGTAAGGAAGGCAGGAAGGAAACATTCTGGTGTTGCTTACAGAAACTGCCTCTCCATTAACCCTTATTACATTCTTGGCAGGACTAGACTTCCTGTCTCAGGAACGTCTCTGGAGTTTTTCCCGCTCCTTTGCTGGTGCTTTGCTTGTGTGGAGTGACCATTCAAAGTTACAATGGCACTGAAAAAAGTGACTTATGACCATTTTTCACACTTACGACTGTTGCAGCATCCCCACAGTCATGAGAGACCAGGTGAGGAGATGTGTGCCTCGATGTGAGTGATATTGAGTTGGCCACACCCAGCTAATAACATGACCATCAAACCATGTCCACCCAGTCACATGACCACCAAGCCATGCCCACCACCTAAGCCACGCCCACAGAACCAGTTGTTAAAAATTTGAATCCCACCCCTGGGTAGTCATTGATGGCTCAGCGGTTAAACTCACTGCTGAATTTGTCAACTGGAAAACTGGTAGCTCAGATTCGAGATCCGAGTGCTGTGTGATGCCGTGAGAGCTCCTGTTACTTGCCCCAGCTCCTGCCCACCTATCAGTTCGAAAGCATGTAAATGGGAATAAGTAGGTACCACTTCAATGGGAAGGTAGCAGCGTTCTGTACACCTTGGCATATAGTTATGCTGGCCACAGACTTGTCTTCTCACTGTTAAGAAATGGAGATGAGCATCGCCTCCTAGAGTTGGACAAGACTGGACAGAGGAAACTTTTACCTTTACTTTTAAGTGACAATTTATTATATTTAGTCAGTGTGAGCTTTGTAAATAGCTCACTTCATTCCATCGATCCCTGTACTATTTAGGTACATCCAGTTTTCTTAAATGAGATTTTTTACTGGGTCCATATAATCAAGGACAAAAATATCAAATTAAAATCCTACTTAACCAAAGATACACAGTTTTTGTAAATGGCCTACTTGCCAGAATGAAAGAATATGGGGCTTTGATATTCATAAGTTAGCAAGAATACTTCATCAAGCTTCATTCCAGTGAACATCTATTCAGGAGAGGTTGTACCTTGTATTTTTAAGAGCCCAAGTTTCAAAACACTTTTGTTAATTTGAGGTGTTTATTGGGTGAGCGAATTTGAACAAGTAATAGTTACAGGATGATAGAGGCTGAGGTTTGAAGTAGGAGGGAGAAGACACAGGCTCAAATGCCCATTAAAGCCATGGAATTACACTGGACGTTTATGTCTCAATTACCATTCCTCTGTACAACCCATCTCATGGATTATTGTGGAAACTAAACAGAAAAAATATACTTGGTTCCATGGGATCCTGGAGGAAAAGTAGGATATAAAGTAAATACATAATAAATGCTAGCAAAGTAAAAAAAATCCATTAAATAACAAGGACAAAGCCCCAGAAGATCCAGGCATGCAGTGATTGTGGCAAAGTGGCAGAGTCTCATTTGCTGAAGGATGCTCTCTGGGCCCAGCTGGGCAGTGTGGTATTATGAGCAGTGGCTCTCTAGTTGAAGTGGCAGCTGCCACCTTTGCCTGGGGAGCTGCTGTCCATACCACTTCCTTGCCTCCTCTGACATCTCCACCCTGCTACCTCTTCCATAGTTGGGCATGTTGACCTCCCTTCAACAGATGAAGCTTCACTGCCCTGCCGTGCTCACCATTTGCATCTTGGGGCCACACCCTCACCCAGTTCCTGGATCCTGGGCCAGGGGTGGGAAGAAGATGGAGGTCAACTGGGTGGCAGGAATCAGGCAACAGTAATAGAGTGCCGGGCAGCCAAAAGGGCAGATATGAAGGGGGAGATAGGTGAGTGGGAGGAGTTAAAGTGCACTCTGTGGTCATAAAGGTAGGCCAGTTGCCAAGTGTCCAATTTTTGATCATGTGACCATAGGCATTTTGCGGCTGCTGTAACTTGGAGGACTGGCCATAGCTACCATTTGTTCAGTGTTGCCATAACTTCATCGTTCAAATGGTCGCTGAGTGAGTGGTCATTAAGCAAGAATGACCTGTATGTATGTTAAAAATGTTTACATATTATTCTAATCAAACAGCTATTCTGGTTGCACAGATTTTAACCCAGTCTTTCTTTTAAACTGATAGGGAAACTTTCCATGTGCAAAGAGATTTCCTGTTGTATAGTGCTTGTCCTTTTTACTGTAATAGAAGTACTGGAACTGTGCCTACATACCTTTCAGAAAGATGCATAGATCAAAGCAAATATATTCAGGACCTGATGAGGTTTGGAAAAGAGACATTCTGATTATGTCTGTTCTGTCAGTACCCAACCACAATGTGTTTCTCTACCAGCAGTGTTAGTTCAGATCAGCAAAAGCCAATCAAACAAAAACCATGCGAGCTAAGGAGAGATTAGGTAATCCTTAATGACTTTATCACATGGCAAAAGCATGATTTTGTGAAAAGATTTTTGGAAGTATAGGTTGGAGAAACTCATTGCAAGGAAGGAGGATTGAAATGACTGTACAATATAAAGTACAATCTGTTATGTATGCAGGTTTAAAGTCATTGGTTTAGTTTGAACAGTTCTTGTAAAATGTAAGAAATGATTGGTTTAAAAAGTGCGGGAAAACCCTGCACTCTGATTGGCTGGCAACTGCGGCTGCTGGCTATAAGTAGCAGCTGCAGCCCAGCCAAAGTGGGTTCGTTCTGAGCTGTAGTCACTAATAAACAAAGAGCTTGAAGCACTCCGCGTCTGTCTCTTCATGCAAACTTAACACTGGCGACGAGGGTGGGATCTCCCTGAAGAAGAAGGCAACACGGAAGAGAAGAAGAGAGAGATGGCTGCGCTGAACACCTCCCCAGCCCCGTTCGATCCAACGGCAGAAGACTGGGAGACGTATGCAGATCGTTTCCAAATATATCTGGAAGGAAACGATCTTGCCGACATTTCCGAGAAGCGGAAAAGGGCGGTCTTTCTCACACACTGCGGTCCGGCAGTTTTCAAGATGGCGAAGGCATTGGCGGGAGCTGCAGACGTGAAGGTAATGGAAGGGCCTGACTTAGAAAAGTTGTTAAGAGCCCATTACGCCCCACAAGTATCGTGCCTCATTAAGAGACACGAGTTTTACCGTCGGGATCAAGGGGAAAGCGAAAACATAAACGACTTTGTGGCAAGTTTAAGAGACATTGGGGGTGCATGTGAATTTAACAATTTAGAAGAGGCCATGCGCGATCGATTTGTTCTGGGCCTTAAAGACAAGGTGCTACAGAGCAAGTTATTACTAAGACCTAAGATCATGCTGAAGGAAGCAATAGAAGAGGCCTCTTCAGCAGAAGCTACCAAGTCCTCAGCAGCAGCCATGAAGAAAATTAACAAGGCCACAAGCCATCCTGATGTGGAAAAGTCCACCACAACTCATTGTGAGCAAATAGATTCTGAGTCAGACTGGAGTGAGGTGGAGGAAGGAATTTATAGACTCAGAATGGAGCGGAAAAAGAAAGACCTGGGAAGAAAGAGGCAAGATTTCTACTGCAGAGGTTGTGGGGAAGCCACCCCCGCACTGAATGCAGGTTTTTAGACACCATTTGCCTCCGTTGTGAAAAAAGAGGACACCTAGCAAGAGTCTGCAAATCATCCAGAACTCCACCCAACAGAAGGAAGTTTCCTGACAAAGAATTCAAGCCCAACAACCTCAGTGAGAAAATGGGGCAGCACAGAAGCAAAGGGGAAGAATGAAACTCATCAGACAGTAACTATTGGTCATTCTTCTTCTCTCAATAACAGAAAAGTGCATGTCAAGGTACTAATTGAAGGAAGGCCTTGCCAAATGGAAGTGGACTCAGGCTCATATTTATCTATGGTGTCATGGGACACTATTCACAGACTACTCCCAAACATTCAGAAGAAGATTTCAAGAAGCAAGCACTGACTCTTAAAGACTACCAAGGGAACAAGATTCCAGTAGTTGGAACAAGAGAATTCAATGTGAAGTTCAAAGGCCACACCAAACACTTGCCCCTGACCATCGTGGACAAGGATCGCCCAAGCTTGCTGGGACTTGAGTGGTTCAATCCACTAGGCATCGAGGTGACTGGCATCAATCACGTGAGCAACACTGAATGGGAGGAGGCCTTGAAGTCTGAGTTTCCAGAGGTCTTCAGCGAAGGATTGGGCAAGTATATGGGGACCCCTATCACTTTCAATCTAGATCCCAAGGTGCCACCAATCGCTTAAAGCCCAGAAGGGTCCCATTTGCCTTAAAGGAAAAAATTGATGCACAATTAGATAAACTAATAGCTCAAGGAGTTTTAGAGCCCACTGACCACTCCAGGTGGGAGACACCCATAGTCACACCAGTCAAGACTGATGGGTCAGTGAGAATCTGTGGAGACTATAAGGGGACATTGAACCATGCTTCAACAGAGCATATCCAGTTCCAGTGGTGCATCATTTACTACATTCACTTGGCAGGGGTACAGTCTTTGCCAAATTGGATCTGGCCCTGGCATATCAACAATTAACAGTTGATGATGCCACTGCAGAGGCCCAAACCATTGTGACTCATAGAGATGCTTTCAAATGTAAAAGGTTACAGTTTGGAGTAAGCGTGGCACCAGGCATCTTCCAAAGCCTTATGGAAAGGATGCTCCAAGGACTGCCAGGGGTAGTACCTTACTTTGATGATGTGTTAATCTCTGCTGAAAATGACACTCAGTTACAAGAGACACTCAGAGAAGTCCTTACCAGATTCAAAAAAGCAGGGTTAAAAGTCAAGGAAGAAAAATGCACTCTTAGAACTGACAAGGTTGAATTCTTGGGCTATATGATTGACAAGCATGGTATCCACCCCACAGATGCCAAGGTTCAGGCAATCAAAGAAGCCCCTAGACCAAAATGTAAAACAGATTTGCAAGCCTTCCTTGGACTCATTAACTTTTATCACATGTTCCTACCTCAGAAGGCAACCATTGCAGAACCACTGCACAGATTATTAGACAAAAAGTCTGCGTGGGTCTGGGGCAGAAAAGAACAATCTGCATTTAACAATATTAAAAGATTAATCACGTCTGATGCTGTACTGATACAGTTCTCTGAGAATTTGCCTGTTGTACTGACTTGTGATGCATCCCCTTTTGGAGTGTGGGGGGGTTTGAGCCACAGGCTTCCCAGCGGGAGGGAAGCCCCTATTGCATTTTACTCTCACACCTTGACCAAAGCAGAGAGGAATTACAGCCAATTGGACAAGGAAGCATTGGCAATTGTTGCAGTTATCAAGAAATTCCATGAGTATTTATATGGGAGAACATTTACCATTGTCACAGATCACAAACCTCTGTTAGGCATTGTGGCAGGAGACAAACCTACGCCCACTATCCTGTCACCAAGAATGCTGAGGTGGACTGAATTTCTTGCTGCTTATTCATACAAACTCATCCACAGGCCTGGTAAAGACATTGGGCATGCAGATGCTTTGAGTCGCTGCCCACTTCCTTCTCACACTGAGGACTTTGCTCCTGAGACTTACACCTTTTTCCTAGAAACTGTTGCCAAGCTTCCAGTACACGCTGCTGAAATTGCCAGAGAGACTGGCTCCTGTTATAGGCTGGATTAAGAAAGGTTGGCCTCTTCAAGATCTACCTCAACTTGCCCAACCTTTTAAATCCAGGCAAACTGAATTATCTGTATTAAGAGGATGTATTTTGTGGGGTAATAGGGTGGTTATTCCTGCAAAACTGCAAAAAGAGGTTTTGGAAATGTTACATGAGGGTCATCCAGGTATTGTCAGACTGAAGGGATTGGCCAGGAGTTATGTATGGTGGCCAGGTATTGACAAAATGGTTGAAAACTGGGTTGCATCTTGTCCCAACTGTCAGGTAGTCAGGCCTGCCCCACCTCTCACCCCCACACAGGAATGGGAATGTCCTAGGGGCTCATGGTCCAGGATTCACATTGATTTTGCTGGCCCTACCAGAGGGCACACTTTCCTTATTGTAGTAGATGCATATTCCAAATGGCTAGAGGTCATTCCTATGGCATCCACCACAACTGATGCTGTCATCAAACAGCTTAAAAAGCTTTTTGTAACTCACGGGTTACCTGATGTACTCATTTCTGACAATGGTCCTCTATTTACATCCAACCTTTTTGAATCATATCTAGCACAGCAGGGTATCAGACATTCCCTGACAGCCCCTGAGCATCCTTCGGCTAACGGCCGGGCTGAACGTATGGTACGATTTACCAAGGAAAAACTTCAGCAATTGGGTCCAGGGGATATCACTGAGAGAGTTGAAAAACTTCTCAGTGTCCAGCATATCACTCCTAACCCATCAACTAACTTATCCCCAGCAGAGTTGTTGATGGGTAGGAAACTTAGGTCTCCCCTTGACCGCCTTCATCCCACTTACACACCCAATGCACCACTAGATTCCACTAGCAAAGTTCGCACGTTCACTGTGGGTGATTCTGTTTATGCTAAGAACCTTATGGGTGAACCTTTATGGATTCCTGCTGAGATAACCCAAATCACAGGCCCTCGATCTTACAGGGTACAAACAGAGGATGGTGTCCTCTGGAGCAGGCACATTGATCAGCTTAGATCCAGATTACCTCAGGAACATCGCAATTGTTCCTCTCTAGTTCCCATACCTAATACCTCTTCTAGGGGAAGGGAGGATCATGAGTGTAATGAACAAGCAAGAATCAACCCCATGTGTAACGAGCTAACACGTCAGGAACCATCCCAAAACCTGTCACAATACCAACAACCATTTTCACAAATGGAAGATTGCACATCATTACCTGATTTAGGTGCTGACATTGGGTTGGAGATGGATTGGGAGGAGAGACCAGGTTGTAGTAACCAAACAGGTTCTACCATTACTACAAGTCCTAGTAAGGAAATGTCAGCAGACACATTTCCTCCTTCACAAGGTGAGAACCTTAAAACATCTGAACCACGTAGGTCTCAACGTACACGTAAGAGCCCCACCTATTTAAAAGAATACATTAGATAGATTGGGGTTTGAGTATGGACTGAACCTAGTGGGGAGGGGTGTTATGTATGCCAGTTTAAAGTCATTGGTTTAGTTTGAACTGTTCTTGTAAAATGTAAGAAATGATTGGTTTAAAAAGTGCGGGAAAACCCTGCACTCTGATTGGCTGGCAACTGCGGCTGCTGGCTATAAGTAGCAGCCGCAGCCCAGCCAAAGTGGGTTCGTTCTGAGCTGTAGTCACTAATAAACAAAGAGCTTGAAGCACTCCGCATCTGTCTCTTCATGCAAACTTAACACAATCGGTTACAATTTAGATAAAATAAAGGATCATTCACAAAACAGCACTCCAAACACTGCTAAATTAGTGAAGAGCTATAGTGGTACAAGAAACTTTGATCACTGTTCAGAATGAATTACACTTCTTAATTAAAACTTTCACTTTGGAGTTTCCCTTTTAAATCTCTGTGCAGGAGAATGGTCCACAGGACAGTTCTCCAGAAGACTTGAAAGCTGAAAGAAGAACTAATTCATTATGGAAGGAGATAAAGAGCATATGTATAGTAAATAAGGTGCAGCAACAAGAAGCTACAGGACATCAGCATGTGATAGAATTGGAATGGCTGTAGTAGTGGTAGTAATTATTAGAAATGTAGCTATTACAAGATCATAGAAAAGATGCTGAAGCATGACAAAAGCAAGCAGAAAAGGTCTATTTCTGTTGCTTCTTACAGATAATTCAGTGTTAATGTGCAAAATGTCTCCAGACCCAATTGTTTGTGCTCTCCAGTCTAGTTCACATGTGTCTGTAGTAGAATTAATATCTCAACCTCAAACTGTCAAAGCTTAGCATGTCTGGCAACCTAGCTGAGTCCCAAAATGAGGAATTAAATGCAGCAACATTGAACATCTCCTAATTGCTTCAAAGGGGATAATGCTGCTTGCAACAAGTCATATACCACACGTTTCTATTTAATTCTTTCTAGAGATTACAGGGTTTGTGTAGAAAATCTGTAAATCTGGAATTCTCCCCTTTATTTACCCAATCAAATGATCCTTTAAGAAATGCAAAAAAAGAAACCTATCACTTTAAAAGGTCAGGACATTAAGACTGCAGAATGTCTTCATGCTGTGAATTTTATTATATATGCAAATATAGAAATCATTACTATAAGACAAACTAAGTAGGTATCAATATTAAACTGGGATCAAAGAATCTCTCTTTGCTGAATCTGCTGTACAGCTGCTAGCTCCAAAAAATTGATTTCAGGATTCCTGATTCTCTTTCTTGTGATTCTTTTTTTATATGCCCATTTAGATCAGTCAGTTGTTTTAAAAGAACACAAAGTTAAATACAGGGCTGTCCATAGTAAAATATGATACATGAGTAGTTTAAGGTAGCCAAGTGGGAAGAAAAAAAATTCCAGCTATGAAGTCTTAGGTGTTCTCGGAGCATGGCTGTTTATTTGCCAGTATTTCATTATCTGATTAGGTAATATTATCAGTGTCGGTGAGTGTGAGTGTGGTTTTCTCCTTGGTATTTCCTTGATTAGAATATTCTTCTCTGCTTGATTTTTTGTTAGGTGCTAATCCCTGCTTATCTGGATTTAATCACATGTACACAGCATTCAAAAGAGACAATAAAAAAGCTAAGTAGGAAATAAAGAGACCAAAACACATCCTATCCAACACCCAGATGAGTAGGGATTATGTGTACACCATTCAAACGACAATAAAAGAAGCAAAGAAGGAAACAAAAAGACAAGAACACATCCTCTCCAGCAGGCAACACCAAGATTAGCACGGATTAACACCAGACAAACAATCAAGCAGAAAACAATATCCTAATCAAGGAAGAACTACCAAGGAGAAAACCATACTCCCACCAATACTGGCAGGGCAAGAGATTAAACAGAGAGCAAATCCAACAATTACTTGCACTGATGATATTGCAGTATTAGTCCATTATGTGAGCAAATAACCAAGCTCAGAGAGTACCAAGGACTTTAGAGGAAAATATACTATCTTCTATTAGATTTCTACATCTTTAATAATTGTACAGAAAAGAGAAATTCAGCAGATAGAACTATGAAAGATTCAAGAATCCTCTCCTTTTTTTATACTAGTTGTTGTAACTGAAAATGAATTACATTTAGCTGAATTGACTGGTTATGTTGAAAATTACTCTAATTAAATTATAATCAAGAGAATGCTGAAAATAAAATATTTATAAGACAATCTTATGCAAATATATCAGTAGGTTAGCTCCATTGAGGTTGAAATGTGTATTAATGAGTTACGTTTTGTAGGGCTATTTCCTTTCAGGGTGTTTATATCATTACAACCTTTTCTTTTTCTTCTATTCAATTGGATCCAGTTGTCAGAGACTTTCTCGAAAGCTTCTTGACAAGGTTTTTCAGAAGTGGTTTGCCATTGTCTCTTTCATAGATCTAACCCTATGCAAGAACTTGCAAGAACGTCTCCTGCCGTTGATGAACACCAATGGCCCAGTGCGCTTCCACAGATGGGGCCTCAGCTAAATATTGTAGGCTGTCGGCCCCTAGGGGGAGGGCCTTCTCTGTGGGAGCGCCCACCCTCTGGAACCAGTTACCCCTGGAATTGAGCCTGGGCCCTGATCTCTGCTCCTTCCGCCGTGACCTTAAAACATGGTTATTTTCACAATCCGGCCTGGACTGACAGGGGATCAGGGTTTTAACTTGGAATGTTTATTTGGCTGTAATTTAATATTTTTTAAATTGTTTTAATTTTTGTATTGTTCATTTTTTATGTACGCCGCCCTGAGTCCTTTGGGAGAGAGGGTGGCCTACAAGTCCAAATAAACTAAACTAAACTAACCCAAAGTCATCCAGGTGGCTTTGTGCCTGAAGTGGGACTAGAACTCACCATCTCACAATCTCTAGCCTGATGCCTTAACCATTACACTAAACTGGCTCTCATTACAGCTTTAATTTTACACTTTCCTCCCCTCCTAGCTATCTGGGAAGGAGATAATATAATATATTTTAAACTCTGCTCACTATAATGGGATAACTAGCTATCAGTAGCTTACATCTGTTTCTGAGTCTGTTACTGCCAAGCTATGCTCTGCATACCAGCAGTGACTGAGTGTCTCTGAATATCGCTGCATATTCTGCCTTGCCATGGTTGTCCAACAGCTTGTCTGTTTCTATTAGACCCAGAAGGAGAGGGCAAAACAAGTGTTGATCTTTCAGCATTTAACACTGAGGATATAAAGAAGAGAGATAACACAGCTTGAGGAGGAACAGAGTCCTCTTGGGCATATATAGGTAGTCCTCAACTTATGACCACAATTGAGCCCAAAATGTCTGTTGTTAAGTGAGACATTTGTTAGTAGCAATAGCAATAGCACTTAGACTTATATACCGCTTCACAGTGCTTTGCAGCCCTCTCTAAGTGGTTTTACAGAGTCAGCCTATTGCCCTCAACAATCTGGGACCTTGTTTTACCCACCTCGGAAGGATGAAAGGCTGAGTCAGTCTTGAGCCTGGTGAGATCTGAACTGCCAAATTGCAGGCAGCCGGCAGCCAGCAGAAGTAGCCTGCAGTACTGCATTCTAAACACTGCACCACCGTGGCTCAAGTAAAGTGAGTTTTGCCCCATTGTATGACTTTTCTTGCTACAGTTTTTAAGTGAATCACTGCATTGTTAAGTTAGTAACACGGTTTGTTAAGTGGATCTGGCTTTCCCATTGACTTTGCTTGTCAGAAAGTCATAAAAGGGGATCAGGTCACCCTGGGACACTGGAACAGTCATAAATATGAGCCAGTTGACAAGCCTCTGAATTTTGATCATGTCACCATGGAGATGCTGCAAAAGTTGCAACTGTGAAAAATGGTCCTAAGTCACTTTTTTCAGTGCCATTGTAACTTTGAATGGCCACTAAAGAAACTGTTGTAAGTCGAGAACTCCCTGTACTTTGATAGTGTTGGTTAATGATAGGTATGATGTTGTGTGATAGTGGTGAACTCGGGGGCTGACCCTGCAAACCAGTATTTTCTGGGGGATCTTGTTGTTTTCCTTTAAGGGGGAACCGGCTATAGTTCTTCACCTAATCTCAAATCTGCCAACAAGTGATTTAAATGCTGAGAAGAGTGATCTATCCCTTCTGTGGTAGGTGTATATACAGAGAAAGTGAGTGAATGGATGACATCATTCACTTAGGGTTCTGGCACTGTCTGGTGGCCCTTAAGATTACCTCAGGGAATGTCAGTCTGGACAGGAAAGTAGCACACCTGTAGCAATTGTAATGGGTGGATGTTTCTCAATTACTCTTTACTGATGTCATCAAGCCAACTTCCAGAGAACACTTATATTCAGGTTAAGGTTCGTTTTTGTATTATCTTTCATTCCTTTCAGTTAGATGCATCCAGCACTTCAGACAATATCAATATGACTAATCTGTCCATGTAGTCAACCAATATTTTGGGATGTTCACGGTTTTAGTAAAATTGGCAACCAAATGGATCTGCCTTTCCATTCTTCCATTTATTGGTTTAGGACTGTGGGCTCCTACAAAGATGAGGGGCGTCAAACTATTTTCCAAAGCACCAAAAAGTGAGACAAGAAACAATGGTTGGAAACAGAGGTGTTATTCAGCAGGTTCTGACCAGTTCTGGAGAACTGGTAGCAGAAATTTTGAGTAGTTCAGAGAACCAGTAAATACCACCTCTGACTGGAAATTTTACAGTAACCTTCCCCTGCCATGCCCACCAAGCCACACCAACAGAATCGGTAGTAAAAAAATTTGAGCCCCATCACTGGTTGGAAACTAACCAAGAAGAGAATAATAATAATAATAATAATAATTTATTTGACTTGTATGCCACCCTTCTCCCTAAGGACTCAGGGCGGCTAACAATAAAACAGCAAATATTTACATAGAATTTACCTAAAAACAAATTAAATCTAAACAAGCCGAAATATACAATAAAACCTTAAAACCTTAAAATTAAAGCAATTAAAACCCTCCACCCGAGTCATTCCAGGCCAGCCTGTTGAAACAACCAAGTCTTCAGGTCCCGGCGGAAGGAGCGGAGATCAGGGGCCAGACAGAGATCCACGGGTAGCTGATTCCAAAGGGTGGGCGCTCCCACGGAGAAGCCCCTAGCCCTGGGAACCGCCAGCCGACAATGCCTAACCGACAGTATCCCAAGGAGGCCCCTCCTGTGGGAGCAAACAGGGCGATCGGAATGTGATGCTGGCAGGAGGCGTTCCCGCAAGTACCCTGGACCCAAGCCATTTAGGGCTTTATAAGTTGTTACTAGCACCTTGAAACTAACCCGGAAGGCAACCGGCAACCAATGCAGGTCACGCAGGAGGGTGTAACATGGGAGTATCAGGATACTCCCATCACAGCCTGCGCGGCCACATTCTGCACCAGTTGTAACCTCTGGGTAGTTTGCAAGGGCAGCCCCATGTAGAGAGCATTACAGTAGTCGATTCTAGAAGTGACGAGCGCATGAGTGACCATTCAAGGGCATCTCGGCTCAGGTAAGGGCGAGCTGGTGAACCAGCGAACCTGGGCAAAGCCCCCTGGCCACAGCCCCCACCTGCTCCTCCAAACTGAGCTGTGGATCCAGGAGGATGCCCAGATTCCTCGCCCTATCCACGGGGGGCAACAACTCTCCCCCCATGGCCAAAGATGGAACATCACCGGAAAACCGAGATGCCAGTAAGAACAGCCACTCCATCTTGGTCGGGTTGAGTTGGAGCCTATTTCTTCCCATCCAGACCCGTACCGCCTCCAGGCACAGAGAGAGCATCACTGATCTGGCCTGGGGTGGAGATATAAAGCTGGGTGTCATCTGCATATTGATGATACTTCACCCGAAAACCTCGGATGATCTCGCCCAGCGGTTTCATGTAGATATTAAACAGGAGAGGTGAGAGAACCGACCCCTGTGGCACCCCACAAGTGAGGGGCCTTGGAGCCAATCTCTGCTCTCCTGTCAACACCGACTGCGAGCGGTCCGAGAGGTAGGAGGAGACCCACCGCAGAATGGTGCCCCCCACCCCCAATCCCCGGAGACGCTGCAAAATGATACCATGATTGATGGTATCGAAAGCAACCTAGAGCTATGAAATTTCATAACAGTGAGAGCAATTAACCAATGAAATAGCTTGCATTCAGAAATTGTGGGTGCTCCATTACTGAAGGCTTTCAAAAACAGACTGGACAACCATTTGTCTTAAATGGTATAGGGTCTCCTGCTTCAGCAGGGGGTTAGACTAGACGATCTCTAAGATCCCTTCCAACTATTATTCTATGTTCTAAATCTGTTCCATTCCTGTTTCTATCTGATTCTCATTCACGTGCTTTTATTTAGTCTCTGACCACTAATATACAATCACAAGACTAAAGTGTTGGATTAAAATTGCCACCCACCTTCACTCGGAATGACTAATAGCAATGCTGGCTGGAAGTTGTGAACCAACACATTTTGTGAGAAATAGATTAGGAAATGTTGATATACAATGCGAACACATATAGTTAGATATCATCAACCTGACAATTCCTGGCTGAATGTCTGCAGTGCAAAAGAATTTATAAAACAACCCATCTCTTTCTCTCTTTCTTTTTTTCTCATTGGCATTTGCAGGAGCTCTTCCAAGCTCAGAGATGTTTGTCATCCTCATGCTATACCTCTGGCTGGGGATTGGACTTGCCTGTGCCGGCTTCTGTTGCCACCAAATGCTGCTGATCTTGCGAGGCCAAACAAGGTACCAGATGCGGAAGGGGATGGCAGCCAAAGGCCAGCCCTGGAAGAAGAATCTTGAGGAGGTCTTTGGGAAGAGATGGCTGCTTGGACTGCTTATTCCTGTGCTCAGTGTGGGAAGTGACTATCACCAGCAGAAGGAGAAGTGACAGCTCCCTTCACACTTAGCAACATGCACAGGTGCACGCACATGCACACAGGTGCATGTACACACGTTTGCTGTCGCGGAATGCAGCTCTTGGATATATTTGTCCTTTCCCCACCATGTAGCCTTGCAGTGTATCAGAACTATTGAGGCCCTGGGGCTAACTCTAGGATTTAAAAGAAGTGGGACTGGCCACCTCTAGTACAACTGAAGTTACGCCAGTCATCTCTGGGTGGCTAAAGATCTTAAGCAATCCCTCCCTTGAGAAGCCAGTTCTCTCCTCCATTTCACCCCATGGTTGAGTTTCCTCCCACCTTGACTTTTGTGCTTAATTGGGGGAGGAGGAGGAGGAGCATCCTTCTCCTTCAGCTTCTCCAATGTAGCCTGTATTGTCATGAAGAGGCTGTAAGCACAAGCAAGGGTTCCTGGGAGATTTGCCCAATGTGTTAGCTGAAGGTTTTGATGGCTTAAAATGACCCCAACTAAGAAAGAAGATGCTTTTTTTTCATTTGCAAACAGTGGGCAATAGGGATGGTTAAATTCTTCAAAGTGGAAGAAAATACTCACACACACACACACACACACACACATGAGATCTGGAAAAACAAGTAGAAATTGCTTGTGTTCTGAAATGGAAAGCACTTATTTGTCCCCCTAACTACCTCTGCTCCAATATGCAGGAATGGCATTTAATACCCTTATCATATGCCCTCCCAGGAGAGGAGATAATTCCCACCCTTCCTTTCAAATCTCTGCAGAATGAGGCTTGTTGTTTTCAACCTCTCTGTCTCCAAGCGCTGCTTGGAATGAATTTAGCTCCAAGTATCACTGGCAGTATTCTTTGGGGGCGATTGGGGGTGGAGGCATACAGAGGAAAAATAGATGGAGATATGTAAAGGGAAGGAATGACTCTCCCCTGATGCTTTCAACTCTGAAAAAATTGCCATTGACCTCTAGCAAGCCAGGAGATCAGCAAGAGAAAGCAGGAACCCGTCATTCTGCATCTGTCACAGAAGAAGTCAAGTGAAATACTCAACTGAATTATTGAGGAGAAAGTTAGCAGTCCTCAAAGTAGAACTTTGCCATCAGTCAGTATATCATAATTAATAAGATGAAGACTTTGACCCATGCCTGGGAGATAGGAACACATTAGGGACAAACTCAACCTCACTATCTCATTTCTACTCGGCATGTCCCCTTAAGCTAAGGTTTATTTCATAGCCTGTTCATAACCCAGTGAATGGCTTTTTGGATGCACCCATTCCACTCTTCACTAACCAACAGAAAGTGGCTGGAGGCAAATCTTTCAGCTCTGAGAAACCAGTTCCTGGGTTTAAACAAGAAATCCAATCAATCTGCTGATCTTTAGCTCAATATATACTCCTGTGTTCTCTGTGCTAGGATTCTATAATGGAAAGTGCCTGACTTGTGTTTTTTTTTAAAAGAAAAACTATCTTCCCATATTGTGAAATTTGCAGAAACGTAAAACCCATCACAATTTCAAAATTCAAAACATTTTTTTTGCAAAATCATTTTAGTGTGTCTCTGTGTGTGTAGAGAGCCCTGTGCATGTGCAGGGAACATAATTCTTATGAGAAAACACACTCATAAAAATATAAATATGGATGCACTTTCCCATTTATTACTCAACACAGTATTTTGTGTCATTATTAGGTATGCGAACAAAAGTATTACAAAACAATACTGATTGAACAAGGAGCAAAATGTACAATACAGGCAATATAATATGTGGGTTTAAAATACAAACCTATTTAAAAACTTGGTGAAAAATATTTTTATGATATCAGAAAGGTATAACTACAAGCAGTGAAAACAGAGCAAGTCACCAAGAGAGAACACCAGTGAAGAGGCACCAAACTTTTTATCTTGGATAATGCAGATACTTGGAGAATGATATGTATGGACAGGTTTATTTGTTTCGGAATTGAGTTTCTTTTTTTAGCTTCTTATATGGGTCCTGGAGTTCTATGCAGGGAATGCAAAATCCAAATTATGTCCCAAAGTACTAAAATAAAAGGCTAATATGAAAGTAAAAATCCTACCCTCAATATCCAAGTCTATGTCATAGAGGATCTGGATTCAAAATACTCCCAGGTTCAATCCATTGTTTTCCAACCAACTGACCATTATTCCAAGTTAATATTAATCAGCAGAAGTAAACTCACTGTCTTCTTGAAGTACCTGGAGAAATTCTGGAGAGGCAGTAGATGCTGGTGATCCTTTTTTTTAAATGACATTTTTTAATCCACATGTATTTTTTGGTGGCACCAATACAGTCAGCGGAAACAAATAAAATAACAGTCTGGAGAATTGCTTTGATTATAAGAAATCTTAGGAGAAAAAAAAATAGCTAGTAAGTTAGATAGATGATAGCACATTTAGAAAAAAAGGCCTTCTAGTAAGACATGCACTTGCATGAAAATATATTTAACTACCTACTTAATAATATGCTGCATTTGCACAACAATAAAGTGTTCGGGGATTTTTGTGCTTTGTATGTTGTCATCTTTCTATGTTGTATCTAACAAAATGAAATTCAGTGTAGAGAAAAGTAAAGTCTTAGACTTAGGCAAGAAAAACCAAAAGTACTCATATAGACTGGGTCAGAGGTGGTATTCAGCAGGTTCTGACCAGTTCTGGAGAACCGGTAGTGGAAATTTGGAGTAGTTCAGAGAGCCAGCAAATACCACCTCTGACTGGCCCACCCCCATCTATTCTCTGCTTTACGAGTCCCAGCTGATTGGCTGGGTCTTCTTTTGTTGCCCTGCACAGGAGAACAGAGCTGGAAATCAGGTCAGTGGGGTGGGGAGGGAATGGGATTGCAGTAACCTTCCCCTGCCACGCCCACCAAGCCACACCCACCATGCCACACCCACAGAACCAGTAGTAAAAATTTTTGGATTCCACCACTGGACTGGGTGAAACTAGTCTTAATAGCAGTAACTATGAGAGGGATCTTGGAGTCTTAGTGGACAACCAGTTAAATATGAGCCAATATTTATTTATTTATTTATTTATTTATTTATTTATTTATTTATTCGACCTTTATGCCGCCCCCTCTCCAAAAGGACTCGGGGCGGCTCACAGGTAAAAACGATACAATAAATTAAGTTAACTAAAATAGAATTAAATTGCAGCAAGCCAAATTAAACTAAAAATCCCACAATACATATAAAACCCATTCCCCCGAGGAGTCAGCACAGCCCAGCCTGTTCAAACAGCCAAGTTTTTAGGTCACGATGGAAGGTGCAGAGATCAGGGGCCAGGCGGAGCCCCAGAGGTAGTTGGTTCCAGAGAGCGGGAGCCGCTACAGAGTAGGCCCTTCCCCGGGATACCGCCAACTGATACTGAGTCGCAGACGGCACCCCGAGAAGTCCCTGCCTGTGCATTCGTACAGGGTGGTTGGTATTCGATGCCGGCAGTAGACGCTCCCGTAAATAACCCGGACCCATGTCTCGTAGGACTTTAAGACCTTAAATAGCATGCAGCGGCAGCCAAAAAAAGCCAGTGCAACCAAAATTGCATTAACAGAGGGATACAATCAAGATCAAAGGAATACAGTCAAGACCCCCCCTATAAAGCCTTAGTAAGACCACACCTAGAGTACTGCATCCAGTTTTGGTCACCACAGTATAAAAAGATGCTGAGACTCTAGAAAAAGAGAAGAGTAGAGAAGAGCAACCAAGATGATTAGGGAACTGGAGATTAAAACATATGAAGAACGGTTATGGGAACTGGGCATGGCTAGTCTAGTGAAGAGAAGGACCAGGGGAGACATGATAGCAGTCTTCCAATATTTGAGAGGCTGCCACAGAGAGGAAGAGGGTCAAGCTATTTTCCAAGGCAGCTGAAGGCCAGACAAGGAATAATGGATGGGAACTGATTAAGGAAAGATTCAACCTAGAAATAAGGATAAATTTTCTGACGGTGAGAAAAATCAACCAGTGGAACAGCTTGCCTTCGGAAGTTGTGGGAGCTTCATCACTGGAGGCTTTCAAGAAGAGATTGGGCTGTCAGTTGTCAGAAATGGTGTAGGGTCTCCTGCTTGGGTGGGGGGTGGTTGGACTAGATTCTAGAAGACCTATAAGGTCCCTTCTAACTCTGTTAATCTGTCATGTTTAAGGCCTTTTTTGGAAAATGGGAGTGAGGACAGGGAGTTTAACTATTTTAAATGCTACAAATAGTTGAAAGGTGATGGCCACCCACAAGGCAGTGGACCTTCTCAATTATAGACTCTGCATGTCTTTCTCTCCTGACATAAGGCATCCCTGTTATTCCTAGCATCCATTTAATGCCCTTCTGTAATCAACTTAATTTTTAGTGCCAACACTGTGATGGTGGATTTTATATTTTTTCTTGTGATATTCTATGGAAGCAAAAGTTGGAATTTGAAGAAGGAGGATAGGAAGAGTTAATGGTTCTTTTGAACTTTTGTGTTGGAGAAGACTCCTGAGAAAATCATAAACAATCAAGAAAACAAAACCATGGACCATTGAACAAATCAACCCAGATTTGTCTCTTGAGCATCAAATGACTAGGCTCAAAAATGTCCCTACTTCAGACACATTATTTGAGGACCTAGCTCTCTGGAGAAGTTTTTAATGCTGGGAAAGGTGGAGGGAAATAAAAGAGAACAACTAACAGTTGTTGGTGGCACAGTGGTTAGAATGCTGTACTGTAGGTTACTTTACTGACTGCCAGCTGCCTGCAGTTTGGCCGTTCGAGTCTCAACCACTCAAGGTTGGCTCAGTCTTCCATCTTCCCGAGGTCAGTACAACGAGGACCCAGATTGTTTGGGGACAATATGCTGACTCTACATGGAGAGGGCTGTAAAGCTCTGTGAAGCGGTACGTAAGTCTAAGTGCTATTGCTATTACTAACAGTAAGGTAGACTCAGTTGCAGTGATGAAGAGTGCATAATCAGAAGACCTGAAAGATCAAGTTAGGGACAGGTAGTCATGGAGAAAATATACTTAATGTGGATGCCAAGAGTCAACAATGACTTGATGGCATAGAATCATCATTTATTAATTGTTCCATTGTTTTTAAAAAGAATAAATGTTTCAGTCTCTGATCCATCCAGGTATTATGAATGGATTAAAAAATACTAAAACATTTCATTTCATTATACTTGTTACGAATATTTAGTGACAAGCTATTAATAACAATGACTGCTGAAAGGCATTTTCTTCAACCCTTTTTTCATCATCTGTGCTATTTTAGTTGAGATGTAAAATGAAATATTTCCCCTTGTCAGGTCCAGCCTGTGCCATTCTTGGTATCTTTAAAAAAAAAATCAGGAGGCATTTGGCTTGCAGTGGTCAAAGATTTCAGTTTGATGTGAAATAAAAAGTGGAAAAAAGGCCTTAGTGTTGAAGGATCTTCTTCCATTCAAGGTTTTCAGGACAAATTGGATGACCATTTATGAGCAATGCTATACTGTGGCAGTATACTTGAACTATTAAATGTTTAAATTAGATCTGTTTTATATATTTATAAAATGACTTTGTGATTGGATTCATATTTCATATAACAGCGTCATTGGTTGAATAAGTCACATCTGGTTGAGTTTGCATGGGATACAAAGAAAGCCATGAACCATGTCTTACAAAACATAATGATTCATTCACATATCACATGTTAACTGCATGTAAAATTATACATGTTGGCATAAAAATATCTAAATATAGATATTAATGGAATCTGAATTGGCAATAACTGACCAGAAAATGGACCTTGGAGTTATAATGGACACCTTGATAAAAATTATCCAGCTATTCTACCAATGGCAAATTTCATGGTTGGTATTATTAGGAAGAAAACAATAAGAAGACCGCAGTAGTAAGAAAGCAAGTACGTGATTTTATATAAAGCTATGATAAGACACACCTGGAGTCTTTTACACATAAGATTACTACTACTACTATTACTACTATTACTATTACTTCTACCACATTACTACTACTACTACTACTACTATTAAAGTTCTGGCCATTGTTCCTTAAGATTTTCTAGAGTTAGAAAGGCTGGAAAAAAGCAATCTATGTGATTTAGACATACAACAGTTCCCTTTTGAGAAAAAGGTTATTGAAATTGATATAATTTGCTTGAATCATCAGGGAGAAGTCAGAGGAGTGGTGCGGTGGGGTAAAGGTGGAGCTCTCACCTCACAATCAGGAGGCTGTGAGTTTGATCCTAGGTAGAGACAGATGTTTCTCTCTCTGAGCACAATGAGAATAAATCTGCTGGATGAAACTCCGCATTGGCAACTGGAAGGGCACCCAGCCAGTAAACACTCAGCTCCATTCAGTTGCCCAGACTCCACCCGCAAGGGATTACGGGGTCATTAAAAGAAGAAAATCAGAGAGAAGACAGAAAGGAAGAAGAGGATGTATGATAGAGTTTATTAAATTATGATGGTATAGACAAGGTGGGAAAAGTTTCTCCTCTTTCACAGGGTTAGAAATTGAGGTTATCCCTTGAAATTAGATGACTCAGGACTAGCAGAAAGAAACACTGTTTCACACGATATATAATCATGTCAAGAAATTGGCTGCCCACAGTAGTGGTAATGGCAGCCAATTAAGAGGATTTTCAAAGGGCCTGAAAAGTTTGGACACTTAATTTCAAGGTAACACAATCAGTTACTAAAGAATTCGCAGAGTTTGTTGACAGAAAACTATCTCATAAAGGAAATCATTTAAAGTTATTTTGGAAAGGATTGCCCTAGATATTTCCATACGCAGCCTATGGGTCAGTCAGTAAGGTAATGAATCTTAGTACAAAAGATCAAAGTGTTTCCTGCATGACACAGGTAGCCCTTGAGTTCTGACAGCAGCTGGGAGCAAGATTGCCATTGCTAAGTGATGTGATCATAAAAAGGGATGTCACAGGACTGGGGATGGAAGAAGCCCTGGGAGGCCCAGCATACACTGTGTGCAAGTTGAGGGGGACCCTTTAGTGAGGAGGGAATTTAGGAATGCAGGGAATGTTGATGTGGGATGCCTATGTATGACTGCAGGGAAGCCAAGGAAGAAAGGCATTGGTTGGGGGCATATGTGTTGTGTGAGCATGTAGGGAGGCCCAGGAAAGAAAGGTGCTGGTGGGTGGGTGCACGAGGAAGGTGCTGGTGGGTGGGTGCAAACACAAGAAGGCTGAGAAAGGAGAGCACTGGGGGGTGCAAGCAAGCCAAGGGTGAAGAAAGGTGTGGTGCATGCAACCAGATGGAGGGAGACTTACCCAAATGACTTATCACCTTTCTTAGTGGCTTCCCCACTGACTTTGCTTGCTTGAAGTCAGTAGAAAAGGTCAGCAACAGCAATCACATGATCACAGGATGCCAGTTGTAAGTGCTCAAATTCTCTTCGTGAGGCAACCAGGGATTTGCAACAGCTATAACTTTGAGGACCGGTTCTAAATCCCCTCATTCAGCGCTGTCATAATTTTGAAATAGTCCCTCAATGAATGGTCATAACCCAAGGACTATTTTGTAATTCCATGCCTGTATATTAGAATTCATCATGCAAAATGGGATCAGTCTGACCACTGGAATTTTCCCCATCTTTAAAACAGGGTTCTGTTCCAGGAAGGCAATTTCTACATGCATATCTGAATATAACTAGCATGTGACAAATGCGCCCCCGTGTGTTGAATCTGAGCTGCGTTTTCGCAGTTCTGCATTCGGAACCGATTCCACAGCAGTTCATTTCAGTCAGACCTCCATTTCAACCTATCGAGACACATTTATGAGAACAGAATGAGAAAGGAAACAAATTTTGCAGAGATATTTCCTTGTCAAAATGGATTATATAATACATTCACCTTTCTACGCAGAATGTAATATACGGAAGACGGAAGGCTACAATCAAATGCCTTGAACATTTGAAGACATAATAAATGACAATGGAAGGTGGGGGGTGCAGGTCAGACAGCCACTATCACGCAGTTATTAAGATGCTAGGCTAGGAGCATGAAAATCCAGTTTCTAGTTCTCCCTCAGGCAGGGAAGCCAGCTAGGTGACCTTGGGCTATTCCCCTTCAGCCCAAATTACCATCAGGTTCTGTCACAAGAATAAAACTCTTCATCACATCATGTACTTGAGCTTTGCTATAAGAGAGAGTACAGTGTGGAACAAGGGAATTCTGCAACCACTGGGACAAATACAAGGCAGGCGTCACCAACCTTTTGGACCTCAGGGACCACCAAATTCTTAATTTCAAATTCTAATATGAATTTTGATTGATGGTGGCTTGCTGATGTTGGTGGGAAAGTCGGTCCCATATTCCAGAACTGCAGTAGTCACCGGAGTGGCCCTTTGGTTATCCGGAGCAGCTGCTCCTCCACCCAGGTGCGTTGGCCTGCCATGGACTGGAGGAGCTGCTCCGGAATGACCAAAAGGCAAGTCTTGTGACTACTGCAGCTCTGGAATATGGGACCGACTTTCCCACCAACATCAGCAAGCCACCCCGGGGCGGATTTCCCTTCCCCGCCGTTGGTCTTACTTTCCAGTTCCAGCTCGCGTGGCTCTACTCAAGGTAAGGTTTGCACTTGGCTGAAGGGTGGGGGCCAGCGGGTGGGTGGGCCATGTGGGTGGACAGCCTTGTGTTCCCACACCGCCTGGATTAATTGCTTTGGGGGAGGGCTTTGGGGGGAACATTTCTCTGTGGACCACCAAAATTTTATCATGGACCACCAGTGGTGCCCGGCCCACCAGTTGGTGACCACTGATACAAGGTATAACATTGGGAGAGAGAGGTCACTTTGGGGAAAATCAACATGCTCTCCTTCAGATGTTTTGGACTTCAGTTTGCAGTAACTCTGGCCATCTTAGTCAACTGAATTGTGGGAAATGCCATCAAAAACATCCACCAATAGTCAGAGGATAGGGCTAAACCAAATTAGTCAGATGTGGCCCTCCCTGAAATTAGTGTAACATGTCAGTCACGTCTACTGTACCTTGCTCTGATGCAATGGGACTACAGACTAAATCTACCTAACTACAATATGTTTATCCACCACTTTATAGATGAGGATAAGGAAAGCAGATATGAAAAAATCTGATATAACATGAAAACTTTCTTTTACAGCCTTTCTCCTACATTGTGCTTAGCTTAGATAAGCAGTGAAGTTAATGCAAGAGAGATATTTTAAAGCTCAGCTGTAATAAGGCGTCTAGGGTGTGGCAATTTAAGGGGTCCTACTGTAGGTTAGGGGTGCAGAAGAGAAAGATGCTCCACTAGAAAATGAACTATGCAAGGCAGGTTGGACCAGGGATATACTGGGAAAAGTAAGTGCTAAAAATACAAATCTAATATTAGAGACATTATTTATTTATTTATTTAATTTGACTTGTATGCCGCCCCCTCTCCAAAAGGACTCGGGGCAGCTCACAACTAAAACATAACAATAAATAATTACCTAAAAACAAATTAAACAAGGTACAAGTCAAATACAAAATTTAAAACCCCAAAGTTAAAACACAATCAAACCCCTCCAGGAGGTCAGCACAGCCTGGACTGCGCAAATAACCAGGTCTTTAAGTTGTGGCAAAAGGTGCAGAGATCGGGGGCCAGCCGGAGCTCCGGCGGAAGCTGATTCCATAGAGTGGGGGCCGCCACAGAATAATCCCCCCCGGGTCACTGCCAAACGACATTGAGTCGCGGACGGCACCCCGAGGAGCCCCTGTCTGTGCACTCGTACAGGGCGGTTGGTATTTGATGCTGGCAGGAGTCGTTCTCGTAAATACCCCAGACCCATGCCATGTAGGACTTTGAATGTTAACACAAGAACCTTGAATCTCACTCGGAGGACAACCGGTAGCCAATGCAGGTCGCGCAGGAGGGGTGTAATATGGGAGTACCAGGAAGCTCCCATCACTACCCGCGCAGCCGCATTCTGCACCAGTTGGAGCCTCCAGGTGATATGCAAGGGCAGTCCTAAGTAGAGAGCGTTACAGTAGTCGAGTCGGGAAATGACGAGTGCCTGAGTGATCGTGCACAGGGCATCTCGGTCCAGGTATGGGCGCAACTGGCAAACCAGCCAGATCTGGGCAAAGGCCCCCCTGGCCACGGCCCCCAACTGCTCCTCCAATTTGAGCCGTGGGTCCAGTAGGACCCCCAGATTCCATGCCCTGTCCACAGGGGGCAACACCTCCTCCCTCATGACCAAAGATGGAACCTCAAAGCTGGACCGAGATGTCGGTATGCACAACCACTCTGTCTTGGCTGGGTTGGGTCGAAGCATGTTCCTGTCCATCCAGGTCCGTACCGCATCCAGGCAATGGGACATTTAAATGTATACAGGTACCAGAAGCGTCCACAACAGTGTGATCAAAGTGCTACTTGGTTTTTGTTTTCCATATGATTCACATAAAAACAAGCAGATCTTCAGTCATACTTCTGAGACCACCTTCTTGACTTGACTTTGGAGAAACTCCTATCCCTCTCAAGTGCTATGAAAAGTTTGCTTTCTTCTCTCTTGTCCTCCTGGATGACTTCAAGCACAAACTAGCTCTCGGGCATGACTTGCTTGAGGCAAAGCTTGCTTCCTTAATCAGAATAAATCCTCCTATGAAACAATCCTCATGTTCAAAGACTTCCTGGCTTATTCTCAGCCTACGTAAGCAAGAGGATTCTGATTTCACCAGTGATTTTGCACTCATTTCCCCCTTCCCATTTGCTAAGTGATGCCACCCACACCCAGTGTTTTCTTGGGGGAGATTTTGTAGATTTTCCTCTTGCTTTCATCTTTTCAAATGGATGAGATTTGATGCTGAGCCATATGGCAGCTGATTGCTCTTCACAGATGTTCATTTCTTTCCCAGTTAATGCAACAGTTTAGCAGCAGGCAGAGACAGGCAAAATTACAGGTGCTTTGCAAACAGCACAGGGCAAGCAAAAGACCAGAAAGAATAGGCCTCATGTTATTTACTCCTTACCCCCAAAAGGTTGCACATCAAAAAAGAAAGAGCAAAACAAAAATTGTGGTCTCAAAATTATAAAATGACAATGTCAACTGCCTATAAAGAAAATTTGTATAAGATGTTTTACAGGTGGCATCTATCTCTGATGCAAATTGTGAGAATGTTTAAGAATAAATCAGAAAAACGTTGGAAATGTCATCAGATACCGGGTTCATAGTACCATATGTGGTGGACATGCTCAGATGCAAAAAAATATTGGACTAAAATCCACACATGGCTGGAAAAAATGATATAACAACACATAGACTTTAAGCCAGAGATATTTTTTATTGAGAATCATACTGGAAATATACAATAAAGAACTGAAATATTTGATTGTAAATGTATTAACAGCGGCTAGAATTGTATTTGCTAAACATTGGAAAAATGAAAAAATGCCAGTGCAGGAAGAAGTTATTAAGAAAATTATGGACTGTGCTGAAATGAGTAAATTGACATTTGAAATTAGAGAACAAGAAGATAAACAATTTTATAAGATATGGGATTTATTTTATCAATGGTTAGATAAAAACACATGGAAATGAAATATGTAAGAAAAATTGAAAGGTAATAGAATGATATAGAATATATGTATAAAATTTATAACCATTGGAAGAATGTACAATATAAATTTATAGCAAATATAGAATATCTCGTATAAAATGAATAAATAACAGTTTAGTCAAATAAGTGATTAATAATTGATAATTAATGTATACATAGATATTTGATTGATAATATCAGAATTTATATAAATGATAAGTAAAGACTATGGAGAGGAAGCACAAAAGATATGTAACCAACCAACACACTATATGTATGTAATTTGATGATGGTTTAATGTTTTATGTTTGTTTGTTTAAGTTTGTTTTAAAAAAAATAAAACTTGTTGTTTTTTTAAAAGAAAGAGCAAAAGATTACAAGGAGGGTTTTGACATACTCTAACACAGGGGTCACCAACCTTTTGGACCTCAGGGACCACCAAATTCATAATTTTAAATTCCGCGGACCACTAATATGAATTTTGACTGACGGTGGCTTGCTGACATTGGTGGGAAAGTCAGTCCCATATTCCAGAGCTGCAGTAGTCACAGGACTGGCCCTTTGGTCATCCTGGAGCAGCTGCTCCTCCTCCCGGGTGCACTGGCCTGCCATGGACTGGAGGAGCTACTCCGGGATGATCAAAGGGCAAGTCTTGTGACTACTGCAGCTCTGGAATATGGGACCACCTTTCCCACCAACATCAGCAAGCCACCCCTGCAGTTGGTCTTACCTTCCAGTTCCAGCTCGTGTGGCTCTACTCAAGGTAAGGATGGGGGCCAGCAGGTGGGCGGGCCATGTGGGTGGCACAGCCTTGTGTTCCCACACAGCCTGGATTAATTGCTTTGGGGGGGAGGGCTTTGGGGAAGGCTTTGGGGGTGGAAATTTCTCTGCGGACCACCTAAATTTTATCGTGGACCACCAGTGGTCCCCAGCCCACCAGCTGGCAACTACTGCTCTAACACTTAGCTATAATTCCTGGGTCTACTTAAGAAAATAAGCAATCCCATCACTAACTGAAAACTAAGGATGAACTATGACTATTAAACCAGGGTTTTCCCCCACCCCCGCCCCATATAAGGCAAAAATTTAAAAGTTAAACATTTCTTTGGAAGGGAGATAAATATCTGTAGATTATAAATAGTAAGCTAGGGAAAGCACACAGGACATGATCCACTCCCTTTAATAAGCCCTAGCCAAAGGAGATGCCTCTGTGTGGACATTTCAGAATCTCCCCTTGTGTTTTCTTTATTGATTTATTTGAATAGATTCAAATTATTTATTCAAATTCACAATAAATTTTAATTTATTTTATTATAAAAATTTATGTATTGTGTGTGGATTTTGGGGGGGGGGGCGGGTTTGGCTTTCTTTTCTCAGATTTGGCTCTGTTCTATTCAGTTTCCAAAAATTATCCTGCTGATAGATAGCCCAAACACCAAGCATCTTGGTACATTTAAAACAACCACATTTTTAAAAAAATGCAAATTTAAAAACAGCAAGCTCTCAGAAAGGTCCATTTATTGGATTACAGATTATGACAGAGGAAACTATCAATTCAAGTAATAGTGAAGTGTGGTTTGAATCTGGAGAAACTCAAGTTAAGACTCCTGGTGTACAAATGATTTTACACACAAAAACAACACAACAGGTATTGGTATGGCCTTTATAGCCAAACTACAGCATTTTATTTTTGACACATTTAACTTCTGGCTGGGAAACTAATGTTTCTGTCCTGCCCCTCCCCTTTCTGGGTGACTTTGAACTTCTAATGATTCTTTGCACTTTTAATAGTTCCACAGCCATAACAGTTCATGAAAGTTCATGAAACAGTTCAGTTCATGACTCTCTACTTAATCAAATAGAACAGTGGTGGCTAACCTTTTTGGGCTCCTGTGCCAAAAATTGTGCGTGCGTGCACACCCAGAAGGCAATGTGTGCCCCCATACCCCCTGTGCATGCGCGTGCGATCTCTCCCCCGCTACCCCCTTAACTGCACTGCGTGCCTCCCAGCTGATTTTCAGCCCATTTGAGGTGATACGCAGAGTCATTTGTGCCAAACTTACCTGCACTGTGCATGCACGTGCCTCCCAGTTGATTTTTGGCCCGTTTGAGGCCTTTTTCGGCCTCCCAGAGACTCAAAGGAAGCCTCTGCAGCCTTTGGAGGCTGAAAAACAGGCCTGTTTTGTCACTTCTGGTATACAGGAAACGGGCCGAAAATCAGCTGGGAGGCACATGCATGCGCAGTGCAGGTAAGTTTGGCACAAATGGCTCTGTGTATCATGCATGCCATAGGTTCACGATCACGGAAATAGAATCACAGTGTTGGAAGGGAGCTTGGAGGTCTTCTAGTCCAACCCCTTACTTCGGTAGGAAACAAATAGTTTCAGACAAATGGTTGTCCAATCTTTTCTTTAAAACTTCCAGTGTCGGAGCATTCACAACTTCAGGAGGCAAGTTATTCCACTAATTAACCTTCTCCAGAGGCATTCAATGTGCTGGCCCATCCCGACCATATGCATGTGACACCTGGCACACCTGTTTCACGCTTGCAACAGCTTATAACTGCTGCATCCTCTTGAGTTCAAATGTTAACCAGGCTGTCTCAGCACTGGGATCTTCCTCCGTGTATGATGGAAAGCCATTGAGCTCTCCTTCTCCCTATCACCACCACTGCCACATCTTGGGTTAATTTCCCAACCTCTTGCTCCAACTGTCACCTGGATGTCCCATCCAGTCTTTGAGCTCTGGGCCCCCATTCCTCCCTTTCCCTTCCTCCCTCTTTGAACAAAAGGCGATTCTGCAACAGGAAATGTGAGGCTCCTTCCTCAGTTCTTTGCCGGATTTATCATAGAGGATGCAGAGTGGCAGAATTACTCAGAGTTTACATTCTCTAGTTGAGCGAAGGGAGAGTTGCTTCACTCCTTAGGAGCCATGTAATTAATCTGATTTCTTTGTGTACAGTACATATATATCGGACATTAAAAACAATTCAGCGGGCTCAGAGGTATTTCTCGAGAAAAGTACTCTACTCCTCTACACATAATAGAATTCCCTATGCATCCAGGCTCGAAATTTTGGGCCTGGACAATCAACAACTGCACCGCCTGCGGTCCGATCTAAGCATAGTACACAAAATTGTCTGTTTCAACGTCTTACCTGTCAATGACTTCTTCAGCCTCAATCACAACAATACACGGGCAAACAACCGATACAAACTCAAGGTAAACTTCTCCAAACTCGATTGCAGAAAATACGACTTCAGCAACAGAGGGGTCAATGCCTGGAACGCCCTACCCGACTCCATTGTTACAGCCTCAACCCCTCACAGCTTCAACCTCAAACTCTCTCCCGTGGACCTCACCCCATTCCTAAGAGGTCCTTAAAGGGGGCGTGAATAAGTGCACCAGCGCGCCTACTGTCCCTGTCTTACTGTCCCCATTTATCTGTATTTACTCCCTTTGTTCTTGTTTATGTTCATACTTATACTTATTATCTTCTACATGTTTGACATACAAATAAATAAATAAAATAAATAAACCCTGTGCACCGTTTGTAAGAAAAACAGAGTAAGACAAGATCGTTGCAAAATGAGAGAAAAGCATATGCATACAGAGACAACGCAGACGTTTGTAGGTGTCAGTAATCTTTAAATACAAAAACCGAGAGACAGATTTTTTTTTACATATGCTCACTTTAAATGCTTAGGAATAGAAGAAACTGAGGCTCCCCAATCGGTTAACATCATGCCAGCTACAGTAATTTTTCCATCCTGTCAATTTGATTCTCTCTCCCCCACACATGTGCACAGATGAAATATAAAGGAGAAAACAGAAGAGCTTCATGAATTTTAGAAAGAATAAATATTCAGCATCAAGAAAACCTTCACACCACAGAAAGTGATTTATCAGGGGGAAAAACAAAGGTGATACAAAAGATTTCAACATTGAAACCAAATTTATTACTTAGCAGCTTTTCTTTAGTATATCATATTTATTCACAAAACAAAGCTGCAAAATAGGACAGATAGAAGGAAAGATTAGAATCCAACAAGATCTAAGACATGCTTAAATAATTTTCATTTAAACCAGCAAGACGTTGACCTTAAAGTCATAGAAGACTGAACACTCATCCCTTCTCGTTGGAAGTGGATCTAATTTTTGCAGCCTAAATCTCCAGATGTACATTGGAAATGGATTTAATCCACTGTGAATTTGTCATGCCATATATTTATAGCAGAGCATTGATTTCAATCTTGTCACATCCCCTTGAGACAGAATATTTCTGATGAGCAGTGGCACATCAGAAGTAGCCGGGCACACTCTTTTTCTCTTACGCCGCTTTCTGCTTTCTTCATTGTTCCAGACCTATCCAACCCAATCTATTTTTTTTTAAATTACATTTATATGCCGCCCTTCTCCGAAGACTCAGGGTGGCTTACAATTTTTGAAATACAACCCAGTGTGCTCAGCAGTAGCCTTCATTCCATTGTATATGCCTGCTTATTACTAAGCGGCATTTTTACAAAGTCAGCTTATTGCCCCCAACAATCTTGGGTCCTCAGTTTACCTACCCCGAGAGGATGGAAGGCTGAGTCAACCTTGAGCCTGGTGGGATTCGAGCCTGCAGTAATTGCAGGCAGCTGGAACTTAAGTGCTAGGCATTTAACAGCCTGCACCACGAAGGCTCTATTGACATGTGTACACAAGCACAGCATATATTTTTGTTTATCCATTCATCCTAATCATTTATTCCTTCCATTCCTCTATGCTTTCTTTTTCAAATAGAAGAGGAAAATGGCCTTTTCAAAATAAAGCCGATACTTTTGTGACTAATACAATAGAATGGTGATCATTTTTAAAAAATTATACATAATTCTATGTTGACATATTCATAAATAAGACGAATAAAACTTGAATTCATTCATCTTTTTTTCTGTCTTGTTCTTAGTTGTGCTGCAAAGCTATACAGGTAGTCCTTGACTTAGGACCACAATTGAGCCCAAAATTTCAGTTGTGCTAAGTGAGACAGTTGTTAAGTGAATGTTGTCCCATTTTACAACCTTTCTTGCCATAGTTGTTAAGTGAATCACTGTAACTGTTTAGTTATAACACAGTTGTTAAAAGAATCTGGGTTCCCCATTGACTTCGCTCATCAAAAGGTCACAAAAAGTGATTGCATGATTCTGGGATACTGCAACTGTCCTAAATATCTGTCAGCTGCCAAGCATCTGAATTTGGATCATACGACCATGGGGATGCTGCAATGGTTGTAAGTGTGAAAAACGGTCATAAGTCACTTTTTTTCAGTGCAGTTGTAACTGTCACTAAATGAACTGTTGTAAGTTGAGGACAGTTGGTGTGATGACCCAGAGTGTAACACAAACGTAACAAAATCCAAAACGTAAATAAATGTCCTTTAATGCCTCCAACTTGACCTCACTGTTCAATAATTCTCAGTTGGAGATAAAACATATTCAAAAATAGTCTTCAAAAGAAAGCAATACAGTCCCAAATTAATGAGCAAATAGAGGTGAAATAAAAAACCAAACAAACTACAATGACGAAATTTCCACAACGGACCAGGATAAGTAATTACCAACTTCAAGGAAATAACAAGGCACAGTCTCTTGGAAGGACACCAACCAAGATAACTTCAGCCCAAAATAACACATGCTTTGCTTCTGGCAGCACTGTGTTTTAATTGTCTCTCTTATATACTATTCTCCTCAGCTGCAACCAATGAGGAGGATCATGGCCGCTTCCTCTCTCGTAAGCCAAGTTGTTTCCTTCTCCATTCCTCCCTGCGTGTCCTAGGATGCAGAGAGGATGGGCTGGTTCTTCCTCTGACTTCCCCGCCGGCCTCTGCCTTTCCCCAGCCTCCTCCACAACCTCCGGAGCCACACCTCTACTCCCTGTCAGCTGTTCCTCCTCTCCCTCAGAGTCCGACTCTACAAGGGCATGACAGTTGGATTGCAGCAACATATAAGGCCCCAGAGAATGAATGAATAAATCAGAAAGGTCTTATCAAGATATATGAGGCTTTGGTGTTTCTCATAGCAATTTTAATTGCAATTCTGTTTCTTATAGATCATTATTTGTCATTTTATATTTTGCATATAAGTTAAATAAAAATGTTATTTAGCTATAGCATGTTTCTTTCTCCACTCTGAAATGTTTAGTTTCTCCAAAGTCTTTTTTAACTGTTGCTTTCTGATCATCATAAAAATTCCTCAAAAGGCAGATGAGATGGCCTGATATTCCCATGTTTTTACGGCTATCCATACTTTGTTGTTTAGGGACACAGTGGCTCAGTGGCTAAGACGCTGAGCTTGTTGATTAGAAAGGTTGGCAGATTGGCAGTTTGAATCCCTAGCACCGCATAATGGAGTGAGCTCCTGTTACTTGTCCCAGCTTCTGCCAACCTAGCAGTTTGAAAGCATGTAAAAATGCAAGTAGAAAAATAGGGGCCACTTTGGTGGGAAGGTAACAGCGTTCTGGGTGCCATGCTGGCCACATGACCACGGAGACGTCTTTGGACAGCGCTGGCTCTTTGGCTTTGTAACGGAGATGAGCACCACCCCTTAGAGCCGGAAATAACTGGCACGTATGTGCGAGGGGAACCTTTACCTTTAGTAATTGAATCAATGCTATGATTGTGGTCCCTTCAAATACATCTAAGGCTTAGTGGCTGATTCTACTCTCTACCTTAAAAAGTAAACCTTTACCTTTATACTTCATTGTGGTTGGTGAAAACTAAAGCTTCTGAATAATCCATAAACCAAGAGTAGACACTTTATTTTTGAACTGCCCTACTTTTTTCCATTACCCATTTAAGTTTTCTTAAATGCTTTTTCCCCTTGTTGATTGCTATCTTCAGTTTGTGATACTGCTTATTTAGATTGAATTCCTTTTCTTTTCTAAATTCGTTGCTTAGGTAGGCAGCCTTTCCTCTGTCTCTGTTGTCTTTTGCTTCCCATTCTTTGGTTATTTCAATTGTGACCTCGGGTAGATGTTTTTCTCTCTTTTTTTCTTTTTTCTTTTGGATTTTGTTTGCTTCTCCTGTAATGATGTCATGAATGATACTCCAGAATTGTCCAGGTACTTTATTTATCAAATTTAATTCATTATTTTACTTCTCTTCTGCTTAATCATATAGAATATTACATATGAGCTTATGCCTCGTTGGTCTTACAATTACCGAATAACAGAGTTGGAAAGGACCTTGAAGGTCTTCTAAGACAGGGGTGTCAAACTCACACTGTCACGGTGTCATCATGTGATGTATCGGGACTTTTTCCCCCTTCACTAAACTGGGCGGGGGCGGGGCCAGCATGTGACACATCCGGCCTGCAGGCCATGAGTTTGACACCCCTGTTCTAGGACCTTCTAGGAGGACTATACCATTTCAGACAAATGGTTATTCAATCTCTTCTTAAAAACTTCCACTATTGGTGCATTCACAACTTCTAGAGGAAAGTTGTTTCACTGGTTATTTGTTCTGTCAGGAAATTTCTTCTTAAACTAAATTTCTTCTCTCCTTGATTAGTTTCCTGCCCTCAGGGGCTTTGGAGAATAGCTTGACTCCCTCTTCTTTGTGGCAGCCCCTGAGATATTGGAACACTGCTATCAGTGTTCCTAGTCTTTCTTTTCGTCAGACTAGACATACTCTCTGTTTTAGCCTCCAGTCTCCTAATCATCTGTGCTGCTCTTCTCTGCACTCTTTCTAGAGTCTCAACATCTGTTTTACATCATGGCGACCAAAACTGGATGCAGTATTCCAAGTGTGGCCTTACCAAGGCATTATAAAGTAGTATTAATACTTCACGTGATCTTGATTCTCTCCTTCTGTTAATGCAGGCTAGAACTATGTTGGCTTTTTTGGCAGCTGCAGCACACTGCTGGCTCATATTTAAGTGATTGTCCACTAGGACTCCAAGATCTCTCCCACAGTTACTAATGGTAATGTTGAGCCAGGTATGACCTATACAATACCTGGGCATTTGATTTTTCTTGCCTAAATGTAGAACCTTACTTTTTTCACCATTTAATTTCATTTTGTTCGGTAGTGCCCAATGTCAAGATCCTTCTGTATCTTAACTCTATCTTCTGTACTTCTTTTCTTTAGTCTGAATTCTAATTTTGCAATGAGTTTTTGATATATACATCAGTCCATGCCAATGACTGAATAAATCTTTTCTATATTTGTTTGCATCAGGTTGATGCTAATGCTGGTGATGTCTATATGCAGTGTCATCTTTGAAGTGGTTAGGAAGAAGTATTTATTGTAAACGTTGACTTTTCTTGGCAGAACTTTTATTAGTCTATCTCCTGAATCCCTTTGAACTTTGAAACCAATTTTCCCCCTGATTCCAGATGTTACTTGCTTTCCAATGCTGGCATTCTAGTCTCTTAGAATTAGTTCTTTTTGCAAGTCATCATACAACTATTCAACCAGCTTCCTCTGCACCTGGGATTGGATCACTGTTCAAATAAGCTTTAAACATAAACTTGACCAGATGGAGTTTCAGCATGTAGTATTTGAAATAAATGATTCATCCTCTAAACCAGAAATACTGGGGAGGAATTTGAAGGATGTGAAGAGAGTTATTAAGTGTGTATTTAATCTGTAATAGAAAATGGAAAGAAATAGCAATTTCCTGGAGCTTGCTGTAAAAAAAATTAGAATAGAATGTTAGGTTCAGAATTGAATCTGAAGGTCATGTAGTCTAACCCACAGCCAATAATCTGGCAATAACTGCTTGTCTGACAAACAGCTACCCAGTCTCAGCTGGAATAGATATTTAAACAGTATAAAGATTAATTAGCTACATGGGTATTCTTACTTGCATTGGCTGTGGAGGAGGCTGGGGAAGGGCAAAGTCCGGCTGGGCAGAGCAGGGGAGAGATAGAACAAGGGAGAGGGAGTTCAGAGGAAGAACCAGGCTCGCTCCGTCTTCATCCTACGGCATGCAGGGAGGAATGGAGAAGAGAGCAACGTGGGTTGCATGGCTTATGGGGGAGGAAAGGGCCCTGATTCCCTTCATTAGCCACAGCTGGAAAGAGAGTTTATAAGAAAGGCAGCCTGCATGAGGCAGGCTGTTGGGAGCAAACATGATTTTATCTTGTGTTGTCATGGCTTATCTGTGTTCCTGGCATCTTCCCAACCATGTGAGTTTTGCCATGCCTTCAAGTCTGAAATTCTTGTTCCTGCCCTGCCAAACTAATTACTTCAGTTTGGCTTGTTTGGACTTAATTTTCTGCAGTCAAAGACTGTGCCTGGGAGAGTTTTTCTCCAGCCAGAAGGTAACCTGGACATTGGGGGCAAAGTTGGAGATAATAAAGGGACTCTTATTGATTATCTGACCGTGTTGCCTTTGTGCCACGCCCCGGGTCATCACATTACCCTATGGCCAAGATCCTTTCCAATACTAGAAAGTTCACCACTTTTATTGATTCTCTGCTTCAGCTAGCAGCATGCACCTTGTCAGTGCAAATTATTCTCCTTCAACGTGCACCTTCCCACACCAGTGTTCCAGATCCGCTTTGTAGAATTGGAGTACAGGCAGTGCTCGACTTACAACAGTTCATGTAGTGACCGTTCAAAGTTAAAACAGCACTGAAAACAGTGACTTATGACCATTTATCACACAAGCTTTGTAGCCTCCCCATGATAAAAATTCAGATGCTTGGCAACTGGCTCATACTTATGACCATTGCTGTTCTACAAGGTCACGTGATTCCCCTTTTGCAACCTTCTGACAAGCAAAATCAATGGGGAGGCCAGATTCAGTTAACAGCCATGTTACAAAGTTAATCAACTGCAGTGATTCACTTAACGACTCTTGCAAGAAAGGTCGTAAAATGGGGCAAAATTCACTTAACAAACATCTCACTTAACAGCAGAAATTTTGGGCTCAGTTGTAGGTGTAAGTTGAGGACTACCTGCAACTCTCTATATCCGTGTTGAGAATTAATATCAGGAGGAGGAGAGGCGGTTCAGTTGCACAAGTGAAGTCCACTCATACAACCCTGTGTATAAGTAACATTTTATTGGATGTTCCTTTCTCTAATACTGTCTTTATTGATGGTTTATGTTTTTATAAGTTTTTATTAATTGATTGTGATTTGGGCACTGTTTTAGTTACTGTGAGCTTAAGTCACTGAGGGTTTGACTCTAAGGGTTTGAGGATGAGTGAGTTAATAACACGAAAATAACAAGATGATAAAAATAACAAGATCTAAAAAGGGGGGGGGATCACTTACTAGGAACAACTGAAATTCACAAATTAGTAGTTTCCAAGTTCTGAGAATGCATTTTAGCTAATTTGTTGTGTTGTGACTTCCATTTTATTATACCATTTCTGTTATCTATTATTTTTCCTGCTTCTGACACCTGGACCATAATTAAGGCAGTTGATGTTTCCACTGCATCCTTACTTTAGTGGCAATTAGCTTTATTTTTAAGTAATGGGGATTACCAAGGAGAAGCTCTTGTTCGGTTATAAATTTAGACCTCTTATATATGTCTTATACTGTATTTCAGATCCAGTCTTACTATGGTATTTGTACAAGTAACTGTTTCAGTTCCCTGCTTATAGATGTCCAGAAGCAACTGTCAAGCCACTGGTAGAGTCAGATTGCTGGATAAAATGGAATTATAGACAGGTACAGCTGAACCTGTCTTAAGCTGGAAGGACTCTACTGATGCAATGGGTTCCTACTGCTATTTAATTTTATCTGGTTTATTTTTTGTGTGTTTAATGGCCACTAGATGTCGTCTACATTGTAATTATGGTTGTGTTGGTATATGTAAGAACTGGTTCCAACAGAAGCCAGAAGATGCACAAAGTAAGCAGTGAGTGCTCCAATGTTTACTATTACTTTGTCATTAAAGTCATGTAAACAGTATGGTCCCTCTATATAGGCAAGAAAGAACAGCTGTTGTTGTGTTAGTAATTAAGTTCATCAGCAAATTATTTGGTCTGTCTTGTGAGATGAAAAAGTTTAGCTACAAATGAGATTGTTTATTTGCCCCTCTAAAAAAACAAATCGTAAACTAAATACAAGGAATAAACAATCATGAGAAACAAGAAAAATCACTGAACTCCCAACACCACTATTATGGCCAATATAGTAGCACCAGCAAAATAAAAAAAAAATTTATTATACCTGGGGAGCTGTCACTTAACTGTGAAGAAAGGGTCCAATCACTTCCAGATCTCAGGATTTATTTCTAGCTGTGGGACAAGGAAAAATATGACTTTTCTCTTTCTCTCAGTAGTTATTTAAATAATATTTGGCTATTACAGGAATTATTATTTAAAAAACCAAAATAGTTAAATATAATAATAAATATATATGATAAAAACAAAGAAAAAAATCTGTTAAAAATAAGAAACAACTGTTAGAAAAGACTATTTCAAAGCCATGCATTTAAACAATGCCTGAACTACATCAGCCTTGACCATTTCCCAAAGGGAGGTCTGGTCAGATGGAAAGAAAGCCTGTTTCTCTGTTGCTGCCAGTGGTTTTCTGCAAAATATTTCTTGCCATAGCTGTGATGACAGCTTCCAGCTAAACCATCCCTGACTATCCTGATACTCTTGTTAAACGACAACCCCCACCATACACAGTGAAAAGGACTGACATAACTGGAAGGCATCATTTATAGGAAAGACTGAACTGAGCAATGAAGAGGAAATAGGGATATTGTGATGACATGACTAACACAAGGAAGCATTTAATAAGCCCTTTCAGAACATATTTATTAACGGTATACTTTTCTATTCTTCCTGCTCCATACTTGATTCTTAGTGACTTCTGCCATTACTTTAATCTTGCTTATATCCAATCAAAGATTGTTTGCTTAAATTGGCAAGAAAACCCTTTTGGAAAATCCCCTCTGCCAAAAGCTTTACCATCTGTGTGAATTTGGTCTCTAATCTCCAGATTCAGGAAAAATGGACACCACCAACCTTTTAAACTTTTTATATCACCAAGTTTTTAATCACTAAATTAGTTGGTTTCAGTGGTAAAGGTTTCCCCTGTCCAGTTGTACCTGACTCTAGGGGGCAGTGCTCATCTCCATTTCTTAGCCAACGGAGTCAGTGTTGTTCAAAGACATTTCCATGATCCTATGGCCAACATGACTAACAGAACGATGTTACTTTCCACCGAAGTGGTACCTATTGATCTACTTGCATTTGCATGCTTTCGAACTGCTAGATCAGTAAGAGCTGGAGCTAGTTAGAGCATGGTGCTAGCTCAGCCTACAAAACCAGTGTCTGTAACCTATGAACCATTATGTCCCTCGGTTTCAATGTTACTGAGTTTAAATATTCTTCTAATTTTAATTGCATTGTTTTTATGTTTTATATTTGTATTTTTAATTGTGAAAAGCACCTTGAAGTTAACACAGCAAGATGGGATATGCATGTATAAAGAACTAAATAGATTCAAAATAATGTGTAGCATTGCTAATTTAGGTTAAGAATGGATCAGACAAATAAATGCATCTTTCTAGGTCTACTGATTCAAACAGTTTACATGGAACAGTAATGTTCATAGGCAATAGACTTGAGCACTGCTGTTGAAGGACAACTTGATTGGTTGGCTGGCTGGTTGGTTATATTGCATATTTCTCCATCATATTTGACTATTAATAATTTACATCCCCTATTCCATAAAGCAAGTTTAAAAATAAGTTAAACTTATAAACAGCTCACAATTCCATGCCAAAGAAAAATAAACTCAATTTAAAGAAAACCTACCATTGCAGGAAGGAAAATTTCATACATAGCTGTCCTCTGGGCATCATAAGCTTTACAAGGCTTTAGAAAGATTTTCATTGCTTTTCTACAGTCTAGTAAGTGTGGGGCCATACAAATCTCAGAAGAAACTCTATTCCAAACAAGGGGCAGCAGTTGAAAATGTCTACCTCTAAAGTCCCCAAAAGAGACACTGCAATTTGAAGCAATTGGCAATGTGTAGGTCTCAGAGTAGAGGCATTATATGGGCAAATTGAAACATGTCCATAACTACCTGAGCCACTCTGTTCAAATCCAGTTGGAGTCTCCCAATGATCTTCATGGATTATCCATATAGACTATTGCAATGCACTAGCTGGCAGTACCTCCAACTTTAGGAAAAGTTATAACTGATCGATAGGATGGAGTTATGCAAAGGCCTTTTTTACTGTTCTTTGAATCTCTGCTATGAATCATGAAGACTGGTTTAAAACTGGTGAACATAACTTTATCCAAAACTAGAGATGGATTCTCCCTGGAGTTGGATGGTTTATTAACCAAAATCCCACCCAATCTTGTTGGGATTAAGCCTAATTCAAAACAGCTCCCAAAACTAGGAGAGGCTTTTGATTGCATTGCCTGCTTAGCCAGGAGTCAAGATAGAAAAAAATTCATAAACTGGTACTTCCTGATCTAAAATTCAGAACACGATTTTAAAAAAATGACAGTAGATACTGGATACAAGGGAAGCATTAGGAATAAGCAACTAGATAATGACACTTTCCAATTGTACTGCCTATGATGAGGTTTGTTTGAATAATATATTTCTCTGTCTTATTTTTCTGTAGAATCAAACATGCCTGCAGGAACAAAAATGAACAGGAGCAATCTGCTGTTTGAGTTTAAGATAGTTGTCTTCCTTCAATGTACTACATCTTGGTGTAATATATATCCCTAAATACCTAACCTTATTTGTGACCTGGATTTCTAAAACTTCCTCCAACTCCTTCTTTCGTCTTGCTAACATGTTCTTTGTTAATATCTTTGTTTTATCCTTGTTTATTTTCAAACCTGCTACTTTTCCATATTCTTCTATCTTTTCTATTAATTTAGGTGCTGTTTCCAATGGGTCCTCTAGTATATTTATTTATTTATTTATTTATTTATTTATTTATTTATTTATTTGGATTTATATGCCGCCCCATCTCCGGGGGGACTCGGGGCAGCTTACAATGAAATATATATACAAATAAATACAAAATTTATCAAATTTACACTAATCCAATTGTAATAAAATCAAATTAAAATACCCTTGAATTAAAATCCCCAACCCTGCTCAATGCAAGCTGGCCTGTGCAAACAGCCAAGTCTTGAGATCACAGCAGAAGGAGCGCAGTTCTGGGGCCAAATGCAGCTCCAGGGGTAGCTGTTTCCAAAGGGTGGGCGCCCCCACAGAGAAGGCCCTCCCCCGGGGGACCGCCAACTGACACTGTCTGGCTAATGGCACCCCCAGGAGGGCCTGCCTGTGGGAGCGTACTGGGCGATTGGACCTCAATGCTGGTAAGAGGCGCTCCTGCAAGTACCCCGGACCCAAGCCATGCAGGGCTTTACAGGTATAAATACCAGGTCATCTGCAAAAGCTTGCAATTTATACTCTTCCTTTTTAATTTTCATTCCTTTTATTTCTTTTTCTTCTCTGATATTCCTATTCAACACTTCCAATGTTAACACAAACAGCAGAAGAGACAGTGGACAACCTTGTCTAGTCCCTTTTCTTATATTTTCTAATATGCAGGCTATTAAATGCCTAGCACTTAGTTCCAGCTGCCTGCAATTACTGCAGGCTCGAATCCCACCAGGCTCAAGGTTGACTCAGCCTTCCATCCTCTCGGGGTAGGTTAATTGAGGACCCAAGATTGTTGGGGGCAATAAGCTGACTTTGTAAAAATGCCGCTTAGTAATAATAAGCAGGCATATACAATGGAATGAAGGCTATTGCTGAACACATTGGGTTGTGCTCCAAACATTGTAAGCCGCCCTGAGTCTCCAGAGAAGGGTGGCATATAAATATGAATAAAATAAATAAATAAAATAAATTATATCTATAGACTCTGTTAATTCTCCATTTATCATAACCTTTGCAGTTTGTTTATGGTAAAATGGGAAAATTTACAATTATCATTGATTGGGAGAATATCTACAATTAAGATGAATGTATTGCCTAGACTTTTATACTTATTCCAGACTATTCCAATTAGACTAGGGAAAGAGTTTTTGAAGACTTAAATAAAATTGTGTTGAAATACATTTGGCAGGGTAAGAAAGTGAGAATAAAACTTAAACTGTTACAAGATGCAAGAATAAGAGGAGGGTTCGCTTTGCCCAATTGGGAATAATATTACCAGGCGACAAATTTGATGTGGGTAAAGGAATGGATAACATTAAGGAACAGTAGATTATTGACTTTAGAAGGACACGACCTGCTATTGGGATGGCATGCTTTCCTCTGGTATAAGGGAACTAAAACACAGGGGTATTTTAGAAGACATTATATTCGACAGGCATTGTTTTTAAAGTGGGAGAAGATAAAAAAGCAATATTACTTAAAAATTACATTATGGATATCTACCATTGAAGCTTTTTCCTATCCAATAATATATAAAAAGGAACAAACAGTTAGATATGGTGAGATATTGAATGAAAAGGGTGAACTTAAATCTATGCAAGCATTGGAAGAACAAGGTATAAAAATGAATTGGTTTTCATATTTGCAAATGCAATCTAGATTTGATGAAGATATTAAATTAGAAGGTATTTATGATAAGATGACTGATTTAGATAAAATCTTGATAGGTACTGATGAAAATGTAATTAAAAACTTTATGGACAGTTATTAGAATTTAAACTGGAGGAGGAGCAAGTTAAAGAAATGATGATTGCTTGGGGGAAAAATTTTGGATATGGGATTGACTTAGAGAAATGGCAAAAATTATGGTCGCAAAATTATAAAATGACAATGTCAACTGCCTATAAAGAAAATTTGTATAAAATGTTTTACAGATGGCACTTACCCCCGACGAGAATTGCGAGAATGTTTAAGGATAAATCGGATAAATGTTGGAAATGTCATCAGATACCTGGTTCGTATTACCATATGCGATGGACTTGCTTGGATGCTAAAAGATATTGGACTAAAACCCACACATGGCTGGAAAAAATGATAAAACAACATATAGACTTTAAGCCAGAGATATTTTTATTGGGAATTATACCTGAAATATACAACAAAGAATTGAAATATTTGATTGTAAATGTTTTAACAGCAGCTAGGATTGTATTTTTAAATCTTTTAAATTTTATCTTTTAAATTTTAAACTTTTGTATTGTATGTTTTTACTGTTGTGAGCCGCCCTGAGTCTTTCGGAAGATAGGGCAGCATATAAATCCCATTATTAAATTAAATTAAATTATTTGCTAAGAACTGGAAAAATGAAAAAATACCTATGCAGGAGGAAGTTATTAAGAAAATTATGGATTGTGCTGAAATGAGTAAATTGACATTTGAAATTAGAGAACAAAAAGACAAACAATTTTACATGATATGGGATTTTTTTAATCAATGGTTGGATAAAAAAAGACATGGTAATGTAATACATTAGGAAATCTTATAATAGAAGTTTAATAGATTGATATAAAATATAATATAAATATATATAACCATTGGATGAAAGTGTAATATAAATCTTATAACAAAATTGAGGATATTTTGTATAAATGATGGAATAGTTTAGTCATGAATGATTAATAACTGATAAAGATATAAGCATATGTTTGATTGACAACGTGAAAATTTATACAAACTGTGAGTGATGACTACGAAAGGATAGCACAAAAGATTTGTAACCAACTGACACACTGTATGAATATAAAATGGAAGCTGTTTTATGTTCTTTATGTTTTGTTTGTTTATGTTTGTTTTAAAAAATAAAAATCTTTTTGGAAAAAAAATGAACAGAAGCAAAATAAAGATTTTGATTAAAATAAGTAGTATTTTTAAGGGCATGTAGTTGGCCAAAAGTTGCCTTGCCCAGCTGTTCTATTAGAATGCAATATAGCACAGTAGAGAACGATGCACTTCAAAGAAATCTTTTGTTATGAAAATGATTTCAGCAGATGAAAAGAAGTTTGAAATACACAATTTATTCTGACTGATAAGCACATTCATGCATGCCTGCTTCTTTCTATGGAAAAAACCGGATGGTCATTGCAAGAAAGTAACATTGTAGCTTGGACATTTTCCACATGATGGCAGCAAAAATCCTTGAAAAAATAAATATTACTATCCAAAACCACAGGTGGGGTTGTGTGGGAATAGAGCCAAGACGATCAGGCACCAAATGTTTTTGGCTGGAATTTTGAATGTCTCAGATTTCTTCTAGTAAACCTCAGAACTCAGAGGTTGCATTCCAAGCACTTATGAAACATCCAAACTAATCCAGGCTAGAGAAGAATTTGACATTTTTTTCAATGCACAGAATTATTGTACTACACTATAGTGTAGTATGTGATTGTGTGACTGTATTTTGTGAATAGGGAGCGAGAATATATTCAGCCTTAAAAACTAAAATCAACACACAGTCCCCAGGGGAAAAAAATCACTGTCCACAAATAAGACACAACAGCTTATCACTTAAAACCAGTTTACTAACAGGACTTGCATAAGGTTTCTGTTTATTTCCACTGGGCATTTGATCTATTCTGTTTGGTTTCTTTAACAAGGCCAAACAGATTAGTTTTGGAAAGAAAGACTTGAATTAGCCTGCAGCACTTCAAATAGCCTTGTGCATGAAAGCATTTAAAGAGAAGTGTATTTAAGGAATTCAGAGGCAGCTGTGTGACTAAAATTAAAATGTATCATGCTTCTTCTATTGTTTGGTTTGCTTCCTTTGGCAGACTCAAAGCCAGTCTTGAAAGCAAGTAGATAGTTGAAGGGAGCAAAGTAATGAATTGGTAGAAATCCCAACTTTGAATTTTTTAGGATCTTGATAAGCCAACTGGATGTTGGGAAAGGAATTGGAACAAGTACAGATTGCATTTTTCTGGTTATATCAAATTGTACCCATTATCTATCCTACTAAATCCTTTTCTCTATTAAAGGACTGCACGGTATATATGCAGTCCTCACCACAGACTTTCACCCCAGCTGAATGCAATTCATTGCATTGCAATGCAATGAATTGCATTGGTCAGTATAGAGGGGACCATCAAACATAGGAGAGTGGATAGAATAGTGGTAGGAAAGCAAAATTGGAAAAGGATTGTTAGTACTTCTTTGTATCATTGAAGGGCTGTGCTTTCTCTATTACAACACCCACCATCTGGAACACCATTCTCAGCCCAGAAAATACTTTTGCCCCCCACTCTGGCTGTGTTTAAGAACCTGGCTCCCCCCCTCAGATGTTGTGGGCGGTAGGAAAGTACTACGGTATATATTTGATTGTTTTTTTATGATGTCTTACTTCCAGGGTTGAGGAGGGTGGGTTAAAATATATATGGCTGTTTGCTTGAATGCTGTTGTTGTAGACTTAATTTCTAAATAAAATAAAATACAGATTTGGTTTTTGCTGAACCAGAGAACTAGATCTAATAAGACTAAATTACAGAAGAGTAGAAATGAGCTAAATATTAATATTAAGAATATTAGGAATTTATTTAGAAGCATAGTAGACTCTATTCTAGGAGTCTTAAAGCAGATGTTGGACACTCTGTCTTTTAAAAATACTTTAATTCTGTAATTGCTAAACTGAGTATAGATTTAATTATATTATTTACAAAGAACATTCCAACTTTGTGAAACTACTGTATGAAATAGCGTAAATAATAATGGTATAACTGAAGATTAAAAGATTAAAACATTAATTTAGTTCTCAGAGGATAACTTTCTCCAACTTTTTCCATGTATGTTATATTTCATCACCCAAAATTCCTAGCTACTAAGAAGTTCCCAAGCTAGGAGTTATGCTAGCTAGGGAATTTGAGAGTTGAAGTTCAAGAGCAGTAGAGAGCCTCAGGCTATCAGAAGATGCTTTGCTACTCTTACCCCCTTAACTAGAATGAAGCCTGATCCTATTATGCTTATTGAGGTTTCACTGAATTTGAGGAGTTTCATGATTGGGCTGTGTGTGTCTAGATCAGAAAGCAGGAGCAGGTAGGAATGCTATAGGGTTATGGAGTTATATGTATAACAGGACAACTATCACATTCATGATCTTGCAACAGTACATCATACATAACCTACAAAATCCTAAGAGGTTCTAAAGAAAAGGAAGCAGTAAAACAGAAGCTTCTTTTGCAGAAGGAATCTTTGGAAAAACCAAAGGAGATATTTAATCTGGGATTAGTTGACACAAACCATCAATTGGACATTGTAAATGCCTATCAATGTAATGTGACTCTGAGATTTATTAGCATTTTTTTGGTTCAGTAACACGATCTTCCATTCACTGGGCATGTTGATCTTTTAGTTATTGGGCCATAACATCACCTTCTGTAGTGATTCAAATGCTTTATTTTAGTATCGTATTCATTCCACAGGCAGACAATAATCAAGATGCCTAAACCTGAAATCTGGCTTTGTTGAAGAAACAATATATTAAGAACAATTCTTGTGTCTCACAGAGACTCTCAGTGATGAAACTGGGCATTTCTCATTTTAAATAGAAAAGCAAAGCAAAATATGCAAATTACTGATTATTTGCATAGCAGACTTGAAGTGCTTTGTTTATTATTAAGAGATTTACCCCAGATGACGTGCATTAGATGCTATTAAACAGTGAAAGAAAAGAAATCAAAGGAAGATCCCTAGATAAAGTAGCTAGAATTAAATCCCACCTCAACACTGCAGTTTTAAGCACTCCCACTATATAGCAAGCTTCACTGAACTCAGTAGAATTCACTTCAAGTAAACAACATGCATATAGTCAAGCTATTAAATTACAGTTCTGTACATAGTTCCTGGCTCTTGACCTCATGTCATATGGGCTCATTTTTATTTCAGTTCAGACTTCTGATAAACATCATTGATTTCTTCCCTGGTAGGCTCCTGCTTGGGAGAGAGTGTAGAAAGAACAAAAACAAGATGGAGGGAAAGATGGAAGGAATCCTCATCCCTACACACTTTGGCTGTGGTCCTCCATCTCTTCCCATTAAGCACCCCCCCCCATTTGACAGAACAAAAATTGCCACATATCCTGAAAGATAAGTCTCATAAGTCTTTTCATTGTTTTCTTACGACTGGATTAAAAGGCTATTTTGGCAGTGGAAACATAGCTGTGTTTGAGTTAGGCATTACCCTAGGATTGGTCTAGTTCACAGATGCAAGTGGAGAGGGACAGCAAGGGCATCAGAAAGAAACGGGGAAAGAGCTTGCAACAGGAGAGGCAGTGGGGATAGCAGAAAGGAGAGGCAAAGGAAAAGGTATGGGGATGTTTAGAGTAGAGTTTGCAGCTTTACTCTATTATTTTTCCAGAGTTATATGAACACAGATGTTTGAGCAGGGCCATCATCAATGGGAAGGATGCTAAGATGGCGGCCACAATGAGGTAATAAAAATACATGGGGCTTTGATTATAGGGTTGTAGTCATCACCTTTAAATTTTTTAATGTATTTAATTATTAGGGTTTTTGCCCCACTCATCTCACTGATACACTGATTTCTGCCCTATTTATCTCACTGAGCTACTTTTGTAGATACTAGGCTGAGACCAGGCTGGGTGGCATAATATTATGGAGGTACTATAGTGGTATGGATATAAAACATTGTCCCCTATTTGCAAAAAATGTACTTTAAGAGTAGAAAGGAAGAGTGTGTATTTTTCAGGTGATAAAACTATGGTTCACAAGAGGTGAAATTATTTTGGGTTCAGTGAAGCCGAATGCACAATTTGTATGACAAAGAGAAAGAACACAATATCTAAACAAAGATCAAGCCCCTTGCAATGATGAGTCTCAGTGGTTGCAGATTAAAGACAATGGATTGGCATTTCATCTTGAAAATGTCAATAGTGGGAATAATGTGGTTTTACTAACAGGTGCCCTATACAGTCTGTTCAGGTAATATATATAATCCTTATTAAGTTTTGAAAGGATTGTTGCCAAGTGGTTACCAATTCATGTGCAAAAAAATTTCTGTTGCCATGTAACTGTTTATAGGTTTTCTGAATTTGTTTATAGTGTGGAACTTTTTGAATATGTTGGGATTACAATTGCTAGAATATACAGCCAGCAAGACTAAGATTAAGAATTCTCAACCTTGAAATCCAATGTCTATCTCAATTTCCCTTTGCAGAAAGCATATCTCTTTAAATTTTATAATAGATGTTTACAACCCTTTATATTTCATGTCTACTATGAAAAGTGAAAACACATAATTGTTTATAGAACAGTGTTAGTTTCACAGTCAGAGAAATCAGTGTCAAGAGACCAGAGTAAGCCATGACCTCAGTGCAACTAAGCATGTCTGAACTGAAGATTGAGATACTTAATGCATTGGGATGGAGAATAATGGCCTGAAAGAGCTCAGCATTAACAGCTTTAGTTACTCACATTTTTAGCACTGTGTTCAATTAGTATTTTGAATGAGTGCCATAATTAGATGCAACTGATATCAGATATCTCATGGTCTCCAGAAATCAGGTAGGATGTGGATAACTTCATGCCATCTGTTTTTGCTCTGGAAAATCATGAGAGGCTGCTGATTTACTCTAGTTCAAACTATTTGCATATCTAACTTGATATTAATTAATTTGTGAGTAGCTCTATAGGATACTTCTGATCACTTGATCCCTGTTCTTTTTAATGGGACATATTGAACTTAAAACCTTTCATCTGCAGAGCATGGATTTTCCCTTCAAGTTATAGTTCCTTCTTGTAGAATTTTATTTTAGGTCCCTGTAAGGGCAGAGGGATTGGATGTGAAAGACAGGAGATAGAGTTGTTACCAAGGCAACGGTCAGATAAAAGCAGTACTGACCTACATGGCATTGGTTTTCTAATCTGGTATACCTGGAAAGATGGACAATCCAAAACTCTTAATTTATTGTTTACAAATTTATTGCTGGATCATTTGAGGCACAGAATTTGATTTATCATTAAGTGCTAAGAGAGAAGGGGGACTTTCACCCATGCTTCCAATTATAAAGGGCTAGTGTTCATATATGTGTACATGTTTCCTGAAATAGACAATGAAGAATTTAAAGGGTGAAACTAAACAATTGTGGCATACGTATTCAATATCCAAACAAACTCCACAAGAAATCAATGCACAAGCAAATGCTATTGACACAATGTATGGCTCATTAATAGGACCAACCTAGATGCAGTTAGCTATTTTTGGATTATAGATTTAGTGGGCTTATATCACTCCATGTCTTTTAGGTAGGGTTTTGTTTATTTCAAAAGTGCTAAATTAGCCCAGTTCTGTTTTGGATTGGTTTTGCTGATTCTATTGGACTTTTCTTCTGAAATTCTATGATTTCATCATCAAATACAATCTGTTTTAAATTCTTGCAATTTGATGCTTAGATACAACCAGTATTATTTGGTTGTTCTGCTCTGCCTTATGATTGTTGCTGTGAATGTTGCTAAGAAGAAATTCTCCAGCTTCTCTAATGTGGGATTTCCCATCAGGAAAAGCAGTGATGTGACATCTTTATTGTCTTACTTACTGCTCACATCAGCTAAAAATTGCATTAATGGCTTGAATATCCCTTTCAGTCCCCATTATGCTGAAAGCTTAAATGTAGCATCCTTACAAGATATTGTACAGAAGAAAGGAAAATGGCGGCGACCTTTACTACCACTATTGCTAACACACACACAGAAACACAGAGCATTAATGAAAAAGAATATTCTCAGAAGGAATTTATCTGAGCAATTTTTACTTGAGAGCTTTGGCCCAACCATCCAAAGATTACATAACTATAACTATAGTATTATAACAACCCACTGGATTGTCATAGTAATTATAAAATATGGAGTTGGGCTACATTTTATCTGTCCTACCGGTAGTTTCTTTCTTTCTTGAGATATGCTGCTTCTCCATTGGAGGCCCATCTAGCATTACCTCATTTTCAAGCTGTACCAGGCTGAGTGGTTACATCTGGTTCCATACAAGCTGATTTACCTGAGTAGGTGACTCTTAATGTGCATTTCTTTTTTCCCCACCTGCCCTCCGCTATCAGTAAAATGATACATTTCTTTCTTTGCAATTTATTTAAATCCCGTTTTTCAGTCATATTCACAGTACTTTTATTCTGTGAAGGAGATTTGTTGCTTTAACTTTTCTACTTGGAGATGACATTAAAAGCTACTCTGCCTCTCTCTCTCTGCAGAGTGAGAACATTTCATTTGTATGCTATGTAAGTAAAGCGAGGAGGCTGTCTCTATGCGACAGCTCCCTACTCATCTCTCTAGTTTATACATCTTAGGCAGGAGTAAGAAACACAAAGATTCCATTACATTGAAAAACAAAAACTGATACAGTAAAGTAGCCATGGAAATTTTACCCAAGATGTACAGTTCAGATTTATAAGACCATTAATATAAACAGAGTTTCTAAATGACATACAATAAAAAGCAAACATTAGCAAAGAACTCAGCAGGAAAAAAAACAACCTCATTGCACTAATTACCTGTTGAATTTATTATTCCTCAAACAAAAATCCACCAGCAGCTTCTGACCTTTATCTGAAAGGATTTTGGCAAAGCTCAGAATTAAAACAACAACCTCTTATTGTTCTCTTGCTTTGTCTTTGAATAAAAGACTTCTTGGCAAGGTCAGAGAAGTATAAATGTATTGTGTGTCTTCATTTAGAAAGAAGAGAGAACATAACCATTGTTTTCCTTGAATTTGCAAACTGCACAACTAAATTACATTTTATGTTAGACTTTCATGCTAAACTGGGATGCAGATGTGCATATGTTGTTATTCTCTCTCTTTTTTGCAAAGATGAAATTTTATTTCCCAGTGAAATATGATGACTGAAATATCAGCTGAAAATAATCTGTAACATTTTAAAGACTAGCATACTTCTCATACAAGCTGTTGTAAATCCCTATATCTCACAGATGCATACGAAATTATAATGCATTTGTTAAGTATTTTAATGTGCTGCAAGTGCCCAATGCAGCCATTACTTTAGAAAGTATGATATTGCTTAAAATTATATCTAATTCTGCCCATATTTTAGAATATTTAAGATAGTTTAGAAATTCCCAGTATCAACATTATCGACAATGGAATCTGATTAAAATACTGAGGTATAAATAATTGCTCTTAAATATTAAATATCACAGACCTAGTCACGTAACACAGCTACAAAATTTAAGTTGCCATTGTCTCTAAAAGTCAGATATAAAATAACCTCTCTCTCTCTCCTCTCTTTCAGTAGTTTATAGTGAATAGTGTTTTGATTTTAAACTCAAACTCCAATCTGTTTTATATGTAATATTTTACTTATAAGCTTTATGTTCTGAAAAATAGTATTTAACAGCTGGTTTTAATTTATAATAAACTATAATATGTGACAATATTCCTGAACTGAGGATAGTCATCAAATGGATCAATTAAATATCATTTCTGACATAACTGTAAATTTGCTTGTTCATTAGTTAATAATAATCCAGAATTACCATTTTAATTATTTGTCAAGATTCTTACAGAAAAATGATTGGCTACATAAATATAGGCAGTATACAATAATTCTGACAAAAGAGAAATGACATGATAAACTTCTGCGGATATAAAACTTTGGAAACCAGAGCTGGGATTTGATAGAATAAAACAACTGAGTACTTACAAAACCGATTTGTAATTCTGCCCTTTCCTAAATGTTCACTTTGTTAAACTTCAATATTTACTAAAAAGAAATATGTTGAGATAAAATAATATTGATTGCCATGTTCATTCTTTGATTCATGAGTAACAATTGTAAATGCATTTAGCCTCTGTGTGTATGTATGTGTGAAATAATTTTATTTGCTACAGAATTGCAATATTTACTGTAATTGATTACATTTGACCAGAAATGAATAAACAAGAGGATACAAATGGGGAACCTTCTGAAACAAAAACAAGATATGTATGTATGTTTTAAAAAATCCAAGAAACTAACAGATGGGTCTCAAATAAAATCTAAAAGTGTGTCAGAAATAGTGATTCTAAACATAGCAAATACAATTCAGTGTTTGCTTCATAAATGTTAGAGAACTATGATCCACTCCCCAACCTCCCTTTTAGAGGGAAGGTTATGGAAAAGGTGATGGTTCTTCAGATAAGAGAAGTAGTTTATCTGGATTCCTTTCAGTCTGGATTCTGACCTTGGGGCAGAAACTGCATATAGTCACACTACTGGATAATCTGAAGTAGGACCTGAACGGCAGGGGAAATATGCTTTTCCTATATCATTGAACCTGATATCTGTCTGGATCACCTGCATGGGTTGGAATCTACAGCACTGTTTTATAGTGATTCCACTTCTTAGATAATTTTAATTGGAGCAGAGAGGGAGATTTGCTTGTTGGCCACTCAATGTATGGTGTTATAAGGTTCTCCTATATGTCTCTTGCTATTTATCATTTACATCACATTACGTCACTGGGAATGTCATTTATTGGTTTGTGTTTTGTTGGCACATACCTTGGCTTTTGAAATCTCGCTACAACTTCAACATAAGATTTGATATTCTGTATTCCTAGCTATGTTTCACAGTTGAATACAACTGCAGTACAAATCTAGACTTCGATCATTCTTGCAAGACAGTGGAATCATCATGGGCAAATGACATCTCCAAAGTTCAATGTTGTGCAAACACCTACTCCCCAGAATAAATCTTTGGATGTCTGCAGTCAGTCGTTATGCTGAAATATCTCTGTTAGTTGATTCAAGGAGGTTTTTTTTCTCATTCATTACAATATATTTCAAAAGTCAGATGCAAATATAAGAAAAAGATTGTTCAACACAGTGAAAATGAAGAAATGCCAATTGATGCTTGATGGCAGAAAAAATGGGATGTAAATAAAATAAAAGCTTTTATTTATATAAAATATGTGAAGAGAGAATGTTTGGGAAAATATCATAGAAAGCAGAAGCAACCAGGTAAGTCAGGGGTCTTCAAACTCGACAGCTTTAAAACTTGCAGACTTTAACTCCCAGAATTCCTCCTCCAGTCATGTTAGCTCAGGAATTCTGGGAATTGAAGTCCACAAGTCTTAAACTTGCCAAGTTTGAAGACCCCTGAGGTAAGTCATGAGAAATAAAACTATCAATCTGAAATCAGCTTTGATTAAATCAGCTGAGGGTTAAAATATAATGTACAAGCACCCAATCCAAAGTGATCATATAGTCCTTAGTCTCTTTGTAGTTGCTGTCCTTATGTCCTGCTTACATCTTCCCAATCCTACATCTCTATTTTGGAAAAGGATGGATATTGGCCTCTGTAGGTTTTTGGTTTGACACAGAAAAGACTTCCTTTCTTCAGGGAATGCACTTGCTGGAGCCGCTTCTTCTCTACAATCAGAAAAGCAAAATGAACCTATAAAGTGTAATAGATTCATCTTCCTAAGTGCACAGTTCACCATCTTTCTTTCCCCTTCTCTTAAACCAGTACACACATAATGAGAGGCTGTATGCAATCCACACAGCTCCTAAATTACTTCCTGAGTAAGTTATTGTTTTAGAAACACCCTGGATGTTGGGTTGGATATTGAAGTTTCGGTGAGGATTTCAGGTAGGGTCCCTGCCTTTTTCATACTAGCATACTTAATTGCTGCTTCTATGATAGACATCAACAAAAGCAAGCACATAGATGAGAAGAATTCCATCATTACTTTTTAATGTTTCTTATATACAAGGCTGTCTTTTCTTAACACTTCATGGTTGATCATGGGCCATTTGTTAATGTATTTATTCTCAAAAGCTTTATCTCACTCTTTATTTGAACAACCCTAGATACAGTAAGTAAACAATGGTTAATGGAATTTATGATGAGAGTGGGTAGTAGAACTGTCAATCAAAACAGAGTAATGTACCTTATCCCCAGTTCATATTTTGGAAGGAGGAGGAAGCAGAAAAAATGGATTTGAGAGATGTGGCTAGATGGGTCTCTCAGAAATCAAAGAAAGCCTTTATCTCTCAGAATTATACAGGTGAAACTTGAAAAATTAGAATATCGTGCAAAAGTTCATTTATTTCAGTAATGCAACTTAAAAGGTGAAACTAATATATGAGATAGACTCATTACATGCACAAGATACAAGCAACAGAAAATTAGAATATTACCAATCACAATTGTATGAAAAGCATGCATATGTACTCAGTACTTGGTTTGGGCCCCTTTTGCAGCAATTACTGCCTCAATGAGGCATGGCATGGAAGCTATCAGCCTGTGGCACTGCTGAGGTGTTATGGAAGACCAGGATGCTTCAATAGCAGCCTTCAGCTCTTCTGCATTGTTCGGTCTCATGTCTCTCATCTTTCTCTTAGCAATGCCTCAGGTGAGTTTGCTGGCCAATCAAGCACAATAATCCCACGGTCACTGAACCAGGTTTTGGTGCTTTTGACAGTATGGGCAGGTGCCAAGTCCTGCTGGAAAATGAAGTCAGCATCCCCATAAAGCTCATCTGCGGAAGGAAGCATGAAGTGCTCCAAAATCTCCTGGTAGACAGCTTCATTGACCCTGGACTTAATGAAGCACAGTGGACCAACACCAGCAGATGACATGGCTCCCCAAATCAATACAGACTGTGGAAACTTCACACTGGATTTCAAATATGTTGCTGTCTGTGCCTCTCCATTCTTCCTCCAGACTCTGGGTCCTTGGTTTCCAGATGAGAGGCAAAAGTTGCTCTCATCAGAAAAGAGGACTTTGGACCACTGAGCAACAGACCAGGTCTGTTTTTCTTTAGTCCAGGTAAGACGCTTCTGATGACATTTGAAGTCCATGTCCAGGATCCATCTGTGTGTGGTGGCTCTTAATGCACTGACTCCAGCCTCAGTCCACTCCTTGTGAAAGTCCCCAACACTTTTAAATGGCCTTTTCCTGACAATCCTGCCGTCGTCCCTGCTGCTTGTGCACCTTTTTCTTCCACACTTTTTCCTTCCACATAACTTTCTATTAATGTGCTTTGATACAGCACTTTGGAAACATCCAACTTCTTTTGCAATTACCTTTTGAGGCTTTCCCTCCTTATGGAGGGTGTCAGTGATGGTTTTCTGCACAACTGTCAGGCCAGCAGTCTTTCCCATGATTGTGATTCCTACTGAACCAGACTGAGAGACAATTTAAAGGCTCAGGAACCCTTTGCAGGTGCTATGGCTTAATTAGCTGATTAGAGTGGGACACTTTGAGCCTAGAATATTGCACCTTTTCACAATATTCTAATTTTCTGAGATTGTGGATTTGGGGTTTTCATGAGCTGTAAGCCATAATCATCACAATTATGACAAATCACAGCTTGAACTATCTTGCTTTATATGTAATGAGTCTATCTCATATATTAGTTTCACCTTTTAAGTTGCATTACTGAAATAAATGAACTTTTGCACCATATTCTAATTTTTCAAGTTTCACCTGTAGGTTTATGAGTATATATTTAGTTCAAGAGAGCTCAAGAATTAACAGGCTATAAATACTTTGCAATATTAAGGGAACTTGTTTACAACACATTTTTAATTATTGAACAAAAGCCAGTATATTTCCTTATTTAAAAGTGAACAAAATGACTGTGCTACTCTGTACTTTCCACTCAGTCACATTATCATGTATATCAGAGGTGGGGAACAATGGCCTTTTTATGACTTGTGGACTTCAACTCCCAGAATTCTAGGAATTGATGTCCACAGATCATAAAGGGGCAGTTATTCTGCACCTCTGATGTACATAAAGACTCAAAGGAGAAGAAGAAAAAACCCAAACCAGAAAAGCCAACAATCTCCAAAGATATCCCTGGGGTCCTGAGATTATGCTTTAATTTTGAAGGAAAAAAAGATAATAAGAATATGGCGCCTTCAACAGAAAGGGTAAGCAACACATACATCCCAAAATGATAGTGTAACACTCTGAATACAACTCAGCAGATTTTTTTGTCATGCAACTGATAGATGGGACCAGAGGATGCATTCCTTTTGCTCTCCAGGACCACTAAACATTCTTTATATCTGGAAAAACAGAAACAAACATCTTGCAATTGCTCTTCTTTTCAAATGAATAGTTTTATTTATTTGTATTCTCCTTCCACAAAAGATTCTAGGTGGCTTGCAGCCATAAGACATTAACCATACAGTGAAACAACCCCTATAAATAACATAGCAACCAGTTTGATCAATTACCATCCAAACGCCATTGCCTCACATAACAGGAGCAGAGTAATTAATGCCTTGTTGCGGGGAATATATTGATCTTGAGGAAGGCAAGCTGTTCCACAGCTGAGAAGCTTTCCATATGAATGCCATCCCATTTATATCCTGTGGCAGACCACAAGAAATGGTCCTGGAAGAAGCGAAGACCCAAATGTAGAGGTCTTAATAGGTGCAACCAGCATCTTAAACTGGGCCATGGAAACCCTCCAATTTCCTGGCTAGCATAATAATGATGAGGGGTCCTTGGTGCTCTCGGAGGTTGCTTGTTTTCCTGCAGACCTTTCATTACCCAAACTAGGGAACATCTTGATGTTACTTAGTTTGGGTAATGAAACGGCTGCAAGAAAACAAGCAACCTCCGAGAGCGCCAAGGACTCCTCATTTCATCCCTGATATTCTAGAAATATTCTCCTTTATTAGTAAAACAATGATGATTGGGGAGTGGAACTCATAGTCCAAACAAGTCTGGAAGACATCTGGTTGGAAAAATTAGTACTAGTACTAAGACTGAAAAGCAATAGGTTAGGGCACAGTGTAGATACAATTAGTGGAAGTCAGGTTGAGATCTGTGGATTTTATTTCTCTCCTCCTCCCCAACTATAATGTAAATTTATCTATTTATTTATATTTGGATTTATATGCCACCCACTCGGGGCGGCTTACACAGAAACATATACACAGTATAAAACTTATTCCAAAATTTGCCCAATCCAAATAATTCTAAAATATTAAAATATCCCAAAATTAAAAACCCCAACCCTGCTCAATCCAGCCTGGCCTGTGAAAACAGCCAGGTCTTTAGATCATGGCGGAAGGAGCACAGGTCAGGGGCCAGACGTAGCTCCAGGGATAGTTGGTTCCAAAGAGTGGACGCCCCCACAGAGAAGGCCCTCCCCCGGGGGACCATCAACCGACATTGCCTGGCCAACGGCACCCCCAGGAGGGCCTACCTATGGGAGCGTACCGGGCGATTGGACCTTGATGCTGGTAGGAGGCGCTCCTGCAAGTACCCCGGACCCAAGCCATGCAGGGCTTTATAGGTTAATACCAGCACCTTGAATCTTACACGGAGGGCAACTGGCAACCAATGCAAACCGCACAGGAGGGGTGTCACATGGGAGAATCGAGCCGCTCCCATCACCGCCCGCGCGGCCACATTTTGCACCAGTTGAAGCCTCCGCATAAATGTTCATGAGCAATTTTTAATTTGTGGATGCTGAATACAACTTGATTTCTTTATTATATCTATAAAAAGACTTACTTGATATAAAGGAATTTTATTTTCAGAATTTGTCTTTGCCTTTATGAGCCCGCTTTCAGGTACAGACAGCTCACACTTCCAGAAGAACAGGCATCGTTACCTTTCATTTAAACCATGGAGAAAGAATGCTGGAAACTACTTCTCTCAATTGTACACAGGTAATCCTTGACTTACAACCATTTGTTTACTGGTAGTTCAAAGTTACAATGGCACTGAAAAGAGTGACTTACAATCAGGCCTCACACTTATGATGCCACTTATGCTGGCACTCCATGGGCATATGATCAAACTTTAGGTACTTGGCAACGGGCAGGTATTTATGATGGTTAGAGCATCCTAGGTTCACATGATCACCATTTGCGATCTTCTCAGATTGCTTCCAACAAGCAAAGTTAATGGGTGAAACTGGATTCACTTAACACTCATATCATTCATTTAACACCTATGACAAAAAAAGTCATAAAATTGAGTGCTATACTTAAGAATTGCCTTGCTTAGCAATGGAAATTCTGGTCCCAATTCTGGTTGTAAGTTGAGGACTACCTGTATACATCAGATTCACATTTCAAAGCAAACGTAATGGTTAGAATACTTATATTGTCATTTTAATTTTTTTCTTAATTGGCTTTACTAATTAAGGGACACTTATCTGCTTTGTGTTTGTTTTCATACCTGTACATCCAGCAATGTCAACAGTAATGGACTAAATAAAATAATGGCATATATAAGGTAAGTTCCTACTGTATGGCCCTTAATAAATACCACTGCCTCTGGTCACCAATTATAGAGGAGTAGAGCTGGATTTTGACTGAAATATGCAAGGTGTACTAATTTTAAAAAGACACATGACAGCGGGAGAAAGCAAAACATAATTTCTAATTGGTCAAAGTGTGTTTCAAAATGTCTTTTTGCTTGTTAATATGACGACTTTCTTTTAACAAATGAAGGTCCTTGCTCTATTCACACAAAATTCAAAGGCAACAGACTGCAGAATGAACAAGATAAGGATATGAATAAGCTCCAAATATCTCTTAACAGATTACACAGCGGAATAATTTTCCAGCATATGTAGAAAACATGAGCTTATGCATCTTGCTCCTAATTTTATTTATTTTTATTATTCCAATGGTTTTCTTCCTCCATTTATATTATATCATTCATCTAGAGTTCTTCATTAGGCTAGTATGTGACATGCCTCCATAGGGTGTTTTCCCTTATTAAATCTATGTGGTAACAGCAAAGGTAATCTAGAAATACATTTCAAATTGCATATCAGTACACTAACAGGCACACACTTCAGCTTGAAAAAATTGTTTTTATGGGGCTTGCCTGTACTACTTCCTATGGCTGATATTTTATTATAGCAGAAATTTAATAGTACTGCATAAAATTATTTCCTTGTATTCTGCTTAGAAATGGGGAAGAATAAGAGCAAGAGAGATTCCCCATGTTACAATATAAATTCATATTTTATGACATACCTTTTATCCTTAGTCAAGGATTGTATATAGCATTTTTAGACAGACACAAGGTTTATGGTAGGTTACCAGATTTAGCTGTGCCTAAATCACCTGCAGCATCTTGCTGATAGTAAGGACAGTAGCAATCTGGTTGGGCACATTTCAGACATTATAATGATTTAATAATTATAAATAATTTAGAATTTAAAAACACACCCTTCACTAGATTCCCATATATGTGGTTCAGCTTTATAGCTGGGCGCAATGGAGACCCTTCTAGGAAAACAACTTTTTGTCTTGTACTGTTTGCTCCAGTGCTCAATGTGGAAAATGACAGGAATATTCAGTACAGGTTAAGCTGATCTCATAGTGATTTTTTCTAAGCTGCATAAACTAGCAGGGACTAGCATGGACTGGCTTATGCATGCTTATAGGACACCAAAGTGGAAAAGCTGGTATATATGTACACATGCTTTAAAATAGCCTTTTTATTTCTGTATTAGAACCATGTGGCTACTATTTTCAAACTATGCATTTTGTTTCAGTTTAATAAAATAATTACATCCAGGGTGTTCTTGCAAAATGATTTTATGCAATAAATATGTATTTCTTATTAGTCATTTATTCCACATTGTCCACAGGTGGCCCTTACTTTGTATGGGCATTACAAACAAACCCCAACCATTCTGTGTAGGAAAATAGGTTAAGAAAATGGCTTCTGTCTGGGAAAACAATGTGGTTTTTATGAATGTTTCTGGCATTTCTTTTGACTATTTCCTATGCTCCCCATGTTTTTAATTCTGCACATCTTTCACTAAATGAAAGCTATTCCCGAGCTTCTACTCTTCCATTTTCTAAATATTTAAAAAGGTTTTAGTTTTTTGTGGTTAATGCCCACTGTATACCTCCAGCTGTGCAGCCTGGTTATTAACAGGCCAAGGACCAGTACCAGTCCAGGGGTTGGGGACTCCTTGATTAGAGGATGCAGAGCAGATCCTTGTGGCACCCAACTTCATACCTGTTTTCAATATAATGAGGAATCATTGGTGAGCTCTCTCAAAGTATTATTTTGAGTCAGCTGTTTTTAGAATTTACCCACACACATGACAATGCATCTTCTTACAGGAATGCAAACACACTTATGAGCAGTGAAAGATTCAGGGCTGAATCTCAGGACTTATCTACATATCCCTGAGTATGTACTTTCTCCCCATCCTTGAGTCAGCAGGAAAGAATATTACTCTGGAGAATACTTTCCACAATTCATCTTAGCATACTCCCAGAACAAGATCAACAGAATTGCTGCCTTCAAATACTCACACAGTTTTCAAGGCACTAATCGACAGACCCCTTTATGATGTACTCTGGAATCTTTTCAGGTATTAATGCCAGGCTGGCTGGTAATTAACTGGATCTTCCTGTTTCACTTTTAGAAGATAAGAATGATATCTGCTCTTCTATAGTCATCTGGCACTCCACTATTTCTCCAGGAATTAACCAGAGATATTACAAAACGCTTTGGAAAGCTTATCAGCTAGGTTCCTTTGGTATCTTAAAATGTGATTAATCTTCTCGTGGACTCATTCATTCAACTCATCAAAGTAAATAGGTATTCCTTGACCATATTGCCATCAGTTTCAGGTTTCAGTCTTATTCTTTCATCCTGCACTTTACAGTTTCCTGTTGGAATACACACATTCTGTTAAAAAAAGAGCTGAGTGGCTCTGCATTTTCTTTGTTATCTAGCATTCTTTATTGAGCAGCTTTATACTTCTTTTCTTTTTATTCTGAATATATTTAAGTAACTGCTTTTTGTTATTCTTAGCATTTTTGATAAATTCAGCTCATTCTAAACTTTCATTTTCTTGACATTAACACGATAATTCCAGGCTATCTATCTGCACTTTTCCTTTGTGATTTGGCTCTCTTTCCATTTCCTGCATGTGTCCTTTATTGTTGTCCTATTCAGGACAACTGTTTACTATTTACTAATCTTTATATAAATTAGAAACAAACAAAGAAACAAATTTCCATGACCCATATATTACTGTGACATTTATAAATACATATTCCTGTGAACTGTGTATATAAGGAAAAAAATACTGTACATCTCAGTAATTCTAGATCTAATAAAATGAAATGACATACATCAGATGTCAAATCAATCTACTAAGATCACCCCAGAATATATTAGTAAATCCTGGTTTGTGTTTTAACCAGCTCTGTCCTGAAATAGCTTCTAAAATAAATACCTTCCACAATAATTGTATAGACTCCCCCAATTTCTGTGCTCCAAATGTTTTGAATCATTGATCCCATTAGCCATAGCATAGACATATCCTGATAGATGATGGAATTTATCATCCTCTCAAATTGGCAACAGGTGCTGGGATATTAATGTACCCAGATGCTGTAATTCTGTCTCAGGTAGAAAGGGATTCCATAAGTCAATATAAAAATGTTCCCTGAAGTTTAAAAAAAACCCTTCAAAAGCCATCAGTGGCTTTTGAATATCTGTGCTAGTGGATAGCCTATCTAACCTTGATTCTACAATATAAACATTTGAAAAATAGTTATGTGTTAATAATCACCAGTGAAGCTTACTTCCATGAGCTGGGAACATAGATATTTTTTGTCCATTTAGAAAGTTATGTCAGCCTGCTAAATGGAACCAAACAAATGTAGCAAAAAGTTGCCAGGAGAATGTCAAGGTTGGATTGTTCCAAGAAGGAAAGCAGAGAAAGCAGAGATTCACTTTGTGGCAGTGAATCCAGATGGCTTTGTAAAATCCGTAGATACATTACAGGCAGTCCTCAGCTTACAACAGTTCATTTAGTGACTGTTCAAAGTTACAATGGCACTAGAAAAAAGTGATTTATGACCGTTTTTCACAGTTATGACTATTGAGCATCTCCATGATCATATTCTTGGCAACTGACTGTTGACAGTTGCAGTGTCCCAGGGTCATGTGAACATCTTTTGAGACATTCTGAAAGGCAAACTCAATAGGAAAGCCAGATTTATTTAACAACCATGTTACTAACTTAACAATTGCAATGATTCACTTAACCACTGTGGCAACAAAGGTCGTAAATGGGGCAAAATTCACGTAACAACTGTCTCACTTAGCAACAGAAATTTTAGGCTCAATTGTGGTTGTAAATCAAGGACTACCTGTATAGGAATGAAGGTCAAACAAAATGGATGAGAGAAGGAAGAGAGAATTATAGGAGTTGAAGTCCAAATGTCTTAAAGTTGCTAAGTTTGAGAAACACTGCTGAAGAGTATGCTGGTTAGAAAGTCAAGATGGATAGGTATAAAAATAATCATAGCATAGCAGAGGTAGGTTTCCTACTCAAATATTGTTTTGCAAATCACAAACTATTTAGTTGTTCACAAGTTTAAGAATATTTCTGCCTTTCCTTTTCAAAACAAATCCAAAATATGTAGGTGATACACCCCAGATTATCTAAGCAGATCTAATGACTTCTGGACTCTTTTTTTTCACTTCTGCATAATTCTTGTTTTTTCTCCATATATATGTTTGTGTCCTTTTAGAATGAAACAAAATCATTTTAAAGCTACCAGTACATATTTTTCTGCTATGAATTAACAGCTAAAATAGAAAGAAAATGGCCCCTTGGGAACTGCCTCAATCTGTGAGATATTATATACAGACAATTTTGGTGTTTAACCTTTATTTTTTTCCTCTCCCCCTTTTTTGACCTATAAAATAATATTTAAATAAATAGTTCAAAGTCTGCATTTATCTTCTTACCTCTCTTTCCTGGTGAATAGACCAAAACAAGTTCACCTTAGCAAATTTCTAAAATAAACCTTGCATAAACAGTTACATTAATACCATCTAAAATGGGGTGTTTGCCCCCCTCATTTGGAAGAGTTTTTGAATAATCAGGAAATTCCAGGGAGACAGATTATAAAGAGCAGGCCAGAATTGTCATGGCAACCATAGGCATGGATCCAAAAATCAGGTAACAAAATTACAGTTGAATACAAGCAGCTTCACAAAATCTGAATTGATTGGGAGGGATGTGTGTATGCTTTCTTTTTTCAAAAGAAACAAAAAAGATTATGCAATTATGAGGAAATGTCTCTTTTTATTCAGCTTGTTGGCCTGAAGGGGAAAGCTTTGAAAGTGAATCTTTCTTTTAGAGTATTGAAACTGCTTTCTCAATTATTGTAGCTAGTACTAACTTTCACATATCCATGTCTCCAATGAAAACTGTAGCAGTTTTATGCTCTTGAACACTATCATTTTGCCCTTAAAATTGATTTCAAGAACATTACTACATGGCAAACTGCTTCCTCCTCTTCCTCCTCCCTCTTCTATCTTTGAAGATGTTCCTCACAAGTGTGGGACTTGAAAAAGAAGATAGTTGTATGTGCTACATAGCTACTGGTAACAAATAGATATAGTAGATAGTTACTGAATGCTCAATGCTAGCATGCATTCTGCACACAAATGTCATCCTATGTGGGCTCCATATGTACTCTTTGAGCTTGGTTGGTTTTGGGTTTTTTTTGTTGTTGCTTACGTTTCATTACCAAACTAGATAACATCATCAGTGTTAGAAAGGAGCGGGGTTTGCTCTTATAGTAGTGGCTTGCTCTGTCAATGCTGGTGAGAGTGTTCTTGGTGGTTTCTTGATTTGGCTGTTGTTTACTGTTAGCTTGTTTGTCTGTCTAGGACTAGGTAGTTCCTTGACTGGGGTTTATTTTATTGTTGGCCTAGTGTTAATCTTGGTATTAATCTCTACTCGTGTGGTTGTCATATTCATGCAAGATTTTATTCAAGTATATTTTGTGCTTGGACATCAGATCCCCACAAAGCCAAATTGAGCGTACAGTGATGAAGAGCTAGAGAAAATATACTTCTGCCCATCTTCACTGCAACAAGAACACAAAGTATTTGCTTTTGTATTTAAACCATTCTAATCTTTTGACTTCCTATTTATAGCCTCTGTCAGTTTACGACATGGACTCTGACATGTGCATATAGGGTAATATTCTTATTTTATAGAATGCAAGGAGGCTGTTTGCAACTGTTGACATGGATAGGATATGTCTTAATACTGCCTTTCTTCCTGCCTGCTGCTGTTACACCCTCTTTCTTCTCACAGTGACTTGTGCAAGGCCTTGCCCAATTTAATAGCACTGAGGCAAGAAAAGGATATTGGTGCTTCTGATTTTTCTTGTTTTTAAATTATGCTCCATAGAACTCAGACCAGGATATGCCTAAACACCAAAATTTGTAAAAATTTAATTATGTGAAAGATGCTCTGCATTATTTGAGACTTACTCCTACCAGTAGGTAAACATATACAAAATTATGCCAACGTGTTTCTTTTTCTGTTAACATATTTCTTGCTATGATCTGTGACCAGAGAATTGGGAAATCTGCTGCATTTCTGAATAGGATGTTCCAATAATATGTTGGTGCAGTATGATCTTTTTAAATTAGTCTATACCAATATAAAATATCCATTGGATTTTAAGATGCTGCAGGAATGATTTTTGATCTTCAAAAGACCATAAAATACATTTTTAAAATGCAATCACAGAAAAAAAAAACCCCAACATTTACCCATCCCTTCTTTCAGTTTGTAGAATTAGGAATGTCTCCTTTTCTTCTCAGGCAATTATTTTATTCCAGATTCCACAATTACAGTGTGTTCTAGCAGTACTGAAAAATGTTACCTAGTTTGGGTAATGAAATGTCTGCAAGAAAACAAGTAAGCTCAAGAGAGCACCAAGGACTCCTCAGTATTGAAAAAATACCCAGGCTTCTCCCAGTGAAAGCATATTCATTTAGAAATTCACATAATAAAAGAATATGTATTCAAATAGTAATGAAGAGTGAAGTGTGGGAAGTACAATGTTCTGTTGAATTATCTACAGATAATTCCTGGGAAACAAAGAAGACAAACATGCATATTCCAGATGGTTATAAACCAAGCATATAAAGAAAACATAAGAGTATATTTTTATATTACATATACATACATCTTATACATACATCCATATACATCTAGAAGTAGACTATTTTTAGGGCTGGGGGAGGATTGTGAAGTATGATTGAGAGCCACTTTGGTCTAGAGCAGGGGTATCAAACTCACGGCCTATAGGTCAGATGTGTCACGCGCTGGCAACGGCCACCCCTGGTTTAGCAAAGGGGGAAAAGGTCATGATATGATACGTCAGGTGATGACAATGTGAAGCCATGAGTTTGACACCCCTTTAGAGGTAAAAGTACCAGATTAGAAAGCAAGAGATTGTGAGTTCAAGTGCCGCCTTAACCAGGAAAGCCAGTTGTGACTTTGGATCAGTCACACTCTCTCAGCCCAAGCCACAAGGTTGCTGTTGTGGGGGGGGGAAAGGAGGAGGGAGATGTGTTGGATAAATTTGCCACTTTTAGTTTGTAAAATTACAAGTTTGTAAAAATGAGCTTTGGTGGTGCAGGCTGTTAAACACCTAGCACTTAGTTCCAGCTGCCTGCAATTAGTGCAGGCTCGAATCCCACCAGGCTCAAGGTTGACTCAGCCTTCCATCCTCTCGGGGTAGGTAAATTGAGGGCCCAAGATGGTTGGGGGCAATAAGCTGACTTTGTAAAAATGCTGCTTGAGGGGGGCCAAAAAAAGCCCTAGTAACAAGCAGGCATATACAATAGAATGAAGGCTATTGCTGAGCACATTGGATTGTGCTCTAACGATTGTAAGCCGCCCTGAGTCTCCGGAGGAGGGCGGCATATAAATGTAATTAAAATTAATAAAGGCAGGATTCAAACAAATAAGTAATTATTAGGACTTCAGATAGTGGCCTCCCCAGCAATGCCTGTTTTTGTGATGTATGATAAAAACCTGAGAATTAACCCAAATATTACTATTTACATCAAAGGGACTTTTCTTGTCATTTACTTTAATACCAGACTGCTCTGCCAACCCCAATGCTCCCCCTTGATTATAGTCACTGGCCTTACCTTACCTCTCAGGGTGGCACTTGAAATAACCTTGTTTCTTGAAAACAACTTTTTTTTTCAGGATTAAACTAACAAATCTTGCTAGAGTCACTGGACCAACAGGATGACAGGGGAAAAAATTGCTTTGTCATCACCTAGGCCTAAGGGAACATATTGAAGGTGGTGCCCAGAAATGTGTTTTGGGTACATGCGAAGGTGTGATCAGCTCCCTTCCTGCTCTGATCAATTTTTGATTGAAAAATAGTCCTTAACTTGCGACCATAGTTGAGCCCAAAATTTTGGTTGTTAAATGAGACATTTGTTAAGTGACTTTTGCCTTATTTTATGACCTTTCTTGCCACAGTTGTTAAGTGAATCACTGCAGTTATTATGTTAATGGTTGTTAAGTGAATCTGGCTTCCCCACTGACTTTGTCAGAAGGATACAAAAGGTGATCACATGTTCCTGGGACATTGCAAACGTTGTAAATATGAGTCAGTTGCCAAGCATCTGAAGTTTGATCATGTGACCATGGGGATGCTGCAATGGTTGTGTGAAATACAGTCATGACACTTTTTTCAGTGCCGTGAACGGTCACTAAATGAACTGTGGTAAATTGAGGACTACCTGTACTGCCACAGGAGGGCAGGGCATTGGGCTAAAGAAGAGTTTCTTAACCTTAGTAACTTTTAAGACTCCAACTCTCAGAATTCCCCAGCCAGCATGCTAGGTGGGAAATTCTGGGAGGGAAAAGAACAAAGATAATGACTGAATAAATAATAACCCAACTTATAATGGTAGGAGTGATTTGTTATTATATTACACAGCTTTCAACTACTGGGGATGCTCCAGACCTGGGATTTTAACTGATTTACAGCCAGACTTTTGAAAGTCATTAGGATCGATTTTCCCAATGCTTGCCAGTCAATAAGCTGAAATCAGATGAGGAAGAAGGGGTTTGGGCTGGTCTGAATGAGGCGAGAAGGGGAACTCCCCTCCATCTTCCTCCTTTGCACCAAACAAGGACAAAAAAAAACCCTGAGCCAAGCCCTTCCCTTCCCTTCCCCTGCAGCTAATGCTGGCAGGGGAGAATTGAATTGCCTAAGAAATTCCTCTGTCCCTTTCCCAGTCGCTTCATTCCTGCCATTCAAGGGTTAACTTTATAAAAACAGATTTTTATTTTACCACCGGAGGAAGAAGGGGAGGGGGAGGGAATGTGTGTGCCTGTGTGAGAGAAAGAGAGAGAGAGAGAGGAGAAAAAAAAATCCAGCACAGCGGCGAGGCTGCAGATCACAAGGCCATTCTGATAGCCTCCGTCGCCATGGCAACAGCAGCGGCATTTATCAGTTCCTTATGAGAGCAGGCACAGCAAATCTGCATTGCACATGGCAGCCTTCCAGCCTTTCAAATGAAAGAGCCCTTTGGACGTCGGCCAAGTGGGGAAGGCGCGGAGCTGTCAGGCCTACTTAATGCCGGAGCTTTGGGCGGGGGAGCCCTCGGCTTCCCAGAGTCCTTTGCTTCCGCGACGGGCAAGCTGCCAAGTCCCGAGCGGAAGCGAACGAAGAAGAGAAGCCAGCGACCCCCCCAACTTTGCTATTCATTGCTGTACCCTGAAATTTCTCCGCGTGCACAAATACAGGCGCCGCCTCAATCCTGCACTGCTGGTAGAGATTTGCCCGGGGGGTGGTGGTGAGATAATGCCGGGGAAGGGTCATTTAGCAACCATTCCAATCAGTTGCTCCTCTATACAGAGTATATATTTTTATAATAGAGAAATCGGTATGGAGCACACGAAATAAATCAGATGTAAAGGGATACATGGCAAATTAGCACATTAGATGCAAAGGGATATATGGCAAATTGGCTATTGGCGTTCAGCAGTATTCTTTGCATGTTCTCGCTGATGGTGTGTTTGTTGAATTGAAAATGGGGCTGAATTAGAAACTTGTACAGGTGAGAGAGGGTGAAAGCGGGTATTTTCATGTGTTCTTGCTCTTCTCAGGATGCATGGTATGTGTGAACTATTCTTTGGGGTTGCAATATAATGGTTTTGTATAGTTTCGGGTAACGTTGAGCTAAACCCGTGAAGCAGTCTTTAACAATTCACCACCATCACAGATTCCATTGCTTTAAGTATATTACTTTTTTCAGCTGCATTTCCTGTACCCCTGCACAGTCCCTTTGGTTGACTGTCTGCCTAAGTTCTGTAAAATATTAGATAATACACTTGGTGAGTGAACAGGATAATAATAAAACAGAAATGATCCTCAAAAAGGAGATTAAGTTTCTGCTTGTCTAAAAATGGCAGGATATTAGAATTAGAAGTCATCTGGAATCATCAACATTGTATAAATATATGCCCTGTACTACAGATGCAATAGTGGCAAATGTTAAAGAATTTATTGACAAATTGTAGGTAGTGCTAAATGCAGCATGTAAAAGGCCACAGTACTGTAGTTGTGCAGTACTTCAGATTCAAAGGCAGAAAAATGCATTGGAGTCCATGAAAGCACTCAAATAGCACTTTTCTACAACCATGGAGAGTCAGAAAGGGAATAAGGAGAGGGAAATAACAATGTTACTATGTTAAGATTTAATTCTGCCACTGAAACACAAGTGATGAAAATGTGGTGTGAGATAGTGATACTGATGTTGTGATTTAGGTATTGTTAGATGTGGATACCTGTGTCTGCAACCCTTTAAAACAGCTGCATCACTGAGATTGTGTAGCTGTCCCTACATATTCATTCAAACTCATACAACACGATTGTGGGAAACAGATACATTTGATTTACTGAATTGTGGATAGGGCTATCTGTGTTATGTCAGAATACAGATTCTATTAAAGTTGATGGATATATTACAGTACCTGATTATTATTCTGAGGAATCTTTATAATGAACAAGTACTGTCAGAAATCAGTCCAAGAGTAGTCCATGAAGAGATGGATGAAGAATATATAAAGTTCCTGTATCAGTTTAACTTCATCAATAATAAAAAAAGAAAAATTCTGAAATGACAACTGGAATCAAAATTGGTGGTTGAAACGCTATTATAGATAACTCCACTTTATTAGCTATAAATTAGCCAAAAACAATGTTAGAAGAGCCTATTATTAAAAATGGAAAGAAGTAATATCAATCAGCATGTATAATAAACCCACAGTTAACTGTGAATATAGTAGATGGTTTTGATTTTGGGGGACTTAGAAGCAGAAGATGATCAGTATGTTGGAGAAATGAAGTCATTAAGAGGCTAAAAACATAAATGTATGAAACATATTTCTATGAGAAAGATCAGAATAGTTAAAACTGGGTTTTCTAATGGTGACAGTTAATGATGTTTGAATTACAGATTGGAAGTTTATTAAGAATACTATGAACTGCAAGAAGAACTAGTTGTTGGACCAGATAAACACTATTTTCCTGAGGTGATGATTTGCAAGCCAAAACTCACATATTTGGGCATGTAATGTGAGGTAACAATGGAATTAGAAAGAATGAATGTTTGGCAAACTGAGGGAAGCAGAAAAACAATGAATAAAGTAGCTAGATGGTATCAGGAGATCCACTGGCATGTTCTTAGAAAAGCTGTAGACTGCCACTAGGTTAAATTATCCTATACAGCTGGCAAGAGTTGGGTCTAACTTGGTTGCAATTAACTAAACATTAAATAGTTCTATTCTAGTCTGAACTAAATTGTAGTCAATTTAGTTACTTTTTAGCAATAGTGTGGAAGTGGGTGGTTATGGCCTTTTTCTGGGATGTTTTTGACTTCCCTGTATTTTCTGAAGATCTGCCTTTCAAGTCCTAACTCTGTCCAACTTAGCTTAGCCCAGATAAGTTAAGGCCATATCTACTCAGACTAAAGTCTATAAAATATTTACAAAGATGATGCAATAAAGTAGAAAATCATAATTGATAGCTACTAAAATGCCTAACAACTGTTGGCAAGTAATAATTTATAAAAAATATTTCTCACATAACAAAATATAGCATGACTTTCTAAGAGGTAAATGAATGAGCATTAAGCAAAATTCTAGAAAGCTTGCTTTCTAATTTGGATGCCACAATAATGTGGTGAGATGCTGAATTAAGCTGGGAATTAAACGTCCATGAAGGAATGGCCGAGGTCTTTGAGGATAAAACCCTTTACTTATTTACTGCTTTTCTAATTCAAAGTATCTCCTGCCATTTCTCTTGTCTCTCTTTAAGACATTTCTTAAAAGGAGAGCTATATAAGTGATGGAACAAAAATATATGAGCAAGAAATATTCTTCCATGTTTTATGGTACTCTAAAATTGAAATCCCTGGATAGTATGATAAACACATATAGAACCCTAGGTTTTCATTAATGAAAAAAGAACCTTGCCTTTTAAAAAATGAAAAAAAAAAGATGAAGTAGATGTCATGTATGAATGTTCCTCTGCATAGGATCTATAGCATACAGCATAGCAGAAAGGAGTTTGGTACAAGACAAAGACAGGGCACTTTGGCTACTATGGTGAAATGTAGAATTCTGCTGTCATAACTAGGATCACCATGCAGGGAGAGCTCACGTGGTTAAGTGCAGAGCTAAAAACAGATCCAGGTTCAGGTCCACCCTCAGCCATGAAAGTTCGCTTATGGCCAATAACACTGGGTTGTAGTTAAGGGGGAAAAATAGGGGAGGAAGTGTTAGGAATGGTACCATGAGCTTATGGAAGAAACAAGGCAGACAGCTGATTGACTGTTTTTTTTTAAGCAGGACAGGGAAGACTAGCAACCTGGAAGAAAACTGTCTAGGAACTGAATAAATTGGAGCAAGGTTTGCTTGTGGATTATTGTATTTGTAGCGAAGTGTGATCAGGACTTGATTTACACCCACACGCACACCCCGCCTCCTCATTCTCCTGCATTTTGCTGACATTGTGAGAATCTCCTGAACAGAGGCTGGTGATCGATGCCGCAGTGGGGGAGGGGCGAGAGGCTCTGGAAGGTTTTCTTCTCAATGAAGTGTTTTCCTGGGAACTTTATCCCGTTTGGCATTACTGAAAGGACAAGGGCTTCTGCTGGCAACAGAAACAAATTGGCATAATTCTCTGCCTCCTCCTCCCCCCTCCTGTTTATGTTCTAATCTTTTCTGAGATGCGAACATGAGGGGAGGTAGAAGAAAAAAGGGGTCCATTTTCTTGCAGTGTGATTCAGAAGCGCTTAGCACCAGGAGAATGCAAATCGGGGCTTGGAAGCAGTTCAGGAAAGCAATGCCTGGCATTCATTCAGAAGTGGTTGTGTCCCAGCCCCATTAATGTCAACAGTCTCTTTCCAGTCCACCCCTCAAAGAGCTGTTGTCATTACTCTCTGCTAAAGAATGCATTCCTGCACACAAATACTACAAACAGCTTTCATCTATATCTCTCTCTTCCAAACAACGGCTCAAATCCGGCAGAAACTTGGCAAAATTAAAAGGGGCCAGTCATTTTCATTCTCCAGTACCACCTTTTAGATCAGTTTCTATACAAGTAGGTTTATTGGGAACTCTATACTACTAATCTCTGCCTTGGATTCCAGATTTAGATTAATTAACGTTCCTTTGCTCTTTTTTTTTCCAACCACACCAAATCCTGAAATAAAACATAGACACTACACCAAGCATCATTACACTTCAGAATATTTCAGAGATGGGAAGGAAATTAAATGGAAGTGTTGCATGAGTCCAACTGATAAAGGATTTGTGGAGTTTCAAGCTTTCTTTGGTACTCGCTTTTTTATCTTATCTGCATTATGCTTAAATTATCATATGCTTTGTTGATAGCCTACTACCATCTACCACCTCCTCCTTCCAAGGTAGTATACTGTAGTCAAGATGTCTGTAGGCAGAATCTGCCCCCATACTGTGCTTGCCATCTTTACAGTGGCACCTATATGTTCCCAGTTGGACAGGGCAAAGCACGTACAGGGTTTTAGTGCTACAGATTTAGTGTGCCCTAAGCTTTGAGGGGGAGGGAGGGAAACTTTTGAAAAACAAAGGTTTTTTTCATGTTTTTAGCATAGCTCAGCCCTTCACTATTTTCTCCTTACATCAGAAAACTGACATTCCCTTTTGATTACGGTGATGCTGGCCTTATGTTTTCCCATCCCGCATTTTAAACAATCTGAAGCTTAAATCTTTCCAGTTCTAAAAAACAACCCGTTTTTCTTGCTTCATCTGTCACAGAGTTAAAAGTATGCAACGGTTTCATTTTTGCTAAGTTTGTGGGAGGTTCATCCGTATAGCCAGCTTTGATCAGATTCCAAGGAGAATGGTTTGGGAGAAGGGCAGAAATCTGTGCCATTGGTTATTTGTTGCTCAGCATGCTGACAATCCTTTCCCTCCTGCCTCCTCCCCAAATGAGGACCATATGTGTTGCTAGCATCAAGGACACAAAGAGGGCCCAGACCAATACTCCTATTGTGGTGTTATTTGGGTCAAATTATATTTAAAAGCTTTTAGTAAGAAAGAGCTCTGATGTATGCAAGTGATGCACCGAAGACTTCATATGCCACCAAATTGTCAATGTTCATATGATGCAAGGCAGAAATGGTAAAATGCCAGAGATGTGTTCATGTTGTCCATAATTCAATAAATTTTAATTCAATCAAATTTTATTCCCTCACCAGTTTTCCTCTTAACCGCCTGCTTTCCCAAGGATGGCTCAAGCAAGGAAAAAGGATGCAATTACAATCTCTGAGCTTGCCAGATCCAACTGTGGTTGGATCAAGCTTGATCAAATTGTAGCAGTTCACTAGTCAGCAGAATGTGGTGTATTTCCTGGACTGAAAAAGGACCTCAACCCTTTTTCTGATGTGTGAGGCCCATTTCATGTCTCAATGAATCACATTCAAGGCTAATGGTTTTAACTATTGCTACAGCATAAGGCATGTAAGATGTTGGCAAGGGCACCTTTTCCTATCTGCCTCTCACCCCTGCTTCCTGTTGGGAGTCAGAAAAAGAAATCCCCCCCTCCCCCAAGTCCATTGGCTTTCTTTCTAAACCTGGTAAGATGAATAAACCATCAATTGTAGTAGAAATATGTGTGCTTATGCACAGAAAGAATCTCCAGTAGCCTGAAAAAAATAGATTAAATTGCTTTGAATGATCTCCTAAAAATATTCTTTTTTCCTTCCCTGCCTTCACCTGCTTTTAAAAATAGCCCTTTTCAGAATCTTTTCAATTTCCACTTCAAAAAAGAAGAGATGAGTCAGGAAAGGGGTTTTTAAATCAATATTTTATTAATCAGAAGCGCAGGCCAACAGCTGAGATCCCCCCTTCTTTTGGCACCTCCTTTTGATAAACAATCTGTGTACAGGCAGAATTGAAGATGGGAGGAGCGGAGAAAAGAGGGCAGCTGGCTAGCTGCTGGTAACCAAGCTAATAATGTTTAGCGGATTCTGCACCATCATGAGAGTTACAGAGCGTCCCATGGTGGGAATAGCCTTGGGGAAGAAAAATTACTGATTGTGTTGATTTAGTCATGTTGATTGTTTATGTTCCCAAGAGGAGAGAGAGCTCAACAAGGTCTTTAGGGGCAGGGAGAAGGGAGGAGGGAGACCACAGCAGAGAAATAGAGGGAAAGATAGCACACCAAGGCCAGGCACTGTACAGGGCTAGCAGCCAATTCCTTACATACAAGCCTGTGTGCAGAGAATATAGCAACATTTATTAAGATGCAAGCAAAAAAAATATCCAAGTATGGGGACTTCTAAGCTAAACTGAAGGAAAGTTAATTCCAAACACAATTTATGGCTGATCTGTGCATTAGAGATTAGTAAATGGCTGCATCACGTCAACACACTGACTGGAAAATCAACACCATCCAAGCAAGAGGACTTTGTTACCAGCAAACATGTTCAATGACATCTGAGTTGGATTTGCCAGTCAAGCCCAAATGTGGGGTTGAATTGTTTGGCTTTGTTTAAGGTAAAAAATGACAGGTGCTTTTGTAGTACCCAATTCTCAAAGTGACAACAAGTATAGAATGAAACTCAACAGGAATGAAGAAACTAATTAAAAATTGCCCCAAACTCTAATTTGCTAAATTAGAGGCTCTATATTGGCTCTATGCTTAAACGTTTTCCCTCATGTCAAATTCTAATCCTAACTTTGGAAACAGTTGGGAAGTAATTTTCTGTTGCCTTTTCCTAGCTATTCTTTAGCCTCCTAGCTTTAGTGGACAGGACTCCCTTTGTGTGTGTGTATGTATGTTGTAACTACGGTACATGACATAATATATATAACAGGTGGAAGCAGCAATAAGTACAAGCATAGAGGTCACCATCCATTTGGTCACCATCCTCCATTGCATTAAATTAATCTGCTGAATAGTGTAGCATCAGTCCCAAATCAGTTGTTCCAGGATGGGAATCTGGTAGCTGAAATGCAGGTACACCTTGTCAGCAGGAGGGAGAAAAGCAAGCCTGGTTTTTTCTAGTGAAAGCATCAATGCTCCTTGTGAAGTGGCTGCAGTCCTCCTCATCCTACTGAAGTCTACTGAACCAAAAAGACAACCATCAGCTGTTATTGTGGGGAAATCAGGGTCCTATTATACCATACATTGTACATCTATGCTCATTAGTGCTAGGCTTGTTCCACAACAGGAATCATTTGCCAGGTTCCCGCGGTTCTCTCTCAATTGTGCCCACCAGCAGGAAAGCAGGCTCTTGTTTTCAAACCTTTTTTTTTGCTGCATAGACTAGGTGATGAAGAGTGGCTTCCCCTCCTTCAATGGTTGGACAGGACAAAGATCAGCTAAAAAAAACTTTAAGGACATTGATGAGTCCACAGTTCTATTTTTTCCTGTTGGTGAAGTAACCTGTGGAAAGGGCCTGAACTTGCAATGCAGAGAATGGAAAAGTCTCAGTTGGTCACCTTTGTGCCTGCCATGGAGGGGAGGGGAGGTGCCCATTTACTTGCAATGAGGCTGCTGGGCTGCTTTTTGGAGCCAATAAATCAGAAGGAGTTAACATAATTGCAAAACAGATTTTTTAAACCCTGTAAATCTGGATTGATCATTACAATCCTTCAGCTGCAAAGAATTTTTATAATTTTCCATTTCCTTATTAATTTCCTAAAACGGGATCTCGCAGACCTGAGAGGATATGTATCCCTTTAGTAAATGGATTGCTTCCAGGGCCAAAGGTTGAAGAAAATCTTTTTTCTTATTTCAGATAGGCTGTAACTGTTCATGGAGGCTTCATCAAATGTTCAAAAAACTTTCCCCTCTTTCTCTTCCACCCTTATCAGATGCCACCTTAAGAGACAAAGATAAAATCCAATAAACTTGTTCCCATGGCACATCTGGATAAAACACACAGGTAAAAGTTATGTATTTCAAAGGGCAGCCTTGAGCTGGAATGTAAATCAGAGCAAGTAGGAATGGGGTAGCTAGGAAAATAAAAGGTAGCAATAGGATATAGCTGAGGAGTCAAAAGCCCCCCTTTCCCTGACCCCATGGAGTTTGGCAAAATCCTTGTTTTTTGAAGACCAAAAGGAAAATTTACATAACATTTTCCTGGGGGGAAAAAACTTACGCTGCTGAATCCATCTTCTTGGCAACATTTTCGGAAGTGGCTTGCCAGTGCCTCCTTCCTAGCATTGAGAGAGAATGACTGATCCAGGGAATGACTCATCCAGCTGGCTTTCATATAGCTAAGGCAGGACTTGAACTCACGATCTCCTTTACTTTCTAGCCTGGTGCCTTAACTACCAGACCAAACTAGATTGCCTAGAAACATCTAGAATAATAGGAGGAAATGACCTCAATCAGCCCCACATTCCAGAACTCAACCGTATAAGGAGGATGTAAAGGAGAGAGGGGGCACATATCTGTAGCCTTTTGTCCACTTCCCTAACCCTTTTCAATCCTCACCTCAATTCTGGGATAATCTGCAAGTGAAAACGAGCACAGAGAAATGCACATTGAAAGGAATGCTGCCTCAGTCCTCTACTCCCACAAAAGAGATCCTTTGAGATCAAATTAATTAGGATCAACCTTTCAGGGAAGCTGGCTTATAGGGCAACTGATAATGCCCAAATCTCTCTGCTCCTACAGCATGCAGAAAGAAGGAAACAATTTGAAAGACAGTCCTTTGTACTAAAAAAGCTTAGCCTTTTTATTGCAAACATTGAGTTTTCCACTCTTGCAACTAGCTACTTTCATTTTTTAAAATTCAAATGCTAGTTTAATTGCAACAAAGTTGTTCCTTTAGCTGCAGAAGGAGAATCATTCAGATTCTATTATCATTGAGCTCAATAGGAATCTGTACAGCAATCAGGCAGGAGATGAGGAATGGAGATTCAGGAGGAAAGATGGGAGAGGTGAAATGGGGTGGGGGTGGGTAGTTTGCAGGCAGAATTTGGAAAGTCCAAGGCTTAAAGTCATCATTGGGAAAAAGAACATTATCTCCCTACGTGTACAAGCAAACTTGAGTTCACGAGTCTTCTGTGGATAGACATAGCTCATGTTTTAGAAAAAAGGACAGACAAATAAACCCCCTTTACAATACACACAGAAAATCCAAAAATAAAACTTTTATTCTAAGTGAGTTTAAAACATTCCTTCTCAAGACTGGTGAAAACTCAAAGGAAAAAAAGGAACATCTTTTTGCCCTGCTTTGCTGGCCAGGAAAACCAGGTGAAGATTTTTTTTATGGCTTATTTCAGCATTTCCCCAAGAAAGCTTAAAGAAACCTTATCACTGGTGATTAAAGATGTTCAATAGCTGCATAGAAGGGCCATCAATTTCCCTGCAGTATTGTCACAGGGGAGGAGAGGGTTAATAAGTCATAATAGTTAAAAGGTTTTTCTACACACACAAACACCAGCCTCCAAGGCTTTTTTTTGCTTAGTCTATGCCAGAGAAGGGAGATATGTTGCCTTTTTATGATTTCTTGTGTAAATCAGTTATTATTAGCATAGTTAATCTTTTCACATGCATTCTTTTACCTCTAAGACACATAGATCTTAATATTATATATACAAAAGACAAAAAAAATCAGAGCTCTTAGTTTTTACACACAATGTCACTTTTATCTTAAATCTTAGTTTGGTTCCTGTTCAAACGTACTTGTAAAAAGACTTAGCAATTCTGCAATCAACTGCATAAGTAATCCCATTTTCCATATTAACTTCCTTACTTTAAAAGACAAAAATCCAATAAGCATACTTGCTGAATGATTGCAAAATACACAGTAGTGGAGAAAGACCAGAGTTCCTTTCTTTTTCCCTTTTCCTTTCCATGAAGAGTAAGGGCCCTTCCTCTCTATTTCAAGGACTTCATTTAGGAACTAGGCTGGTAACTTGCCCAGACATTCACGCGCACACGCGCACACACACACAAACACACACACAGACTCCCTGGGCAGAAATACAGAATTTGGAGATACTTGCCAAGCTACTCCTGTCAAACAGCTGTCTGGTTCAAAAGATCCCTTTTACTACCTTTGCCAAGCGGGGCAGTCTGGCAAGCAACACCTTCAGACAAAAATGGTCTGAGCTGGCTAGGTGTTTACTTACCAGACTGAGTCCACTGGCTTTGGTTAGCCTTGTGTCCTATCTCGGTGTGCCAACTGTTACAATTTGGGGTTTCCACAAGCTGAGTTAGAGCAACAACAAATAAAAGAACAATGAAACCCAGACACACTGCAAAGGAGATTTCATTCTCAAGAACAAAAGGCCCTGTTCTTGAAGGTAGTCTACAAAGAAAATGGGGTGCAGGGGTGTGGTTTGTGTATGTGTTGGCTTCAAGGTGTCCCTCCTATGCAGTTTGGGATGGTCCTGCTTTGATCCTGAGATATGTGTGAAATCAGACCTTCTGATATGCAGATTCCACCTCTAGCCTCTGTCTTTATCCTGAGGGAATTCCTGCGAGTCAGTGAGGTGCTACAAAAGGGGTTGAGGGGAGCAGATCAGAGGTCTTTTAACTTCTAACAGGGGAATGGGGGTAAAATGTGGAGAGTGTTACTGTTGATGACAATGGGAGAGATTTATTTGGCTTTCTCACTTGAGAGGCAAGGAGAATCTGGCAGCAGCAAGTATAGCATTCAGAGGTAAACCAATTGCTTAGTCTTTTCTGTTCACTTACTTTAAGAAACTGCAATAAGGGATGTAGATTAGATGGGAAAAGCAGGCGGCAGAAACCAGGAGAGGAAAGAGCTGAGTTTTGGAAATCTTTACTGAGAAAATGTCACCTGAGAGAATAGAATGAAAAAAGCACGAGTCATTTAAAACTGGAGAAAAGGGGGAAGGTGGATGGCAGACATCGTTTTTTTTTTTTAATGAGATTTTACATCTCAACAGGATACAGTTCCTGGCTTTATTTTCAAAGTGGAACAAAACAGGGGCTGTACAGAAAAGAGTTTCTCAGCTGCAGCACAAGTAAAATACAAAAGAGCCTAGTACTGCACTGAATAACATGGGTGTCTTGACAGGCATCTTCTGGCAACCTACAGATGAAGTTTTACTTGACACAAATCAGGAACTCATTTGCAAGCATTTGTGGAATGTGAGAACACAGTTTCCCGGCTTTCCTCTCTTTCTTTTCCCCCAAAGCAAACCAGCTGCGCTTGGCAGAGGCTAGATTTACAGCCACAGCCCAAAGTTGTAAGGAAATCGCTTGCCTATGATCTGTGTTCATAAAAGCAATATCTGACCCACTCCCTGCTTCCCTCCCTCAAGCATTTCACAGAAGCACAGGCTTTCTAATAAAGGCAGAGCCACTGACTTGTTTTCCAGTCCAGATAGGGTGCAGGGTGGTTTGGTTTCAGCAAAAATCATAGTTCCTTATGTCATTTGAAAGATCAGGTTTCCTCCAACAGGCTTCCTTTAAATGCCTTAAACAACCACCTTCATCATATTTAGCCAGCAAGTCAGGAAATGATGGGGATGATAATCTGAAGGAGGCTGTTCAATACAAACTAATGTGTTGTGACTTACATTGCTGTGGATTTAAGTTACTGCATAAAGCATTACTTATTTTGGCACCTACAGAAATATGCCTGGAGCAGTGGATATTCCAAGCCAAAAATGGGCTCGGGTGAGAATTGCCTAAGGCAGATAGCCAAGGTGAGACTCAGTGTGATCTCTATAGCTATTCAGATCCAGTGGGGATTTGAAACAGCTCTATAGATGGGCATTTTTCAGCAACAATAGGTTGCTTGAGTTTGGCAAACTTTTTTTATTCTGAAATTCAGGATAATGCTGAAAGTCTGCTGGCTAGTAACCTATACAAAACTGCTAGCCAAGCCCTTCCTCCACACTTGTATTTTTCTAGGCATAGTTTAATACTGTACTGAGTTTTTTCAATGACTCCTTAATGAAACATGGCACTTCCTATTTCTGACATTCCCTGATTGCATTGAGAAGATGGCAGTTGGTTTAGACTGAGGCCAATGATACCTTTTTTTAAACTCTCAGCTCAGGCTTTTCCTCCTCTTAAATCATCAGCATAGATGTTTGAGAAGGGACCTCTAGATCTAATTGTTGCCCCGCCCTCTCCTACCACACTAACAATCTGGTGGAAATGTTGCTTTGGATGGCCACAAAAGTAGCTTCCTCTCACCTGGCATATTATTTATTTTTATAAATCACTCAACTGGCAAACATACCTGTTATTTTGTCCTCCTATTTCCCCCACAATTACAACCATGTGAGGTGAGTTAGGCTGAAAGAGAATGAACAGCCCAAAGTCACCCAGTTGGTTTTCATGCCTAAGGTGGGACTAGAATGTTTAGAACAAAAACTCCCAAGACCCCAGTGATGTTTTTTTTAATTTGAAACATTTGGAGAGGGACTGGGAAACTCTCCAGAAAGACTGTACTCTGGAGTTGCTGCTTTGCCCCTTCTATTTTTTTTTTTTTTGCTCCTTCTCACTGTAGCCAGCTGGCCAAGAGGCCTCTTTCTTTCTCTCACCTCCTGCCTGGCTTCTTTGCTGGTCCCCCATATTGTTTATTTGTTGTAAGCAAATGGACAGAGTTGAGTAGATAAATTGTCCAGTTCTTTCTAACATCTTTTAAAATGGGAACTCTGGGTTCTCCTATCAAGTCTCCATTGTTTTTGATGAATCAGTTTGCTGCTGACAACTTGAGGGAAGGTACTTGGAGAAATGTGGCCAGGCATCTTTGTCCTTTAGCAGATGGGCACACTTTCGTCTTTGCCACATGCTTATTGAGGGAAGAAAGTTTGTTTTGTTTGGAATGGCTGATTACATTTAATTTCAATTTGCTTCCTATTCATTTATTTTGATTGGGATATTGATTGATTAATCATTGAAGGGTAAGGGCAGAAGTTATCTTGCAAGGCACATATTTCCTGGATTGACCTAACCCTTAATCCCCATAGGTATCAATGATCCTTCTGGGGAACTTTCTCAGCAAGCCCTTAACCCAAGACTGAGAGAAACCTCCTCCTGTTGACAGGAAAGCCTTCAGAGCATGATGGCATTGTCCCCAAGCTGTAAGGTCTTTTAGCAAGAGCATCAGATATCTGCAAGTACAAATAATAGGGAAGTCAGATCTAGGGTCTGGAACTAGCTCTTTCTAGCTGCTGAATCCAAAGAGCAAATATAATAATTTCATACCGGTGACTTGCAAAATTTGTAAAGAGAGGCACCAATTAACTTAAAAGACTGGGCAATGTTTGTGTAACTGACTGAACTATTAGTCCTTGACTTATGACTACAATTCAGCCAAAAAACCCTGTTGCCAAGTGAAACAGTTGTTAAGTGAATTTTGCCCCATTTTATGACCTTTCTTGCCACAGTTGTTAAGTGAATCACTGCAGATGTTAAATTAGTAACACATCTATTAAGTGAATCTGGCTTTCCCATTGACTTTGCTTGTCAGAAAGTTGCAACAGTGATCACATGATCCTAGGACGCTGCGACTGTCATAAATATGAGTCAGTTGTCAAGCATCTGAATTTTGATCCTGTGACCATAGGGATGCTACAGCAGTGTGAAAAACAGTCATGTCATTGTTTTCAGTGCCATTGTAACTTTGAACAGTCACTAAATGAACTGTTGTAAGTCGAGGGCTACCTGTATATAATAATCTACCACATTTTAACCCAAGTTCATTTATGATTTAGTGTGTCTTGCAAATCTAGAACCTTGTGTTAACTAACATGGGCAAGTTAACTATGGATTAGCATCTCATGAACACAGAGAACCAGAAATGGAAATGTTTGAGGCCAGAGGGTGTTTTGACTGGGGGAGAACCCAATCCAGTTTGAGAACAAGAGTGCCTGTTGCTATGGAAGTAGTCCTTCCAAAGTGTTCTACCAGGATACTGGCAGCCTCCTTCTGTGCTTCCACTTTAAGCTATTCAGCAGTCACTTGAAAGGCTCTGAGGTCTTCTCAGGACAGTTAGCCAAGGTCACACTCTGAGGATCAAGGCAAGATTCTTTCTGACCTTCTTCCTCAATGCAATGGTCCTAGGAAGTCCAGCTTTTCAGAACTTGTCAGCTTATCAATTTACCAGCTTATCCAATTTATCTGCTGGACTAGTTAGGTGATCTCCTATTCCAACTCCTCCCTCTTATTTAAATCTTATGCTACGTTCACATAATGTTCCAAAGCATGTTTTTTAAACTGGGATTTGGGGATTTAGCCACAACTGGTTGACAGGAAATACAGGTAGTCCTCGTCTTACAACAGTTCATTTAGTGACTGTTTTAAGTTACAATGGCACTGAAAAAAGTGACTTATGCTCATTTTCACACCTATGACCATTGTAGCATTCCTGTGGTCATGTGATCAAAATTCAGACACTTGGCAGCTAATTCATATTTGTGACGGTTGCAGTGTCCTGGGGTCATGTGATCCTTTTTGTGACCTTCTGACAAGCAAAATCAATGGGGGACTCCGGATTCACTTAACCATGTTATTAACTTAACAAATGCAATGATTCACTTAACTGTGGCAAAAAAAGTTATAAAATGGAGCAAACTCAATGTTTCACTTAGCAACATAAATTTTGGGCTCAATTGGGGTTGTAACTCAAGGACTACCTGTACTAGGTCATAAACAACCTTTACTGTATCAACCAAACTCTGACTTGACTGCAGAATTCTCACTGGTTGGATTCACATCAACGTATGTTTAGCCTAGCTATGTGTCCAATGCAGGCTGCTTCTGAGCCTTTGGAAGCCAGAAATTCAGTTAATTTAATAAACCCTGTTTGAATATGGGGTGTTGGTATGGTTTGCACAATAGTCGTGTCTGATGCCTGGAACAAATCAGATTAAGATTGCAATCTTGGGCACGTACCATGGAATTAAGAGGGGTTTTCCTGTGAAAATGGCCTTTTTTAAAACTAAAAGTTTAATTCAACCTCCTGCAAACTATGCTGCAATTCCTATAATCCTTAGCCTCTTGTCTTCCAGCTGTGTTTATGCCAGCCTTTGGATACTCATTTGACCAGGGCGACTTTTGGTTTTGCATTACTGCATTAAACCTAGATATATCAGGAAGGTCTAAACGTTCCTATTCTAGACGATGCCATCTGACAATACCCATGAAATGTATTGCTCAAGGCTGGTGCTGGCTGAGGTGTTGATTTTGGATTTTCACAGGATAGCAAGGTGCAACCCTGCCTTTGCACTGCCAATGAAACCAGTGCTTTTTTCTCAATTCGTTTTCCCTCTCCCCTGGCATCGAAGGAAAGCGCTGAGCAAATATTATTGCAAGGCACGGGTTGTGCAGCCCAACCCATCCATAATATGCTACAATTTCTCCGCGGGCAGCACCGTTTCTTCACTCTGGGGAATGTTGACTCACCCAGGACAGTTCATTACTCGGCAAGGGTTGGAGCAAACCGGTGACGCAACCTGGATCGGCCTGCCCAGGGACGCCTCGCAGGCTGGGTCCCTTTGCAACCCGAGCGCACTGCCAGCCAGGCAGCGAATCGGGCTTTGCAAGCGGGGGAGGGAAGGACGGGAGGGCTGTGAAGCCGGTCGGCCCCTCTTCCCTTGATCCAGGGGAGCTAAACTTCCAGGCGGCTGCAAAGGACCCTCTCCGAGCTATGTTGGGGCATAACTGTATTTCTCTTGGGGACAGAAAACACAGAGCGGTTACTTCAAAGCAAAAAAGGCAGCTCGGTTACTGACTTGCAGCTGAAGGTTGGGGGAGGTGATTACCGATAGATTCCCTCAGGGACAAGTTCTTTGCAGCCTTAGATCCTGAATGAAATTCATTTAACTCCCACTATGCTCAGTAGACACCTACGCAGGACCCTAACTTTTTACCATAAGGGAATGCAAGCTTTCCAAATATGAAGAGGTTGTGACCTAAAAGGTTTATAAGTATTGCAAATAAATAGTCTCGCAAATCCCACCCAGTCATTAATTTGGGCCACCAAAGCGATACTTACAAAACAGAAAAACAAAAAACAAAACCCATCTTTAACAGCTCAGTCATTGCTAGCGATTAAAAAGATCGCTGCTGCGGTTCTCTAAAACGGAAAGGGGAAAATTTTTTTATACCAAATCATCTCTCTCCCGCCCCTTTACACACACAAACCCGATACGTTTGTAAGCAGAAAACTCGGCCAGGAACGCGCAATCATCTTCCGCATGTGCTTTTCTGGCTGCCTGTTTGCTTTGGGGAAAACTGCCATGAAGGAGAGGGGGAGGAAGAAACCCAGCGTTTAATTTTCCAAACATAGCCTCCAGTCTGCATGTCAGAAGGGGGGGTTGCGTATGTGTAGGGGAGTGTGTGTGTGTGTGAGAGAGAGAATCTCCTTGGTTTCCAAGAAGCAGCTCTCCTTGCTTCAGCTGTTGTACACATGGGGGGGAAGGGGAAGGAGGAAATGGGCAGAGTGCCGAGCCTGCGCAGTAGCCATGGAACAAGTGGGCTCCCCCTCCTTTCACCCAGAGGAAGGAGTGGGGGGGGGAGAAGAAGCTGGGGAGTCGGTCACTCAGTCAGTGCGAGAAAGGGGAACAAGCAAAAGCAGGGGAGGAAAACGGGGAGGGAGAGAGAGCGCGAGCAAGCTCCCCGCCGTGACGTGAGCGCTCCACCCAGGTGGCATCTGAACCGAGTAGCAAGAAGCGGATGGAGCGCCGTGCGAGGAGGGGCAGAGCGGCGCTTGGAAGACTCGGCAGCAGCCGTCCAGAGTGACTCTCGGGCTTTCCCCACGTTCGCATGCCGAGGGGCTCTCGAGGATGTAAGTCGACCCGGCAGCCCTGCTGCTTTTCATGATGCCGCCACCACCGCCAACCTGAGGCGCACCCACTTCCCGGAGCGGTCTGAGCGCCCGCGCGCTGTTGTGTGGGGTGTCCCCTCACTCTCTCGCCTTCTACCCACCTCTCCACGCCATTGGGAAAGTGGTCCGCTTGGGTCAAGCAGCAGGTAGCAGACTCCTCTCAGCCCCCCGCCTTCCTCCTCCTCCTCCTCCGTGCCTTTCCCCTCACCACCTCTCCCCCCCGCATCCTACACCGCGAGAGGAGGAGGAGGAGAAGGAGAGGCGAAGGGAGGGGGAAGAACAGCCGCTGCTTACAGGCGCCGTCGGAAGAAGTGCCGGGAAGTGGCTGAAGAAGCGGCCGGGGGACCCAGCCCCCCACCCTCGCTCGAGGACCCTTGGAAGAGCTTCCCGCCTGGCCAGGTAAAAGGCAAGCAAGGAAGAAGGAAGCCTGGAAGATTCCCCTCAGGGTGGCAGGAGGCGGCAGCGACCGAGGCCAGAGAAGAGCCCCTTCGCCGGGCAGCCATGTCGGCGGCGCAGGTGTCGTCCTCGCGGCGGCAGTCCTGCTACCTGTGCGACCTGCCCCGCATGCCCTGGGCCATGATTTGGGATTTCAGCGAGCCCGTCTGCCGAGGCTGCGTCAACTACGAGGGCGCCGACCGCATCGAGTTTGTCATCGAGACCGCTCGGCAGCTCAAGCGGGCTCACGGCTGCTTCCAGGACGGCCGCTCGCCAGGACCGCCGCCTCCGGTGGGCGTCAAAGCAGTCGCGCTGTCTGCCAAGGAAGCGGCGGCAGCGGCGGCGGCGGCGGCGGCGGCTGCAGTTCAGGGGCTTAACCATGTGGACGCCTCCTCCTCGAAAGCACCCTCGGGCCTAGAGCGCTACGGCCTTAGCGAGCAACGAGGCCGCTTCGAGTACCCGCCGCCACCTCCAGGCAGCCTGAGTGGAAGCCATGCGGGCCGCCTCCCCAACGGCCTTGGTGGACCCAATGGTTTCCCCAAGGCGCCGGATGACGGGCCGCCGGAGCTGAATCGTCAGAGCCCCAACTCTTCTTCCTCCTCATCCTCCAGGCGAGGAGCTCATGGCGGGCTGGTGAGTGGCCTCCCTTCTGGCAGCAGTGGGGCCCAGATGAACGTGCCACCCAACCTCTTGCCCCAGACGCTGCTCAATGGGCCGGCCGCTTCTGGGGTGGCACTGCCCCCTCCACGAGGTCCCCCGGCTTCATCCTCCTCTTCCTCTTCGTCCTCGTCCTCCTCAACTTCTTCCTCAGGGGACCCGTGTGGGAAGAGGCCAGGCTCTGTGTCAAGCAGCGGAGATCAAGAGCGGGAGCTAAAGGAGAAGCAGCGCAATGCTGAGGCACTGGCAGAGCTGAGTGAGAGCCTCCGCAATCGTGCCGAGGAGTGGGCCACCAGGCCAAAGCTGGTACGTGAAACATTGCTGACCTTGGCTGGTTGCACACCCTATGAAGTGAGATTCAAGAAGGACCATGCACTGCTGGGCCGCGTCTTCGCCTTTGATGCTGTCTCTAAGCCTGGACAGGACTATGAGCTAAAGCTGTTCATCGAATATCCTAGTGGCTCTGGCACAGTGTTTTCCAGTGCCTCAGGTGTGGCCAAGCAGATGTACCAAGACTGCATGAAAGACTTTGGCCGTGGCCTCTCCTCAGGTTTCAAGTACCTCGAATATGAGAAGAAGCATGGTTCAGGGGATTGGCGTCTCCTGGGTGACCTCCTGCCTGAGTCAGTGCGCTTCTTCAAAGAGATGGTGGGTGCTGATATGCTACCCCAGCCCTACCTTGATGCTTCCTGCCCGATGCTGCCCACGACTCTTATCACATTACCCCGGGTCCCTACCTCCTCTAGTGCGGGATCAGGTGGGCCAGCCTCTAGCCGTGGCCCTGGTGGGGGAAGTAGCAGTGCAGGCAGCAGTGGTGGCCTGCGCAAGAGGAAGGCCTCTCCAGAGCCATCGGACTCTGCATCGGAGGGTAGCCTCAAGTTGAGCGATGAGCAGCAGCGACAGCAGTGGATGGCTAGCCAGAGTGAGGCACTCAAGCTTACCATGACTGCAGGTGGCTTTGGTGGAGTGCCACCACCTCCACCACCCTTGGGACCTCATTCCAACCGGACCACTCCACCTGAATCAGCCCCACAGAATGGACAGTCGCCCATGGCTGCACTCATGTCAGTGGCTGATACGCTGGGCAATGCCCATTCACCCAAGGATGGCAGTTCTGTGCACTCGACCACCTCAACCCGGAGAAACAGCAGCAGCCCAGTGTCCCCTGCCTCTGTACCAGGCCAACGTCGCCTGGCTTCCCGCAATGGGGATCTGAACTTGCAAGTAGCCCCTCCACCTCCCAACACTCACCCTGGCATGGACCAAGTGCACCCCCAAAACATTCCAGACTCGCCCATGGCCACTAGCGGACCCCTTTGCTGCACCATTTGCCACGAACGCTTGGAAGACACACACTTTGTGCAATGCCCTTCGGTGCCCAGTCACAAGTTCTGCTTCCCTTGTTCTCGGGAGAGTATCAAGGCTCAGGGGGCAACTGGTGAAGTCTATTGCCCCAGTGGAGAGAAATGCCCTTTAGTAGGTTCCAACGTACCTTGGGCATTTATGCAGGGGGAAATTGCAACCATTTTAGCTGGAGATGTGAAAGTGAAAAAGGAGAGAGACCCTTGAAATCATAACAGCAAATCCAATGCTGTTTAGCCATCTAAAGATGTAGAATTGTGAATATTCAAAACACATGGGACAATACTACAAAAAGTTTAGTCTTATGTATAGATCTTATTTTCGTCGTATGTTTCTATATTTTGAAACAAAGGTATGTACCCTTCTTCATTTGAAGGATAGAGCTGTTCTTTTTTTGTTTTGTTAAAACAGAATATAATATTGTTTGGTCACCATATAATACCTGTTTCTCATTTCCTTGACAGTGTGTTGGCTAGGTACATGGTTAAATAACCTTTAGCAATTACCTGCTGCTGGTGTGTATTTTTGTAAATGTATGCACTTCTCTAAAAGAAAAAGAAAATATCCCTTTTCGTTTGCCAGGGCCAGTGTCATGCCTAAAGAATGCTACAAAGATGGTGACAACTTATGTTTTACAACCCCAGAATGTTAGTATTTCACTTTTTCTTTTCTTTCCTGTTTTTATTTCTTTTTATTCTTTTGCAACATGGTAGGGTAACATAGGAGAGACTTTTTTGTTGCAGCTTTGTAAAAAGTTTCATTTTTTTTCTATTGATCGGAGAAATTTAAATCATGATTTTGTTTTGTTAATTGTTTTTGTTTTGGCTTTATTGATGCACGGAAGCTTTTTAACACTAGAGCAAAATTGCTGTAAATGGAAAACATGCTCTGTTTGTCCTTTATACATTTCTGTAGTTAACAGAACACTGTAATGTGCCTTGGAGCTTAGTAAATTGTAATAAATTCAATTGATATTAATAGTTCCTGAGTAAGGGGTTTTTTGCCCAGTGCATAAACAACAGAAAGGACAAAATGTGCTGACCTTAATTCTGCCACAGGTCTCTAACTTATTCTGTGCCATTTGTACACACACCACAAGAGAGAATGATACTATTGAGCTTATCTAGACATTGGCACTGTGCCTACTTACATTTCACCTCTTAATATTACAGGACAGCTGCTGACTAAGCATTTTCTTGTTCTCTCTCTCTCTCTCTTCCTGTCATTTCCCCTTTTAATTCTACAGCTGTAAGGATTTGTTATATAGAGGCTTTTAAAAAAAGAGATGCACAGGGAGATAACATCCTTCCTGGGTTTATTCAGAAACCGTCCCAAAAGTATTGAGCAGGATTTATCTTCATTTGCTGTTAAAGTCTGCAGTCATGTATGCTTCTCTGGAGTAAGCTCCATGACATAAGTTAGGGATTACTTCTGAAGAAACAGGCACTAAATTGGATTGCAATTTGTTAAGGTCTTTTTCATACAAAAAACATGTAGCTGAAGAGTATGGATTTTTGACACTAAAAATGTCCTAGTGAACATATTTAAGATTAGTGATATTTAAGATTAGATTGTGTAAGAAATCATCCAGTGATTTTTGCAATTGATAATAAAAACCAAATCTTATTTTGGGAGGGAGATTAGAGAGGGTCCAGATTAAAACAGCATGTGTTTTAATACACATCTTTTAATCTTAAAAAGATGATTTCCTTACATGCACATATAGAATGTCAATTGTTGCCTCCTCACCCCCTAAAATAGTTACTAATTGCAGAGTGAATAGACTGAACTATATCCTCCTGGCAGTGGTTGGATGCAATTATTCTTTTTATTACATTTGCAGAAGTGACATTTGCATTTTCATGAGATCTGGGTGTGGTAAAATGCCTGCTAGTTGATCAGATCAACAGGGAGAAAGAATCAACACAGGCCCCTCTGGCTGGAAATGCAAACAAACAGCACATTGTTGATGTTTCAATGCTTTTGTAGTATGAATGAAGAGGTGGCCCCAGTCCATTGTACTACAGGTTACCAGCAGCCAGTAGCATTTACACATTTGGCCCATTGAAAAACAGATGGGAGGAGGGATTTTAAAACAGCTCTCTTGGCCTTTGGGCTTGTATTTGGTGTGAGTACTACAGTTTCTATTCAGGATGGGAGTGTAAATAAAGCTACGTATTTTAAGGTGCTATGCATCTGGATTTCAACAGCTGAGTTATCTTCACTATTTTGAGATTTGCTTTTCAGTACCATAATACAGACTGCAGTTTGGAATGAATACATGTACAATACACATTTTTTGTTTTTAAAATAAAGTTCTTTAAGATGGTATCAGTCCATACTGATTCTATTTTATTGGAATTTACAGAATAAAAAAGTAGCCCAAGAGGCAATACAAGCAATGTAATAATGCCATCCTGAATTTGCCTGTTAGGAATAAGCCCCCATTGATGTCATTTCTCAGCAAACATGCATCAGACTTCAAACTTTTGCTTGTATTGTGATGGTAGATAATGGATTAGATGATTTTCAAAATCCCTTTCAATTCTTACTGTTTATTACTTATAGATATAACACAAGAAATAGTTTTGATGGAAATATATAATTAAGTGCATTGTAGCAAATGCTCTACCAAGATCCTTGCCGATTTCCCTATTTAAAACTATTTTTCAAAATAATCCGGTTTATCCCTCAATCATGCTTCTGTTGACAAAATTGTCAAAGAGATTGGCATATGTGAGAAAGAAGATTGCAATGCATTGTGTCACTGTCACAAATTAAAATTAACCATAACTAGACAGCATTTGTTGTATGAAGGTTTTCTGTAACCATGTGACTTCCCTTTCCTTTGATCCCATTAAGGAGCTAGTCACAATGAATGAACCTTTTAAATGATTGCTGAAGCTTTTTAAACATTACATACAGATGACAGCATCAATGTGACCTATTCTCTGCTCTACTTTTCTATTAAATTCTGTTATTCGCTCTGAACTGTTTTCCCATTTTGGAAGTTTTTTTAAAGACCAATTTTTTTAACATTTTATCTCTTGTTACAAGCTAAAGTGCTTTAGGATTTTTGACATACAAGATGTACACATGCACTAGGAAAACATTTTAAAAAGTGGCAAATTCCCGAGCTAGGGAGTTCCTGAAAAACCCAACTCTGCAGTAAAGAGGGAAGGGCTAATCCCCCTTCTGCAGGAGGTGGTGGTTCAGGAGGTGTGGCCTTAGTGATTCTCCCTAAAGCAAAAAGTAAAACAAAGCAACCCCTTGAGTGAAATATGTTTAGCTGCAGATAGTTCTATAAACACTAGCTTATTTATTTATTTATTTTTTGGACTTGTATGCCGCCCCCATCTCCGAAGACTAACTTGCCCCACGGATTTCCAAAATGTGTCTTCCACCATAACCCAGAAATTCTTTACATTTAAGGTTTTTCTTCTGCCTTTTGTTTTAAAGGGAAAATTGTTTCTATTTTAAGTTGGTGACTAAGTTGCATGGAAATAGCAATTAGCAAGAGTCCTGATTGGCTACCTTTCTGCCCTGCCCCCTCCCCTGGTTCACAAGAGAGATGTTTATATTAGGCCTCCATGAACTTTTTCTCTATGCCAAAGTGACACATCCTGTTGCTTTGAATTAGAAGACTGGCTTTGTCGTTATTATGCTGACTCTGTCAAAGTTTCAACAGCAACACAGCTTCCTCTTTGGCTCCGAGCCACAATTCTCCCATTGCAGCCTGAAACTTACTACATCTCTCCTATCAAATAAGCAGTGATTGCCTTTCATTCTCGTTACCCAAATCATCAAAGCTGGCTATAGGTTCATGGATGCATTGGTGTATTGCAATGTTGGAGGCAATTTGGTCCAGTGGATAAAGTTACCAGGCTAAAAACCAGGAGACTTGAGTTCTAGTCCAATTTTAGGCATGAAAGCCTGCTGGGTGACTTTGGGTTAGTTGGGTCAGGCCAACGCATTTCACAGGCTTGTTGGGATAATGACGAGGATTAGGTATGTTCACCCCTTCAGTTATTTATTAAATTAATAAAGGCAGGATAAAAATCTAAGTTATGGGAGAAAAAAGTTATGGGAGAAAGACAGGAATCCTCTAAATACTAAGTTGTATTAAATTCAAGGAAGCTCCCTCCCATCTTCCCTTCCTCCCTCTCCAAGAATTGCTACATGCCTAGCTGAAGGGGAGGGGGGTTCACAGCTGATTTGCTTTTGTTGCAGTTCTGCTTTTCAGGAAGGCTTTGCCTAACTATCCATCATAGGAGGGTTCCGTAGTTTGACTTCTCGATTGGACATCCTTCACAACGCACGAGGTCGGCTCGTATCTGTTTGTAACCAAGTCCAAAAAGCATTCCAAGCCAAAGTCTTCCCCTCCCCACACCCAATAAAGACGGAGGAAGAGATTACGTGTTTGTAACCAGATGGGTCAAAGCTAATCCTACCGATTGCACGGGCTGCCCTCCTCTCCGTGCGCGCCCGACGCAAGGACGTTAGGGTGCAGATTCACCTCCTACATCTGCACTCCCCTCTTTGGCTTTCAGGAGCCCTCCCCCCCCCGGAGGGGCCTTCGCACCTTCTCACTCAGGCACTCAACCAAAAGGGAGAAATCGGCCCAAAAGCGCAGATGCACAGAGAGAAAAAAAAAGTTGGCAGAAACAGGAAAGGGGTGAGACTGTAGTAGGTAAGAGGTCTGTAGGGGGCGTGCATAAGTGCACCAACGTGCCTACCCTCCCTGTCCTATTGTTTTTTATTTTTCTTATATGTATTCATTTCATATATTCACAACTGTTTATCCTTATACTTATCTTGTAAGCGATTGACAAAATAAATAAATAAATAAAATAGAGTCCCTGAGGGCACATTTTCAGAAAGGCTAAAATTGTATTTCATAGAAGGGGGTAGAACTGTGATTGATGGTGCTACTCTTGCACAACTCGGTGTTTTCCAGAGCTCTCGGCGGCTCTTGGTTGTGCGAGCCAAACTAAAATGCGCATGTCTCCGATTTTGAGGCGTTGCCAAATGGGCGATGCAGCAGCCTTGCCGCTCATTTGCATGCCCATTGCGACCTTTTGGAGGAAGCTGGCGCCGTATCAAAAAAAGCCTCCCCTTTATCCAAATTGCGCATTCCTTCCTCCCGCAGTAGCTACACCTAGTTTCCCCAAACACGCTGGCTCTTGTCCTCCATTTTGGAAGAGACCGATTGCCCGGGGGGGGGGGGAGAAAGAAAGACGCCCTTTATAAAAACCGAAATTCAACCTGGATGGGATTTCTGTCTTCCGCCTCCTCTCCCTAAGCAAGAACGGTGAGGTCGAGCCCCAGAGCTGGTTGCCATCCCTCCCAGACCCGCTAAAACGCCTGGAGCTGGTTAAGAGCGCTTTGTTTTCAAGCTCCAAAAAAGCAACTGAAGCCTCCTTTTGCTCCGACGTTGCTTTGACAAACGAAGCAGGAGGGAAAGGAGGCGGGCGGGGAAAAAAAGAACAGGGAAGCGAATTCCACCACCCCGATCAGTCCTGATTTTGGCTGCTTTTAGCCCAACCAAGCTTGCGAGGGGTGGCCTAGGACAGGGGTCTCCAACCTTGGCCGCTTTAAGCCTGGAGGACTTCAATTCCCAGAATTCCTCAGCCAGCTGGCTGGGGAATTCTGGGAGTTGAAGTCCTCCAGGCTTAAAGAGGCCAAGGTTGGAGACCCCTGGGGCCTCCGGACACACGGCATTAACGCCACCAGACTGGGCCCCTGGACTAGACAGGCACGTGACCCCCGCCCGGCCTCCAGCCACCCACGGGAGGGTTCGGAACGAGGACACGGCAGAGCGTCTGCACGGCTGGTTGGAGCCCAGCGGAATTCCACGCTGTCCCTCTTCTACCCGCCCCGCCTCAGGCTTCTGTTGGTGGGACGGGAAAAAGGCCGGTGGCGCACAGCTGCTCTATTGTTCCAGACTAGGCTTGGTTTGCAAAGAAAAAAAGGAGGGGGCAGAATAGTAGCCCGCGTTGGGATTCACTTTGGATCCGTTTCTGCCTTGCCCGTAGTTAGGACCCTGCAGTTAGGCTCAGCTGCAGATAGAGGCGGAGTGTGTGTATGTGTGTAGGTGACAGTTGTATGCAATATATCGGAAAGGGATTTTTTTTTTCCTTCTGTGGTTTGGGGGGGAGAAGAACGTTTGGAAAATTTAACAGCCTGGCCCTGCCTTTGCAAGGGAGCAAAAAAACAAACAAGCAAACTGTTGTGGATGCAGATGCGGTTTGCTGAGCGGGGCCCCTTGATCTGGGTAAGTTCTTCGTGCTTACAGAGCACGATCCCTTGATTCCTGGTCTAACTGACTTGCATCGGGGCAAAGCAGGGCTTGAAGAAGCCACATGTTTGACAAAAGACCACTCAGTTGAGGCTGGAACATTCTGAGGTGGCTCAGTTCTCTTAGCTGACTTGACCAACCTTTTCATGCTTAGCGAATCAGGAGGAGAGACAGTGAATTTTGTGTGTGCATGAAGCCTTTCTCCTGTGGGCCCTACTGGATCGGAGCTGCAAAATCCGGACGATCCAAGTTTACATTTGTGCATCTCAGCGATACCATCTAGTGGCCGTATGGATTTTTTTGCAGCTTTGATCTACTTAAGACTCCCAAGCAAGACAATCTGCCTTTTCCCCAAACATTCCTGGGTTCATTTGATCTGGATTTTGATGGTGTGCAAAACTTTGTGGCATATACTAGTATTAGTCAACTGTTGAGGCTTCCTACTGAAGTCAGTTGTACAAAGACCTAATGGTGCCTCATTGTACAAAGACCTGATGGTGCCTATGCTGCCTCATTCTCAGGAAGAAGGCAGCATAGCTCAGAACTTAGTTCTCCTGATATGACAAATCTCCCCAACAAAAATGCAAATGAAAATGGTTAAGCCTCACAATCTTATGCATGTTTACTCCAGAATAAGTCCCATTGTATTCTGTGAACATTACTTCTAGGTAAGCATGGAATTATAGTTTTGTAACACAATCTCTGGGGGAAAAATGAACATAAATCTCACATTCTTAAGTGTGTGTACCTTAGGGGGAGCTTTCACTGGATTCAGCCAGGGGTGGGATTCTACTGGTTTGGACTGGTTCGGGCAAACCGGATGTTAGGAGTCTCCATGCAGTCCATTTTTGATGGAGGTAAGTGGAGGGTCTGCGCAGAGGCTATGAGGGGGAAAAACTGGCCTTCTGAAAGTCTGGAATGACTGTTTCCAAGCTGAGAGACTCCAGAGGCCGGGGGAGGCTGTTTTCGCCCTCCCAGAGGCCTAGGAGAGGCCTCTGGACCCTTGGGAGGGTGAAAAACAGCCTTCCTGGAAAACCTTGGGTCTCAGAGGCGGGGAGGTTGTTTTCGCCTTTCCAGAGGCCTGGGGGAGGCCTCTGGACCTTTGAGAGGGTGAAAATTGCCTCCCACGGCCTCTGGAGGCCCACCGGAAGCTGGAAACAAGACGTTCCGGTAGGCCATGGCCACGCCCACCCAGCAATCGGGCAGCGAACTGGTTGCTGGGATTTTTGAATCCCACCCCTGGATTCAATCTCATCTAAAGTCATGATTTGTGAAATCACAGTTTGTTGAATAATTTCACAATTGGCTGGACTCACAGTGCTAAGTATACATTAGTCTGAAAACAATAGTAGCTGGGTTGTACAACATGCTAAATCAAATCTAAACATTTCATAACAGCTTAGGTAGTATGCCTATAGAACACACCTATGGCTTATGTAGTCCCATTTCCTGGGTTTGCATGACACCCTAAACCAAAAGATAATCACCCAACTGGAATTTTGCATTGTGTTAGATTCAACTGTGACTGTGGTTCATTGTGTAGTCATGCCTTCCCATTTTTAAAATAATAGCCTATTATTTAAGACACATGAAAATTGAAAATTATGAAAACCATGCTTATTTGAAGTCATAGCTCACTCTATAAAGTACTTCATAATGTATGTGTTTCTGGAATTATTGCTAGCATTTGTGGGGCATGGAAATTCAGGCTGTTTTCTTTAAAGGGACGCAGTCTTGTAACCATCATACCAAAAAGAGGGAAAACAAAAGTAAAGATGTGTAAGGCAAAGTTAGATTGTCTTTGTTGTACAGTATTTCTCTCCCTGGCAGGTATTCTGTCCTTCCTTTGGTGGTGGTGGTGAGTTAAAAAAGTAAAGGTGATGGTATTCACATGAACGATGCTCAGCCTTCTTGTTCCAGTTGACCAAAGGATGGTGACTACCATCTTCAACGTTTTACCCATCTTTCCAGCCTTCCACTTAGTTCTATTGTCTCAAGTAAAGGGCTACCAAATGCTCTTTCTGGCAAAGACACCAGTCCCTTAACATTCCACTGTTAGATGAACAGGGGAATCATTGTTTCCTTATTTGCATGGACATTGGCCAAAACACTGCATAGGCAAGGCCTTCTTTAACTGTAGCTGTATCACTTCCATCTGAGAAGAAAACTGCACCAGTAGACACTAGAATTTTATGGCATAATCTTCTCACAGCTATTTCTGAACTCTGATCATGACTAATACAGGATTAGGATATGTCTCTTTATGACTCCCATTCCCAGAACTGGATAAATTTTACATCTAGTTAAGGACTTTGTTGAAATTTATGAAATCTGGTTTTAAGAAAATATATATTAGATTGCAGTCCAGCTTACTATTCAGGTTAGAAAAGTATATGTAACTGAGATTAGGGTATACAATTCAGAAACCCATAGATTAGGAGTTTTTCAACAGCCCCTGGATTGTATCTATGTTTTGCTGCTGATCTTTTTAGTTTCAGGTGTTCCTTTTCATTTTAAGGTCTTTTTTAAAAGCTTTTGCGATCTTTGAAGCAAAAGAATTATAAATGTATGGAAATAAATGTGTGCCTTTTGAACTATTCCAGGCAGGCGAAAGTCAAAATATTTGATTCCACATTTTCTGTGATGCGATTCCGATAACCTGCTGTCTGCAAAGTATGTGAAGAACACAGCTGGGAAGACCTTACTCTGCATTTCAAGTATTCATTGACTCATTTCGGCTCTTCTGGAGCTGGCTATGTTGACACAACATGACACACCTTTTTAACTGATGGTAGCATTTTATAATTGGAGCCCAGTGGACAGGCAACCTAGTAAGATCAGTTGGATATTATATTCTTGCAGTTTATTTGGTGAGATTAACTGTGTTGAACTGAAATGTGGAAAGTGGTTTCTTTAGGTGAAATCTAAAACCTAGAAAAGCATGCTAGCTCCATTGTTATTTCTACCACCACCACCCTCTTCTTTTTTGTGGACTTTGGAAGAGCCAAACATTTATTAACATAAAGCCACAAGTTTTTATACTTGCATTTTTTATATAAAAAAAGAACTTACTTATGCTTTACAGGTTAGGGCTTGAAAATACCTCATAGTAAAAACTCTATCATTTTGGAAAATCTCTTCTGTCTGTCTACTCCATTTTTTGAGAAAAGAGGTGCAATTCAATGTGTTGTCTGGACAAGTTCAAGGAGCAGGTGTGATATCCAGATGCCTTATAAGCTATACACCAATTCTTACTATGTGCATCATAACACAATTTCTGCATCTTTTTGAATTAAGTCAAATAAATATCCAATTAATGTTTTCTTAACTCTAGGGCAAAGGTGGTTCATTATATGTACAGAATCCCTTTTTTTCCATTCTGATTTTGAGGGCATTTGTTGTGGCCCAATTTCTTAACCTTTCCGCTTTAGTCATGAAATGTGATACCTCCATTTTCATCCCATGATTGGGTGGCTTAATTATATGTCTCTGAAATACACTGAGTCATGAACCACTGAAAGCCCTAGGGTTTTTTTTAATGCTGTTTCCAAAATGAAATAAAGATGTGGAGAAAAGACCTTACATCAGAAGTAGATGATCTAGTATTTTTGATGCAGGCCCTGGTACCATCAATATCCTTGCAGAGATAGCAATATCTACCTAAATTTGGCTTAAACAGTAGGCAGGATCAGACATGAGTAGTTCTGGATTGTGGGAAATCATCAAGGGAACCTGGGGTTTGTGCAACTGGGAAGCTGAAAAAAACATTGGAAGAAGGCAGTGGCTATCCATTTTCATATTGTGGCTAAGAAAACCATTTCAAATCCTTGTATTAAGTCAGTGAGAATCCTGCTTGACTCAAGGGAATATTTACCTGCATTTATGTCCAGCCTTTGTGGATGACACCTATGATAATGTGCCATCTACATAGAATAGCTGGGTTATGCTTGTATAATGCCAGTGATTAATTTGCTTTACGAAGTTTAGGGGAACAGGTCCTGTGGCCCATGCTAATCAGCTTCAGTAATGATAGTTCCCTGTAGAAAAGAGATGCATAGGCAATGGGCCTCTATTTTTCACCAAGTTATATTCTGAAAAGTCAAAGAAAAAAATACAAGTAGTCCTCAACTTACAACAGTTCTTTTAGTGGCTGTTCAAAGTTACAACGGCACTGAAAAAAGTGCCTTATTACCATTTTTCACACTTTTGACCATTGTAGTATCCCAAGGTTCACGTGATTTACATTCAGATGCTTGACAACTGAGTCACACGACAGTTGCAATGTCCTGGAGTCATGTGATTCCCCTTTTGTGACCTTCTGACAAGCAAAGTCAATGAGGCAATCATATTCACTTAACTGTGTTACTAATATAACAACTGCTGTGATCCACTTCAAATGGGGCAAGAAAAGTCATAAAATAGGGCAAAACTCACTTAACAAATTTCTCAACAACATAAATTTTGGACTCCATCGTGGTCATAAGTTGAGGACTACCTGCAATGTGTGTGAGAAGGCGTTGCATACTGTAAGTTTTAGTAATTGAAGTAAATCGTTACAGTCAGTAATCCTTAATTCTAGGTTCTTATCAGGATCCAAATGTCAGATGCGTGTAGAAGACAAGGGGGGTGCATTGCTGACCAAACTTTTCATCCAAGCTCCACATCTTGAAGTGGGAACTCTGAAAACAGACTGTATCTATGTGTGGCTGAATGAGTGTACTTGTAGCCCATGATAAAATGGAGAGCCCTGATTATTAAATCATGAAAAATGGAAGGGGAGCAGGTAAAGGAGTCAATAATGGAACAGTTGAACAACTGACAGTTTTATGCAGATGTAACAATAGGTAAGCCCACTAGAAAGCTTATTAAATAAATTCTATTAAATGTTCGAATTAGTTGTTGATATTTTCTTCCGAAACTGTCTATTCATTTTCCATGTGGCCTTTGAACATTCCTAGGTACAGTAGCACTTCCTCTGAAAAAATAGAATTAATAAAACATATAAATTGCTCTATGGAATCTGATATTTCATTCACCCTGTATATTTGAACCGATTTAGAAATACTATATCCACCTCTGAAGGCTGAAGGAGATGGCAAGGAGAAGGCCACTCCGGACCCAGTTAATTTTTAAATTTCCTCCCAACGTGGAAACTATTTCCCCACAGATATATAGCCCTATTTTGTTCATCAAAATCCACATTTCACATTCACATTCCAATGAATTCGTAAAAAGGGGCAGGTTCAGGAATGAGTGAACCTGTGATGGTGACTTAAATTTTTCAGTGTGCAAGTTTGGAGCTGGAATGTTAGATCTGTTCATGCTTCCAAAAGCTAGAAAAAGTTGTTTTAATGTCAGGCCAAATTATAATATTAATTGGTGTTTTTTTAAAAACTAAATTTTCATTCATAAACATTGGTTTTGACTTGTGTCACAATACTCATTATTTCTCCCTCTCGCCAGATATTTTCAGTATATGTTGGACATCTGCATCATGTTACCATTATCAGTGTTTGAATACATCAAAATCGCAACTAGATGTGGGAAGAGAGGAATATTTTTTAAAATACTAAAAAAATTTAAAAAATAAAACCAGATAGTCTCACGTGTTAGAAAGATTTATAGTTCCTAGAAGTGTGGAATATACTAAAAATAGCAGGTGTAAATTTGAGAAAGTGGGAAGAAAGGGAAAGCCGGCATGTACAAACATGTCTACCAAGGCTGGGAGAAGAGAAGTAAAGGCATAGATCAGGGGTGTCAAACTGGATTTCTTCAAGGGCTGGATCAACATTGTAGTTCTCCGTAGGCTGGCGGGGCGGCGGGACAGATGCCTCCTGCAGCACCCTGCTGGCCAAAATGGGGTGTGGGGGTCTGCGTGCAGCCCCCCTGTGCCTCGTTTTCACCCTCCATGGCCTCCTGCAGTGCTCTGCCGGCCGTTTTCAGGCCCATTTTTGGGGCCAATTTTGGGCTGGTTTTTGGCCCATTTTTGGCTGGCAGAGTGCTGCAGGGGCGCATGGAGGGTGAAAACAAGCTGCATGCAGCCTGTTTTAGCCGACAGAAGCATCATGGACTAGTCCTTTGATATTTCCAGGCCGGCCCAGTGGGCCGGATTTAAGCACCCCACAGGCCAGATTTGGTCTGCAGGCCTTGAGTTTGACAACCCTGGCATAGATGTACTGTATGTTTTAACTGCATGGTGGCCTTCCCCATAAGGTGAACTAGGAATGATGGCCAACATAATCCAATCTATCTGAAAGTGGTTGCTGTGGGAAATGTTACATATTGGTAGGAAAATCAAAGAAAGTTATTTGTAATAGCACTAGCAATAGCACTTAGACTTATATACTGCTTCACATTGCTATACTGCTCTTCTAAGCGGTTTACAGAGTCATCATATTGGCCCCAACAATCTAGGCCCTCATTTTACTGACCTGGGAATGATGGAAGGCTGAGTCAACCTTGAGCCGGTGAGACTTGAACTGCCTATCTGTTGGCAGCCGGCAGTCAGCAGAAGTAGCCTGTAGTACTGCATTGTAACCACTGTGCTACCACAGCTCTTAACTTTTCAGACTAAAAGACTAAGCTTTGGTGAAAGAAAAGCAAAATAAGAAGAGTGTTGATGCCTTTGAAATTTGGTATTAGAGAAGACTCCTGCATATACCATGAACAACAGTTTTTATTCAAGGCACAAATGACCAGACTCAAAATTATTCAGCTTCGGACAAATTATGCAAGTATCCATCTCTCTGAAAAAGATGGAAGGAAAAAGAAAACAACCAGCAGCAAACTGGATGGATTCAGTTACACTGGCAATGAGTACATTCCTGGGAGGCTTGAAAAACCAGGTTAGAATACATCATCATGAATGTGGGGTTTACCTCATCAGATGCGATGCAATGAAAATATGCTACCAGATTTCTGGTTCTTGGTGTGATAGATCATACCATGGATTATAGACAAATACAGAGAAGCAGAGAAACACATACAGAGAAACACATGGAGATGGTGGCTTTGCTGTTAAAGCATTTTAAAACGCTTGCATAAACCAGCCACTCCTGCAGTACAGTAGTTTCAGTCTCAGCAGTTGGGACTGGAATTTCTGCTGCTAAGCAATGCAGTCACAAGGCATCAGCTAGCAACAGTATTTCCAACACTTCCCACGAGTTGTAAAGCAAGGCTGTCACATGGTCATCATTTGCAACTTCCTGCCAGCTTTCCCGTTGACTGCTTGTAGGAAGCTGGCAAGGAAAATCACAGTGGTAACCACATGACTGCAGGATGTACCAATGGATGGAACTTCGAGGTCCTGTGTTAGTACTAATTCAATGCCCTCACAAATTTGAACAGTCACTGAATGAGGGATTGTTAAGTGAGGATTATAATAGATGATGGCTTATTTATTTATTTATATCCCGTCTATATTATTTTTATAAATAACTCAAGGCAGTGAACATACCTAATAATACTTCCCCTTTCTATTTTCCCCAAAAGAACAACCCTGTGAGAGGGGTTCAGCTGAGAGGGAATAAGGAATTATATCATAATGTGATAGGGCTTAAGGTCTTGCCAAAATGAACTTATTCAATTTCCAATATGTTCATTTAAAGTTGCAGGTGTTTTTAGAAATGAGAAATAGAAAAATGAATGAATTATCTTTGGATTTCTCTGAATTAATAGGTTAACATTTAAATGGATGAGAAACTGTAGCATAATCTACTCCTCAGGCATGGCCTTCCCACCACAGAGATCCAGGGATGCCTTTAGTGTTCAGAGAATGCAGGATCATCTATTCAGAAGAAGTCTTTTTCCTGGACTCATCCCACTTTGTAGAACATATTCTATAAAATGGGATGGGTCCAGGAAAAAGACTCAGCAGCATCAGAATATTTTCCAATGTGATGTCTGCTTAAATTATATTATTTAATTTAATTAATCTGAGGGATATGAGCAATTTAAAAATAGGAAATATAAAGAAATGAAATTTAAAGTTAGTAATATGACCCCAGATATTTAATAATGTCCCTATTTTGTCACTTTAAAAATTAAAGTGCCAACATTGCGTGGCTTGCCTCTAAGCCCAAAGCTTTGTGGTTTTATGCCACCAGCACTCCCAGTAAAACCATGTTTGGTAAAAGGTTTTGGGCTCTGAGAGTGACATAGATGGCTCTTTCCCAGCTCTAGGTTTGCCTCTTTGTACATAAGCAGAACTTTCGCTCTCCTGTGTACCATCTAACATCCCACACAGATATAATCCAACCAGTGCCATACATGGGTCTTCCACTTAGGCCAAGGAAAAGATTGTGAAGATAAATAACTCTGGGGGCCCCTTCTAACTTGAGCTCTTGCTATTTGTTGACAGAAGGTGTCATATAGCAGCTTCTGTCTGGTACCTTAAGAGCAGGGAAGATTAACACACACCCCTCTGCTTGGTAGAAAAGCTCATTCTTGAAGTTTGAAATGTTGATGGTTCCCAGAGTGCTAGAGTTAGAATCTACCCTGTCTCTGCTTGTTAAGAAGAGAAACCTGCTTGGTTTTTTTGAGCTTCAGAGCTGACTTGATGCTGCATTAGAGGATGGGCAGGGAGGGAGGGAGGAAGGAAGAGAGAGAGAGAATCAGGCAATATCAGCCTCAAGTATTTCAAGTTGGGCAGAGAAGATGGGAAGAATGTTGGAGGCCTGACTTTTGACTGACCCTCTACTTCAGAGGCAGGCTGATAGGTTGCCAGTTGGCTAGAGAAGGGACCTCTGGCCTTTAAGAGAAGATTGATAAGCAGGCATCAGGAGATGAAGTTATTTGTGTACTGGTAGTAAACATTCCCTGGCAGATCAAACTGGTATCAAGGGTTAACTATAAGGGTTGGTTTAAAAGCTGGCAGCTGGAGCAGGTAGAAAAGGATTCTACTTTGATGACATGCCTCTAAATGGAATAAGCTCCCCTGACACCTTTGCATTTGAAGAGGCAGCTTCTGCGTTTCATGCTACATCATCAGATTAATTAGAGACGGCTCAGTTATTCAAGAGCAAGTCTCGCTGAATACATGGATTACTTGTATGCAAGAATACGTAAGATCAGGTGGCATAGCAACTTTTATTTGGGAAGACTTTTAACTTGGTTTCCCCCCTCCCCCATAAATATAAATATCCAGCATCAAAGTACGTGTAAAATTCCCCAGGTCAGTTTTAAGGTTTCTGTAAACTCAAAGACAATATATTGTTTGTAGAATAATTTCAGATCCACATTCCTACTTTATCCCATTCACAGATTCTTCTGACATTCTTATGAAAAATAACCAGGATGGATTTCAAAATAAACTTCTTATGTACCCTTGTTGGCTCCATGCTTTTTTTTCACATGTATTTAATTGTGACCACCAGAACTAGGAATATACTTTTTTTATAAAATAAAAGCTGAGCATTATTGGAATGCTACAGTGTGCATGCCAACTGTGCCACTGGCTTTTGTAAGTATTCTTTGAAATGCTGTACAAGCCCCATAAATTAGTACAGAGCAGGCAACCTCTGAGCCTCTGGGCTGCAGGTGACTCCAAATTCCTTTTTATGTGGCCTGGGATTATTTTATTGTCTAATATGCTCTGCCATTAGATAGAGTGATGACTCTCAATTTGAATGGTTTTTTAAAAAATTAATGAAATTCATGAAGCATTAGGCAATTAGCAACTCACGGGGCTAATGCTTACTTATCGTATTCAGAATCATAAAAGCATTGCCAGCTGTTTGTGAGTTTCAGGTTGGCTGCTACAGGAAACAACGCTGGTTCATTGGCCTAGTCCAACCGTGTTTTCCTACTACTATCTCTGATAAAGCTACTCTGTTTTGGGGACAAAGTGTCTAAAACAGGTGGTATGGTTTCCCATTGCTTTGGAATGAGAATTACTGTTTATAATTGGAAGACTCAAGAAGGCTAAATCTTAAAGCAAGTGGAAATACTTTAAGATAAGCAGTAGGAGGAAAAGCAGAAGAAACTCTCGCATAAGAGCTGGATCTGAAAGAGGACTTTGCTGTACAGTACTTATCCCCTTGACATAAGAAGCTGACGCTCAGATCTCTGTTTAAAGCTCAGGAGCAGATGAGACAGGACTTTTCTTTGTCATTTGGCAACCACTGAGTTTGAAGGTGTCTGTGGATTCTGAGCTAGGCACATTTTCCACATGTTGGGTGAGATCATAGCCATGCAGACTTTCAGACTCCCTGATCATCTGTAAGTCTGTTATTGTACAAACAACCCACGAGTATGAATGAATCAGTTATAAATGGCATCTTGTTCAATGACTGAGTAATGGATGACTGAAGCATGCCAGGCCAGAACTGCTCAGAGCATCCATTATTTTGCTAGGAAATCCTTGCTTGGTTATGACATCAGAGTGACAGACATACACAGTGAGGTTTTCACATGATCATTCCTTATCCCCAGAAGCCCATTCTCAGCGTGAAAAAGACATCCGTGTCTTGTGATTCAACGTAGTTGCATTGCAGCTTTTTCAGAATTGCTGACTAAAGTAGAAATGACTGTTCTGCAAACCACCAATGTTTAGCTGCTCCCCCTTTTTAAAATCTGAGCACCAAAGATATTTGTATGTTTCTAAGCCTTATATCAGTGATGGCGAACATTTTTGGCATGCACGTGCACACATACCCAAAATGCAATGCATGTGCGCCTCACCCCACACACATGTGCCGTGCACACGTGCCTTGCCTCCCTGTGCATGCGTGGCAGAGGCCCGAAGACCAGCTGGTTGGTGGGAGGTGCATGCGCATGCGCAATGGAGCTGATCTGGGGTGACAGTGCGCCTGCCCACAGAGAGGGCTCTGCCATAGTTTTGCCACCACAGCCTTATATGCTGCTTTCGTCAAATGACTTTGAGTGGTTTCCAAAATCCAGTACCATCCAATGTCAGTGTACCAAAGATAATAAAAATACAGACAATCAAGTATTTTAATAAATTGTCACAAACTCAGCATGCCTAACACAGTGCATAACTCTCACTTACCAAACTGCTCCCCCCATCATTATAATACATTCCATCCTTCAGTTCCAAAGGCTCTGCAGAAAAAGGGGTGTTTTAACTGTTTCCAGCTGTTCCAGGGAAGTGTGGCCAAAAGAAGATGAACCTTTTCAGGTCCTGTCCTCTCATATCTCCCAGTAGGGAGGGACAACTGGCAGTTCTCTCAGATAGACTCAATTAGGCAGATTTTATCTGAATTAGAGGGTTTTACAATCCTTGGATCCCAATCCATATAGAGCATTATAAATGGCAAGCATCATGTTGGATTGAACCCAGAGGCAAACTGTTAAGTTTGCATGAAGAGTCAGACACAAAGAGCTTCAGTGAAGAGTTTATTCAGTGACTACAGCTCGAATGGACCCAACCTGGCTGGGCTACGGCTGCTACTTATAGCCAGCAGCCGTAGTTGCCAGCCAATCAGAGTGCAGGGTTTTCCCGCACTTTTCAAACCAATCATATTTGCCATTTTACAAGAACAATTCAAACTAAACCAATAACATTCAAACCTACATACATAACACCCCTCCCCACTAGGTTCAGTCCACACCAAACCCCAACCTATCTAATGTATTCTTTTAAATAGGTGGGGCTCTTACGTGTACGTTGAGACCTCCGTGGTTCAGAAGTTTTAACATTCTCACCCAGTGAGAGAGGAAATGTGTCTGCTGACATTTCCCTTCTGGGACTCCCTGTGAAAGAAGACCCTGCTTGATTGTTAGAATCTGGTCTCTCCTTCCAACCCATCTCCAGCCCAATGTCAGCACCCAAGTCAGGTAGTGATGTACAATCTTCCACTTCTAAGGATGGAATCTGGCATTGTGACAGGTTTTGGGATGATTCCTGTCGTAATGGCTCGTTACACATGGGATGGATTCTTGCTTGCTGATTTTCCTCCTGTTCCTCCCTTCCCCTAGAATTGACATCAGGTGAGGGAACTAGAGAGGAACAAGTGCAATGTTCCTAAGAGAACCTGGATCTAAGTTGATCAATGTGCCTACTCCAGAGGAGTCCATCCTCTGTTTGCACCCTGTAAGAACGAGGGCCTGTGATTTGAGTTATCTCAGCAGGAATCCACAAAGGTTCACCCATAAGGTTCTTAGCATAAACAGAATCACCCACACTGAATGTGCGAACTTTGGAAGTGGAATCCAGTGGTGCGTTGGGTGCGTAAGTGGGATGAAGGTGGTCAAGGGAAGACCTAAGTTTCCTACCCATCAACAACTCTGCTGGGGATAAGTTATTAGATGGGTTAGGAGTGATGTGCTGAACACTAAGAAGTTTTTCAACTTTCTCAGTGATGTCCCCAGGACCCAGTTGCTGAAGCTTCTCCTTGGTAAAACGTACCATGCGTTCAGTCCGGCCATTAGCCGAAGGGTGCCCAGGGGCAGTGAGGGCATGTCTGATACCCTGTTGTGCTAAATAGGATTCAAAAAGGTTGGAAGTAAATTGAGGGCCATTGTCAGAGACAAGAACATCAGGTAACCCGTGGGTTACAAAAAGCTTTTTGAGCTGCTTGATGACAGCATCAGTTGTGGTGGATGCCATAGGAATTACCTCTAGCCATTTGGAATATGCATCTACTATAATAATAAGAAAGGTGTGCCCTCTGGTAGGGCCTGCGAAATCAATGTGAATCCTAGACCATGGGCCCCTAGGACATTCCCATTCCTGTGTGGGGGCGCGAGGTGGGGCAGGCCTGACTACCTGACAGTTGGGACAAGATGCAACCCAGTTTTCAACCATTTTGTTGATACCTGGCCACCATACATAACTCCTGGCCAATCCCTTCATTCTGACAATACCTGGATGACCCTCATGTAACATTTCCAAAACCTCTTTTTGCAGTTTTGCAGGAATAACCACCCTGTTATCCCACAAAATACATCCTCTTAATACAGATAATTCAGTTTGCCTGGATTTAAAAGGTTGGGCAAGGTGAGGTAGATCTTGAAGAGGCCAACCTTTCTTAATCCAGCCTATTATAGGAGCCAATAAAGTGTCTTTGGCAGTCTCTCTGGCAATTTCAGCAGCGTGTACTGGAAGCTTGGCAACAGTTTCTAGGAAAAAGGTGTGTGTTTCAGGTTCAAAGTCCTCCTTGTGGCAAGAAAGGTTTGTGATCTGTAACAATGGTAAATGTTCTCCCATACAAATATTCATGAAATTTCTTGACAGCTGCAACAACTGCCAATGCTTCCTTGTCCAATTGGCTGTAATTCCTCTCTGCTTTGGTCAAAGTGCGAGAGTAAAATGCAATAGGGGCTTCTCTCCCACTGGGAAGCCTGTGGCTCAAACCCCCCCACTCCAAAGGGAGATGCATCACAAGTCAATACAAGAGGCAAATTCTCAGAGAACTGTATCAGTACAGCATCAGACGTGATTAGTCTTTTAATACTGTTAAATGCTGATTGTTCCTTCCTCACCCAGATCCAAACAGATTTTTTCTCAAGTAATCTGTGCAATGGTTCAGCAATGGTTGCCTTCTGAGGTAGGAACATGTGATAAAAGTTAATGAGTCCAAGGAAGGCTTGCAAATCTGTTTTGCATTTAGGTCTAGGAGCTTCTTTGATTGCTTGAACCTTGGCATCGGTAGGGTGGATGCCATGCTTGTCAATCATATAGCCCAGGAACTCAACCTTGTCAGTTTTAAGAGTGCATTTTTCTTCCTTGACTTTTAACCCCGCTTTTTTGAATCTGGTAAGGAATTCTCTGAGTCTTTCTTGTAACTGAGTGTCATTTTCAGCAGAGATTAACACATCATCAAAGTAAGGCACTACCCCTGGCAGTCCTTGGAGCATCCTTTCCATAAGGCTTTGAAAGATGCCTGGTGCCACGCTTACTCCAAATTGTAACCTTTTACATTTGAAGGCACCTCTATGAGTCACAATGGTTTGGGCCTCTGCAGTGGCATCATCAACTGTTAGTTGTTGATATGCCTGGGCCAGATCCAATTTGGCAAAGACTGTACCCCTGCCAAGTGAATGTAACAGATGATGCACCACTGGAACTGGGTATGCGCTCTGCTGCAGCGCATGGTTCAATGTCCCCTTATAGTCTCCACAGATTCTTACTGACCCATCAGTCTTGACTGGTGTGACTATGGGTGTCTCCCACCTGGAGCGGTCAGTGGGCTCTAAAACCCCTTGAGGTATTAATTTGTCTAATTGTGCATCAATTTTTTCCTTTAAAGCAAATGGGGCTCTTCTGGGCTTTAAACGAATTGGGGCACCCTGGGATCTAGGTTGAAAGTGATAGGGGTCCCCATATACTTGCCCAATCCTTCGCTGAAGACCTCTGGAAACTCAGACTTCAAGGCCTCCTCCCATTCAGAGTTGCTCACGTGATTGATGCCAGTCACCTCGATGCCTAGTGGACTGAACCACTCAAGTCCCAGCAAGCTTGGGCGATCCTTGTCCACGATGGTCAGGGGCAAACGTTTGGTGTGGCCTTTGAATTTCACGTTGAATTCTCTTGTTCCAACTACTGGAATCTTGTTCCCTTGGTAGTCTTTAAGAGTCAGTGCTTGCTTCTGGAAATGTTTCTTCTGAATGTTGGGAAGTAGCCTGTGAATAGTGTCCCATGACACCATAGATAAATAGGAGCCTGAGTCCACTTCCATTTGGCAAGGCCTTCTTTCAATGAGTACCTTCACATGTACTTTTCTGCTTCTTAAGGGTGAAGAATGACCAATGGTGACTGTTTGATTAGTTTCATTCTTCCCATTTGCTTCTGAGTTGCGCCCCATTTTCTCATGGAAATTGTTGGGCTTGAATTCTTTCTCAGGAAATTTCTTCCTACTAGGTGGAGTTCTGGATGATTTGCAGACTCTTGCTAGGTGACCTCTTTTCTCACAACGTAGGCAGATGGTGTCTAAAAACTTGCATTCAGTGCTGGGGTGCCCCCCCACAGCCTCTGCAATAAAAGTCTTGCCTCTTTCTTCCAAGGTCTTTCCTTTTCTTCTCCATTCTGAGTCTATAAATTCCTTCCTCCACCTCACTACAGTCTGAATCAGAATCTATTTGCTCGCAATGGGTTGTTGTGGACTTTTCCACATCAGAATGGCTTGAGGCCTTGTTAATTTTCTTCATGGCTGCCACTGAGGACTTAGTGGCTTCTGCTGAGGAGGCCTCTTCTATGGCCTCCTTCAACGTGATCTTAGGTTTTAATAACAATTTGCTCTGAAGCACCTTGTCTTTGAGGCCTAGGACAAACCGATCGCGCATGGCCTCCTCCAAGCTGTTAAACTCGCATGCACCCCCAATGTCTCTTAAGCTTGCCAAGAAGTCGTTAACGTTTTCGCTTTCCCCTTGATCCCGATGGTAAAACTCGTGTCTCTTAATGAGGCACGATACTTGTGTAATGGGCTCTTAAAAGCTTTTCTAAATCAGGCCATTCCATTACCTTCACCTCTGCAGCTCCCGCCAATGCCTTCGCCATCTTGAAGACTGCCGGACCGCAGTGCGTAAGAAAGACCGCCCTCTTCCGCTTCCCGGAGATGTCGGCAAGGTCGTTTCCTTCCAAATACATTTGGAAGCGATCCGCATACGATTCCCAATCTTCTGCCACCAGATCGAACGGGGCTGGGGGGGTGTTCAGCGCAGCCATCTCGCTCTTCTGCTTGTCTTCCGTGTCGTCTTCTCTTCAGGGGAATCCCACCTTCGTTTCCAGTGTTAAGTTTGCATGAAGAGTCAGACGCGAAGAGCTTCAGTGAAGAGTTTATTCAGTGACTACAGCTTGAATGGACCCAACCTGGCTGGGCTACGGCTGCTACTTATAGCCAGCAGCCGTAGTTGCCAGCCAATCGGAGTGCAGGGTTTTCCCGCACTTTTCAAACCAATCATATTTGACATTTTACAAGAACAATTCAAACTAAACGAATAACATTCAAACCTACATACATAACACAAACCAACAATCAATGCAGTTCCTGCAATGAAGGCACTACATGATTATAACAAGTCTTGCCTGCTACTAAATAAGCTGCTGCATTGAATGGTTTTTCAGGGGCAGCCCTAATGCCACATTATCCTATCCTTCTATCTACCTTCCAAAACTAGAAGGAAAGAGGTGTGCTATGATTATTTAGTGGCACAGAAGGTTGGAAGCTTTAAGGAGGAAACATACTTGTGTGCCTGTCCATCCTGCTTATGCTTATATTTTGAGTCTATATTTCTTGTATATTTATATATCACATACAATCTGCATGTGGGAACACCTTTCAGTGGAACTGGGATTTTTCTTTTGTTCTCTCTCTTTTTGTTTCATAAGAACATGAAGAAAAATGTTTTGATATGATTTTGGTTGCTACTTCCTATGCTTGGAGTTTATAAGATAGTTTTTTTTCCCTTTGTCCTTTTTAAATGCCTCTTGTGTGTATTCTTATTAGGTAAAATGTTGTTTAATCTGATTAAAGAAGAAACAACAAACAGAAGTGCATTTTTCTTCTTTATGGAGAAAGAAAAAAAAACCAATCCTACCAGACAAAAGTAGGGTTTCCACTTGGCTAGATACAAGTCTTCATTTTTAGATTTTGTTGTCCAGATCCTATCTGTAACTTGCAGTTTCGCTTGTTTATTTTAACAATGTCCTCCTGGATCCAGCTTTCCTGACATTTTCCAGTAAATCTTGAATTGGTTAGAGAATGTGTTCTCTGTAGGGAATATTTTAAACTGTGTCTCCATCCCCACCCCCTGCTACATTATTCCATCTTTCTTATTTATTTTTATTGTGCAATTAGGTATCAGATCATAAGAGCATCACTAAATCCTGAGTGTAAGCCTCCCCCCTCTACTCCATTTTGCTTTAGGTCTTCAAATCCCTGTACGCCCTGGGAGCCTGTGAGATACCTGCCTCCTTTTAATTGCATGCCTCTTACTTTTGCAGAAAGCTTTGCACACATGGCTGATCCCTGCTATCTTGAGGTTAACATAATTCCAAGCAAAAGGTTTAGGTAAATTCACAACTGAAACTAATGCCATGGGGTTAGATTCTCCACTATGTTCTAGGTGAATGGGGATGATGGGAGCTGTAGTCAGCCCATTCAAAAGGCATTTGATTGGAGTGGGGGGCTGTTATACTGAAACAGTCTGTGCAGCACAAGGAAGCTTTATGAGCTCATGTGTCCCTGGTGTGCAGACAGGAAGACTGCTGACAGGCAAGTTTTAGCTTTACATTACAGCAAATGTCAGAAATGTTTGTATTACAAAGCTGTTATTTTGGACGTTTACAAACCGGTCAGGGTAAATGTTATTCTTCACTGGTATGAAGGAAACTAGAATGAATGACAGTGATTTAGTGTGGACAGTGGATTGAACTTCCTTTGGTTTACTGATAAATGATATATCAGAATTCCCTCATATTTTTCCTTAGCCTCCTAAGATCTTAAAAATGAACCATACATTTCATATTCTAAGATTTATTATTATCATTTCCCTCCCCTGCTCTCATTATGCGATAGCACTTTTGTGCCTTTTCATTATTTGTTCCTTTCCATTTTGCTTCATTACAATTTCCCTTCATTTTGGAGATTTGATTGTGATTTGATTGCAGGCTTGTGTTCTCCAACACAGAAGAAGGATACAAACAACCCAAATGGCTTGTCTAATACATCATGTACTTACACAGTTTTTTAAAAATTACTAAACAGAAGGTTTCCTTGAGACACGAAAGACATTAAGTCACAGAAGCTTCTGGAAAGAAGGGGTTCATCTGGAAGTGGTAGAGAAGCTGGCTATCCAGATGTTGCTGTAGTTCAGTTTCCTGACCATTGTCCAAACTGTCTAGGCCTAACTGGAATTGGAGGCTAACAAGCATCTGGAGGGTCATACATTCCCTGACTCAATTCTAAAGGGAAAATCTAATTTGCAAGTGGTGTTAAAGCTTTTATACTGAATTTGCTAGTGCAGGAAATCGACCAGTTGTGAAAGATATATAAGTAGTCTTTGACTTATTTGACCTTTATTTTAGCAACTACTAGCAGGGTACCCATGCTTCGCTATGAAACTATGTGATTGGGCGAGTTGTTGGGGAGGAAAATAAGGGAAAAAAATTGTGCCTCTGCCTACCAGCATCCATCGGTATTCATCTGGCTAGTGTCCTGTCAGTGTGTGAGACAGTTGAGGGCTGTTTGGAAACTGAAACAGTATTTGCTGTGTGAGCAAGAAGGAGACAGCAAGGAGCCTCGATGTGGCTTAGCTCAACTGCAGTTGGAACAGATTTCTTTTCAGGTGGGGAGGGTGACTAGAACTCCTTAGCATCAGAGCGTATTAATAATAATATAGGAAATACTAATGCTTTGATGGTCATTTTGAAAAATCCTTTCTAAGTGAGCACTTAGAAGCCAAGAGGAACATACGTGCCAAATTTCAAGTTCTTAGGCTTTACAGTTCTAGAGATTTCGTGATGATGCATGAGTGGTATTTCGTGTTTATATATATAGATTTGAAGTTACGAAAGCATTGAAATGATTTATGACCTGCCCTCACACTTATGATTGTTGCAGCACCCTCAAGGTCACGTGACCAAAATTTGGATGCTTAGGATGCTTGCATGTACAGGTGAAACTCGAAAAATTAGAATATCATGCAAAAGTTCATTTATTTCAGTAATGCAACTTAAAAGGTGAAACTAATATATGAGATAGACTCATTACATACAAAGCAAGATAGTTCAAGCCATGATTTGCCATAATTGTGATGATTACGGCTTACAGCTCATGAAAACCCCAAATCCACAATTTCAGAAAATTAGAATATGACATGCAATCAATAAAACAAGGATTGTACATAGAACAATATCGGACCTCTGAAAAGTATAAGCATGCGGGAAATATCGGTTTGAGTCTCTTTGGCGACGGATGTGAAATCCGCGATCGTGCGCGGTTTCAGTCCGTGCTCGTTGCTGGAGACCCCGAGCCGCTTGGCTCAGGGGTTAAAACCACCCTGAAGAGGTGGTGAAGACGGGGGAGCTGACAGCAGGACTGAGGAGAGCCGCATCTTTCCTCCCCAGCTGATCTTTCCCTTTCCCGAAGGCAGCGCAGCGGTGGTCAGAAATGGCCACCTCAAAGAAGACCTCAAGCGGACAAGTTTGTGCAGGAGGAAGTTATTAAGAGAAAGTGTGGTGGTCCAGGCTGACATTGAAACAACTACTAAGGTACCCGGTTTTGAATAGTGGGAAACAGCAACAATTTTTTTAAAAAAGAAAGAAAGCGGCAGGTGAAAGTGAAAAGCCAGTTTGTCGCTTTTTTTCTCTTCTTCTTTGATGTTAATGGTCCTGAATGACAAGGAACATTGAGATGGTTCGATGGATATAAGTACCCTTGGATATTAATAGGCTTTTCTTTATAGCTGAAAATAATCTGCCAAGTGTTAAAGACTTTTTGAGAGACTCTAATATTTTTTTTCTATAAAAGAAGAGAAAGGAAGCAATAGAGGAAGAGAAGAAAAAGTGAAAGGAGGGTGTGTCTGGAGACTGAGGATACTACCCAGATTTAAAAGAATTGAGAGTGGATTGGTAACAGGGAAAGATATATTTTAAAATACATTCCACTTGGAACTTTGTTGCAAGCCTAAGCCCCTGAAAAGGGAAAGTGTTTTAAAGAAACAAGAAACAACTTTGGATACTTGGAGGACTTTCGTTTTTATGGACAGAGGATACTAAGCTGATTAAAGCTAACTGGGAACTGTTTCGAAAAAAAGGGGGGGGGAAAACCCTTTTAAAATGTCAATACCCATGGAAGAATCAAGAATGTTAATTAAACAACTTAAAGAAGAGCTACAATTGATAAAAATGGAGGTTTTGAAATATATGCAACAACAGGAAATATCGTGGAACAAGAAGGGCGGAACAAAGAAGAGGAAGCCATTTTAAAGAATCAAATAACTGTTAAAAAGCAAAGGGGGAAAAAAGGGAAAAGAGGGAAGAGAGTTAAAAATTTAAGATTTGAAGCAACAATTAAAAAAAGTATAATTACAATGCTACAAGGAAAAACCAAAAGACAGGATTTCAGAAGGGAGAATTAGTTAGAAAAGTGGATAGCGAGGTAAGGGAGGAAAAGGGGGGGGGCAGGAAAAAAAAGGAGGAAGCTGTAAATGGAAACAAGACATACAGAAACAAGAGAAGTATACCAGGTTTAGAGAATTTATTCATCTTTTTGGACACCGAGATAATGGTTAAATAAATCAATTTAATTAAAGAAATCTGCAAAGGTACATGAGACGCAGGGTTATATTAGAAATAGATAGAAGCTAGAAGTTTTAGAGGACTAATATGTGTATTTCCTTTTCTTTTTCAAGGGTATTAAGATGAAAATATTTTATGGGAATAAGATAGATATGGTAATTAATGCTTGAATTGAACTGGAATGGGAATAACTAGCTTATTTACAATGGTTATATACATTTATAATATCTTTATTTCATACTGTTAAAAGCGTAATAAATAGAAATGAATGTACCAAGCAGAAATTGATTGATACCAGAGATTTTATTAAAATTGAGGTGTAATAGAAACAATAATGTTAAAGGAGAAATATAAATGTTAAACAATGATGGTTAAAAAAGATGGGGTATTATCCTCTGAAGTAATAATTACAGGGTAAAATATGTTTTATAAGAAATATAAGATAGTAAACATTATAGATAAAAGTGTATTAATAATTGAATGGAAAATATGGCAGGAGAATAAAGGAAAATAGTATAAATTGTTATGATAATTGGGATAGAATACAAGAAGTGTGTAAAAAATTGAAATTACATCTGTATGGAAAAGGGAAGGTTTGGACACACACTGTTCTCAAAAAAATTTTTTTATGTTTTTGTTTGTTTGTAATAATGTAATAATGGTTTGCTTATACTGTATATTCAGGGGCCAGGAATGGTTGTGATATGATAATGCAAAATGTAGTAAGAAAAATTAATTTACAAATACAGAATATTTTGTACTTAATGATATTGGAGAAGATGAGACACAATCTACCGGCACACTGTATACTATGTTTGTATTCTTGTCAAAATAATAAAAAATATTGGGAGAAAAAAAAAGTATAAGCATGCATATGTACTCAGTACTTGGTTTGGGCCCCTTTTGCAGCAATTACTTCCTCAATGCGGCGTGGCATGGAAGCTATCAGCCTGTGGCACTGCTGAGGTGTTATGGAAGACCAGGATGCTTCAATAGCGGCCTTCAGCTCTTCTGCATTGTTTGGTCTCATGTCTCTCATCTTTCTCTTGGCAATTCCCATAGCTTCTCTATGGGGTTCAGGTCAGGCAAGTTTGCTGGCCAATCAAGCACAGTAATCCCACGGTCATTGAACCAGGTTTTGGTGCTTTTGGCGGTGTGGGCAGGTGCCAAGTCCTGCTGGAAAATGAAGTGAGCTTCCCCATAAAGCTCATCTGTGGAAGGAAGCATGAAGTGCTCCAAAATCTCCTGGTAGACGGCTGCATTGACCCTGGACTTAATGAAGCACAGTGGACCAACACCAGCAGATGTCATGGTTCCCCAAATCAACACAGACTGTGGAAACTTCACACTGGACTTCAAGCATCTTGCAGTGTGTGCCTCTCCATTCTTCCTCCAGACTCTGGGTCTTTGGTTTCCAAATGAGATGCAAAAGTTGCTCTCATCAGAAAAGAGGACTTTGGACCACTGAGCAACAGACCAGGTCTGTTTTTCTTTAGTCCAGGTAAGACGCTTCTGACGACATTTGAAACCCATGTCCAGGATCTGTCTGTGTGTGGTGGCTCTTGATGCACTGATTCCAGCCTCAGTCCACTCCTTGTGAACATCCCCAACACTTTTGAATGGCCTTTTCTTGACAATCCTCTCCAGGCTGCGGTCATCCCTGCTGCTTGTGCACCTTTTTCTTCCACACTTTTCCCTTCCACATAACTTTCTATTAATGTGCTTTGATACAGCACTTTGGGAACATCCAACTTCTTTTGCAATTACCTTTTGAGGCTTTCCCTCCTTATGGAGGGTGTCAATGATGGTTTTCTGCACAACTGTCAGGCCAGCAGTCTTTCCCATGATTGTGATTCCTACTGAACCAGACTGAGAGACCATTTAAAGGCTCAGGAACCCTTTGCAGGTGTTATGGCTTAATTAGCTGATTAGAGTGGGACACTTTGAGCCTAGAATATTGCACCTTTTCACAATATTCTAATTTTCTGAGATTGTGAATTTGGGGTTTTCATGAGCTGTAAGCCATAATCATCACAATTATGTGATGAAATTATTTCAGTAATGCAACTTAAAATGTGAAACTAATATATAAGATAGACTCATTACATGCAAAGCAAGATAGTTCAAGCTGTGATTTCGGCTTGAACTATCTTGCTTTGCATGTAATGAGTCTATCTTATATATTAGTTTCACATTTTAAGTTGCATTACTGAAATAAATGAACTTTTGCACGATATTCTAATTTTTTGAGTTTCACCTGTATAATGGATGCAGCATCCCAGGGTCATTTGATACCATTTGCAACCTTCCCAGCCAGCATTCTGACAAACAAAAGTCAAAGGGAGAAGCCGGATTTGCTTAATGATCACGTGTTTTACTTAACAAAAGTAGTTATTCACTTAACAACTACAACAAAAAAGGTCATAAAATTGGGTGTGACTCAACAGACACCTCGTTTGTTTGTATCTGGTCCTGTTCTTACTTGTTTAATTTTACTCTGTGTGTGCCAGTTTTGAACTGATGTGCTCTACGTTTGTTTTGCCAGGTAACATGAATTGCTTTAAATAGTAACAGGGTTTTAGTGTCAAGCCCTTGCATGACTTGCAAAAAAAGTTAAAGCTTTCAAACAGGAGGCAGCATCAAGTTACTTCTGCAACTTTCACGCTACTGGAAAATCTGTAGAGAATGAAAAGGTTTAAGACTAGGAAATGCTAAAGTAATCAGTCAGCCTAATTAACACCTAGTCAGAAAAAAAGGGGGGGTGTGTGTGTGTGTGTGTGTGTGTGCTAAGGCCAGCCTTGACAAATTGTGCTACATTTCTTTCTCAGCAATTGGCCTCCCAAAAGCTATTTAGATAGAGACCCATCTTGTTCTCCCCCTCTCTCGCAGGATAGAGGAGAGGCCCCTCCCCTTTAATGCAATTTCTGCAGGATAAAGAGTGCTTTGTTGGAGAGCTGTCCTCTTAGCCAGCTGTAGCAGACTAGAAACATGCTAATGAAAGCACACGTCAAACAGAAGAGAAACATTTCAAGCCTGGTGCCAGTTCAAGATTGACTGTTTTCTCTGTGCTCTGTTCCCTGACTCAGATACAGAGCGTTATTTAGGATGCTTCACCCCGGAGATTGAAGGCTTACCCCAGCCATCTTGTCCTGCCCCTGTGGGGTCCCACCATTTTCCTACAGATGAGAACAACCACCAAATCCGATGGCCTCTCTTCGCTTTATATTGAATGCAAGAATCGGGAAAGGAGCAGCATTCACTCTAGATTCAGGAATACTTTATTCCAGCTTTTAAAATAATTGGCTTAAATGTTTACTTGTGAAACTTAAACACAATGACTGTGCAATTAATAAGTTTAACACTTCTGGTCAGTTCATTGTCTTTCCTCTCTCCCACTCCTCCCCTCGGATTGTGAATTTGCTCAAGAAAAGATTTCCATTTTGAACTATGGTAGCTTTTATGTGTTTAATTTAATTTTACATGAGCTGAGATTTGCGATGACTCAATGATTGCCTGTGTATAACTTTTTGACCCTCACTGGCCGATTACTCTGAAGAGGAGCATTAAAACTGAAAACAATTGGAGTGTAAAGTGAATATGACCTGGGTGCGGGACACGATGCCATCACAGAGGGCCCATGAAGGCTTGAAGAAATGTTAGGATTAAATTTTGAGTTAAGCCTTGAGGGGGGTGTCCATGTCCGTAGTCTGTGGTCACAAAAAGATATTTAAAGGGGCTCCACGGTGAAGAAAAGGTTGAGAACCACTTTATATTCCTATAAGCACTTATACATGGGGGAGGAATAGAGAAGTCATAAGGGGGTTGCGTGTGTAACAAATGAAGGCACTGCTCCATAAATTACTGTATCTCTGTAATGAAAAAGGAGGACTAAAACAATGAAGGGTGAAAAACATCCGGACTAATGAGAAATATTGTAATTTTGGAAGGAGGCAAAAGCAAATACGCACCTTTTCAAAATATGTGAAAGGGTAAAAGGAAACAAGCCATACAGTGTTGTGAGGTCTATCTGTACTAAGTCCTTGAACTATTTTAAAGGCATTACGAACATTGTGCCGTTTCTGGACTCCTCTTTTGGACCTGGTCATTTACATCTTATGTTATTCTTAGGTTCCATCTATGGCTGCTGTCTCTTCATCTTCCTGTGTCATCTCGGACTCCTTCGGGCACTATGGAGGGTGCCCGGTTCACCTACGTCATCTACCCAGACTTGCACTATACCCCCTTTCTCTGGGGCCTGGCTGTTCCCCATTGCAGTGAGAGGGCAATGGATGGACTCAACCCCCTTGCAGTGAGAGGGCAGGGGGTTGTTCATGGTTTCTGCCACAAGTCACTGCGGTGGGAGAGCAGTGACTGGGCCATTTTGACCCTGGCCCTCGGCAGCTGTGAGGGAGCTGCTGACTGTGGGTTATTCTGGTTACCATCGCCTGGCCCTTTGTACTGCACATTTTCCATCTGTGCAGTTGTTACCATCTTGCCAATTTTACATCGATTCGCCCCTGAAACAGGACATTTTATGCTTGCTTACTCCCTGCTGGAGTTATGGGCCCTCCAGACTGTCCCCGTGTCTTTGGAGTGGCCCTCTGGGTTACCGAGAGCTTACCTTAATGACAGATCCTGGGATCCCGAGAGGTGGCATGGCGCGTCCAAGGGTTTAAATTTTAAATCTGGCACTAAGGGGAAACTTTTAAATTTTTTAATTTGTTGTCTTAATAGGTTAGGGAGGAGGGAGGGTAATTATGGTTTGGGTCAACATTGTCCTTCCAGGCTGGCAATTGGTCCTGGTATGGGGGGGCTGGGGGGCCTCGGGGTCCGTGGGGCCTGGGGTGGGGTTGGCAATTCCGAGGGCGATCGGCTATGGCAGGGGGGGACGAGACCGGGGGCCAAATTTTGTTATGGGAGCGCGCCCCCACTGTTTATGAGCGGTGGCGCGCTCCGACCCCCAGGTCTCCGCCCACTCCCCTGGGATCTCGGGAGGTATGGTCCCTGGGCTTAGGCTGATCTACATGAATGCCAGGTCCATAGCTAACAAGTCATCCCTCCTCCGTGAGCTTATTGAGGAGGAGGCTGCAGACCTGGCATGCATTATGGAAACCTGGTTGGGGCCGGAGGGGGGTGTCCCTCTGTGTGATCTATGCCCCACTGGTTTCCGTGTGCTGTATCGGTCTCGAGCCCAGGGAAGGGACGGAGGGGTAGCCATAATTGTTAGAGAGACCCTGTTTCCAAGGGAGGCCAATGTTCCGGAGATAGGCGGGTGTGAGACTCTCCTCGTGAGGTTGGGCCCGGGAGGTCGGTTGGGTCTGTTGCTGATGTACCTGTCCCCCAGCTGTGTGACGCCCTTCCTGGGCTGCTTGACATCCTCTTGGGGGTGGCAGTGGAGCTCCCCAGGCTTATAGTCCTGGGGGACTTTGACCTGCCTTCTCTTGGGGGGGGCGTTGGGTTTGGCTTAGGAGTTCATGGCATCCATGGCAGCCATGGACCTGACTCAGGTGATTCAAGGACCCACTCACGATGGGGGGAACACGCTCGACCTTGTTTTTATCTCGGGACACTGGCGTAGTGATCTAGGGGTAGGTTCTCTGTCTACCCTACCCTTGTCATAGACGGATCACTATCTCCTGCGGCTAGTCTTTCAGGGGGCTATCCCTTGCTGCTGGGATGAGGAGCCAATTTGATGATTCCGCCCCAGATGCCTGATGGACCCTGAGAGGTTTCAGATGGCTCTGGTGTCCTTGCCCACCTCCCCTGACCACAACCTGGCCGAGGTGCTGGCGACCGCCTGGCAACAGGCGGCCTTGAGGGCACTCGACCAGGTTGTCCCCTTGCGGCCTCTTCCCCGCCACAGACCCCGGTCAGCTCCCTGGTTTTTGGAGGAGCTCCGGGGGATGAAACGGCAGAGAAGATGCCTAGAGAGCAGGTGGAGGATGAGCCGTTCCGAATTCGATCGTGGCCAGTTAAGAGTCTACATTAGGACCTACCTGGAAGCAATCAGGGTGGCGAGGCGTGATTACTTCTCCGCCCTGATTGCATCTGCTGATGATCACCCTGCGGCCTTGTTCAGGGTTACCCGTTCCCTCCTCCAAGTGAGGGAGGGGGTGGACCCTTTGTGGGGCAGAGCAGAGGAATTTAGTTTACATTTGGCGGATAAGGTCGTTCGGATTCTGGCTGGCTTGGACTTGGACTGGTAGTGGTCTGATGATGAGGTGACGGTGGATCTGGTCGATTCCATCTGGGTTGAGTTTGACCCGGTCTCCCTTGATGAAGTGGACAGGATCATGCGGAGGTTGTCTTCCACCACGTGTTTATTGGACCCGTGTCCCTCCTGGTTGGTGTGTGCCTCCAGTGAGGTGACACGCGGCTGGCTCCAGACAGTTGTCAACACTTCTTTGAGTGAGGGAGTTTTCCCCGCCACCTTGAAGGAAGCAGTGGTGAGAACCCTCCTCAAGAAGCCTGCTCTGGACCCAGCCGTTTTGGATAACTATCGTCCAGTCTCCAACCTTCCCTTTTTAGCGAAGGTTGTTGAGAGCATGGTGGTGCAGCAACTTCCCTTGTTCCTGGAGACTGATTATCTAGACCCGTATCAATCGGGCTTCAGGTCTGGACACAGCACGGAGACGGCATTGGTTGCGCTGATGGATGATCTCTGGAGGGCTCGGGACAGGGGTTTTTCCTCTGTCCTAGTCCTATTAGACCTCTGAGCGGCTTTCGATACCATCGACCATGGTATCCTTCTGCGGTGGCTACGGGGGTTGGGGGTGGGGGGCACCATTCTGCGGTGGTTCTCCTCCTACCTCTCGGACCGCTCGCAGTCAGTGTTGGCAGGAGAGCACAGATCGGCTCCAAGGCCCCTCACTGGTGGGGTGCCACAGGGATTGGTCCTCTCACCTCTCCTGTTTAATATCTACATGAAACCGCTGGGTGAGATCATCCGAGGTTTTGGGGTGAGGTATCATCATATGCAGATGATACCCAGCTTTATATCTCCACCCCAGGCCAGATCAGTGATGCTCTCTCAGTGATGTCCTGGTGCCTGGAGGTGGTACGGGTCTGGATGGGGAGAAATAGGCTCCAACTCAACCCGACCAAGACGGAGTGGCTGTTCTTACCGGCATCTCGGTTTTCTGGTGATGTTCCAACTTTGGCCATGGGGGGAGAGGTGTTGCCCCCCGTGGATAGAGTGAGGAATCTGAGCATCCTCCTGGACCCACAGCTCAGTTTGGAGGAGCAGGTGGGGGCTGTGGCCAGGGGGGCTTTCGCCCAGGTTCGGCTGGTTCTCCAGCTCCGCCCTTACCTGAGCCGAGATGCCCTTTGAACGGTCACTCATGTGCTCATCACTTCCAGAATCGACTACTGTAATGCTCTCTACATGGGGCAGCCCTTGCGAACTACCTGGAGGTTACAACTGGTGCAGAATGCGGCTGCGCGGGCTGTGATGGGAGTATCCCAATACTCCCATGTTACACCCCTCCTGCGTGACCTGCATTGGTTGCCGGTTGCCTCCTGGGTTAGTTTCAAGGTGCTAGTAATGACTTATAAAACCCTAAATGGCTTGGGTCCAGGGTACTTGCAGCAACGCCTCCTGCCAGCATCACATTCCGATCGCCCTGTTCACTCCCACAGGAGGGGCCTCCTTGGGATACCGTCAGTTAGGTATTGTCGGCTGGTGGTTCCCAGGGCTAGGGCCTTCTCCATGGGAGCGCCCACCCTTTGGAACCAGCTCCCCGTGGATCTCCGTTTGGCCCCTGATCTCCACTCCTTCCGCCGGGACCTGAAGACCTGGTTGTTTCAACAGGCTGGCCTGGAATGACCCGGGTGGGGGTTTTAACTGTTTTAATTTTTAAGGTTTTAATGTTTTATTGCTTATCTCGACTTGTTTAGGTTTAATTTGTTTTTAGGTAAACTATATGTGTGCTGTTTGTTGTGAGTGATGTTTTGTTTTTTGGGTATTTATATGTATGGTGTTCAGCTTTGTTCGGGTATTTTCCCACATCATTATAGTTGTGCTTTTAAAGTTGTAATGACATTTCGGCAGAATCTCATCTGCCATCATCAGGCTTGTGTATTGGGTTCGTCTATGTGTCAGGCTTTCACAGCCGTTTCAGTTTTAAATTTAAATTTAAAGATTTAAATTAAGATCCAGCTAGAAAGCCAAGGAGTTTATGAAATACCATGCAAAAATTGCCCAGCCACATACATTAGACAAACCAACAGGAGAATAAATGCACGTGTCGCAGAACACAAGAATGCAGTCTAAAAAGAAGAAAAAACTTCCTCCCTTTTCCAGCACCTTAAAGCCACAGGACATGAAATTGATTTTGAGGGAACCAAATTAATCTCCAATACTGAACACTTCAACAAGAGAATAATTGGGGAAGCCATCGAAATAGGGAAACACCCCCATAACATGAATAAACAGGATGATACCTCCTGCCTACCAGACATCTGTAAACTAGCCCTAATCAACAAACGAGTCCCAGCCATGAAAACCAACACTGGACCCAAAACATCACATGATGCCACCACCAATCTCTCTCACCAGACTCAAACCCAAACCCATCCCATAGATGAAAAACAACCACCGTCCAGAAACCAGACCACGGCTGCATCACCAGCTGCTACACCCTCTGACTCCCAAACTAAGCAAACTGACACACGCTATGAACACATAGACCTCAAACTCGGAGCCAAACCAAAGCCTGGAACGTTATATCACAGCCATCCACTCAGGATATCACATCACGGAACTCAGGAGGTTACACCACAAAACCTCAGGATGTTACAACACAGCCAACGACCCAGGAGATTACAGCACAAGACCCAGGATGTCACAACAATAGAATTCAGAAGGTCATCACACAGCCCATTACCCAGGTCATTACAACACAAAAGGCTGATAGACACACAGCCAGTACCTCAGCCACACAGGGTCTTACGAAAAAGCCAACCAATCTGCAAACATCAACTCCATCAACCAATCAAGAAGTAACAACACAGCCAACCAACCTGCTTGCAACAGAGCCAGCATACCACACCTCCCCACCAGTATTTATAGAGAGACGGCAGCTCCAATCACACTTTGCTCGCACAAGCACGAAGCCGAAAGCACCAGCCTGAAGATGGTGAGTGGGACCTCGTTAAAACGTCTCCAAGATACTCTCAATCTTACATGGGAAAAGACCCGAACACACCAAGACCTGCATATATAGATAGATAGATAGATAGATAGATATAACAGTCCTTAAAGCCTTTAATAAGATTGGCCACCGTCTATTCTTTCCTTTAATGGTAAGCAATCAGAATGTGATTGTCCAATGCAGCATTTGGGGCATGGCTGTTTGCAGGGTGATCTGGAAAGTCAAGATGATCAGCATATATCAAAAGGTGGGGATCTTCAGTTGCATGTTGTAACAATGACATGAGATCCAGTGAACTGCAAAATGTGGGTCTAGGATCAGGGAGACCCCATATCATTTTCACAGGCCGGCCTGGATTGAGCAGGGTTGGGGTTTTTAATTTTGGGATATTTTAATATTTTAGAATTATTTGGATTGGGCAAATTTTGGAATGAGTTGTATACTGTGTATATGTTTTTGTGTAAGCCGCCCCGAGTCCCCCCGGAGAGGGGGTGGCATATAAATCCAAATATAGATAGATAAATAAATAAATAAATAAATAAATAAATAAATAAATAAATATCACATCCCATATGGGTCACTCTACTCAAATCACTTTTTCTCTTAATCCAACCTTTAGATTTAATTGGGAATAAAATAGGATCAAGAGTAAAAACACAATATGAATTTAATAAAGATAACTGGGATAAATACTAGGGAGCTCTTTATTATTTTCTGTTTATATGTCTAGAATTTCCTAATCTCTTCTGTTTGGTACTCAAATATATTCATTCTCTCTCTCTCCCTCTCCCTCCCTCCCACTTCCTCCCCCCCCCCACACACACAGAGTGAGAGAGTCTATATTTTTCTTTTTTTAACTTGGAGACGCACAACCTGTGCTCACTAATCCAGACAGCCAAGGATACATTTGAAAATTGGCTAAGATTACTATCTACCAACCCACTGAAAAAAATGAGCCAAGAAAATCTCAGTAGGAAATGAATTTGAGGAATGAATGCTGACCAAGTTTTATTGACAAAGAAAAAAAAAGTACATGGATGATCTTAGTCTCAAGTGATTAATACAGAAACTAAAAGGTGGTAGTGCAAGAAGCCAGCTATAAAATACTCCTATCATAGTGTCACCATCATAGAGATTTAGACGGCAGGTTTATAGCAAAGACCTTTGGGAGGTTTCTCTGTGGAGCAAAGCCAAATGAGAATGAATGCATCCCCTACTACAACCCAAGAGCCGTCTTGGGTCTTGCTTGATATGCCAGGCTGGAGGGGGGAAGGTAAGAGGAGCAAGAAATTAGAAAAGGAAATGCATTCAGAATCGTCACACTTTTTAATTTCATCATTCACATCTTTGAATAAGAAGCATTGAAGCAAAAATTAAATTTACTTTTTGGATGTGGATTTTTAAGGTATTTTGGAACTAAAACCTCAATTTCTGAGGGACTTAAGTTTTTTTGGAATTCAATGCTACATGGTAGGCAGTGAATTCTCGTAAGTTGTCAAACCCCAGGAAAGCTTTCCATTGTATCAATGAAATGCTATTGGATACAAAATGCCATTGTATCACATAAGAATCACATAACTATCACATAAGAATTGAAAACCTATTTTGCCTGAGGATTCATTGGGTTCTTTCAAGTCAAAGATCTTACTCTCTATTCTAATACAGAACATATTTTTCAGATCAGGGCAAAAGTTGTGATTAGCATGACATCTAATTCACATGGGGAAAAATTCAGTTCATTGAATTATGAAAAATCAACAGAAGAAAATCCACTAATATATCCCTCCCTAGCTCTATCCCTTCCCACTGCCCTGGGATTATAGAGCATGTTTAGAGGGTACTGAATGCTTATTTTCCGTTGAATGGTTGAGGACGAAAAATAGAAAAATGAAGTATTTAGAAAAAAGTATTTCAGTGAATGAAACCCTCAGCATGAGCACTTCTTTCTCTAACATTTGTTGGCAGGTCCAATAAATCTTTCTTTACCTCTTTCTGAACATCCCTGGAGTTTTCCACATTATCATAGTCAATTTAATTAAAAGCAGTTGTGTAACCCACCCAACCTCAATCACTAATGGGTGGGGATGGGGGTGGGGATTAACCCTTTGCCATCCATGCACTTCCTTCTGACATCTTGGAAAGCTGTTAGTGGAAACAAAAGGTACTTTTATGATGGGATGTTCATTGGAAAAAACCATTATTATAAAGGGTTTAGCACTCTGTTTATGGTGCTGATCTTAAGCAGTGATCCCACAGATCATTTTTCTTTTCGAAAAGAAAACCCAAATGTGGCATTCAAAGATATTTATTTATCAAATTTATATGCTGCTCATCTCACAGCGGGAGGCGACACTGAGCGGCTGTACCTTGAGCTAAGTGAACAGCCTGACTTCAGAAGCTGCAAGAATTATTTAGGGCAGAGAATCATTGCTATTCTAATGACTTTTCCCCCCATTATTTGAGTAGTCAAAGGGAACATTGAGTGATTTGACTGCATGCCATCAAATCAAGTGAACCAGGCTGGAGATGCCCAACAGCAATCTGAGTGAATTTAGCACGCATGTGGAATATATGCTGCAATTCAGCAGCAAGTAGGATTGTGAGGCTGTAGTGTAGGATTTGGAATAGAGATCAGCATAGAAGATTGGGGCAAATATTGTCTGAAGGTGGGGCAACTACCACCTCATGTGTTATTTTTAGGCAACTTCTGGGACCCAAATGGCACCCTTGCAAAGTTAATTACTGTGGCTGCATTTAATTTTGTCCCATCCCATCCAACCCAGCTCAGCATCAGTAGTTGATCATTTTCCCTTTTCACATAGTCATGTTCTGGGTCCAAGTGGAAACCTTCACAAGTCTGTTGCTCACCCAAGATACTTTGCTTTAGGTCTCCTCAAATTAAGGATTTGCTGAAAGTAGCTATCAGAACTGCTGGATATTATATGGCATTATACATTAGCAATCAAATAATGGAATAATATTGATGGTTAGGTATGAAATATGGAAACTAGGTACAGAAAAACATATAAACAAACTAGGTACCAAAATTTGTACGGCAGAATTTATTTATTTTTATTTATTTTATTTATTTATTTATTTTGCCAATTGCTTACAAAATAATAAGTATAAGGATAAACATAGTTGTGAATACATGAAATGAATACATATAAGAAAAATAAAAGAAACAATAGGACAGGGACAATAGGCACGTTGATGCACTTATGCATGCCCCCTACAGACCTCTTAGGAAAGGGGTGAGGTCAATAGTAGACAGTCTAAGGTTAAGGTTTTTGGGGTTTGGGGAAGAAACCACAGGTAGAGTATTCCAGACATTGACCACTCTGTTGCTGAAGTTGTATTTCCTGCAATCAAACTTGGTGCGGTTAACCTTGAGTTTGTATCTATTGTGTGCTCTTGTATTGTTATGGTTGAAGCTGAAGTATTCATTGACCGGAAGGACATTGCAATGTATGATTTTATATACTATACTTAGATCAGACTGAAGGCGGCGTAGTTCTAGGTTTTCTAGGTCTAGAATTTCAAGTCTGGTGGCATAAGGTATTCTGCAACGAGTAGAGGAGTGTAGAACTCTTGTGAAATATTTCTGGACTTTCTCAACTGTGTTAATATCAGATATGTGATGTGGGTTCCAGACTGATGAAATGTAATCGAGTATTGGTCTAGCAAATGTTTTGTATGCCCTAGTTAGTAGTGTGATATTATCAGAGAAAAAGCTACATAGGATTAGGTTAACAACTCTTAATGCCTTTTTGGCTATGTAGTTACAATGGGCTCCAGCATTTAGATCATTAGAGATGAGTATTCCAAGATCCTTGATAGAGTTTGGATCATCAACAAGGTCTTGACTATTCAGCTTGTATTTTATTTTCTGATTATTATTTTTTTGCCAATTTGTAAGACAGAGCATTTATTTGTTGAGATTTGAAGTTGCCATTTGTTTGACCATTCTGATACATAGTCGAGGTCTTTTTGAAGGGTAGCAGTATTGTCTGTGGTGTTGAATAGCTTTACATCATCAGCGAAGAGAACGCAGTTGCTCTTAATAAAATAAAATAAAAATAAAATAAAATAAATAATAAAATAAAATAAAAATAAAATAAAAGTTGCTCTTAATTTGGGGGGATTTTTCATGATCAGTTTGTTTCTGTAACAGTCTCTTCTATAAATTCAGGCATCTACGCATGTGAGAGGTAGGTTCACTTCCTCACCTACCATCATGGAAATTCATTTGGTGAGCTCACATACTTGTCTTTGAAATTAAGTGCTTCCCAAACTGCCTTAGCTACTTGAAGTGAGCACTAAGCAAAGTGGGATTGCAAGCAAAAGTTGCTGCCTTCAAACTGTAGGATGTATTTTTAGACTCCCTGTGTTGTCATGGCTAGCTATTAAACTCATTTGATTGACAGTTAGCACATCTGGAATACCAGTACCTGGACATGTCTGCAAGTTAAGGTGTTCTATTTTTCTTTGCCACCATCTAGTGGCTCTCCAGAGATTGGTGGCCCAGGCAGGCTGTGCCTGTTTGATTGTCCTTCAGAGATGCTTAGATTATAGGCAAAATGGGATGTTAGATTTCAGGAAAAAAAAGAAGAAAAGCAAAGAGGAGTATTACGTATGCAGCACAGCCAGGGTTCTTCCTTTTTCTTTTGTGGCAGTTGTTATGTATGCAGGTTTGAATGTCATTGGTTAAGTTTGAACTGTTCTTGTAAAATGTCAGAAATGATTGGTTTAAAAAGTGCGGGAAAACCCTGCACTCTGATTGGCTGGCAACTGCGGCTGCTGGCTATAAGTAGCAGCCACAGACCAGCCAAGTGGGGTCTGTTATGAGCTGTAGTCACTAATAAACTCTTCACTGAAGCACTTCGGGTCTGACTCTTCATGCAAATCTAACAGCAGTGATCCTCTCCTGCTGCTTTCAGGGTGGGTGAGAGAAAATAGCAGGGAAGGGTTAGAGCCATGATTTACAAAGAAATATGGATCTGCAGGACTTGTCTTTCGCAACCATGCTTTAATTTTAGATTGCACTTCAAAGTTACTCTTGTCTTAGGAGGAGGAGGAAGAGAAGAAGAAAATCCTCTGTTTATGGGTTGATCTTTAGATTACTGTAGTACTAGATTTATTGTCTATTACAGAGTGCACTATGGTAATTTATTTTACTGGAAAAGAATACATTTGTATCTCTAAGGACAGTATTTCATTATCTTGTGAAATTCATTCTAGACCTGTAAAGAATAGAAAGACTATACTCAATAGCAAAGTATTTTTATTTGGAAATCAAGCCAACTTGTTTTCATTGAAGATTTCCCTCAGGTGAGTGTGCACTGGATTTCAGCCTTAATTGACTCAGCCATTTTGCATACAGAGACAAAGCCGGCTGTGCCACATTCAGTCATCTACAACTGCAACTAAGAATGATTACTATCCAGATATTACTAATAGGTTTCCTATGTGGCTCAAACACTTTACAGTTTTGGAGTGTTTCTGAACATGAAGCAAATTAAGCTCCTATATAAAAATTACTTAAAGTGTCTATTACTTAAAACTCTTGCTTTGTTCTTTTCTGACATATCTAGCCAAAAAGCAACAGATTGCAGGGGCCTAAATTCAGTGAGCTGCTGGGGGCTTTCTTGGCTTATGAGGGCCACAAGTGCTGAATGAAATGAACAAATTGGTCTGATCGGTCCCTTTTGCTGTAAACGCCTTCATGTGTCATTTTATTCCCTCAAATCCTTTTCAGAGATCTTGGAAACATGGTTAAAGGTGATAGGAATGCTGTCTGCTCCTTTCAAATAGGACCTGAACAAGGAATGGAGGCAACATTAGTGCCTTGCTTGTAATCAACAGGTGAAGCTGTGTACTTGGGTCATTGTCTGCCTCTGTTGTTTCATGCATAAACTCCTGGGCATCATAATGAAAATCTCTTATTTTTGTCTATTTTAGGCAGATGGGCAATCTTCTATCCAAAGGGGTTTTCCTTGCACCCACCTAAGCATCACACAGAAAGGGATAGGTCTTCTTTACAAAAAGATCTAATTGTTGAAACATTTTTTGTAATTGTTTATTTACTGTTAAATTTCTATGCTACCTTCTCATGTTATATTTCAGGGGGAAAAAATCTAGACCAGTTTACATTCCTGGAATTGCATGGGTGACAGATTTCCTCCTACTAACAGTTTTCTTTCTGGTTTATCTAGAGCAGGAGGACCGCCCCCCCCAACTTCCAAACAAAATGGTGGGAGAACAATATCAGTATGTTAAGCCTCCAGTAGTCTTAACACACCTATGTTATAATTGCAAAGCCCCCCCCTCAAAATGGCCCTAAATCCTGGCCATCGTGCCACATCCTACCTACTATCATGCCTCCAATGGCCCAAAGAAAGAATTAAAAAGCGTGCTCTCACCACAAACCTTTTGTTCAGGGGTGGGATCTGACTGGTGTAACTACTGGTTCGGTGATTTTACATTTTGCATGTGTGTACATTGTTGTCATCTAGCTGCCTGGACAGCTGAGCAGTGCTGTGCGCGGATGTGCAGCGGTTGAAAAAGCTCTTTTTTCCTGCTTTTTCAACCGTAGCTGTGTCGCGCAAAGGAGCTGTGGTTGAAAACGCAGGAAATAAAGGTCAGGTAAGAGCCCGGGTGGGCGGGCGGGCCAAAACAGCAGCAGACGTAGAACCGGTTCTATGTATGCTCTCTGTTTGCTGCTTTTCATAGCAACCGGTTCTACAGAAGTGGACAGAACCGGTAGAATCCCACCCCTGCTTTTGTCTATCCCTTATATATTCTTTATTTCTTCCTAATTCTTACTATGTGTTTGAATGCCAACCAAATTCACCCTATATTTGAGTCCAGTGTCACCTGCTAAGTGAAAGGATAGTTGCCGGGTGGGCGTGACCTCCTTCCTGCCCCTCCACCTGCCCCCCATTAGTCAACAGGGCATTCAGATAAAGGTTGAGTCCAGGCACAGGAAGCAGTGCTATTGCTTGGATAGTCTTTCTTCAGGAGGTTTCCACTGTGGTAGTTTTCAACACCTCACCCCCTCAGTGGTGGTATTCTGTCGGTTCTGCCTGGTTCTGCCGACCTGGTAGCAGCGATGAGCAGAGGAGACTGAACCGGTTCTCTCCGCCGCTCTGCTGTTGGGCCCACCCACCTGCCCGGGCTCCCATACTCACCTTTATCTTCTGCTTTTGAAGCACAGCTGCTTTGCGTGGCACAGAAGAATGGTGCGTGGCAGCTGCTGAAGCGACCTGGAGAGTGCAGGCTTGCAGGAGGTGAGTTAGAACACCTCTGCGCCTGCACAAAGTGTGCGTTTGGCTCACGTGCGCACAAAGTGTGTGCACGCACGCAAAGCACGCCCACCAAGCCACGCCCACTGAACCGGTGGTAAAAATATTTGAATCCCACCACTGCACCCTCTTCATTTCAAGGACAAAGTTCCATTCTCAGTGGTGGACTACAAACCAGCAGGTTGTGAGACAGCCTATTCGTCCTTGGAGTGCCTGAGAGAGAGAGAGATAACCTTGGAATTGTGAAATTGCATGTCCGCTTCTTGGAATCTTGCAAGGTGTCCGTTTCTTGGAATCTTGCAAGGTGTTGTCAAAAGAGTCTTTCTTCCCCTCCCCCACCACAACGTCACTCTCCAGCTTCTGACTCCCCACGGCCTCTGCAGGCATTTCTGCAACAGTCAATAAAAGACCAGACAAGCAGACGGCTGGCACTTTATTTAAACAGCACTTTGCAATCAAATACTCTTTTAAAACTGGTGATTTTTTTGGGGGGGGGGGAGGGACAAAACCAGTATTTGTATTGCATATCTTTCAATTTGAGTGGACCAGAAGAAAATGTCATTTAAGACATCTCTAAAAACCCATATTGCACAGTGTTTGCACTGATTAAACCTTCTATTCTGTTTTTAACTGGTATTGCACATCTTTGATCTGACCTACAGTGTTACTGTATGTCTGGAACACAACCGGTTGAATAATTTGGAGGGTGAATAATTGAATAATTGAACTGAATAATTTGGAGGGTGAAACTTGGAAGACTGTATTAAGAATTACTTCTCCATGGAGTAGCATGGATACTGGATCTTACCACAGAGTAAGTCTGGACTTATTTCTGATCAGAAATCCTTAGCAGTATTCTAATTGGCTGCACATAATTGGCTAATTGTCATTATTCTTGCTCTATATTTTTCTCCTGCATTCTTTACCCTTTCTTGTTTTTCTTGTCAGATTGGATCATAAGTTGACGATGCAGGGAGTTCCTTTTTGTAAGCAACATGTTAGACCTTTGATTCCATTAGCAAACCCAAATCCCGGGACAAACAGATCTGATTCCTGCTGATTGTACAGGCAGGACTCAAGTTTTGTTGTTGTGTCTGTTATTTGTGGACAGCTCACACTCCTTTCTGGAAATTTTACTGAACATTTTGTAACTCAGGCTGTTTCCAGATAGCGGAGTACCATAATGCAGCCTTTAGAGTTCTCCAGCAAACAGCTTTGCAGAAGCAATTTAGAAAGGAAAATATGCCTGGGGGAAAAAGAATATTGCAGGGAGCTTTGTGTGAATGATAATCCCTTGTTTGGACTATGCAACCAGCACTTCCCTTGCAACACTCAGCCTGCAGTGGGAAATTGACAGAAGGACTGTAGGACTCGAGAGACTTCTATAGTTACCAGCTCAGACTTCTCTGACCTTCTACAATAGTTTTGTGCCACCTGCGAATGTCCTCATTGCTGCACGCCATCTTCCCCCAGGGAGTCATCCAGTCATCCTTTTAGTGGGCCAAAGGGAGAATGTATTCAGAGTTTTTGCAGCGTGAATTCAGCTCCAGAAAAATAAACACAGATGGCTGATGCTTCATTTAACGTCTTTATAAACATAATAAGTCAATTTTACAAACCAGTTGTAGATTTCTCCAACATGGAGCAAACTCAGACAGAAACATGTTGCAAGTTCAGAGCTTCAGCAGAAACTTAACAGCTCAGAAACAGACATCAGTTTCACTTTAGTTCAGCAGGCAAGCAGAGGAGAGAAGCAGTTTCATTTCAGTAGACAGACTAAGAGCTCAACAGAGCTTCAGAGCTGCAGAGCTTAATATAGACCCACACCTAGGCTACTTGTAGTTTCAGTTTTCAGCCTAGGCTACTTCTAGTTTCAGTTTCCAAACAGTCCTCATTGGCTGATTTAGTTGCTATGCCTATTCATTGGTTGACCTTGTTACCATGCTCTATTCCAGTTCATGAATATATTTTGACAGAATGTCAAAAATGGCAGCTAGTTAGTGCCCTGCCCTTCCTTCACCCTTTGCTTGCTGTGGGTTTTTTGTTTTTGTTTTTTTTCAGTAGGGTAGGTTTATTGAGGATCGGTGGGGGAAGCTCAGTTAACCTTTGTGTTTAGAGAATGACAAAGTTGTCACTTCCTTGAGTAACTGACAGAACAATCAACCAATGGAACAGCTTGCCTTCAGAAGTTGTGGGAGCATCATCACTTGAGACTTTCAAGAAGAGATTGGATTGCCATTTGTCAGAAATGGTGTAGGGTCTCCTGCTTGGGCTGGACTTGGCTTGCATCATGCCCCTGGTGGAGACTGACTCCGAGGAAGAGGAGGAACAGCCAACAGGGAGTGGGAGTGTGGCTACAGAGGTGATGGAGGAGGCTGGGGAAGGGCAGAGGCCGGCTGAGCAATCAGAAGAGGATCCAGGCCCATCCCCTATCCATGCCAGGGCACGCAGGGAGGAGAGGATCAGGGAAAAGCATGGTCTGCTCAGGAGGAGAGGACCATGATCCTCCTCAGGGCTTACAGCTGGTAGTTATGTATATAAGTTTGTAACTGCGTATGCAGAATTGCTGGAGTCAAAGTTAGTGTTTCCTTTGAAAGAGGTTTATATTTATTGGCGTTCTTCCCAAGAACTTTCCCCAGTTATCTGCTTGGAACATATGATTACTTATCTTGGTTTGATTCGGAACTCTCACCAATATGGTTTGTTCTTGTTTTACTTTTGCCTCATTATTTACTTTTGGGACTTTAATAAAACAGTTAAGTTGAAGGCATTGCTGGACTTTAATTCATGTTTTGGGTTTTGGGTGATTTTGAGAGACTATGGGTCATCACAGGTTGGACTAGATGACCTACAAGGTCCTTTCCAACTCTGTTAATCTGTATCTGTTATCTGTATCTGTAACTGAGGAGGATGGGAGATCATGACACTTTGCTTAGAAGAGACGAAAGTATAATTCAAGAAAAGGGATGAATTAGGTGTTCCTGTCAATGAGACAATTCCCTCCTCACTCCAGGTCATAGGAAATGCTGAAAAACTATCTTCTCAAGGTTTAATCAGCTCAATTTCCCAAGCCCCACAGAAGTATAGGACACTGGGGTACTTAGGACCAATATAGATGGAAAGGAATTATAACAAAATAAGTCATCACCTCCATTCTAGAACTGCACATGGAGCTCCCAGGTTCAATTCTTTATCTTATTTGAAATAATCTTTACATAGAGGATTCTTCTAAGAATCTTCTACCGAAAGCTCTGGAACTGCTACAAGTCATGGTAATGCCCAAATGGAACAAGATGGAACCATGGGTTGAGTTTATATATGGCAGTTTTACATAGTTTGTGTGCAGATTTGGCATATCCTGAAGAAGCTTCCTTGTCAGGCCATCCTCATCTGAAAAAAAAAATCCATCCTGAAAGTGTCCTCGGTTTTCTAACATAAGTTAGATTCACAATAATTGTTTTGAACAGATCTGATTGCATAGGTAGCAGATTCATTCAGTGTGAGAAGAAAGTCTGAGTACATTGCTTGTTATGCCAGTAAAAAAGTAAAGGTTTCCCTGTCCAGTTGTGTCCCACCTCTAGGGCACAGTGCTCATCTCCATTTCTTGGCCAAGGGAGCCAGAATTGTCCAAAGACATTTTCTGTGACCATGTGACCAGCATGGCTATGCCCTGAGGTGCATAGAACGCTGTTACCTTCCCACCAAAGTGGTACCTATTAATCTACTTGCGTTTGCCTGCTTTCGGACTGCTAGGTAGGCAGGAGCTGGGGCAGGTAACAGGAGCTCATCCCATTGCACGGTGTGCTCAGGTCTGGAACATAGGTGGTATTCAGCAGGTTCTGACCAGTTCTGGAGAACCCGGTAGTAGAAATTTTGAGTAGTTCGGAGAACTGGCAAATACCATCTCTGACTGGCCCCGCCTCCATCTATTGTCTGCCTCCTGAGTCCCAGCTGATTGTCTGGGTCTTCTTTTCTTGCCCTGCACAGGAGAACAGAGCTGGAAAGCAGGTTAGTGGGGCAGGGAGGGAATGGGATTTTGCAGTATCCTTCCCCTGCCATGCCCACCAAACCCCACCACGCCATGGCCACCAAGCCACGCCCACTGAACTGGTAGTAAATTTTTTTGAATCCCACCACTGGTCTGGAACTGGTTTGGTTTTGGTATTGACATTCAAAGTCCTACGAGACATGGGTCTGGGCTACCTACGGGAACGTCTACTGCCGGCATCAAATACCAACTGCCCTGTACAAGCTCACAGGCAGGGGCTCCTCGGCGTGCCGTCTGCGACCCAATGTCGTTTGGCGGTGACGTGGGGGAGGGCCTACTCTGTGGCAGGTCCCGCTCTGTGGAACCAACTACCTCTGGGGCTCCGCCTGGCCCCTGACCTCCGCACTTTCTGCCATGACTTGAAAACCTGGTTGTTTGAGCAGGCTGTGCTGTGCTGACTCCTCGGGGAAAGGGGTTTGTTTTTATACTTAATCATAAATGGGTTTTTAGTTTAATTTGGCTTGGTTAGTTTAATTCTATTTTAGATAATTAATTTATTGTGTTGGTTTTAATTGTGAGCCGCCCCGAGTCCTTTTTGGAGAGGGGGCGGCATACAAGTCAAATTAATAAAATAAATAAATAATAAATAAACCTGGGCTGTCAGCTTTTCAATTGACAAGCTCAGCATCTTTAACCGCTGAGCCTTCGTGCCCTCTGATTATACCAGTAATTCAGTTGAAATTGAATATATTTGTCTGGATGCCTTGCAAATTTTGACACTGTTTCAGCCGAGTTTTTTTTTAAGCCATAGATAGCATCAGGCAGCTAGCTATACAAAGCTCTGCTATGAAAACCTCTAATCAAAGAGGTTCTAACAATCCAAATAATCACAATAACTGCTGGTATTTCTCCCCACCACACCAGCAGCTTCTCAGCAATGTATTGTGTCCTCTTTTTCATCCTCAGTCAAGTCAAATTGAATTTATTTTGAATTCGGGGGCTTTGAATGCGGTTTCTTCTTCTGACCAGGTTGGGGATGAAATATGGATAGGGGAATTCCTCCTCCTCCTCCTCCTCCCAGCTCATCCTGAATGGGCAGCACCATCCTTTCATGAGTGTAAACGATGCCATCTGCAGACTGCCCTGCTTCCCTCCCCTCCCCTCCCTGCTTCAGTTCCCTTAAGGGAGAGAAAAGTCATTAAGCACTGCAGTAAGAGCTGATTCAGGCCACTGGAGTTTAGCCCTCTCAGAAAATGTGTTTGGGAGGGATGATGGAAGAGAGACTGCAGAGTCGGCTCACTGCTGACCTGCTGAATTATGACTTTAATGCAGTCACTTTAATAACTTGCTCTAGCTCCAACCACCAGATGCAATTTATGGCAGATCAGGCGCCCGAGCATTTTTCCTTTCTCTGAAGACTAAGCAGATATCTGATGCCTCCCTCTCCCTCCCCCAAGCCTATTACTTTCCCCTCTTCACTCTGCAAATGGAAAAATGTTATGTGTCTGTGTGATTTTTCTTTCCCCTGGCCTTGTTTTCAGGAAATGGTGGAAAAGGAGACGCTAACACGCACAGCGGAACAAAAACTCCTTTTCCATTCCTCTCTTAGGCCCCGGCCAGGAAATCTGTGTAGCCTTATCTTCTCTCTCTCCCTCTCTCTCTCTCTGGCACTTTAATATCTTGCTTGGGCAACAGAGGATGCAAACAAAAGAATAGACTAACTAAACAAATGGCACACTAAATATTGTGTAGTTATAGGATTTTTCACAGCGCATATCTGCCCAATCTTTCAGCAAATCCAGGATGATGTAATGCTGGTGTCTGGGACTGGCAGAAAGCTCCACTGTGCACAGATGAAGGAGTCTTTATAGCAAAATGTGACATGCTAGAGACTTTAACTCAAGTAAGTTTCCTTCGTTGAATGCAACTCCCAATAAGGTCAATGACATGTTGTTGGTGGCAAAGTGGCAATGGTTTGCCATGTACCTTCTTCCAGGATGTTTTTTTAAAACTTCCCAGTCTGTAGACAGGTTACATTATAGAAACGCAGGGCATGTAAGTATGTAAAAGTTACACACACACACACATTACATATATACATACATACATACATACATATTATATATATATATATATATTGTGGGAGCATCTACTGCCAGCAACAACTTCCCAGCGCCCCGTGCGCTCACACAGACAGGGCCTCCTTGGGGTGCCATCGATCCGACAGTGTCGGCTGGCGACCCCCAGGGGGAGAGCCTTCTCTGTGGGAGCGCCTGCCCTCTGGAACCAGTTACTCTTGGAGCTGCAGATGGCCCCTGACCTTCGATCCTTCTGTTGCAACCTGAAGACTTGGCTGTTTCAACAGGCCGACCTGGACTGAGGCGGGGTTTTTATTGGTTTATATTAGCTGGTGTCAGTTTTAATTCAATTATTGGGATTTCTATTTGATATTTTTAAAATTTTATTTCTTGTACATGAGTTGAATTTGACAGATGGATCTGGAACTTAGAGAACTGGAAGTTAGACAGAATCAAATGTGCCTTTCTCCATCTTTCAGAATTTGATCTCAATAGGGAGTTTTAGGGAAATAACCTTAGAATCAACCAGGAGCAAATTCAAGCAAATTCTACTGAGAACATTTAAAGTCCTGTCTCTACGGTTCTCCCCTAATGGCCATCCAGTTTTGCCATAATGTTGTCTCTACAAATTGTCTCTTGGATCTGTTTTATTCTCTAGTACCTACTATACTTTACCCATTTCTTTCACCCCATCATTTACATGAGGGATAGACTACTTTTTGATGGCCAGAAGACACACCTACCATCCTTTTAGAGGCCGAGGACCAAGTTCAAGTGCAGGGAAATAATTTTGAAGTTTACCATCTGATGCAAACCAGGCTTATTTTATACTTTTCACCTATTTCCTGATCAGAATGGCAAGAAATTCTACTATCAGTTTTACACAATCATGCTCAGAGTTGCCTTCAAGGACAGAAAGGGAATTCAAATGGTCTATTCTGTTGCAATGTGTACAATTTTACTTCAGCATAGATGAAGCCAGTTATATTGCATTTCTTCTATTTGTTAGGATGATCTGTGTCCTGGATTTCTTTTTCAAAGCACTGTCTTGACAGTATTATTGTTTAGAAGGGACAGTCCCTCCTGGCTGGAGTTGCCTAAAGGAGTCTAAAGTAATTTATACATGCCTTCCCTCAGGCCTGTAATAAGCCTAAACATTGGAAGGAGCTGAAAAAGTAAGGAAAAGCTTATCTGATCCTTTAAAGGGTATTTCAAATTGGGGTTGGGGGCAGAGGAAAAATTAGAGGCAGAGACCCTGGGCCTTCTCTCATTGTAGGCCTGCTTGTCCATCAAAGAAAGCCCAATTGGTTAGTTTCTTGCACATGAATTGGTATATAGTTTATTATCTCCCTGAATTAATATTCATATGCTTAATCAGTTGAATGTCTTTAATCAGCTGGGAAAGATTGAGGGCAATAGAAGAAGACGACAGAGAATGAGGTGGCTGGATGGAGTCACTGAAGCAGTAGGCATGAGCTTAAATGGACTCCAGAAGATGGTAGAGGACAGGAAGGCCTGGAGGAACTATGGGGTCACAATGGGTCGGACACAACTTCGCAACTAACAACAAAATCAGCTCTAAAAATGTGCCACTCCTCTTACTTCTAAATTTCAGAGATCTATTATGTTCTTGTCAAAGGACTTGGCTCTTCTACAACCTTGTTTGGTCCATTAGGTAATTTGTATAACCATATACTACTCCATTAACCTCCACTTGTAGCTCCAGAAGGGAGGGAGAAAATATCACAAATATATTCTAGTATGATCAATACATTACATTGCTTTCTCATAACAGGAAAAGCAAGAAATCCAGACCCCCCCCCCCGATTCCAAAATGTTAAATAATTTTCATTAAAAAAGAAAGTTATTTATACAAACAGATGTTATATTTTACTCAGCCCTTCATTTCTCCAGAATGAAATAGTCTGTCAGTATCAGTAACAACAATGGCGTCCTTCAAAGAGGTTCTGAAAGGGGCCTGACTTTATGAATTCTTCAGATATTTACTCTTGTGGTAGAGCCCTACTGTTACTGGAAATAAAGATTTCCAACAATTATGACTTTGAACTTGGCTAGTTCAACCCTTGGATAATATTTTGCTTTCATGACTAAGGAAGCATTTCCTTCAAGAATTAAAATTAGAAGATGATAACACACACTCATGCGGAATGCAAGATCCTATGCCCTTGTTCAGAGACAAATGTAAATTATATGTGTTCTTTTGTAAGAGGTTAAGCCAAGGTTTAGAATTAATTGACCTTATTTTTTCTATATTAGAAAAACATCTTGATTACAATAATATTCATTTCCTTCTCCTGTAGAGAATGCATACTGATTGCTGGTTTCTCACTCTTTGCTGTTGAGATTCTGGAAAAAAGATCTAATCAGTCTGCTTCTTATTCCATTCTTCAACTGTCTTTCTGATTTTATTGACTGCAGTAAATTTTTAACTTCAGTCAAGAGTAAACAAACAGGCACTGAGGTTTGTTTTAGCTATATTTTGATTTTAAAAAAAAAAAGCATTTGTGGTCTCATTCATATGTAAATAATAGGCCAGAAACTCTGGTTCATAAATTAAAGTGGCTGGTTCATGTATCACACTAAAGTAAAAATAGATAAATCATATTATCACTTAACATGATATGTGAACTTATCCAAGGCTATGCTATCTGGACTATAAAAGTTGGAGGACTTGTAGGTGACAGCAAAGAGATATGGGGAAATTAATAGCTGCCATTTAGTGGCTGTTCTAACATTTGCAGACCTGATATGGAAGCTCTAAAATCATCCAATGTTTGCACTTGGTTTCTTCAAACAGGCGTGTCCAGATATGGATTCTTCATTTCTTTGGCTATGCTGGCTTGACGGTACCAGGATGAAGATGTTTTAACAGAATAACAGAGTTGGAAGGTGTTAAGTTTGCATGAAGAGTCAGACGCGAAGAGCTTCAGTGAAGAGTTTATTAAGTGACTACCGCTCGAATGGACCCGACTTGGCTGGGCTACGGCTGCTTCTTATAGCCAGCAGCCGTAGTTGCCAGCCAATGGGAGTGCAGGGTTTTTCCCGCACTATTTAAATCAATCCCATTTGACATTTTAGAAGAACAGTTCAAATAAACCAATAACATTTAAACCTACATACATAACAGAAGGGGACTTTGGAAGTCTTTTAGTCCAGCCCTCTGCTCAAGCAGGAGATCCTGTACCATTTCAGACAAATGGGTTTCCAATTTCTTCCTCAAAATCTCCAGCACTCGCAACTTCTGGAAGCAAACCATTCCATTATTTTTCTCACTGTCAGGAAACTTCTCCTTACGGTAGTTCTAGGTTGGTTCTCTCTTTGATTACTTTCCATCCATTGCTTCTAGTTCTACCTTCAGGTGCTTTGGAGAATAGGTTCACACACACACACACACACACACACACACACCCCTTCCTTGTAGCACCCTCTCACTGCTATCATGTCTTGTCTCTTCTGCTTTTGGTACCTTGGAATCCTTAACAATATTGGTTAACACTTTCAGAAGGCAGTGTAATGAATTTGTTAATTAAAGTTTCTTTGAAAGCAGGGTCAAACTCTTTGTAAATTCCAAAGTTGTGCATGATATTTGTGCATGACACAGAGAAGCTCCCTGAGGATGGGCTCCAGTACGAGTCCAAAAACCCAGAAAACAAAACCTCTGGTCTCTGGTCTCAGTGAGCGACCCAGATTGGATGCTGCAACATTATCCTGAGACATGTATATTCACATTCATTTATGATATTTAAACCACATCTACATATTGAAAGCTTTCCTCACCTGGAAGTGAATGGAGACACATAGTTTGCAATTCACACTCAGAATTATCTTTCACTCAGAATATCTGCACTATTTCCCCATTTATAGGTGTAGTTTATGATTTATATCACTGTATTTCAGATGAAAGATTTGACAAAAATAGATTCGAACATGTCTGGTGTGTACGGTCGTTCATTCTACACCTTTTCTCTCCAAAACTGTTTTACCTGTTTCTAAATGTCGTGCTTGCACTTCATGCTGACTTTTAAATGATTCTGTTCTGTTTAATGGAGCCTGGAGGTGCATAATAAGCACATAGAGCAGAAAGCCTGTGATTCAGAAAATTTGCCCGTAATATTCCTTTTCAGCCGTTGCCATAGGTACCAGCTTCTTCTAAACACAGTTCTGGAATGCAAGGAGACTGGAAGGGCATTCCTGTTAAGGAATGCAGCAGCATCATTCCAGTTAACACCCCCCTACTTCTTTTTAACACACACACACACACACACACAGAGAGAGAGAGAGAGAGAGAGAGAGAGAGAGAGAGAAATATTTGTTCTTTATTACATTCCTTTTTTCTTTATCCTGGGTCTTGTGCCTTGATCACCTACCAAGCTGATTAAAGCACAACATAGTACATCCAAGCTGTCAGAAGTTTCTCTCATTGAATTTAGGGACACTGTCAGGACATAAAGGCACAATAATCTTATCCCCTGCATGAAGCTTAACCTACATTTCATCTTACTGCTCTCAAGAACCTCACAAAGCTTTGCTTCTGGGTTGCCAGGATAGAGTAAAAAAAATGAATTCAGTCAGGTCCTCCGCAATGGCTTGATGGGTAGAGCGGTACAACAGCTTGCAAGGGACTAATTGTGATTATTTCTTGCTGCAAAAAAAATATATGTGGCACTTTAAAGGTGAACTGCTATTATTGTGCAATAATATTGCAAATTATGCAAACCATTGCAGATCCTTTCCTATTCTTGCTCTTATTTGGACTTCTTTGGTGCTGCCAGTATCTTTAAGTTGGCCTGGGGAGGTGGGGAGAGGATGGCAAAATGATCCAAGGACAGACAGTGCAATAGTAGCAACAATAACAATATTAACTATATAGTTGGGAGTTTGCTACCATTCCCATGTTTGATGCCAAAAACAAACCGTCTCCCCCAGCCTAATAAAAGGGCCGCGCATTCTCAACGTATCAGGTCAGGAGAGAGAGTTAAACTGGCATAATTGGTGCAATTTCCATGGTTAGAGTTCTGACCGGCATCAAAAAACCCACACTTTAAAAATAAAGAATAACCCAACCATGATGTTCACTTAAGAACTTTTGGGCACTTCCTTATCTTTCAGAGCTATATTGCAGATTTATTGTATACTCTTCAGGTTTCTGAAAGAAATGACAGGAAGGACAAGATAAAAATAATTAAGGCTCACAATTCTGTAGACAAACACACACACACACACACACACACACACTACAGTGAATTACAGTTCATGAAATTAATGAATTTCTGGACAGAGGCATGATACCGTGAGCCTATGGGTTTAGGCAGTGGTGGGATTCAAAATTTTTTACTACCAGTTCTGTGCACATGGCTTGGTGGGCGTGGCAGGGGAAGGTTATTGTAAAATTCCCATTCTCTCCCCACCCACTAACCTGCTTTCCAGGTCCGTTCTCCTGTGCAGGGCAACAAAAGAAGACCTAGCCAATCAGCTGGGACTCAGGAGGCAGAGAATAGATGGGGGCGGGGCCAGTCAGAGGTGTTATCTGCCGGTTCTCTGAACTACTCAAAATTTCTGCTACTGGTTCTCCAGAACTGGTCAGAACCTGCTGAATACCACCTCTGGGTTTCAGGAGCAAGCCAACTTCTTGCTCAAAGCTACTCTAATGGGTTGTGTTTTGAGCTTGCAAAATACTATGTGCAGAATTGTGAGGGAAAAATCAAATATGCCAGGTCAATTCTCAATAACACGTTTAGTTATGGCACAAGACATTTGTAACCAGACGATACACCTTTGAATGGAAGATGAATGGAATGTATGTATTTTAAATAAATAAAAAAATTATATATATACAAATTCTCAATAACACTTTGACACTGTTAGGCTGGGCCTGTTTGTTCGGTGCTGCCATCATTTGATTCCCTCTCTTTGCCTGGCTAGCCATAACATGTGCCTGCCTTTTCCTTGTTCAGAAGTGCGAGGCCTTGGCAAGGATGATGGGGCGGGGAGGAGAGGAGTTTTAAAAAGTCAAGATTTAAATTGTAACCATAGGATCAAAATCCTGCCTCTTTTAAAAGAACAATATAGTTTCAAATGCATGGCTGCCATCTTGACTTTTTTGACCATCCTAGCAGACAGCCATGAGCCCTAGAGCTCTGCCTTGGGGTTTTATCCACCACTGAGACCAGTGGGGTAGTAGCTTTTTCTATTCTAAAGTTTTTAATCACCAAATCTTTTCTACTCATTCCTGCAAAGTGTCCTCTGGTAGCTATTCATCTGTGTCAGGAAATGCACAGGCGACTAAGGGGATGCCTTGTCTAGAAACAGAGCACAGTAAACATTTCAAATCACAAAGCGCTCAGGTTGATATTTGATTGCAGTTGTTGCTTTACAAAAACCTACCGCTTGCTGGCTGATGTTCTTTTGTTGCTCTGCTTTGCAACCACATCTCAGGCTTCCTTTTCCATTTCCAAATTCCCATCTAGTGACTTCCCCATCATCTTTTTTTTTCTAAACTGCTCAGACGGATAACACTGCCTTAAGACCTTTACCTGCTGCTGAGTTAAGGGACATCTACCCATCCTTAACTTGGTGGAAAATTAGGCCAGCATGAAATTTGCTCATCTTGACTTACCTCCAAGATAAATCTTTTTTGGGCCCCAAGGCCAACCTCCCCCTAAACAGTAAAAGAGCCACTTATCAATGACTGCCCCCTTCTTGCCATGATCCATAGGTTCACTTTCTGGAATTCTTTCCCATTCATTCCTTGCCTGAAGTTTAGATTGCCGTCCTCTCTTGAATGATTTCTCTTTCCAGGCAGAAGAGGAAAATATATATTGAAAGCAGAAATGGTGCAACAGCCATGAGAAGAGCACTAGAGCAGTGAAAAAGTAGCCCTCCTCATTCTAAGTTCATCTCAGGGGTGGGATTCTACCAGTTCACACCTATTTTCTAGAACCGGTTGTTAACATTCTAAGCAGTTCGGAGAACTGGTTGTTAGAAGAAATTACTGGCATAATCCTGTACGGAAGGCAGGAAGGAAACATTCTGGTATTGCTTACAGAAACTGCCTCTCCGTTAACCCTTATTACATTCTTGGCAGGACTAGACTTCCTGTCTCTGGAACTTCTCTGGAGTTTTTTCCCTCCTTTGCTGGTACTTTGCCTGTGTGGAGTGACCATTCAAAGTTATAATGGCACTGAAAAAAGTGTCTTATGACCATTTTTCACACTTACGACTGTTGCAGCATCCCCACAGTCACGAGAGGGCAGGCGAGGAGATGCGTGCCTCGATGTGAGTGATGTTGAGTTGGCCACGCCCAGCCAGTCACATGACCACCAAGCCATGTCCACCCAGTCACATGACCACCTAAGCCATGCCCACCACCTAAGCCACGCCCACAGAACCGGTTGTTAAAAAATTTGAATCCCACCCCTGGTTCACCTTATTAGATTTTTATATACCACTTCCCAGTGTTTTGCAGTCCTCTCTAAGAGGTTTACAGAGTCAGCGTATTGCCCCCAACAAGTTGGGTCCGCATTTTACTGACCTCAGTAGGATGAAAGGCTGAGTCAACCTTGAGCCGGTGAGGATACTACACCAGATCTAGGTTTAGCATTGTATATGTGTATGTTGGTATGTATTCACAACCCTAAATCGAAATATCTCTGAATAAGACATTCCCAGTCTTTGCTTAAGGCACACGTTATGTTCTACAAATGATTAAATTTCAAAAAGCAGCAAAAACAATTGTGGTAAGAAGGCTTTTAAAAATTGTGGCCTTTGTAAAAAGGAAGGAAGGTGGGAGAGAGGGGTGGAGGACTCCATTATCTCTAATCTAGTGTGAAAAACCTACCAGGAAACCTTCAGAGTATGGCCTCTTTTTCCACTCATCTATTTCCTGTGGTGTATACGTTCACTAAGTTCACTACGTATACACTGGCGTCATCATGCACTAATTTTGTGTATAAGGTAGGGATTTCCCAGTCTAGTGTGCCTAAAAATAGAATTAGATCTTGCTTGGGAACATAGAAAGCTTTAGAGTTAAGCAGATCAACTAGATAAATGCAGTCAGCTGACCCGTTTGTACTCTGATTTTCTGCTAGACTATTTTAATGGGAAATTTAATATATAATATTGAGATAATATGATATCTGTGTGTATTTTCATGGTAGTAATGCAGCGGAACCTAAACAGCTACCTGGTAGTGGATTATTAGTCTTCCAAGATATTATTGTCTATAGTATCCAGAAACAGTTATCCAAACTTTCACATTGGTGTCATTCTTAATCCAATGGAGGGATATCAAACATTGAATTCTGGATTTTCTGTATGCAAAGCAGTTATTCTGCTACTAACTAAGAGCCTTTGATTTTTCATTATTTATTTATTTATACAGTTAGTATCTCATCTTTTTAATGAAAGAACCCAAGGCAACTTATCAATACTCCATTCTCCTTTTCTCCCATATTAACAAGCTTGAGATAGGTTTGGCTGGAAGAGACTGATTCACCCAGTTAACTTCTGTGGCTGAGGCTGGACAAGAACCTGGGTGGCCCCATGTCTAATCCCACAGTGCATGACACAGCACTGGCTCTCGAATGCTATACCTCAGATAAATCTTAACCCATGTAGATATTCCAGTTAGTCGTAAAAAATAATTGCATGCCATTATTGCATCCACTTGTACTTCCTGATTGTAGAAGATGAATGGTATATTTAAGGATGCAAGTTTTTTGTTCACATTTTATTTATTTATTTATTTATTTATTTATTTATTTATTTATTTATTTGGACTTGTATGCCGCCCCCTCTCCGAAAGGACTCGGGGTGGCTCACAATTAAAATACAAACAATAAATATTTAAAAAGAATTAAACCTAAACAAGCCCAATACATAAAACCAATTTAAAACAATTTAAAACAATCTAAAACCCCCTCCCCCCAAGAGGTTAGTCCAGCTCGGCCTGCTGAAATAACCAGGTTTTCAGATCGCGGCGGAAAGAGCGGAGATCAGGAGCCAAATGGAGCTCCAGGGGTAGTTGGTTCCATAAGGCGGGAGCCGCAACAGAGTAGGCCCTTGCCCAGGGCACCGCCAGCCGACACTGTCTTGCGGATGGTACCCCGAGGAGTTCCCATCTGTGTGCGTGTACAGGGCGATCAGTGTTCGATGCCAGCAGGAGATGCTCCCGCAAATACCCTGGACCCAAGCCATAAAGGACTTTGAATGTTAATACCAACACCTTGAATCTCACCCGGAGTGCAACCGGCAGCCAATGCAGCTTGCGCAGGAGGGGCATAACATAGGATTACCGGGAAACTCCCATCACAACCCGCGCGGCCGCATTCTGCACCAGCTGAAACCTCCGGATGGTATGCAAGGGCAGTCCTAAACATTAGATATATATGTGACTTATTCCTGTCATTGAGAACTACGATCAGGAATTAAGGAACTGTGGAAGATTGGACCCATTCTTCTAGTTGTACACAAGATGAGATCATGTCTGTCTGCTCTGCACTTCTTTGCTATGCTGGATCCCTATCCTTACTTCACCTGGGATGGATTTGCATGCTATACTGTACATATTGCTATATTATTCAACAGATCTGTGCACAGGACAATCTACACTACTTACTCTTTAGCTTTTAGCTTGTTTGTCCAAAGAAACTATGAGAAAATGAGTATTGTCAAATTAGTAACAACAACAAAACTCTGGCAAAATATAGGCCGCTTCAAATGAAAAATAAGATTTTTAAAAAATTAAATTAAATTAAAATTTGGTTACTATAAAAGTCAGCTTCCAGCTTTAGTCTCACAATGTTGGTCACACTGTGCTACTGCCAAAAGACAGAATCTTAAAGAGAGGCCTGCTTTGGTCTGACAATAATCCCATGGGAAGAATCATCTCTGTCTATGCTCTCCTGCATAGATACAAGGAAGGGGAGGTGTCTTCTTGATGCTAAGACTTTGAGAAGATGTAGTACCTTGCATAGCCCAAATACTTTTCTCTTGCCCTCAGTGAATTACACAGTTCAAAGGGTAATACTTAGCTAATGAAGCTAAATAGGGCTATTTGAACTAAGAAAGCTAGAAAATTGCAGAGTTGTAGACTAGACTAGAAAGGTGAAAAAATACCCCAAACAAAGTCAATTGTAAATCACTTCCATCTAGTTACAAAGAAAATTGATTAGTTTATTGGAAATCAAGCTTGACTTGAGACTTCCTGGGAAGGCATGGCAAACCCTGCAAATGCAGAGCTCATACCTGTAGCAAAGACTAAAGAACTGGTGAGTAAACTGGTTCTTTTGATTTTCTTTTCTCCAAATAAGGAGAGGATAGGAGATCACCCAGTGTGTGCTCCGGATGGCTGCTTCTCGTGAGGAAACTGTGATGTTCCACAGGTCTGAACTGTGGGAAATGAAGAAATCAGTCATCTTGCTCATAACTATAGCAGAGTCTTTTAAAGGACACTAAGTTTGCAAGCCTCACTTTCTAATCATTTTCTAAAATTGTCTTAAAACTATTACAGGCCTTCGGAACAAGAAGTTTGAAAAGTTGTTCGGAGATCAACTTTATGATTTTAGATATTGGACATTAGAGGAGATTGAAGATTATAATTAGAAGGGGAAAAATATGTCTGCTTTTGGTGTTAGTTACCTGGGATTTAAAAATAATTAAAATGTCATAACATTGGAAATATTAAAGATTTTTGAACATTGGAGCCTAAAATCAGTATCTATAATACCAGTAGTGTCAGTAATGATGTCAGATTCAGAGGTGGTATTCATCTGGTTCTGATCAGTTCTGGCAGACCGGTAGCAAAAATTTTGACTGGTTCAGAGAACCAGCAAATACCACCTCTGGCTGGCCCCGCCCACCCACGCCCGCTCTTGTCTCTCACCTCTCGTATATTCTGTTGTTTATTAGCTCAGCTGATCTGCATGGCAGAACGGATTGCTACTCCTCAGCTGAGCTAAAAGACAGCACAGCTCACCATAATTGATAAAGACGGTGGTCTCTGAGCCCTTTTCGTGCATTTGGCATGCATGTTATGCATGCCTGCACAGCTCACCAGCGTTGATACAGAGGGTGATGTTTGAGCCCTGCGCATGCATGCATGAAGCAAGCTCTCTAAATTGGTAGGAAATTTTTTTTCAAACCCACCACTGGTCAGATTCTATGTAGATAGATTATGTTCAAAGGATGTTGATGGGTAATGGAATATATGGAGCAAATTTTATTTAACAGGACAGAGAAAATACCAAAGATAGAGCTAACAGAGAGCCAATTTGGTGCAGTGGTTAAAGTACCAGACTAGACTAATTGGGTTACCATGAGTTCTAATCCTGTTTTGGGAATAAGGCCAGCTAGATATCCTTATGTCAGTCATTCTCTCTCAACCCCAGGAAGAAGTCAAGGGCAAACCACTTTTGAAAAACTTTGTCAGGCTGTCACTAGGAGTCAAAACTGACCAGAATGAACCAAATGATAATAATTGCTTTGTCAATTATTAGAACACTCCACATAGGAACAACGTTACAGGGGATGAAAATCTATCCACCAGTCCTCATAAAGCATGGTCTGGCCTCTATTAGCAGAGGAATCATATACAGATAGTCCTCGAGTTACAACCACAACTGAGCCCAAAATTTATGTTGTTAAGTGAAACATTGGTTACGTGAGTTTTCTCCCATTTTATGACTTTTCTTGCCACAATTGTTAAGTGAATCATTGCATTTGTTAAGTTAGTAACATGGTTGTTAAGTGAATCTGGCTTCCCCATTGACTTCGCTTGTCAGAAAGTCACAAAAGGAGATCATATTACCCTGTGCCGCCATCAATGGTGGTATGCTACCGGTTCGGCCCGCTTCAAGCAAACTGGTAGTAAAAATCACTACCGGTTCAGCCCAACGGGTAGTAAAAAAAAAGTCTCTGATCAGCTGAGGGGATGGGAAAAAAACCTCTGACAATCAGCTAAGAGGATAAAAGACCGAAAAGCGCATGGGAGGGAGGTTCGCTCCTAGCTTTTCTTCATCCTCTCAGCTGATTGGCTTGTTAGGTACGGGCGTGTTAGGGGCATGCACGGGCGTGATCACCCACCAAACCGGTAGCAGCTGAGATAGGATCCCACTACTGGACATCATCATAAATATGAGTCAATTTCCAAGCATCTGAATTTTGATCATGTGACCATGGGGATGCTACAATGGTCATAAGTGTGAAAAACAATCATAAGTCACTTTTTAAAGTGCCGTTGTAACTTTGAACGGTCTCTAAATGAACTGTTGTTGTAAGTTGAGGACTACCTATACCCCCATTGTAGGAAACCTTGCATTCTGCAGTTGGCGAGTCTTTCTCATCACCTTAATGTTGTTAATATTTCTTAACAAATTTCATAGTGGGCTTCCTTAACTTATCATGGGTGTCAAACTTGTGGCCTGCGGGCCGGATGTGTCATGCGCTGCCCACGCCCACTGTTTTAGCAAAGGGGGGGGAAGTTGCGATATGTCACATGATGACGTGTTGTTGCAAGCTTGACCCCCCCTGCTGTAAAACATTCCTCATTCATCAATCCATTTTTCTTTATCAAGCATTGGGGGATACCCGTAAAGCTTCATCCATTTGAGCCCTGCAGAAGAGAGGCTCATTGCCGAATGGCTTACAGCATTTATGACCTTTTGAAACAAGTTACCAACTTTTGTTCTTCAGACCCCAGGGAGTATATAATCAAAATGAATGAATACATTCTGATTCAGTTCAAAACCCAGCCACTAGGCAGGGTGCAACTGGCTCTTACTGGAAGCCAGGAGTCGAGTGAGAATGACTAAATAACTAGGAAATACTCAGAAACCACTACAGTATTGAATGTTAAATCATTGGTCAGAAAGCACATGCTTTGTTTTGTTTTCTCTGGCTGTTCTGCTGCAGCTGCCTCCGAGAAAGGTGATGTAGGTCAGGCCTATGGTTTTCTGTAGCTCCTTTTTCATATCCGGCTGCTCTTTTCTCTCCCTGAAATGAGGCACAAAAGTGATCCACCCAATCAAGGATTTCGTAGAAATGTGGTAGTAACTCAGTGCTGGGTAACTAGATTTAGTGGAATGATAATGATCACCCAAGATAATATGAGTTCATAAGCAAATATCTAACTTTGAGCAGTTCTGCATGTGGTTCTTACTGCATACTAGTCTAAAACAGAGTGGTTGTGCATACCGACATCTTGGTCCAGTCATGAGATTCCATCTTTGGTCATGGGGGGAGAGGTGTTGCCCCCCTTGGACAGGGCACGGAACCTGGGGGTCCTCCTGGACTCATGGCTCAGGTTGGAGGAGCAGATGGGAGCGGTGGCCAGGGGGGCCTTTGCCCAGGTCTGGCTGGTTTGCCAGTTGCGCCCATATCTGGGCCGAGATGCCCTGCGCACGGTCACTCAGGCACTTGTCACCTCCCGACTCGACTACTGCAACGCTCTCTATTTAGGACTGCCCTTGCATACCATCCAGAGGCTTCAACTGGTGCAGAATGCGGCTGTGCGGGTTGTGATGGGAGCCTCCCGGTACTCCCATGTTATACCCCTCCTGTGCAACCTGCATTGGCTACCAGTTGCCCTCTGAGTGAGATTCAAGGTTTTGGTATTAACATTCAAAGTCCTACATGGCATGGGTCCGGGATATCTGCGGGAATGTCTCCTGCCGGCATCGAATGCCAACCGCCCTGTACGAGCGCACAGACAGGGGCTCCTTGGGGTGCCATCTGTGACCCAGTGTCGTTTGGCGATGTCCCGGGGGAGGGCCTATTCTGTGGCAGCTCCCACTTTGTGGAATCAATTAACCCTGGGGCTCCGTTTGGCCCCTGACCTTCGCACCTTCCACCATGACTTGAAAACCTGGTTATTTGGACAGATCGGGCTGTGCTGACCTCTGGGGGGGGGGGTGGCTTCATTTTTAAATTCTGGGTTTTTTTTTATGAATTTGGCTTGTTTATTTAATATTGTTTTAGTTAATCAATTTATTGTACTGTTTTTAGTTGTGAGCCGCCCCGAGTCCTTTTTGGAGAGGGGGCGGCATACAAGTCAAATAAATAAATAAATAAATAAAACCAGCACTGCACCGGTATGATCTAACCTACTGGCTTGGCAGTTGTGTTGATTTATTTTGATCCCTCAGTGCACTAAGAGTTGCACTGAAGACAATATTTCATTTAAAAAGGCTGTGGCTTTGCAGACTTTATGGGAAGTCTGTTTCCCATTTGGGGATATGCCATGAAATGTAGCTGAAGGAAAGCAGTGGCTTTGCAATACTCCTTCATTTGGAACAGTTCAGAAACGTTGGGAAATCACCAGGGAAATGAAGGGCTAGTAGTCTAAAAATGGGCAAAGAAGACAAAGAACATTGATTGAACTCCATTCTTGGCACTCTACTGTTATTGGAGGAAGCAGTGATATTCTTAGTACTTTTGAGATCAGTAATAATGAAGATGATTTTTGCTTGATTTCAAACTGCTTTTGAAGGATTGGTAGGTTGAAATGATGGCAGTGCAGGAATGTCTGGGGTTATTATTAAAACGAGTGTCCACAGTGATAGAGAGTTTTCTTTTTAATGTGGCCAATAGAATCAAATAAAAATCAGATTGTCATATAGGACAGGCTTATCATTGTAGAACTTGTCCCCATGAGAAACTTACCTAGGTGTAACATATCAGTGTCTTCATGTTACTGTATGACAATACAACAAATAGTCCCTACAATTTTATGTTCTACTACTACACAATTAGTCTTTGCCAACTTCTTGCTCCCAGGATCTACTAGAACCGTGATGGTGAACCTATGGCACGTGTGCTGGAAGTGGCCTGCAGAGCCACTTCTGCCGGCACGTGAGAGGTTGCCTGGAAGAGCCCCACTGTGCATGTGCCCCCCCCACCAGCCAGCTGATTGTCGGGTATCTGCGACGCATGCGCATGGGGAGACTTACGTTTGGGAGATGTGTGCACATGTGCAGCGGGTGAGGGAGTCACACACGCATTGCATCATGGACGCACTTTTGGCACACCACGTGGAAAAGATTAGCCCACACTATACTGTAACTACAACTCCCAGAATCCCCAGCCATTCAGCAGTACCTACTGGACATTCTGAGGCTGTATTTACACAAAATCCATTACTATCTTGTCTATGGTTTACTAGTTGACTGTGTTCACACAACACTATTGTTTGTGCCTATGGGAAGCCAACAAACAAATCACACAGGAAGAGTTTTTAAAACAGTCTGAAATAAGCTGGAGTATATTTTGGTTTAACAAATATAGGCTTTCCCCTTTTGCATCTAGCCATGGCCCAAACATGCACTGGCAACATCTTTGTTCTACAAAGATGTCATTGCTTTACCGTGATATTAAGGTAGTGTTTCTTCCTTTAAGCACACAATAAAAAAAACTGCTGGAAAATACATTAAATCTGTGACTTCACTAGTCCTTACATTGGAACCAAATGTAGTAGGCAGTATGCAATGGGTTGGACAAGAGAGGCACTTATTGGCCATTCAGGCTGGTGCAGGACACCCCTCCCTTCAACTCATGCCCCTGACTAGCTCTGACAGTCAACTTCTGCTGTTCTTCCTGTAAAGAGCTAAGTGTGGGAGCCGTGTGACTGGAGCTTCTGGTCAGAGCAGAACTGTGCAAGAACATTACACTGTTCCAACAGCCATGTTGCATGAGTTTAAAATCCATCTCCATTATTGGCTTAGTGCAAAGCTGCAAGATTATAAGAGTAGAATGAGAGAGCTGAACTATCCCCTATCAAAGAGGCTCACCGAGTCTGGGCTGCCAATGTCTTGATGGCCACAAGATGGTAGCAAAGAATTTTCTGTACCGGCCTGGAATTCTGCTTCTACTTTTGGAGCAAAAACCTGAAAGAATCTCGAAATTGGTTTTTCAATTGTATTTATGGCCCAAAGGCCCCAAAGAGGAAGTCAGTTGTTGCCTATATAAAGGAAGAAGGAAGGAAAGGAACCTGAATGAAAGTGCTGCTCACGACTGTTATCTTTATGACTCTGGTTTGTTTTTGTTATCATTTAACTTGGGTTGGGCCAAAAGGGGATGTAGAAACACAGAGAGGACAAATGCAGTCTTCCAGGAAAACTATCCCGTTCCTGCTACTACGCAGTGACTGGCAGATGTTATTCCCCACTGGCTGGTGATGAGCTAAAAAAGGAAAGTCAGACTCAACCAATTGTTTTGCATAGCCTGCACAGTACACACATAATCAAGGTTCAGTGATGATTTGAATGATGCAATAGAAGCAGGATAGGGAGCAACAACAAGCCCAGCAAACTTCATGCTGCTACAGTTTCCTAACCATCCAAAAAGGGTGGATAGAGCTTTAACTCGGCAGTGGCAAAAGCCCAGTACAACTACAAGGGGAAAGCTGAATTAGACAAATTGTTCGATCCCTACCTAGTTTAAATAGAAGAACTGTTAGTTCTAAAAGCAGAGCACCTGGTAGTTTTCCCACAAAGGTGGCCATCTCCTACTAACGGGCTTAAAACATCCTTCCCCATAAACAGCAGAGATGCTTTGAAGATAATTTTGCCCATAAAACAAGAGAGAAAGAGGGAGGGGTGCTGTATTCTGAAAGGGAAGGCTTCTGGGCACGAAAGGGTTACCGGCTATAGTGCTGGCTTCTCTGGGGGCAGGAAAAAGCAAGTGCAATGCAGTGAAGTCAGCAGTACCTTCCACTGCCCCCCCTCCCCTTGCCTGACAATGTCAACATTTCAGCGCATTCCTGCCTTCCACAATAAGAGCCTTCATTGCTTGTATTTCCTGACCTCTTTGAATTAAAGCATCTGAAGTTAAATATATATGCAGCCTGGCTGGCGGGTGCACGCACACACACACACACACACACACACACAGCTTGTTGCACCAAAAATAGACTGATGGGAAACTGTCTGCAGCTGTTGCTGCATAATACTCATTAACTGTGTCAAGCTGATCAGCGAAAGACGTGTGGGGAGAGACGGCGACAGGATGTGTACAATTTAGGACAGTGTTTCTCGAACTTGGCAACTCTGAGATACGTGGACTTCAACTCTCAGAGGTTTTTATTTGTTTAGCAAAATTGCATGGCTGCCCATCGCGCAAAAAGCAACTCGGGGCAGCGTACAACAATTAGTTAAAACGATAAATGTATAAAAACAACCATTATTAAAATATTACAACGGTCATTATTAAAATGTAAAACCACAAGGCGCAAGAGAAACGGAATGTTAACTAATATGGGAGCCATCTAAAATTAACTAATATGGGTGCCGTCTAAAACTTCACCCATCTCCTGGGACTCCCAGACCTGATGATCTAACCAGGTCTTGGAGAACACCCTGAATATCAACAGGGAGGAAGCTAACCTCACTTCTGGGGCATGAGGGACAATGTTCTTCTGTAAGACCAAGGCCATGGCACTGAAGGGCTGTCCTGGGAGCTGCTGAGTGTAATTCCCTAGCAGATGGGACCTGCAACATGCCTTCTCTACCAGATCTGCGGGACCAGCAATTATATTTGGGAAGAGGCAGTTCCTCAGGTAACCCGGTCCCATGTCATGAAGGGCTTTAAGGGTTAAAACTGGCACCTTGTGTTAAGTTTGCATAGAGAGGCAGGACGCGGAGTGCTACAGCTCAAAGTTTATTGTGACTTCAGCTCAGAACAGACCCAAATGGCTCAGGCGCGGCAGCCTTTTATAGCCGGCTGCCGTGGCTGTCAGCCAATCAGAGTGCAGGGTTTTCCCGCACTTTTACAACCAATGAATTCAAACACTTTACAACAACAACCAGTCATTTCAAACTCTGCATACATAACACCCCTCCACACTAGGTTTGGTCCATACTCAAACCCCATCTATCTAATATACTCTTGTAAATAGGTGGGGCTCTTACGGGTACGTTGAGACCTGCGTGGTTCAGGTGTTTTGTGAATCTCACTTTCTGAGGAAGGAAATGTATCTGCCAACATTCCCTTATCAAGACTTTTTGTACTAGTAGAACCTGTTTGGTTACTACAACCTGGTCTCTCCTCCCAATCCATTTCCAACCCAATGTCACCCCCTAAATCTGGTAGTGAATCGCAATCCTCCATTTGTAAATTTGGGTGTTGGCACCCTGACAGGTTTTGGGATGGTTCCTGTCGAGTTAGCTCATTACACATGGGGTTGATTCTCACTTGCTGATCGCCTTCATTATCTCCCCCTTCCCCCCTAGAAGAGGCTGAGGGCCTGGACTCCAGAGAGGAGCAAGGGCGATGCTCCAGGGGTAGTCTGGACCGTAACTGGTCTATGTGCCTACTCCACAAGACACCATCCTCAGTTTGAACCCTGTAAGACCTGGGACCTGTGACTTGGGTTATCTCAGCAGGAATCCATAAAGGTTCACCCACAAGGTTTTTTGCATAGACAGAATCCCCCACAGTGAATGTGCGAGTTTTGCTGGTGGAATCTACTGGAGCGTTGGGTGCGTACGTGGGGTGAAGGCGGTCCAGGGTAGACCTGAGTTTTCTACCCATCAAAAGCTCAGCTGGGGTTAAGTTAGTGGATGGACTAGGAGTGATGTGCTGAATACTGAGTAGTTTTTCAACTTTCTCAGTGATGTCCCCTGGGCCCAATTGTTGGAGTTTCTCCTTGGTAAATCATACCATGCGTTCAGCCCGGCTGTTAGCCAAAGGATGCCCAGGGGCAGTAAGGGCGTGTCTGATACCCTGCTGTGCTAAATATGATTCAAAAAGGTTAGCAGTAAATTGAGGACCATTGTCAGAAACAAGCACATCAGGTAACCCATGAGTTACAAAAAGTTTCTTAAGCTGTTTGATAACAGCTTCTGCTGTGGTGGAACCCATGGGAATAACCTCTAACCATCTGGAGTATACATCAACCACAATAAGGAAAGTGTGCCCTCTGGTAGGGCCAGCAAAATCAATGTGAATCCTGGACCATGGACCCCTAGGACATTCCCATTCCTGTTTGGGGGCGAGAGGTGGAGTAGGCCTTACTGTTTGACAGTTAGGGCAGGATGCAACCCAGTTTTCAACCATTTTGTCTATACCTGGCCACCACACATAACTCCTGGCCAAACCCTTCATTCTGACAATACCCGGATGACCCTCATGTAACATTTCCAAAACCTCTTTCTGCAATTTTGCAGGAATAACCACCCTGTTACCCCACAAAATATATCCCCTCAAGACAGATAATTCAGTTTGTCTGGATTTAAAAGGTTGGGAAATTTGAGGTAGATCATGTAGCGGCCAACCCTTTTTAATCCAGCCCACGATAGGAGCCAATAAAGTGTCTTTGGCAGTTTCTCTAGCAATTTCAGCAGCATGAACTGGAAGTTTGGCAACAGTTTCTAGAAAGAAGGTGTAAGTTTCAGGAGCAGGGTCCTCAGTGTGCAAAGGAAGTGGGCAGCGACTCAAAGCATCAGCATGCCCAATGTCTTTTCCCGGTCTGTGGATGAGTTTATATGAATAAGCAGCAAGAAATTCAGTCCATCTCAGCATTCTTGGTGACAGGATGGTGGGCGTTGGTCTGTCCCCTGCCACAATGCCTAAAAGAGGTTTGTGATCTGTAACAATGGTGAACCTTCTCCCATATACGTACTCATGGAACTTCTTGACAGCTGCCACGATAGCCAACGCTTCCTTGTCCAGTTGACTGTAGTTTCTCTCTGCTTTGGTCAAAGTGCGAGAGTAAAATGCAATAGGGGCTTCCCTTCCACTGGGAAGCATGTGGCTCAACACCCCCACCCCCACTCCAAAAGGGGATGCATCACAAGTCAGGTAAATTCTCAGAAAACTGTATCAGGACACAATCAGAAGTGATTTGTCTCTTAATGTTGTTAAATGCAGCTTCTTCTTTTGTGCCCCAAACCCATGCAGATTTTTTATCCAGTAATCTGTGTAAGGGTTCTGCAGCGGTTGCTTTCTGAGGTAGAAACATATGATAGAAATTAATAAGTCCCAGGAATGCTTGCAAGTCAGTTTTGCATCTAGGCCTGGGGGCTTCTTTGATTGCCTGAACTTTGGCTTCTGTGGGGTGGATGCCATGTTTATCAATCACATAACCCAAGAATTCTACTTTGTCAGTTCTTAGTGTGCATTTCTCTTTTTGACCTTTAACCCCAAACCTGGTTAGAACTTCTCTGAGTTTCTCGTGTAACTGGGTGTCATTTTCAGCAGAGATTAAAACGTCATCAAAATAAGGCACCACCCCTGGTAACCCTTGTAGCATCCTTTCCATGAGACTTTGGAAAATGCCTGGTGCCACACTTACTCCAAATTGTAACCTCTTGCATTTGAATGCACCCTGATGGGTTACAATGGTTTGCGCTTCTGCAGTTAGATCATCTACTGTTAACTGCTGGTATGCTTGGGCCAGGTCCAGCTTGGCGAAGACTGTGCTCCCGCCAAGAGACTGTAATAAGTGATGAACCACTGGAACTGGATATGCGCTCTGTTGTAGCGCATGGTTCAATGTCCCCTTGTAATCCCTGCAGATTCTCACCGAGCCATCCACCTTGACTGGTGTGACTATGGGTGTCTCCCACCTGGAGTTGTCTGTGGGCTCTAATACCCCTTGGGCTATCAGTTTATCTAATTGTTCATCAATTTTTCTCCTTCAATGCAAAGGATACCCTTCTGGGTTTTAAGCGGATTGGTTGTACCTTGGGATCTAGGGCAAAAGTGATAGGGGTCCCCAAGTACTTGCCTAATCCGTCGCTGAAGACCTCTGGAAACTCAGACTTCAAAGACTCTTCCCACTCAGTGTTGCTCACGTGATTGATGCCAGTCACTCCGATGCCCAGCGGGTTGAACCATTCCAGTCCCAGCAAACTTGGGCGATCTTTATCCACGATGTTCAGGGGTAGGCATTTGCTGTGACCTTTGAACTTCACGTTGAATTCTCTTGTTCCAACTACTGGAATCTTGTTCCCTTGGTAGTCTTTAAGAGTTAATGCCTGCTTCTTGAAGTGAGCCTTCTGAATGTCTGGTATCAGTCTTTGAATAGTGTCCCATGAACCTGAGTCCACTTCCATTTGGCAAGGCCTTCCTTCAATGAATACCTTGACATGCACTTTCCTGTTATTTAAGGGGGATGAATGACCATTAGTTACTGTTTGATGAGTTTCATTCCTTCCACTTGCTTCTGTGTTGCGCCCCATTTTCTCACTGATGTTGTTTGGCTTGACTTCTCTGTCTTTGTTGTTTGCAGCAAACTTCCTTCTGTTGGGTGGAGTTCTGGATGATTTGCAGACTCTTGCAATGTGCCTCTTTTTTCACAACAGAGGCAAATGGTGTCCAGGAATTTGCATTAAGTGCGGGGGTGGTTCCCCCCACAATCTATGCAGTGGAAATCACGCCCCTTCCTTCTCAGGTCATTTCGTTTCCGCTCCATTCTGAGTCTATTAATTCCTTCTTCTTCTTCACTGTGTTCTGACTCAGATTCCAGTTCATCAAAATGAGTTGTGGTGGTCTTCTCCCCCTCAGAATGGCCCGTAGTCTTGTTCATCTTTCTCATGGCTGCTGCTGAGAATTTGGTGGCCTCTGCTGAAGACGCTTCTTCTATGGCTTCTTTCAGCGTAATCTTAGGTTTCATCAGTAATTTGCTCTGCAAAACCTTGTCTTTAAGGCCCAAAACAAAACGATCGCGCATGGCCTCTTCTAAGCTGCTGAATTCGCACGCACCCCCAATGTCTCTTAAACTTGCCACAAAGTCATTTATGCTTTTGTCTTCCCCCTGATCGTGGCGATAAAACTCATGTCTCTTAACGAGGCACGATACTTGGGGTGCATAGTGTGCCCTTAAAAGCCTCTCTAGATCAGGCCATGCCATAACCTTCACGTCTGCTGCGCCCGCTAATGCCTTTGCCATCTTGAAAACTGCTGGACCGCAATACGTGAGAAAAACCGCCCTCTTCCACTGCTCAGAAATGGTGGCAAGATCGCTTCCTTCCAAAAACATCTGAAACCGATCTGCATATGACTCCCAGTCTTCATTCTTCAGGTCGAATGGGGCTGGGGGGGGGGGTGTTCAGCGCAGCCATCTCACTCTTCTCTGTTCCATGTTGCCTTCTCTTCAGGGAAATCCCATCCTCGTCGCCAGTGTTAAGTTTGCATAGAGAGGCAGGACGTGGAGTGCTACAGCTCAAAGTTTATTGTGACTTCAGCTCAGAAAAGACCCAAATGGCTCAGGCACGGCAGCCTTTTATAGCCGGCTGCCGCGGCTGTCAGCCAATCAGAGTGCAGGGTTTTCCCGCACTTTTACAACCAATGAATTCAAACACTTTACAACAACAACCAGTCATTTCAAACTCTGCATACATAACACCTTGCATTGAAGCAAACTGGCAACCAATACAATTTGCAGAACAGAAGTGTGTCATGTGCTAGTGTAGAAACACATACAACTGCCTGCATCACTACAATCTGCACCAGTTGAAGCTTCTGGATACTGTTCAAGGGATTATTTATTTATTTATTTATTTATTTATTTATTTATTTATTCAAGGGCAGCCCCATATAGAATGCATTACAACAGTCCAATCTGGTGGTGACTAGGACATGAGTAACTGCGGGCAGAGCCCTCCAAATAAGCACAATTGACACACAACGTAAAGTTGTGAAAATGCTCTCCTAGCCACAATTGCTCTCCTAGCCACAATTGCTCTTGGAGCAGTGGTTGTGAGTTCAGGAAAACCTTGTTGAGAGAGATGGATGATGTAGAAATACACCCATGTACCCAGTGGTGTATTAACCATTAAGCAGACTAAGCACATGCTTAGGGCACAAGGCCCAAAGGGAAAACCACAAAGTTGAGAATATAGCTTTGTTTGTACAGTATGTACAAAGGAGTGGGGGGCACCAAGATTTGTCAGTGCTTAGGGCACCAGTGAGCTTTAATCTGCCACTGCACGTACCTCAGATTGCATACTAGATCTGTATCCCACCCCGCACAGAAATGGCATAGTCTGAGAACTGGCAGGCCCCCAAATCCAAACTCCCTCAATTTTGCCATGATTCAGCTGAAGCCTGTGTTCCTTATCCAGACCTGTTTGTACCTTTTCTGCTCTTCTTTGGCTTCTATGCACATTTAAATGAATACAAGTACAGTACAGAGAAGGTCTCTGATTGAGGGTTTTCTTCAGAGAAACACTAGTGAGCACCAATAGGGGCCTGGACCATTTTCTCTATACACTCAATGTATACATTATTGTGCTTTCCAGTCAGTGTTGACTCCTGGCAACTGCATGGACAAGTCTCTGAAATTTTCTTGGCAAGATTTCAGAAGTGGTTTGCCCTTACCTTCTTCCCAGGGCTGATAGAGAATGACTGGCCAAAGGTCTCCCAGCTGGCTTTGGGCCTAAGGTGGGACTGTAACTCATGGTCTCCAGGTTTCTAGCCTTGGGCCTTAACCACTAGGCCAAACTGGCTCTTATACACTAAGTGGGTGGGTATTCTCTGATAGTTATGTATTTTTTCCAGCTGGCTGGAGAATGGGAGTTGAAGTCCACAAGTCTTAAAGTTGCCAGGTTTGGGGACCCCTGTCTTAGATGTTCCACAATGAAGTCGGTTTAGAAAAATGTCCTTATTAGTAAAAGCTGCTTTGGTAGAAACAGCTGCCATAATAGATGCCTCAACGCCTGACTTGTCGGTTCAATTCTTTTCACCCAATTTCCTACTTGAACATTCTTCCCTTTCTATCTTTCCTCCTTTTTTTTTAATCAGAGGTTGCTGAAAGCTTTGATCTTCTGAATTCCTGTGGGTAGGTGGGTGGCTGGGTCTCCGTGGAGATGTCTACCCTTCAGTTGGCCCCTGGCGGAAAATGATAGAGAGGAGAGGAGGCAGGGCACCACAAATATAACCTTCTCTCTAGAAACAGCTGTCTTTCCCTCTGAAGGCATGAGAGGAGGGAAGGACAGAGAACAGGAGGGGCTTGTGGACAAGCTTAAATTGTAAAACTAATCTGGTGCTAAAAGGGGTAAGGCAAATGATGTTTGATACGGATAAAAATACAACTTCCTTAAATCTCTTAGAGTCTGGCTTAACCTTGCTTTGATTCTGCAAAGGAAGGATGAGCTTGAATTAGAAACAGAATGTTCTTTCTGTCTAGCTCTCTGAGCCACCAGCGCTACTCTATCATAGCAGAGACTGAATCTTACATATTGATTTCTGGCTATTAAGGTGGGACTTTCCTCCTTTCTCCTCCATTAATATGGAGAGCAAAATATTGGAATGGCTCCAAGATGATCTTGGCTGAGTATGTCTGCTTTATTTATTTATTTATTTTGCTTTGCATCTAAGGGTAATTCCTTGCTATGATTCTTCATCCGCTGCTGTGCAAAAAAAAAAGGTTATGGGCTGGCATGCTACAGCAGCTGAAGCTCTGTGCCATCTAATTCCACTCTGCTTATCCAGGGAACGCCTTTTATTCCTTGCAGAAAATTCTGGATAAAAGTGATTTAGCCAGGGGTTGTAAATCTAGCCTGGAAGATCTCTTCATTGGTCATTTAGCTATATCATACAGGGAGACTTTCCTCATTTGTCTGCAAGCTAACCTTAGAATTTTCTGCAAGAGAGAGAGAGAGAGAGAGAGAGAGAGAGATACACCCCCCCCAATCATAGGATTCCTTCTGTCATACTTTTTCAGGCCATTCCCAAAGGCATATTGAGAATTGTAGGAACTGTAGTCTCAATACCTTTGGAGGCACTAAGCTGGAAGATTGTATAAATAGCACATCCCGGAACATCCAGGTTCCAAGACTCAGCCAATTGGCTGGATGATCTTAAATCAGTCATTATCTATCAGCCTAATGTACTCCATCCTTATTTTCAAGATTTAAAGGAGAATCTTATCCACAACCTTGATGCCTTGAAGAAAATAAAGGAGAAAAGGCACAGTGAATAAAACTAATACATGAATACTGTTATGTATGTAGGTTTCAATGTTATTGGTTTATTTGAACTGTTCTTGTAAAATGTCAAATGGTATTGGTTTGAATAGTGCGGGAAGAAACCCTGCACTCCCATTGGCTGGCAGCTACGGCTGCAGGCTATAAGAAGCAGCCGTAGCTGCCAGGACGGGTCTATTCGAGCTGTAGTCACTAATAAAGTCTTTGCTGGAACTCCTCGCGTCTGACTCTTCATGCAAACTTAACACTGGCGACGAGGTGGGATTTCCTGAAGAGAAGACGACGCGACGAACAAGCAACTGAGCGAGATGGCTGCGCTGAACACCCCCAGCACCGCTCGATCCGGCGACGGAAGACTGGGAATCGTGATGCGGATCGCTTCCACATGTTCCTGGAGGGGAACGATCTCGCCGCATCCCCGAGAGACGGAAGAGGGCGGTCTTTCTCACGCACTGCGGTCCGCAGTCTTCAAAATGGCTAAGGCATGGAGCAGCAGAGCTGAAGGTAATGGAATGGCCCGATTTAGAAAACTTTTGAGAGCCCATTACGCACAAGTATCGCGCCTCATTAAGAGACACGAATTTTACCGCCGGGATCAAGGGGATAGCGAGAATGTTAATGACTTCGTGGCAAGTTTAAGGGACATTGGGGTGCTTGTGACTTTACCAACTTAGAAGAGGCCATGCGTGATCGGTTTGTTTTAGGCCTTAAAGATAAGGTTTACAAAGCAAACTATTAATGAAACCTAAGATCACGCTTAAAGAGGCCATTGAAGAAGCTGTTTCAGCGAAGCCACCAAGTCCTCAGCAGCGCCATGAAAAGATTAACAAGGCCTCAAGCCAGGCCTCAAGCCATTCTGATGGGGATAAATCCACATCTACTCATTGCAACAAATAGACTCTGATTCTGATGGCAGTGAGGCAGAGGAGGGATTTTAAACTCAGAATGGAGAAGAAAAGAAAAGACTCTGGGAAGAACAGGCAAGGGTTCTATTGCAGAGGCTGTGGGGGCCACCCCGACTGATTGCAAGTTCTTTGACTCCATTTGCCTACGCTAGAGAAACGGGTCACATAGCCAGAGTCTGCAAATCATCCAGAACTCCACCAGCTAGGAAGAAATTCCTGATAGAGACTTTAAGCCCAACAATTTCCTTGAAAAATGGGGCTAAATTTAGAAGCAAATGGCAAGAATGAAACTCACCAAACAATCACTATTGGTCATTCTTCACCCTTAAAAAGCAGAAAAGTACATGTGAAGGTGTTTATTGAAGGAAGGCCTTGCCAAATGGAAGTGGACTCAGGCTCTTATTTATCTATGGTGTCATGGGACACTATCCACAGACTTTTTCCCAAAATTCAGAAAAGCATTTCCAGAAGCAAGCACTGACTCTCAAAGACTACCAAGGGAACAAGATTCCAGTAGTTGGAGCGAGAGATTTCAACGCAGTTTAAAGGCCACACCAAACGCTTGCCCCTGACCATCGTGGACAAGGATCGCCCAAGTTTGCTGGGACTTGAGTGGTTCAAGCCACTTGGCATCGAGGTGACTGGCATCCATCACGTGAGCAGTTCTGACTGGGAAGAGTCCTTGAAGTCTGAGTTTCCAGAGGTCTTCAGCGAAGGACTGGGCAAGTATATGGGGACCCCTATTGCTTTCAGCCTAGACCCCAAGGTGCCCCCAATTCGTTTAAAGCCCAGGAGGGTCCCATTTGCTTTAAAGGAAAAATTGATGCACAATTAGATAAACTCATTGCTCAAGGGGTTTTAGAGCCTACTGACCACTCCAGATGGGAAACACCCATAGTCACACCAGTCAAGGCTGATGGGTCAGTGAGAATCTGTGGTGACTACAAGGGGACACTTAACCATGCGCTGCAGCAGAGCGATATCCTGTACCAGTTGTGCATCATCTGCTCCATTCCCTTGGCAGGGGTACAGTATTTGCTAAACTGGATTTGGCTCAGGCATATCAACAATTAACAGTTGATGATGCCACTGCAGAGGCACAAACAATTGTGACCCATAGAGGTGCCTTCAAATGTAAAAGACTACAATTTGGAGTAAGCGTGGCACCTGGCATTTTTCAGAGCCTTATGGAAAGAATGTTGCAAGGACTGCCAGGGTAGTGCCTTATTTTGATGATGTATTAATCTCTGCTGAAAATGACACTCAGCTTCAAGAAAGACTCAGAGAAGTCCTTACCAGATTCAGAAAAGCGGGTTTAAAAGTCAAGGAAGACAAATGTACACTCAAAACAGACAGAGTTGAGTTCCTGGGGTATATGATTGACAAGCATGGCATCCATCCTACTGATGCCAAGGTTAAAGCAATCAATGAAGCCCCTAAACCTCGATGCAAGGCAGATTTGCAAGCCTTCCTTGGACTTATTAACTTTTACCACATGTTTCTACCTCACAAAGCATCTATTGCTGAGCCCTTACATCGCCTACTTGATAAGAATGCTGTTTGGATCTGGGGCGGAAGGAACAGTCAGCATTTAACAGTATTAAGAGACTAATCACGCCTGATGCTGTGTTGATACAATTCTCTGAGAATTTACCTGTTGTTCTGACTTGTGATGCATCCCCTTTGGAGTGGGGGTTTGAGTCACAGGCTTCCCAATGGACGGAAGCCCCAATTGCATTTTACTCACGCTGTCCAAAGCAGAGAGGAATTATAGCCAATTGGACAAGGAGGCTTTAGCAGTTGTTGCAGCTGTTAAGAAATTTCATGAATATCTGTATGGCAGGTCATTCACCATTGTTACAGATCACAAACCTTTACTAGGCATTGTGGCAGGAGACAAACCTACACCTAATATCCTGTCACCAAGAATGCTGAGGTGGACTGAATTTCTTGCAGCCTATTCCTACAAACTGATTCACAGGCCTGGCAAGGACATTGGACATGCTGATGCACTGAGTCGTTGCCCACTACCTTGCCACAAGGAGGACTTTGAACTTGAAACTCACACCTTTTTCCTGGAGACCGTGCTAAGCTTCCAGTCCATGCTGCTGAGATTGCCAAAGAAACTGCCAAAGATGCTGTGTTGGCACCTGTTATGGGCTGGATTAAGAAAGGTTGGCCTCTTCAAGATCTACCTCACCTTGCCCAACCTTTTAAGTCCAGGCAAACTGAATTATCTGTATTAAGAGGATGTATTTTGTGGGGTAACAGGGTGGTTATTCCTGCAAAACTGCAAAGGGAGGTTTTGGAAATGTTACATGAGGGTCATCCTGGGATTGTAAGGATGAAAGGTTTGGCCAGGAGTTATGTATGGTGGCCAGGTATTGACAAAATGGTTGAAAACTGGGTAGCATCTTGTCCCAATTGCCAGGTAGTCAGGCCTGCCCCACCTCACGCCCCCACACAGGAATGGGAATGTCCTAGGGGCCCATGGTCTAGAATCCACATTGATTTTGCAGGCCCTACAAGAGGGCACACTTTTCTAGTATAGTAGATGCATACTCTAAATGGCTAGAGGTAATTCCCATGACATCCACTACAACTGAGGCTGTCATCAAGCAGCTCAGAAAATTGTTTGTAACCCATGGGTTACCAGATGTCCTTGTTTCTGACAATGGCCCTCAATTCACATCTAACATTTTTGAATCCTTTCTAGCTCAACAGGGCATCAGACATGCCCTCACTGCCCCTGGCACCCTTCGCCAATGGCCGGGCTGAACGCATGGTACGCTTTACCAAAGAGAAGCTTCAGCAGCTGGGTCCTGGGGACATCACTGAGAAGCTTGAAAACTTCTTAGTGTTCAACACATCACTCCTAGCCCATCAAATAACTTGTCCCCAGCAGAGTTGTTGATGGGCAGGAAACTTAGGTCTTCCCTTGACCGCCTTCATCCCACTTACGCACCCAACGCACCACTGGATTCCACTTCCAAAGTTCGCTCTTTTAGTGTGGGAGATTCTGTCTATGCTAGGAACCTTATAGGTGAACCTTTGTGGATTCCTGCTGAAATAACTCACATCACTGGCCCTCGCTTACAGGGTACAAACAGAGGATGGCCTCCTCTGGAGCAGGCACATTGACCAACTTAGATCCAGGTTCCCTCAGGAACATCGCCCTGTCTCTCTCTGGGTCCCTCACCTGATGTCTCTTCTAGGGGAAGGGGGAACAGGAGGAAAATCAGCAAACAGGAATCAACCCCATGTAGCCATTACAGGAACCATCCCAACCCTGTCACAATGCCAAGATCCATCCTTAGAAGTGAGCCATTGACAGGAACCATCCCAACCCTGTCACAATGCCAAGATCCATCCTTAGAAGTGGAAGATTGCACATCACTACCTGACTTGGGTGCTGACATTGGAATGGAGATGGGTTGGGAGGAGAGACCAGATTCTAACAGTCTAACAGGGTCTCCTTTCACAGGAAGTCCCAACAGGGAAATGTCAGCAGACACATTTCCCTCTCACTGGGTGAGAACGTTAAAACTTCTGAACCACGAAGGTCTCAACGCACACGTAAGAGCCCCACCTATTTAAAGGAATACATTAGATAGGTTGGGGTTTGGTATGGACTGAACCTAGTGGGGAGGGGTGTTATGTATGTAGGTTTGAATGTTATTGGTTTATTTGAACTGTTCTTGTAAAATGTCAAATGGTATTGGTTTGAATAGTGCGGGAAGAAACCCTGCACTCCCATTGGCTGGCAGCTACGGCTGCAGGCTATAAGAAGCAGCCGTAGCCAAGCCAGGACAGGTCTATTCGAGCTGTAGTCACTAATAAAGTCTTTGCTGGAACTCCTCGCGTCTGACTCTTCATGCAAACTTAACAAATACAGTTTCTTTGCTTTTCCACAGACAACTAGCAAAGGCATTTCTGCAATCCCATTTACAATCAGGAAGGGCAGAAGACTAAAATTCATTGGTAGATTTTTGGGTGGTTGGCGAGAGATCTGCATGGGTGTCTCTTGATTCCCAACTGCTAAAAGCAACATTTTTCCCCCTCTGCATACCGTAGCTACTTTGGGCTGCTGAGAGGAAGGCCTTCCCAGTGCGTTCACACTACATCATCAGATTTCTGCAGCTCTTCTACCTCAGCTGCCACACAGAGGGAAGGGCATGAGACCAGTTCTGTAGGGTTCACACCGGAGCTGCAAAGTGGGTGGTTTCCAGGTGGTGAGAACTCTCTGCTCATCCGGTCTCCTCTCCTTCCTTGTCTCTTCCCCTCCCTTCTCAGATGAGGTGCCATGCAGGCTCACCAACATTTCACTGTGCTTTTTAAAACTCATCACTACGCTCTCCCTTCAGTTGAGGTCAAAGGCATGAGGTGCTGGCTATGACTTCACTGTTTTCTATACCAAAACAATTACTGGCACTGAGGAAATCACAACATTGGTGTGTTGGAGGAAGTGCTGGCCAGCTGATGGGGAGGGCTAAAGATTACAAGGATGGAAAAATGAAGATTCCTGTAGGTCAGTGAGAAGAGGTAGTGGTCGGTGGGTAAAGTGATGGCTGTGTGCAAGTGCCCCATGCGCCTGTCCTTTACATCTAGTTGTGACTCTTTGTGAAAAAACAAGGTTAGAAATCACCAGCCAGTAACACTGGCCTCCAGAAGTTGAGAGTGCTCCAACACTGGAAGTTTTAAAGAAGAGATTGGACAAACATCTGTCTGAAATGGTATAGGGCAGGGTAACTTGCAGCCTGCAGGTCAGATGCGTCACACACTGGTCACTCCCACCCCCGGTTTAGCAAAGGAGAAAAAGGTTGTGACACATCACCTGATGGTGGTGTGTCGTCACGAGTTTGACACCCCCGGTATAGGGTTTCCTGCCTGAGCAGGGGGTTGGAGTAAAAGACCTCCAAGCCCCTCCAACGCTGTTATTCTATTGTGTCCTAAATCTGAATTCCACTGACCTGAGATTTATTTAATAAAATAAGTCCCCTTGAGCTGCCTGTAGGTGAGATGGGTGTCATGTAGGTTTAATAAAGAAAACAAGGTGATTTCTTTTATTCTGTAGCTTCAGAAGACTATTTGTACTGTTGCTTCTCTAGGCCAAATGACAAGAGAGCTCAGCTGACAAGCAGGAAGGATCTGTTTAGAAACAAAGTCTAAAGAAAGAGGGACATTTCTCGCTGCCATCCACATCACTGTAAACACTCCAGCACAGTTGTTCAGGGGACAGATATATATTAAATGTAGTAAATGTATATACTGAGCATGAGTACATTTTATTTTTGGCTGGTGTAAACAGAGTCTTCCACCAAAGCAGAGCAGCTGCTTCTATGTGAGGCAGAAGCCTCTCCTGACTTGAACATGAATTGATTTAGATCATTAGGAAGTGTTATTTAGAGGAGCCTGAAATTATCTGGCAAGTCTCAGGGCTTAGTCATCCAAAGGGGGTGGGGTTTTGTGCGTGCCACCGCCCCTCAGCTGTTTTTTAAATCTTACACCAAATCATGCACCGGCAGTCTCGGTGTTTGCGGGGAAAGAGTTAGGAAGTGAAGGAGTAGCATGGCTAGAAATAACTTGCAAATCAGCCTCCATGCCCAAGAGTTTCTGGCTCAGATGAAAGAACACGAAGAGATGAGCAGTGTTAAATAAGATATGGAAATACTGTGCCCACTGGGAAGACTGTGTAGAAGTACGAGCAGCTTGGGCACTGTTAGAAAATGCCTCCAGTTGGAAGCTTCCTGGCACAAAGTAGCCATCAGAGCCTCAATGTCCTTCAGATGCACATGTTCGTGTAAACATCCTATGAGCAATTTGGCTGATCCATCTGTGTTGCTGCAATAAACTGCTTGACTTTATAGAGGGAGCCATACCTGATAATAATGGAAATAGCAGCAGCACATAGAATAATAGCATGTCTATTGTTTGGCCATTTCCTGGAAGGAAGAAAGAAACTCATTAAGAAAATAACACCAGCAAGCAGGTTTTTGCAATGTGGACTGCTAAGGATTTCAGTCATCCAGTCAAGCTTTTTTTGCAGGCTATTTCATTTCCTATCCTCCTTTTCCTCTGTGTCCAATTTTCCCTTCAGCTGCATTCTGTGCCTGAGCATGTCAGTACCAACTGGATTAGTCTGTGGGTTTCTGTTCTCTTATGACAGAAGACAAATCCCCAATATGAAGATAGAACAACCCTGTTAACATTTCAGCAGCCAAATCACTGAATAATGATTATACAATTCTTGTTGTTTTTTAGCAGAAAATGTTTATATTTTATAAACATTTTCCCAAACTGTAGGAAATTTCAAGGACATTTTGTCTCTAGTTCTAATTTTAAAAACAAATCATCCAGAAAAGTACAATCACTCAAGTGATGCTGTGTTGAAAAGCTGATGTGGCCTATAAACATATAAAATCATTTTTACAACAGATGAGAAACTTCAAAGCAAGGACAGACACCTTCTATGCCATAATTATACTGGGAATAATCTACAGCTGTGAAAAGTGGAACCTAAGAAAAACAGAAATAGAGAAATTGACTAATGCAGCATGTGATGGAGAGGCAAGTGCTAAAGATCTTGCTCAGAGACCAACTCCAAAATACAAAAATTCATTGCAGTACCAACTTCAAATATGTCATCAAAAGTAGCATAAAAACAGAAAGATGGATGAGCAGGAAATTTATTTGCATACATGGCAACAGATGGGCCTGAAAGATGGCATACCATTGACTCAATGACTTTGTAAATCTATCGAGTTGACCACCTATGAGATGGAGAGATGAAATACAGAAAAACCTTGATTCTAGTTGGAATGTCATAGCATAGGACCATATGCAATACAAACACCTGCTGATATTCTTGCTTTGGACAGTGAACCCATCTGGTGGGTTCACTGTCCATGTGATGATTGAATATCAAAATTTAATAAATGTCTGATATAGGAGAACAGAAAATACCATCTGTCTAGTAATGTTAACTAGATTACTGTTTTGCCCTGTGTGTACCTTGCTTGCAAAAAACAACAGCAGGAGCAGCAACAATAATGTCTTTCTTCTTTAGAACAATTGTAAATACGATGGGAGATGTAAACTAGGTGCTTTCAGGGAAGGCACAGTTGGTTTTTAATACAGAGGCTTGCTCCAGTCTTTCATGCTTAACTATGAGACCTGGTGTTCAGAGTTTTGGTGACCTTAGTCTCCATCAATTGCTACTTAATATGAGATTGGCTTAGGAATCCCAGATCATCTAGGATTTAATCTTGAATGAGAGGCTGATCCAGAATGCTCTTGGAAATGGGCCTTGTAGGTTTCAGGTATGGTACTACCCACAGTCCCAGGCAGTGGTGGGATTCATTTTTTTTTTACTACCGGTTCTGTAGGCGTGGCTTGGTGGGCATGGCAGGGGAAGGATACTATAAAATCTCCAGTCAAAGATGGTATTTGCCAGCTCTCTGAACTACTCAAAATTTCTGCTACCGGTTCTCCAGAACTGGTCAGAACCTGCTGAATACTACCTCTAGTTCCAGGACAGGATTGGGATTGTAACTATTGTCAAAGAAAATCCAGTTGCTTTTGGAAAATGCACTTTGGCTGAGAATCTCCATAGACATATTGTCATCTAGGAATCTCTGGTAACTTTTAGGGGTGCAGCTCTGGATATAATTAAATGCGAGACCCTCCTTGTGAAATTGGGTAATAAGGGTCAGATGGAATTGCTAAATTGTGTACAGTATTAGCTTCCCTGCTATGTAGCAGCTTCCCTGCACAAGTCCCTCAACCCTATGGACAAGTTGGCAATGGAACTCTTCACTGGAGGGAGAAAGAACCTATTCATTTGTTTTGCCCCAGGTGACTGATAAACCCAGCTGGGTTTCAGAGGGAATTTGGGGTTATCTCTGAAATGCTATTGCATACTCTAGCCAAGGCATTAATTGCTTGGAATGAATAGTGGACAATAGCCTTTGATCAGATCATGCTTGTGTAGATTCTCTATGATCGGGAAACCTGTAAATCCTCCTTGTTTCCCAAGAGCTCTTGCAGATTAAATGTCATAATATGCCTAGAGCACTGCTAGAGGAAGATGAAGGGCAAATCTGACCAAGCACAGGTAAGAGCTTTCATTAAAACTTACCTGGAAGCAGAAACAGCAGCGAAGCAAGCTCACTTCTTGGCTGTTATTGCACTTGCAGATAAGGTAACTGGCAGTCCTCTTTCAAATGACCACATTCCTCTGGTAAGGAGATAGAATTTAGTCAGGGAGGTCCTATGAAAGGACTGAGACTAGTTTCATTTAATTAGCCCTGAGGAAAGAGACTGGGTCCTTGGACTGGTGTGCTCAGCCATCTGTGTTTTAGATGCATGTCATACCTGGTTGGTCCAGATCAGCTGAGATGTGCACTAGTCTGGTCCAAGTGGTGACGAATGTTTCTTTGTGGGAGGAGATGGTTCCATCTGTTTTGAAGGAGCCAGCAGTCTATCACCTTCCTTTAGAAGCCTCCTTGGACCCAAAACCACTGGATAACTTCTTTCTCACAGATAACTTCCCTTTCTAGGGAGAGTTGTTGAGAACATGGTAGGTACACAATTTATACTGTACTATTGAGATAGTATACACTTGTGGGTGAACTGCAGAGGGCTCCAAATGGAGGCTTTGTGCCTGTCATAGTCCTTTTAGATCTCTCAGCAATCTTCAATGTCATGGTATCAGACCAAGTTTGGGGTTGGGAATGGGTAGTGTTTTTCAATGAGTCTTCTTTTTCTTGTGAGTTCCAGTTGGTTTTGATGGGGAGAATTGCCTACTTTTATTTAACAGCTATGTAAAACTGCTACTTAAAGTCATCTATCAGCCTGGAGTGAAATGCCATCAGTATGTTAATGACACTCAATGCTATATTTCTATCCTTGGCTGTACAAGTAACAAATAACTGTTGAGGTTCTTACTCAGTGTCTGGAGAGTGTGAGGGTTTGGATGGGGGAGAATAGATTGTAGTCAATCATGCAATATCAAGGTGTTTCAGATTTGGACGTGTCTGTTTATGTTTCATCTCTAACTTTTGATGGGTACCACTTACTCCTCCAACAGAATTGCTGCACAATCTTGAAGACTGCAGGGGTGGGGTGTCTTTGCACACTTTTACCTTGTGTACCAATTGTACCCATTCCTGAACCAGAAGATCCAACCCACTCTTAGTTATACCTTAGGACTGTGACCTGATCGGATAACTGCAACAGCCCTATATCGGACTATACTTGAACAATACTTGGAAATTTTAACTGGTTCAGGTTGTAGAAGTATGCAGACTTTTGGATTAATTTCCTTAGTAATGGAATTTTAATTGTTTTGTACCTTAATTCTTGTACCTAGACTTTATGTTGGGTGGGTTCTTCTTATTTTATTTATTTTGTTGGCTTTGTCTTTTTGAATTGTATTGTACTTTATTCTCTTTGTTATACTGTTAGTCACCCAGAGTCATTTCAAATTGATGGCACCTAAATCAAATAAAATGAATTAAATTAATAAACAAACTTGGTATTCTTTAAATGTTTTGGACTTCTTCTTGTGTCTAAATCATACTGTTTGGGCTCTATGCTCAAGGAATTATTTCAACATTAGTGTAGTATACTACTTCTACTATTACAGTGGTGATTATTAAGAGTATTATCAATGTACTGTTTTACAAAGATACAGAAATAAAAGGATATTTCACTCCCCAAATGGATGATGCCCTTTTTTCAGCAAAATACGAGCAAAGCTTGATTTCTTAGAAGCAGGGAAGCACAAGGAATCCAGCTGAGCTTAGCTTTTATCCAGTTTTGTGTTTGGACACAGTATCCCCTCCCCTGCCCCATATTCATGCCAAAAGTACATCATCCATTTCCACTAGTGTTTTTCTTTAAGCCAGATGCAGGGAAATGTTGAAAGACATTTTGAAAAGGTGTGTTTTGAAGACCTGCATTCCACACATAGAAGCTGATTTTTGGTGACAGCAGCGGGTAGAATAGAATGAATTATAGTGACATATTCTCAGGCATGGGAGCAAGATTTTGTTGTTTTGGAAGAATGGCAATCTAGCTGACCTAAGTGAATCACAAAGAAAGAAACATGGGCATTTCTTTCAGTGAGCAAACTGGATATAGTAATGGCAACTGTTAAGTTTGCATGAAGAGTCAGACGCGAAGAGCTTCAGTGAAGAGTTTATTTAGTGACTTAGCTCCTAATGGACCCAACTTTGGCTGGGCTACGGTTACTTATAGCCAGCAGCCAAGAGTTGCTAGCCAATCAGAGTGCAGGGTTTTCCACACTTTTTAAACCAATCATATTTGACATTTCATGTTGAACAATTCAAACTAAACCAATAACATTCAAACCTAGATACATAACAACACCCCTCCCCACTAGGTTCGTCCATATCAAACCCCAAATCTATCTAATGTATTCTTTAAATAGGTGGCTCTTACTGCACGTTGAGACCCGTGGTTCAGAAGTTTTAACATTCTCACCTCGTGAGAGAGGAAATATGTCTGCTGACATTTCCTTCTGGGACTCCCCTGTGAAAAGACCCTGTTTGATTATTAGAATCTTGGTCTCTCCTCCCAACCCATCTCCAGCCCAATGTCAGCACCCAAGTCAGGTAGTGATGTACAATCTTCCACTTCTAAGGATGGAATCTGGCATTGAACAGGTTTGGATGAAATTGGGGCCAATGGCTCGCAACACATGGGGTAATCTTTCCTGTTGAAAAAGCTTTTGAGCTGCTTGATGACAGCATCAGTTGTGGTGGATGCCATAGGAATTACCTCTAGCCATTTGGAATATGCATCTACTATAATAAGAAAGTGTGCCCTCTGGTAGGGCCCAGAAATCAATGTGAATCCTAGACCATGGGCCCCTAGGACATTCCCATTCCTGTGTGGGGCTGAGGTGGGCAGGCCTGACTACCTGACAGTTGGGACAAGATGCAACCCAGTTTTCAACCATTTTGTCAATACCTGGCCACCATACATAACTCCTGGCCAATCCCTTCATTCTTACAATACCTGGATGACCCTCATGTAACATTTCCAAAACCTCCTTTGCAGTTTTGCAGGAATAACCACCCTGTTACCCCACAAAATACATCCTCTTAATACAGATAATTCAGTTTGCCTGGATTTAAAGGTTGGGCAAGGTGAGGTAGATCTTGAAAGGCCAACCTTTCTTAATCCAGCCTATAACAGGAGCCAATAAAGTGTCTTTGGCAGTCTCTCTGGCAATTTCAGCAGCATGCACTGGAAGCTTGGCAACAGTTTCTAGGAAAAAGGTGTGTTTCAGGTTCAAAGTCCTCCTTGTGGCAAGGAAGTGGGCAACGACTCAGTGCATCAGCATGTCCAATGTCCTTGCCAGGCTTGTGGATAAGTTTGTATGAATAAGCAGCAAGAAATTCAGTCCACCTCAGCATTCTTGGTGACAGGATAGTAGGTGTAGGTTTGTCTGCCACAATGCCTAACAAAGGTTTGTGATCTGTAACAATGGTAAATGTTCTCCCATACAAATATTCATGAAATTTCTTGACAGCTGCAACAATTGCCAATGCTTCCTTGTCCAATTGGCTGTAATTCCTCTCTGCTTTGGTCAAAAAGAGTAAAATGCAATAGGGGCTTCTCCCACTGGGAAGCCTGTGGCTCAAACCCCCCCACTCCAAAGGGGATGCATCACAAGTCAGTACAACAGGCAAATTCTCAGAGAACTGTATCAGTACAGCATCAGACGTGATTAGTCTTTTAATACTGTTAAATGCTGATTGTTCCTTCCTCCCCAGACCCAAACAGATTTTTATCAAGTAATCTGTGCAATGGTTCAGCAATGGTTGCCTTCTGAGGTAGGAACATGTGATAAAGTTAATGAGTCCAAGGAAGGCTTGCAAATCTGTTTTGCATTTAGGTCTAGGGCTTTGATTGCTTGAACCTTGGCATCTGTAGGGTGGATGCCATGCTTGTCAATCATATAGCCCAGGAACTCAACCTTGTCAGTTTTAAGAGTGCATTTTTCTTCCTTGACTTTTAACCCCGCTTTCCTGAATCTGGTAAGGACTTCTCTGAGTCTTTCTTGTAACTGAGTGTCATTTTCAGCAGAGATTAACACATCATCAAAGTAAGGCACTACCCCTGGCAGTCCTTGGAGCATCCTTTCCATAAGGCTTTGAAAGATGCCTGGTGCCACGCTTACTCCAAATTGTAACCTTTTACATTTGAAGGCACCTCTATGAGTCACAATGGTTTGGGCCTCTGCAGTGGCATCATCAACTGTTAGTTGTTGATATGCCTGGGCCAGATCCAATTTGGCAAAGACTGTACCCCTGCCAAGTGAATGTAACAGATGATGCACCACTGGAACTGGATATGCGCTCTGCTGCAGCGCATGGTTCAGTGTCCCCTTATAGTCTCCACAGATTCTTACTGACCCATCAGTCTTGACTGGTGTGACTATGGGTGTCTCCCATCTGGAGTGGTCAGTGGGCTCTAAAACCCTTGAGCTATTAATTTGTCTAATTGTGCATCAATTTTTCCTTTAAAGCAAATGGGACCCTTCTGGGCTTTAAACGAATTGGGGGCACCTTGGGATCTAGGTTGAAAGTGATAGGGGTCCCCATATACTTGCCCAATCCTTCGCTGAAGACCTCTGGAAACTCAGACTTCAAGGCCTCCTCCCATTCAGAGTTGCTCACGTGATTGATGCCAGTCACCTCGATGCCTAGTGGATTGAACCACTCAAGTCCCAGCAAGCTTGGCGCATCCTTGTCCACGATGGTCAGGGCAAACGTTTGGTGTGGCCTTTGAACTTCACATTGAATTCTCTTGTTCCAACTACTGGAATCTTGTTCCCTTGGTAGTCTTTAAGAGTCAGTGCTTGCTTCTGGAAATGTTTCTTCTGAATGTTGGGAAGTAGCCTGTGAATAGTGTCCCATGACACCATAGATAAATAGGAGCCTGAGTCCACTTCCATTTGGCAAGGCCTTCCTTCAATGAGTACCTTCACATGTACTTTTCTGCTTCTTAAGGGTGAAGAATGACCAATGGTGACTGTTTGATGAGTTTCATTCTTCCCATTTGCTTCTGAGTTGCGCCCCATTTTCTCACTGAAGTTGTTGGGCTTAAATTCTTTCTCAGGAAATTTCTTCCTACTAGGTGGAGTTCTGGATGATTTGCAGACTCTTGCTAGGTGACCTCTTTTCACAACGTAGGCAGATGGTGTCTAAAAACTTGCATTCAGTGTGGGGTGCCCCCCCCACAGCCTCTGCAATAAAAGTCTTGCCTCTTTCTTCCAAGGTCTTTCCTTTTCTTCTCCATTCTGAGTCTATAAATTCCTTCCTCCACCTCACTACAGTCTGAATCAGAATCTATTTGCTCGCAATGGGTTGTTGTGGATTTTTCCACATCAGGATGGCTTGAGCCTTGTTCATTTTCTTCATGGCTGCCGCTGAGGACTTAGTGGCTTCTGCTGAGGAGGCCTCTTCTATGGCCTCCTTCAATGATTTGGTTTTAATAACAATTTGCTCTGAAGCACCTTGTCCTTGAGGCCTAGGACAAACCGATCGCGCATGGCCTCCTCCAAGCTGTTAAACTCGCATGCACCCCCAATGTCTCTTAAACTTGCCACAAAGTCGTTAACGTTTTCGCCCTTGATCCCGACGGTAAAACTCGTGTCTCTTAATGAGGCACGATACTTGTGGGGCTTAATGGGCTCTTAAAAGCTTTTCTAAATCAGGCCATTCCATTACCTTCATGTCTGCAGCTCCCGCCAATGCCTTCACCATCTTGAAGACTGCCGGACTGCAGTGCAAGAAAGACGCCCTCTTCCGCTTCTCGGAGATGTCGGTGAGGTCGTTTCCTTCCAAATACATTTGGAAGCGATCCGCATACGATTCCCAGTCTTCTGCCACCGGATCGAACGGGCTGGGGGCGTGTTCAGCGCAGCCATCTCGCTTTCTGCTTGTCTTCCGTGTCGTCTCTCTCTTCAGGGAATCCCATCCTCGTCGCCAGTGTTAAGTTTGCATGAAGAGTCAGACGCGAAGAGCTTCAGTGAAGAGTTTATTTAGTGATTACAGCTCGAACGGACGCAACTTGGCTGTGCTATGGCTGCTACTTATAGCCAGCAGCCGTAGTTGCCAGCCAATCAGAGTGAAGGGTTTTCCCGCACTTTTTAAACCAATCATATTTGACATTTTACAAGAACAATTCAAACTAAACCAATAACATTCAAACCTACATACATAACAGCAACAGATACTTATTCTGAGTCAGCAGAAACACACAACTCACAAAGAATATTTATTCACCAATGAATTATTCAACCACCTTGAATGTCTTCTCCACAGCAATAAGTCTACAATACAAGACAGCATACATACCGGCACTCCTCCGATCACAACTGCAAAGCGGATTCAGGATCATTCTGTTGATCAGTGAGAGAAAATTAATCCTTTTCTTTTGGGAGTAGCTTAGACAAAATGACAGTGGGAGTTTCTTTTATAAAGTGTTTTAAGTCCCAAACCAGTTCATTGAAATGAAATGTCTCCTTTCTCTCTCTCACTCTGCATATATATTATATTTTTATCAGGAAAGTTTGTGTAACAAATATCTAAAAATTTTAGTCACCCAAGATTCCCCAATTAAGGTGAACAGGATTTGGATTTACACTAAATGTAAAGATAAAGAAAACATTATTTGAAATTTAAAGAGCAATTCCATCCATGATAAATCCTTACTTTGGAAAGGTTCTAAAATTTAAACCCACTGAGATTACTTAATATTTATCTTTCAAGTGATCAAAATACTTCCAGACATAGTGATACTATATAGTAATTGTTGGAAAGTCCTGTAAGATAGAGCTATTAAATTTGTTCAATCAAACTTTAAAAGGCAGAATTCATACTTACCCTTGGCTTCAAACAGGTAGATTTTCTTTCCAGGAGGCACTGATGTACTTCCAAGTTACATTCAAAAACCAAATACAAGATTTACCTGTTCTTTCACCAAAGGGTGTCTAGAAATCCTGTGATCAAAGAGGCTGTTTATATTTTACTATCTATAAATTGCTTGTGTCAAAAACATCAAATAAGGATAGTTGATTTTAAGTTGACTTTGCTTATTCATAGTGAGCATTTTTTGTAAACAAATAACTTTGACTTCTTATCCATTTAGGATGCAAAGTGAGAACATTAAGGATGTTAAGTAGAAGCCTGAAAAGTTAAAGTTAATAATACTTCTACTTCTGGAGAGCATTGGCTGCTGTTGATTATACATCTTTAATTTAAAATTATTATTATTATTATTATTATTATTATTATTATTATTATTATTATTTATTAGACTTGTATGCCTCTCTCCCTAAGGACTCAGGGCGGTGAACAATAAAAACCCAATACAATTACAATAAAAAAACATTAAACCAATACAAGCCTAATCAATCGTTATAAGAATTTAAAAATTAAAATGAATAAAAATCAACCCACACCCTTGAAGTCAGTCCAGACTGGCCTGTTGAAACAACCAGGTCTTCAGGTCCTGGCGGAAGGAGCGGAGATCAGGGGACAAACGGAGGTCCACAGGGAGTTGGTTCCATAGGGTGGGTGCTCCCACAGAAAAGGCCCTACCCCTGGGCACCGCCAGTCGATAATGCCTAACCGACGGTACCCCAAGGAGGCCCCACCTATGGGAGTGTACTGGGCGATCAGAATGTGATGCTGGCAGGCGGCGTTCCCGCAAGTACCCTGGCCCCAAGCCATTTAGGACTTTATAAGTTGTTACTAACACCTTGAAACTAACCCGGAAGGCAACCGGCAACCAATGCAGGTCGCGCAGGAGGGGTGTAACATGGGAATATCGGGGCACCCCCATCACAGCCCACGCAGCCACATTCTGCACCAGTTGCAACCTCCGGGTGGTCCGCAAGGGCAGTCCCATGTAGAGAGCGTAGCAGTAGTCGATTTGGGAGGTGACGAGCGCATGAGTGACTGTTCGTAGGGCATCTCGGCTCAGGTAAGGGTGGAGCTGGCGAACCAGCCGAACCTGGGCAAACGCCCCCCTGGCCACATGGATTTTGTCTAGTCCCAGATTGATTTTATTTCAGTAAACAAGTGATTTAAAAATTGTATATCTTAAAATATTTAAATAAATCTTAAGTACAGAGGCCACAGTCCTGAATCTGTAAGTGAGGATTATATATATGTGTGTAGATATGTATAGGTAATATGTCTGTGGGGGGGGGAGTATGCATGGGTGTGACAGAAAGACAGTGAATTAGGCTTGATTCCTGATGATGTCACCATGTCTTTTCTTGGCAGGAATACAAAAGTAATTTGCAAAAGTGATTTACCATTACCTGTTCTAGTATATTACCGAATTCAAGTCCTGACTGTACCTGACAGCCAGCATCAACCCTACTGAGATCTGCAAGCTCAAGCTTGGCTACATGCTGCCACCTAGCTGAGTCAGTGTGTACATGTGTGTGTGTGTGTGTGTATGTGTGTATGAGAGAGAGAGAGAGAGAGACAGACAGACAGACAGACAGACAGAGACAGAGACAGAGGCAGACACACACAGAGAAAGTGAGTGATAGACACACACAGACACACAGACACATGCACACACGTCAACATGCATTATCACTGTACTTGCCTTGCCCACAGATTGTGTATTTTAACTGAAAGAAAAGGGAAAAAAATCCATGTTAGATCTAGTTTAATTACAATTGCAAGCGATACATTTATAGGAAATACAGTGGAAAAATATAATGTGTGATTGTGTGCGCACACAAATGCAAACATTTATTTTGTATTCCTACTAACATTTTTTTTCCTGCCCCTAGAGGATGTTGGAAAGAGATGGTGTAAAAAGGGTTGGTTCTATCATCAGCAATTACCACTTTCTGAAAACAGAATGGAACTGGTCCAAATCGGGTACAGAGAAAAAGCTGTTGTCAGAACTGCCACCTCACTGTCAGTCTGCCATGAACCCTGGTCTGACAGCTGGCAAAAGAAAGGCAAAGGAGTTTTTAAAATGGACCAGATCTGGGCAGCGATAGCGGGGAAAAGATCTGGACCGAGAATCCCCACTGCATTCCTATGGGGGAAGCAGACGGGCCTCTGCTTGGAATTTTGCCAGCCCCTGCATTCTATGCCCCCCTTCCTTTCCCTTCCCGATCACATGCTCCAGAGCAAGTCTATTTGGGTGGGGGTGGGGGTTCAGAAAGGATGCCAAAAGCCCTGCTCTGCATTCCTTTCTTAGGCATTGACTGACTGGCAGAATTGGAAATAGCTTCCCAGCTGGGACCATATGCAGCTGGAAGGTTCTCACGTTAAAAAAAAAAAGGGAGGAGTTCCAATTTTCATTTTTGTGGGATTTGGATGAAGAATATTTAGCCGATTGTTTGATTTATTTCTTTAAAAAAAACACCCCTTTCAACGTTCCAGTGGTGAGAGGATGAAACCATTAAAAATTAGGTTTTCAAACTCATCTAGTTCAGAGGGTAACAAAAACCAAAAGCAAAGCATTTACACTAGCTTGTTCAAATAAAACATAAGCAAAAAATGCAACCGACCACATTTTGAGGCAAAGTGAAAGGGTTGCTTTATGCATCAGAAGTCAGAGTATTGAGTTGTTGGGTGCTTTGCAAGCTGCCCTGAGTCTCTTAAACTACGATGGGAAAGATTTTAGTGGCTGGGCTCAGTTTTTGGAAGGGTGGCAAAGGCCTCAGTGTATGCAAGCATGATCAGATTGGAGGTCATCGGGGTGGGATTCTACCAGTTCGCACCTATTCGCTAGAACCGGTTGTTAACATTCTAAGCAGTTCAGAGAACCAGTTGTTAGAAGAAATTACTGGCCTAATCCTGTAAGGAAGGCAGGAAGGAAACATTCTGGTGTTGCTTACAGAAACTGCCTCTCCGTTAACCCTTATTACATTCTTGGCAGGACTAGACTTCCTGTCTCAGGAGTATTTTTCCCCTCCTTTGCAGGTACTTTGCTTGTGTGGAGTGACCATTCAAAGTTACAATGGCACTGAAAAAATTGACTTATGACCGTTTTTCACACTTACAACTGTTGCAGCATCCCCACAGTCATGAGAGGGCAGGTGAGGAGATGGTGCCTCGATGTGAGTGATATTGAGTTGGCCATACCCAGCCAATAACATGACCACCAAGCCACACCCACCACCTAAGCCATGCCCACAGAACTGGTTGTTAAAAATTTGAATCCCACCCCTGGAGGTCATGAACAATTGATAACAGATAATCAGAGTTGGAAGGGACCTTGTAGGTCATCTAGTCCAACCCCTGCCCAAGTGGGAGACCCTACACCATTTCCGACAAATGGCAGTCCAACCTCTTCTTGAAAGTCTCAAGTGTTCTGACCAAGGCTTCCTGAGACCGTAATTAAGCATACGCTTAGTCAAAATAACTCTTGTTTTATTTCAACGCTGGGAATTATGTTCATTCCCAGCCTGTAATGAGTCCCAAACAGTCTCCCGAGATAAGCACCCACTTTTATCTCCTTTGAATTGCTGCAACAACTGAAGTGCCAAATTAACTGAAAAAACCCAACCGAAGTACAAAGTCCACACAGAGCTTCACAGTTTAATCCGAATAGAGCGAATGACTTTGCTTCCTGCAAAGGTTCTTCTACCTTTGCACCTCCTTAATACCTTAGGGGAGGGGCAATCACCTCCAAGCCTTACTCCCGAGTCACCCCTTTTGTCTTAGCTGCTCTTGCCTTCTGGCAGCTTTGCACACACACACACACGCTGGGAACAGGCTCCCCTTGTTCCTCTGCCTTGCTGCTGCCAGACTCCAGAGGCTCTGGAGTCAGCACACAACTCCCAGATGGTCCTGGCCCCATCTCTGCATCTCCTGCACTGGTCCCTGTTCTTCCCCACTGTCTGATTCCGCTGCCGTTTGCACAGGCTGCCGGTGAACCACAATGAAGTGATGGTGCTCCTACAACTTCCGAGGGCAAGCTATTCCATTGGTTGATTGTTCTCACTGTCAGAAAGTTTCTCCTTATTTCCAAGTTAAATCTCTCCTTGTTCAGTTTCCATCCATTATTCCTTGTCTGGCCTACTTAGATCGGACCTAAGGGTGGTCCATGATGGAAGAAAAAAGAGTCAAGATGGAAACTGCAACTTTGCAGCTGAAACGGTGACCCTCTTTCTTGAGTGTGCAATGTATTGTACACATATAAGATGCTCCAATCACACAATTCTGGCTCCCATCTTGACATTTTTCATCACCTTGCCCAGCAGTTGTCCTGGCATGGGGCCAAGGGTTTCGGGTTTTTTTTCTCTCCCTTTCTTGAAATTTTAGTGAGAGGTTTGGGAGAGTGCTTTTTTTTTCTTCATTAAAAAATAGGTCGAATCTTTGCAGTCGGCATGTACTTGTTGTTTCAAAGTGGTAGGGAAGCATACAAATTATTTTTTGGCATCTGGGATCAGGAGGGCTGCTGGAGATATAAACTCAGCCTGCCCATAGTTGTTCTTTGTGGTTTTCCTCCCCTAAGATATGGTGAAGGATGCAGCTCACAACATTTGACACCACCTCTCTCTCTCTCTCTTTAATGGTTGTAGCCTGGATTCATACAGAGGGTGGTTTGGTTTTCCACAATGCTTTTCTTGGCTAGACCTTTCTCTGGGTACAGTCCCAAGACTTTTGTTTGAAGTAGCAGCAAAATTGGCAGCAGTAAGTGAAGAAAATGTCAGAATGTTTCAGGAAAATCCAGAGATTTGCTTTCTCCAGACACAGCTCGGTTGTTAGTGATGTTTTTAATTGCCTCAGCACATGGAATTCAGGTTGGCGCTTGTTTTCCTGCTGCTCTTGTATGGAAGCAAATGATTTCTCCGCTCTGAGTCAGATGTCTGCTGCCCTTTTTCTGCTTTGAAGTCTGCTCAGATTCCATTTGTGACTTAACAATGAACCCATCAGCCCTGACAAACAGTACGGTTGAGTCAAGGCCTGAGACCACGGTCAACCCTGAGATGCAAATTATCCAGCAAATTAGGTTGTCATGTTGTCTGGACAGCAGGCCTTTTAAAAATAGGCCAGTTCAGATTCTATTCTGTTTACAAGCAAATGCAGAGCTGAATGTTGCAAGCAAGAGCTCTGTAATCTTTATTTCTGTAGTACAGAATCTTTGCAGAAAACAGGGGGGAAATTCTTTGTGCTGGAAATCTTTCTATGCTGGTGCAGTGAGACTCATAGACCAAAGCATATCAAAAGCTCTCGATTTGGAAAAACGGTATTTCAAGCTGTAACCTGGATAATCCTTTCACATTGTGGGAAGCCCCCCACCTCCTAGAAGAATGAAATTTTGGGAAATATTAAAAAGGCAGAATATTATATTTCCCCAAAGGGAGAAATGAAGAAACATGCTCTTAAAGACAGAAAGCAGACTCAGTCTTTTTTAATAGCTACCCCACCCTCCCAAGCAGATACTGTATTTTGTGCCCATTAAGAAAGACTGGGCCAGACTATCTACAAAATAAAAGACCTTCAGCTCCAGGGTGATGGGATTAAGAACAGGGCATGATCTTTCAGGACATAATAGGATTAACCCACTACCATTTAGCAGAAGATACTGAGCTCAGTACATTGCACAATCTCCTAGGGCATTTCAGACATTGCACAACCACAATCCCCCCAATAGTACCTCTGAAACTTATAAAAATCCATGTACTCATCAAACCAATTGGTCAGCTGCATCAGAACAACACACCCTGGTGGTGCTGTTCATCAACAAACGGACCTTTCTTTCCAATCAATCTCCAGCCTCCATTTTATTTCCCAGCTTGGAACTGAACCAGATGGATTTTCCTTCCAACAACATTTTTCTGCATAGATGTTGAAAACCAATCTACTGTGCCATTTTTCCTTCTCTGTGTTCTTAAGCAGTAGTTGAGGTAAGGAGGGTGAGAGAGAGGAAGCTGAAGATAGAAAGGATACTGGATTGGTTTGGGTAAATGTTTCTCTCTCTCCCTCCTACCTCTGCTTGTGCTGGTCATAGATCTAAGGTCCTAAGGAAAGCAAGCTGAGGGCACAAGCCTTGCAGGGGATGAAATTCTGTCTGAAAAAAGTCCAGGTTTCCCCCACCCTCCAGAGGATGGTATCAAAAACTGGCATTCTGGGACCACTGCTAAGGCACCTACATCTAAGTATTGAGGTTACAGGAAACAGATGCCCATGAAACTCTGAGAACTAACCATAATGTTGATTTTCACAGAGCTTCTAAAGTGATAGGGCCTTACTCCTGAAAACAACCTAAAAATGGCAGCTAGGCAGTGTTTCCACTACCTGATCAACCCAGTAGGACCCATTCAGATTTGGGGAGGGCGGCTGTCAAACACAAAAGTGGCTTTTTATTTAGCCACTTCTTTTCCTTTCTTCACCTGAGGACAGAGATGGACTGCTATCAGTTCGCACCAGTTCAGGCGAACCGGGTGTTAATTTTACATTTGGTTCACCGAACTGGTAGCTGCAACAACTGGCTGGCCCCGCCCACCCTGCCACTCCTCTCCAGGACTCTCCAGGTAAGTGCAGGGCTCACACGGAGGCTTGGGGAGGGTGAAAAATGGGCCTCCTGGAGGCTCCGGAGCCCAGGGAGGGGGGAAACGGGCTTCCTGGAGACTCCAGAATGCTGGGAATCGGCCCATTTCTGGCCTCCAGAGAGCCTCCAGAGCCCGGGGAGGCCGTTTTTGCCCTCCTGGAGGCTCAAGGAAAACCTCCGGAGCCCAGGGAAGGTGAAAATACCCCACCCCCGGTAGTGCAGGAGGCTGACTAGGCCACACCCACCATGGCCATGCCCACCAGCAACCAGGCAGAGAACAGGTTGCTAAAATTTTTAAAGCCCACTCCTACCTGAGGACCAAGTAAATACAAGTTGGGAAACTAAAATTCAGCAAATAGTGAGTCAAATGGCAGCAGAGGACTAGGAAGAAAAAAAATGAAGCAAAACTAGAACAATAAACCGGCATAAGCAATCCATTTATTTCCCCAATTTTCAACCATGCCTGGGTTTGCCTTAAAATTAACCAAGATAGTGAGTTCGAGAGAGGTGGCAACAGCTTGGAAATTAGTTGATACAATATGTCCATACACTAATCATTTGGACTAGCTGTCAGACAATTTTCAGTCTCTAAGTGAATCCATGTCTAGATTCAGTAAGTTTAATCTTTAAATCTAGAAACTTCTTCAGAATCTTACCTGAATCCTAATCTTCACATGGTTCTTTGCAAATGGCTGTTAGAAAAGAGCATTTCCACAGTTCCATTCTTTTGGAGCCTTCCTCGCATAGATGCTTATCAGACATTGGTGTCTTTTCCTTGCTAGGTAAAACATTGTTTTATTTTTCTAGGCATTTAATCCTTTTTAATGTCTTTAGATCTTTGCTACTGCTACTTTCTGGTTTTCCTACATCCTGCTACTGGCTTTATGAATTTGTGGCATATTATGTTTTCAGTCTGTAAATTTTAATTAAAAAAAAAATATATATGTAGGTCTTGGTGTATTCGGGTCTTGTCCCGTGTAAGATTGACAAGACACGGGACAAGACCCAAATACACCAAGACCTACATACCTTTACCCGTGAAAATCTACGAATATATATATATATATATATATATATATATATATATATATATATGGAGTCTTGGTGTATTGGTCTTGTCCGTGTAAGGTTGAGAATACCTTGGCAACGTTTCGACGAAATCTCATCCGTTGCCAAGGTATTCTCAACCTTACACGGGACAAGACCCGAATACACCAAGACCTACATACCTTTACCCGTGAAAATCTACGAAAACAAATATATATATATATATATATATATATATGAATGAATTAAAGGTTAACATAATGCTATTATTTTTATCTATTCTTAACACATACATTTGTAGTGACCCTTATGCCCTCAAATCGCAATCAATTCCCAGCTCTAAAATAAATCTCTTCCATTTTTTTTCTTTTGTATGCTTACTGATACATACACAAACTCACTTTGTAGACAAAGAGAACAGCACAAACTCATAATGGACTCCAAGTAGGTCCTGGGATGACAGGTTGTGCATCTATGTTATAATGGAAGGATAGAACAATAAAGCTATTCATTTTTTCCACTGTACGCAAGAGTTCCTCTCCTCAAGATGGCCTCCCCAAAGCTTAGTCAGCAGCAGCCACTGACAAATTAGTCAACAAGATGACTGCTGGGGTCCTGGTTTCTAGTAATTAACATTGACACTGCTCTCTCCATTACTTCCCACCCTTGCACATTTCCATTCTGCTGAAGACACTGCAAGGGGAGGGGAGGGACGAGAGAAAGACATTGTTCAATTTACCTTGCTAAATGCTAGGAATTTGCATTCCTCTTTACACAGCAGGAACTGCCTTTCCACCTCCTCTAAGGGCATGCAGGCTGCATCAGGCATCAGATGTCAAACCTGTCAAAAGTTTACTTAGGAACAAAAAAAAAAACAATAACAAGCTGAAATATTCAGCATACTGCTTGGAGGAAAGTTCTTCTGCAGTCAGTGGTGCTTTCAAAGCAGGAGTTTGGGGCAGAAGTCTAGGGCTGCACACAGCAGAATAAGGAGGTCCATTACCATATTTTGAAGTTCATTGCAATCAAATCCTGCTTAATGCAGGAATCTAAACAGCAGTAGCTCCCAAGAGATGGTTCTCCCACCCCTAAACTACTCTTGCTGTTAGATGATTTTTCTTTTTGACATCGAACCAGAATCTGTTTTTCTGGAAGATCATAATTATATGTCTTGCTCTCAGAGATGACAGACAATAGTTTTTCTTCTGTGTGATACCCCTTCAATTCTTGGGAAGTTCTATCTTAAGTTGTCTTGATTGTCTCTTCTCAAGACTAAGCTATTCCCATAATTTTTTTTTCATAAAACCTAGTTTTCTGATTATCCTCTTTGACCTTCTTTGTACATATTCTGGTTTGTCTGAATCTTTCTTACAATGTGGTAAGAATATGCTGCCACAAAGCAACATATTTGAACCAATCCTGTAACTCCCACTCCTTGTGGGACAACTATGGCACAAATATGCCCCAGCAATTTCTCAGGGTTTATATGTCATTGCTTTCATTGTCATATAAACAGATGGTGGGATTGAAAACTGAAGACCTCATTCCTATGCCACTTCTTAGCCCTATTTTTTGTATAGTTTTTTAATCTGTGTAGTTTTGATATCTTAATTACTTCTCTATTTATCTTTTTATAATCTGTAAAATAACAGAGTTACCTTATAGGGGAGATGGGCAGCATAAAAATTTAATTAATAAATAAAATAAATAAATTTGTTTTCATTAGTGATTTGATTTTATGCCTTTGTGATGTAGCAACAGTGGTAAGAAAAGATAACAAATTACACACTGTCGGTCCTTTGTTTCATCTTACAGTTTGATGGGGAAGCCTCAGATGCAGGATAGCTACTGCATTTTATAAACAAAACAGGGTGATAAATGAGTTCAGAGCTGCTTAAATGAAAGGGTTTTAATACAATTCCAAATATTTCCTTCATTGGCAAAAGAGGATTTATTCTTAGATTTTGGTGGTAGCTGTATCATTTGTTATGATACCTTCCACTTTTATGTTTTTTTAGTCAAGAAAGCAATTTAAAATATAATACTATAAGAAGATGACTCTGGGACCTCTTAATATCAATCCACTTTAGGTTGATGGCAAAATGTGGAGCTCATTTACACATGCACATCACAGCACTGACTGTGTGAATAGGTTCAGTTAAAATATGCTGTTTTGGGAGATGTGGAAAACCCACCACACGGAAACAATGTGTGGGACAAATTTAGGTTCTCCACTGTTCTTGAGTGGTTGTAGGGTTTTATAACTTAGATAATTAATAATAATAATTTATTAGACTTGTATGCCTCCCTCTCTCCCTAAGGACTCAGGGCGGCTCACAATAGATCTTGCAGCTCTAGCAATGGCTTAGGAAAGTCCTTTTTTCCAGAGCAGTATTAATCCCCCTCCCTCCCTCCTGGAGTCAGCTGGATAGCATGTTGACAAAAATTACACAGCTCTGAAGGCTAGGGTTGATAGAGAGGAGGCTGGGGATGGATGCTATCTTTCTCAGTCACTTTGGCAGCTTCCCCAAACTCAAAGTGATCCTTTCCAAATGTGATTCTCACAGAATCTCTTTAGTGAGATTTATTGAGAAAAAGGACGGGATTGGAAAAAATCCAGCAACTGAACTATTTCCCATTTACAATAAATATATTACTACGAATACTTTTAGATGTTTTTTTCCCCTAACAACTTTTCTATGACCTGACAAAGATAATGGAGAAGAATGTGGTTAGTCCTTTCCCATCCAGCATTGTCTTCCAGCAAGAAATTACTGATCGTTATCATTCATGTGTAGGTGGGTGAGACTGGGTTAAAGGTGGCTGATGGCTGATGCCTCCCCCAAAGTAATACCAGGAAATCAACTCCACAGGAAAGCTAAAACTACTTTTATTGAGATTGATTATAACAGAATCATATAAGCCTGATAGCAAGATTCCTTCTTATAGTTCAGTGATTTAGGTAGGTATTAGTCCAAACCATTTCCAAATATTATCTTGATCTGGGCTTATAAAATGTTTTAGCTCTTTTGGCTTAGTTAACTATTTCTGCATATCTTCATTAAGCTCATATTCCTTACTCTCTAAACCATGTGAAATCCCAATCAATAAAATCTGCACAGAAATTCAGTTTAAATAATAATAATACAAAGACCTGCAAAGAAATAGAACAATTGTGGCAAAAGAAAGCAAAGATGGTACCAACAGTAATGTGTGCCTTGGATGCAATCCCAAAACTATTGGAGCACACAGTCACCATTGGCATTGACAAATTCACCATCAGCCAAGTGCAAAAGAAAGCTTTACTTGAACAGCTTACATCCTGTGACCAACTGTAACACCATCAAACATCCACATCTGCCTATCTCAGGTCTTTGAGAAGGACTCGGCAGACAAAAATGCAAAATCCAGTGTGAACATCTGGCTGATTATGCAATGGATCATAGTAATAATAGTAACAATAGCTTTGATTGCCAGAATACTCTGGGCTCATGCTATGCAAGAAGTCTTACACAAGCTTGCTGCCATGACTTAACCTCAGCAACAAGGGTTTCTTGGTACCACCGTGGCAAGGATTAAACAGAGTTGACAGGAGCCACTGCTTAGTCCATGCCACTGCAGTGCCAAGCAATCCTCATTGCTGCAGTGAAGCTGGATAAAGCAATCTTGTGCTTTTTGCTCAGGACAATAGGCTGGCAGTATTTCCTAGTTTTTTTTTTTTAATTACATTTATATGCCGCCCTTCTCCGAAGACTCAGGGTGGCTTACAATTTTTGGAGCACAACCCAATGCGCTCAGCAATAGCCTTCATTCCATTGTATATGCCTGCTTATTACTAAGCGGCATTTTTACAAGGTCAGCTAATTGCCCCCAACAATCTTGGGTCCTCAATTTACCTACCCTGAGAGGATGGAAGGCTGAGTCAACCTTGAGCCTGGTGGGATTCGAGCCTACAGTAATTGTAGGCAGCTGGATCTTAAGTGCAGGCATTTAACAGCCTGAGCCACCAAAGCTCAGTTGTTGGTTGTGGTTATAGCTGACCACCTCCAGGTCCAGACCCTTCTGCTTACAAAGAGACACCTTCCCTCAAAAGAGGTTTAGAAATGGAAAGGAACATCATGAAGTGTCCCCTAAAAAGACAGCATGGCTTAATTTGCTGTAATGAACAGGAAGTGAGAATAAGATTTTAGGTACAAAAAACAAGCACTCATTCTAATCTTCTCAAATGGTGAATGTACACATTCATTCATAGTTCTGTACAAAGCAATGTTTTCTCCTGCTTGTTTCACAGCTTGAAGTAGTCTCATTTTAAAGAAAATCTTTAGTTCTTTTTGTTTTTACTAGCTCTGCTGCAGAACTCAGCTTTATTGACCGCAGCCAGATTTCATTTAATTCATGACTGGAGAATCAACAACTGCACAACATGGGAGCCAAATACCGTACACCTACTGAGCATGAATGGGGTTCAATAATATTTTCTGATTTTGCTGCTTGTCTGGAACAGAAATATAATAGAGGAGAGGAATATTAAGTTTATTGGTAGTCACATGACTATGTATACCTTGATAGATCATGGTTGGAGATGGATAAGTTCTCCACTTTTTTACCCCAATTAAATTAGGTCCAGGTCCTTTGCCAAAAGTCCAGAAAAAATCAGATGGTCCTTTGAGCAACTCAAGACAAATTGAAATTGTTTTCAAAGATGATTCTTCATAGCAAAGGAAGGAAGTGGGGGAAGTCTCAGGTCAAGGACTGCTTTGAAAAACCACCTCCACCCCTCCTCTAGAACACAAACTGTGAGTAGAGGGCTCTTGAGATACTGTAAGAGGCTACACTACCAGCTATGAACTTTTGAACCCCAAACCCAGTTTTCCTGAGATTAATTCTTCAAAAGAAATCTTTTCCACTTCAGTTTTAGGGAGGGGCAGGGCAAGGTGAAGATTTTCTCCAGAACATGTATTGCTTATTTCCCCTTTGAGGCAAATGTTCACCTGCTTCCAGAGCTTGGGTAGAGCCAAATCTTGGTAATCTTTGTTGCATCTATAGCCTCAAAATGTGTAAGATTAGGATGGAACACACAACGACGCCCCTGAGCAGTATGGCCATTTGTGGGGCAGAGATCACACGTGCACAGACATTAGCGCCTGTGTATTTGTGTGCATTTCTTAATTCATAAACATTATATGCACAAATGTGTATTATTCCCCTTTTCCCACCCAAAAAAAAACCATGAAGCATGTCCTTCCTCAATGCATTTCCTTGCAGTTTGTAGGCTGATTAGGAGACTTCATAATTTTAACACTGTAATCCCTATTTTATAGAATTTGCCTCATATCTATCTGGAGGATTTGCCAAATCAATGAACATTAAATGCATTCTGTTTGCTAGCTTTATTCTGCAGGGCATTCCATAGCACAAGTGTCCTATATAATTCTTAGAGCAGACTGTAAAACTATCTTTACCCTTAGTGCTGGAAAAATTGAGAGGAATAATTGCCTGCTGCAGCCAAGGCTGTAGAGAGTCTCTCCCTCTCTTTCTGTCAGTTCTGTGTGCCTAGCATACAGATGGTGCTCAATAAATAATGAATTTTTATATTTCACTTTCCTAAACAGGAGATATATATTACCCTACTCCACTGATGCTCATTTTGTTGCACTAAAAAATAAAACATTAGGTTGTGGAATTTTGCCAATTTACTGCAGCTACAATCTCTCTTTATGGATGCTCGGGTCCTTTATGAAGTCACAATCTGCTCCAAATTACCCGCTAGAAAATAATCACTAACACCATGTTTGGCTGCAACATCTTAGGACTCTGTCTTACAAATGCCATTCCTACAGAAGCAGCTTAAAGAAATTTGCATAGAGTCTGTGGCAGTGCAAATATGGGCACAGAAGAACAATTTACTGTGTTCCAGCTCTTCAGATGCCAGCTAATATGGATTGTGTGTACCGTTCCACTAAAGGATTATGCTTAGGGCAAGTACTTTATCTGGAGAAAGGGGCTTCCATCCAGTGGGTAAAAGTGACAGAGATTTCTGCAAGAATGTATCTTCAGAAGACCTCCAAACAATCAGTTCTTTTTAGGATTCAGATGTGCTGATAATACACAGGACATCACAGATCACCATATGGAACAGTGGAAATGTAGCTGCAGGAATTCTTATTAATAGTAAAATAGTCTAGGGCCATGATGGTGAACCTATGGCATGTGTGCAGAGGTGGCATGCAGAGCCCTCTCTCTGGGCATGCGAGCCTTCGCCTCAGTTCAAATCTGCCACGCATGCGTGCACGTGCCCCCCACCAGCCAGCTGGTCTTTGGGTCTCTGTTGTGCATGTGTGAGGCATGCGTGGGAGTAGCATGCACATGTGCAGGGGTGGGGAGAACATGTGGGGGTCATGCATGCATGCATGGAGGCAGGGCGCATGCGTGGGGACATGCATGCATGGAGTGCATGTGCGGGGTCAGGGCACATGTGGGGGGGTCACATGCACATGCATGGGGTGCATACGTGAGGCGCATGTGTATATTGCATTTTGGGGTGTGTGTGCATGTGTTTTGGGCACTTGTTGCCGAAAAGATTAACCATCACTGACATAGGGAAATGACTTGCATAATAGTCCATATAGGTCTGTTTTTATTAGGTATTTGGTTGGTTGGTTTTGCAGATAACTGATGTCTGGATTTTGGGCTTCATACAAAATGGGAAACTTGCAAAATACAAAATTGTTGCTAAGAAAATATATCGTTCATTAATGACATCGTTCCCTAATGATAGCTTTTCCAAAATATTTATTGGGACCATTCAGAATGACAAAGATTACAAAAGATTTCCAGGTACAACATATAATTTTTCAAAAAATGTTGTATGTTCTTGTAAAATGTTGTTATGCTGTATTTTAAATTACTTCTATAGGATAAGGGTGGGGAACTTCTTGTAGGTTAGGGTGTTTAGACAACAGTTGTGGAGATGATGGTAGGATTAAGATTGAAATCAGTTCTTCTACAGCTCAGTTTTGGTGACACAGCCTCAAAAGGTTCAAATCAGATATTACAGAAATTTTGAATTAGCCATTCTCTTACAGGAGACTAATGTGCCGTTTCTGTATTTATGGAAGTTTGGAAGACAATGACGGAGGCAATCTCTAAATTGGCAAACGTGCAGCTGGGCAAAAGAACCCGTTATAATTTTCCAAATCCGGTAGTCTGCAGTTATTTTGAGATTATCTGAACCAATCATATTAAAAGAATTCTGTAAAAATGTTTTTGTTGGATTGGGTTAATGATGTTTGTTTTTTAAAAACAACTCCTAGGTCTTTTGACATGTTCCTATTTAGTAGCATATAGTGCATGCCTGGAAATGTTTATTCAGATGTGAGAATTTACTATGGCACCAGAGTGCAATATCCATAAGCAAAGGGTTCCAGTCTTAAATGACATTGAAACTTCTGTGCTAAAATTGGTGAGGGTTGATTTCATAGAATTTGCTGAAAAAGAATTATTATATGCCAATGATCTCTTATCTGCCATCTAATACGTATTGCTCAACCCTGAGTGGTTTTTTTATTAACCAAAACTTACTCACCTTTATACATTCTCAAACACCACAAACCTAGGGATGTATATGTTGATGTTGGGTATCATCATTACCTAGCAAAGAGGTGTCCTTTTGAAAGTGGAGAAGATGAACTGTGAAAGACTTCTAATGCCACTACAAAAATGTTGTAAGGAAGATACTTGAACACTGAGTTTATCTGAATAAAGTGGGGAAATAATTTACCTTTAAAATAATAGGCATATTTCAAATTGACTAAGAATATGAGTTGGGAGCAGATACCCTTTTCTGTTTCATTTTTCTATTTTAGGAGTCATCTTCACAGCCATTTTCCACTTGGATAAAAACAGGACCATTTGAATCACCATTTATCATACCACATCCCTCCATATGTGCTGGCCTACAACTGCCACCATCTCTATTTGACCACTGAACAATTCTGATGGGAATGAGAGGAGATACAGTCCAACAGATCCAGAGGTTACCAGGTGGGCAAATATATACTCTGAATAAAGGAATCAAATAAAGAATACGAAAATGAAATACATCTGATTAATATAGAACATGATTCAATCATTATCTTTCATCTGGACTCCAACATTTCCAAGAGCTGCTCTAAAGTTATTTCTGGGATGAGATATCTATTTTCTATGCCACTGTTTTTCAGTAGCTGTAGCTCTTGGCAGCAGAGAACCACAGGGGAAGGGTGAGGAGCTATAATTGGACTTCTTATGGGAATATTTGTCCTCTTGGTGATTGCTGCAACCGGTACATATGTTTGTTTGTATGTGGTGGGGAAAGATAAACTGCAGAAAGAAGAGGAGGGGGTAGGTGAAAGGTCTCTGGCTCGTTCATACTTGAGCCATACTTTTATTTTTAGTGCTGGAATGTTCCTGCCAAAGCCTGTCAATCTATACATCTTGGCAAAGGCAGTTGGTGGATTTGCCAGTAGAATTTCACCAGAAAAGTGTGGAAGGGCACTTTGATTGGGCAAGATGTTTGAAAAGGCAGGGCCTGCAAGAGAACCCTCAGTTATCAGGAAAGAGGCAAGAGGGGGAAATTCCCCAGAAGTACTTCCCTATCAGAGTTGCCAGGACCTGCACAATATAGCCAGTGGCAAAAAGTAGTAGAAACATATGAAGAACACAAATATGCTTCTGCATACCATTCACATATGTTCTTTAGAAGAATATTTTCTGAGTGGGGAGGGATTCAGAAGTAGGTACTTAAAATTAGTAAAGAAGTAAATAAATGGTAACAAAAGACTAAGAAAAACGTGTTTTAATTAGGAGAGCCCTGTGTGTCACCCATGTTTACTCATAATTATTCATTCTGACTTGTATAAGGTCACATCCAGATACAAAGACACATCTACACATAACACAAAGTTGCAGCAAGTAGGGAACAAGGGAAGAACACTGAGGATAAGGTGCAAATAGTATAATAGATGTTTCCTCAATGTCACCTATTAAAGAAGACAAAATTAAAGAGCACAAAGTTTCCTGGCAACAGTGTCAATAACACAATCAAAGGGGGCGTGAAGAGCAGCTATGAAGTAAAAAATGATAAACACTCCCACATCTACATTAGCAACACAATGGCTGGTCACTGATCCAGTGTCCGTGTTATTCTTAATAAAACTCCTACATTGTGCATGCAAAAAGATGGGGAGCAATTTTCATGTCCTTCTTCCACATCTAAGTTTCTTTTCCCAGTAAAAGGTGTCTCTATTAATACTAACCTTAACTTATTGTATTCCCCTCCCTTCTACCATGGGCCTCCAGAAAAATAGTATAAAATAACATCTCCTTCAAGACAACTCAGCTTCTGGTGATTTCATGAGCATGACCATGCAAAATCACTTCCATCTAACATGACCCACAAACATTTGCAGAATGACAATGTATTTTAATGCTACTCCCTCTATATAACATAGGGAAATCTGTGCCATTTTTATCTGGTTTGGTTTTTTTTTCTTTTTAAAAAATTAGTACATCTAACAATCAGTTTTAAAAAAAGGTAAGGTACTACTGTATATCATGTGACATTTTGCTGAATTGTATGATCATTCCAGCTGAGAATTAAAGAGCATGAATATCTGAGGAATATCATGTTAGGAGAAGCCTTGTTGCACATTAGTGTTGTTATATTTAAGCACTTGAAAACATGTTTGTTTAATTGGTTAAAAAAGCAATTGACTTAAACATGAAGATGTTCTCCTTTCAGATCTGCCTCTGCCGTGAGCTCAGTAGGTGTACTCACCCTCTCCAAATAATGTAACAATAATTGATTCCATATATTGAATTATATCATATATCATATATATCATATATGATATTGAAATAGATATAGACATAGTAAGCTCTGAAGTTTTGAACATTGTGTCCGAATCATCATCATCTCTTTAATACAAATATTTTTCACAACATCATATGCCAAAACCTATTTTTTCTTATGCTCATGCTCATGAACAATGGCTTTTAAAATAACATACTTCCTACCAGTGATGGGATTCAATTTTTTTTACTACCGGTTCTGTGGGTGTGGCTTGGTGGGCATGATGTGGCTTGGTGAGCATGGCTTGGTGGGCATTGCAGGGGAGGATACTGCAAAATCTCCATTCCCTCGCCACCCCACTAACCTGATTTCCAGCTCAGTTCTCCTGTGCAGGGCAACCAAAGAAGACACAGCCAATCAGCTGGGACTCGGGAGGCAGAGAATAGATGGGGCAAGAGCCAGCCAGAGGTGGTATTTGCTGGTTCTCTGAACTACTCAAAATTTCCACTACTGGTTCTCCAGAACTGGTCAGAACCTGCGGAATACCACCTCTGCTACCTACCTATATCCACGTTTCACCTAAAGCTAATAATAGTACTACGGAGCACTCTATTTAAAATGCATTCATTTTTATTTATTGTCATGAAAAGGCCTGTTAATTCTTTCAGGTTTTATTCCATAATATTACAAAATATTTTACAAAAATAATGAAAAGTCAATTGTATTTCATCAAATAGTAATGTACATTTGTGTTTATGTGACAAAACCTGCATGGAGAATACAGTGTAAGGGTAAGGCTTTTTTAGTCATGCACTTTTCAAGCAATACTGTTATTTGGGTACTGAAAGATATAATGGCTGAATGTGTGCTAACAGAATAAAACCTTAGCGGTCTTCTAGTCCAACCCCCTGCTCAAGCAATAAACCCTATACCAGGGCTGTCAAACTCGTGGCCCATGGCCTGGATGTGTCACACACTGGCCACACCCACATCCGGTTTAGCAAAGGGGGAAAAAAGTCCAAATATGTCACATGATGCCGCCGTGACTTTGACAGCCCTGCCTATACCATTCCAGACAAATGGCTGTCCAATCTCTTCTTTAAAATCATCAGTAATGGGTAACCCACAACGTCTGGAGGCAAGTCTTTTCACTGATAGGAATTTCTCCTTAATTCTAGGCTGGGTCTCTTCTTGATTAGTTTCCCTCCATTGCTTCTTGTCCTGCCTTCAAGTGCATTGGAAAATAGGTTGACTTCACCTCCTCCTCTCACTGACATAATTTGTTTTCTTATTGAGCTGTGCCTCATGGAATTGTAGAAAGTTAGCACCCACCCCTCTTAGAAGAATGAAATATTTTTGGAAATATTAAAAAGGCAGAATATTATATTTTCTCTAAAGGAGAAACATGTTTCTAAAGACAGGAACTCAGAGCTTCAGTTCCCTGCCTCCAGCAGATATTTAGTATCCATTGAGACTATCTACAAAACAAAAGACCTTCAGGTCCAGGATGATGTGATTATCCTTCAGGGCAAAACCATTCAGCCACAATAGAAACTGCACAACAAAGCCCCTTCATTGCATCAGCCCAAGCTTCAACCAAGCCTGACTGAGATAACCTACAAAATCAGCTATGACCCCTACATAGCCCCATGGGAGTCTGACAGCAACCAATAGAATACATGCTCTTGCCACAGGAACAGGAAGCTCAAGGGCCAGGCAAGGCCCAAGAGAGGGTATAAATACCTCTCTTTCAACTCTACGTGGTCAGCTGCCCAGGACCTAAAACCCATGTGGTCCTGTTTACCAATCATCTTTCCAATCAGCCTCCAAGTTTCCAGTGTCTTTCTCCACACTTGGAACTGAACCATATGGACATTTCTTTCAACAGAATGATACAAAAGCAAAGAATTTGATATTTAGAGGACAACACAGATGTGTATTCCCTCTCTGTTTCTTTCCCCTCCCCCATTTTTCCATAAGGTTACCCAAAATTCATAATTTTCAAGTGAGCCTTCTGATCTGAATGCCTTTTCCCTGATGAGGATACTCCACTGAAGCCATGCAATGGGAAGAAAAATGTGCTTTGCTTAAGGGCACGTTTCCCTGAAAGTCCTTTGCTGGAAATACTCTATTTCTTTCACATATGGAATTTGGAACTCTATGAATTTATCCTCAGAGTTCCAGGAGGCATTTCCCCTGACTCATAGGTAGATTTCCTTTCCTTAAAAAAAGGGGTATATATTTCCAGGAGTGTGAAGCTGTCATATCTTGCCAGAATCACAGCAATATTATGCACCCTAATACATCATCTTGGTTAAGTGCTGGCCCTTATACCTGGGGCAAATACAGCATGTGTGATAGGGAAGACAGAGGCAGCTCAAAATAGCAACTTTCTTTCCTCCCCTCCTCCAGTTGTCCCTCCCCACCATTCTTTTTACAGGAGCATCTCCTCCTTGTTTCCAACTTCCCAGCTGTTCCTGCTCGTCTCAGGCAGGGGTAGGCTGGTTGCCTGGATACGGGTCCTTCCGATGAGCAGTTTGTTCCCCTGGGAACTGAGAAGGCTGTGTGTCCCTCCCCCCCGCCCCCCGCAGTGCGGTATCATTGCTCCAGTGATGAAGATAGAAGCCAGGCCCATTGGAAGACCCAGGGGGGCTTTACAATTTAATACCAGAGAAAGAAACAGCAAATTGGCAGCCCTCTCCATTTCCTGCGAAATAACTAGAAAACTGTAGAGATCACAAAGCAGCTCCCCGTCCCCCTTCATGTCTTCGAATCTATACTTCTTTGTTTGGAGAAGGGGAAGCTAAGGCAGAACCCAGTTGGCATATTGGATTATATGGCGTCGTTATTTTCACAGGTACACATTAAAAATCAGGCACTTTAGTGAGTCCCACTAAAATAATGCATCTACTTTTTTTCTCTCGAGCGCAGTCCGCCTTATGCACTGCCTTAAAAAGAAAACATGCACATACTGTACACGAGCATCTTCTTTCCTATAGTTTTCCTTTGCAGGTAAAATGTCGCCTACTTAGTGGGAGCTGGCTGAAATAATTTCAGGTTTTCTCTTCCTTGTGCCCTCACAGACCAGTGTATTGTCTTTTCCCTTGCACTTTGTCATACACTCCCCTGAAGATACGTGATGCATATTGTCTAGGAACGGTTCTGAGCAGGATTAGGAGAAAATATTCTGCTTTAACAAATGACACTCTCCCCCCATCTTTAATGTAAGAAAAATGGGATGAAAATAAAAGTATGAAAGACTGAAAGAATCACAGCACTTTACAGGTTTTTGGCTAAATGAAAGTGAACAAAATGTGCCTACTGATGATGAAATGCATGAATAATGCTGAGTAGAATTTGGATGAAGCAATTGCCATGCTGCATTTGCTTGCAGCTTCCCGATGTGAAATCAAGGAGAGATGAAAGACAGGCAAAACGCTGGTATCATCACTATCTCACCATATCTCACTGAGACATGACTAACAGCTCAGTCAGCCAAACAGGACATTTGCTTCGTCCTGAAAAGGAGGAATAATATCTGATGTCAGGACAAAGAGCAATGCTTCTTTCATACAATCACACTCATCCCTTGATGGCGTGGCATCAAATTGGGGTTTGTATAGGTGAATGAAACCTTCACCAGATATAATTCCATATCGTTGCTGAGGCCACACATTTTCATTCAGCTGCAAGTTCTCAAATGCTGAATAACTGTGTAATGAGATATCAAATGATGTAGTCCACCTTTGCACTTTTCCAGAAGCTGTCACAAGTGGCATAACAGTTATCTCAAATTACGTTTCAGTTGTTTTCATCACATTGCAAAGGGAAATTAAAAAAAACCCCACTGGCTACTTAAATGAAGACAAGTTCAGGAACACACTGCAGGGGAAGAAGAGGTTATTCCCTTTTCACCATCTCTTTCTTTCTGAGAACACTTAACATTTGTTTAGTCACTCTGGCTACAGATTGCAGGAGTTCTGGTCCAACAGATTTAGATTTTCCTTTTGTCAAGAAAAGATGATTGCACTGAAGACCACACTTGTAGTAGAGATCAAATTTCTCTGAAGCAAAAAGTAAAAAATAAACCCACATAGGCACACATTGACACACATTTCCCTAATAAATTAAACAGCAACAAACACCCGCAAGCAGTATTTCTCAACTTTGGCAACTTTAAGATGTGTGAACTTCAATTCCCAGAATTCCCCAGCCAGCATGCTGGGAACTGAAGTCTTAAAGTTGTGAAGGTTGAGAAACAGTGGCTTAGAGAGACAACAGATGAAACTTCCCAAATCTGGTACCCTTCAGATGGGTTCAACTTTGACTTCCACAATTCCTAGCCAGCAGAACTAGAAAGCAGCGTATTGGGAAAAGCAATAGGTGAACACACTAGTATTGCATAATGGAAACAATGTAAGATATGAAAGTTATTCCTGGTTTGATTTCAGCCTCAACCAAGGTCACCCTGGGCTTATACTGCAGTACAGCAGCAGCGGGATACTATGTTTTGCTGGGAGGGTGTTATATTTTTGACATATGACTTCAGCATGCTAACTTTTACTATCAAGGATTGCCCCTGATATCTGTAGCAAGGTCATTGTATGAAGGTACCTCAATACCAGCATGGTAGATGCAAAGAAAACTATAAGCTAGGAATTAATTTCAATGCATATATATATTTAGCCAAAGGATAAACAATAATTGGTCAGGGATATTTTTTAATTTGGATTCCTACACTGTTGGAATATAAAATGTCTTTTTCCAGTTTCCAAACTTACTATGAGGCAGTGTAACTGGAATTTTCTACATGGGCTAATTCTAATTATGGTATTTTCAAGGATATGTTTTATTTTCGTGATTTCCTCTCTATGTATATTGTACTGCTGTAGTATGTATTTTGTACTGTTGCCAAAAGTCTTGCTTGGGTGACCTTTGCATGCCTTCCTCTTGGTTTCTTCCCTTGCTTTTCTGATCACTCATGCCATATTTTCTCAATATAATGGTTCAAGTGCTACAAAACAAAAACACAAATTTCCTGGCAGAATTGCATCAGAATTACCTAGAAGGTTGTAAAACAGAAACGTAAAGCGTAGGTATGAAAACACCGAGGAATATGTGAGCTCTTTCTCTTTCCCATTTATTCTGCTATTACAATAATAAAAATATTTATTTATTTATAAATTTAACACCTTGATGGACTAAGCTGGCAGAATAGATGTCACCTAGAAACACTTTTCACAGGAGCAATAAGTCTAATTTGATTGCCCAATAAACATTGTCTTACAGAATTCTCTGCCAACCTGGCCTTCCCCTGATGTGTAGAAAACTAACCTCATTAAAAAAAAGAGAGAGAGAGAGAGATAGAAATAAACCACAGAATGGATGCCAGGAGGTAAAATACCCGCTTATCAACCTAACCTAGGTAGATTTTGATCACAAAGGCAGAAGATAAAATATAAGGGAAAGGAAAACTGTTAAGTTTGCATGAAGAGTCATACGTGGAGTGCTTCAGTGAAGAGTTTATTAGTGACTACAGCTAATAACAGACCCGATTTGGCTGGGCTGCGGCTGCTACTTATAGCCAGCAGCCGCAGTTGCCAGCCAATCAGAGTGCAGGATTTTCCCGCACTTTTTAAAACAATCATTTCTGACATTTTACAAGAACAGTTCAAACTAAACCAATGACATTCAAACCTGCATACATAACATCCCTCCCCACTAGGTTCAGTCCATACTCAAACCCCAGCCCCGTTCGATCCGGCGGCAGAAGACTGGGAATCGTATGTGGATCGCTTCCAAATGTATTTGGAAGGAAACGACCTCGTCGACATCTCCGAGAAGCGGAAGAGGGCGGTCTTTGTTATGCACTGCGGTCCGGCAGTCTTCAAGATGGCGAAGGCATTGGCGAGAGCTGCAGACGTGAAGGTAATGGAATGGCCTGATTTAGAAAAGCTTTTAAGAGCCCATTACGCCCCACAAGTATCGTGCCTCATTAAGAGACACAAGTTTTACCGTCGGGATCAAGGGGAAAGCGAAAACGTTAACGACTTCGTGGCAAGTTTAAGAGACATTGGGGTGCATGCGAGTTTAACAACTTGGAGGAGGCCATGCGCGATCGATTTGTTCTAGGCCTCAAAGACAAGGTACTTCAGAGCAAATTGTTATTAAAACCTAAGATCACATTGAAGGAAGCCATAGAAGAGGCCTCCTCAGCAGAAGCCACTAAGTCCTCAGCGGCAGCCATGAAGAAAATTAACAAGGCCTCAAGCCATTCTGATGTGGAAAAGTCCACAACAATTCATTGCGAGCAAATAGATTCTGAATCAGACTGCAGTGAGGTGGAGGAAGGAATTTATAGACTCAGAATGGAAAAGAAAAAGAAAGACATGGGAAGAAAAAGGCAAGACTTTTATTGCAGAGGTTGTGAGGGGGGGTCACCCCCGCACTGAATGCAAGTTTCTTGATACCATCTGTCTTCGTTGTGAAAAAAGAGGTCACTTAGCAAGAGTCTGCAAATCATCCAGAACTCCACCACACAGAAGAAAGTTTCCTGACAAAGATTTCAAGCCCAACAACTTCAGTGAGAAAATGGGGCGCAACTTAGAAGCAAATGGGAAGAATGAAACTCATCAAACAGTCACCATTGGTCATTCTTCAACCTTAAGAAGTAGAAAAGTACATGTGAAGGTACTCATTGAAGAAAGGCCTTGCCAAATGGAAGTGGACTCAGGCTCCTATTTATCTATGGTGTCATGGGACACTATTCACAGGCTACTTCCCAACATTCAGAACATTTCCAGAAGCAAGCACTGACTCTTAAAGACTACCAAGGGAACAAGATTCCAGTAGTTGGAACAAGAGAATTCAGCGTGAAGTTCAAAGGCCACACCAAACGTTTGCCCCTGACCATCGTGGACAAGGATCACCCAAGCTTGCTGGAACTTGAGTGGTTCAATCCACTAGGCATCGAGGTGACTGGCATCAATCACGTGAGCAACACTGAATGGGAGGAGGCCTTGAAGTCTGAGTTTCCAGAGGTCTTCAGCGAAGGATTGGGCAAGTATATGGGGACCCCTATCACTTTCAACCTAGATCCCAAGGTGCCCCCAGTTCGTTTAAAGCCCAGAAGGGTCCCATTTGCCTTAAAGGAAAAAATTGATGCACAATTAGATAAACTAATAGCTCAAGGAGTTTTAGAGCCCACTGACCACTCCAGATGGGAGACACCCATAGTCACACCTGTCAAGACTGATGGGTCAGTAAGAATCTGTGGAGACTACAAGGGGACACTGAACCATGCGCTGCAGCAGAGTGCATACCCAGTTCCAGTGGTGCATCTTCTATTACATTCACTTGGCAGGGGTACAGTCTTTGCCAAATTGGATCTGGCCCAGGCATATCAACAACTAACAGTTTATGATGCCACTGCAGAGGCCCAAACCATTGTGACTCATAGAGGTGCTTTCAAATGTAAAAGGTTACAGTTTGGAGTAAGCGTGGCACCAGGCATCTTTCAAAGCCTTATGGAAAGGATGCTCCAAGGACTGCCAGGGTAGTGCCTTACTTTGATGATGTGTTAATCTCTGCTGAAAATGACACTCAGTTACAAGAAAGACTCAGAGAAGTCCTTACCAGATTCAGGAAAGCGGGTTAAAAGTCAAGGAAGAAAAATGCACTCTTAAAACTGACCTTGGTTCGCACAGATTATGATGACCACCAGGCTTCCCAGCGGAGAGAAGCCCCTATTGCATTTTACTCTCGCACTTTGACCAAAGCAGAGAGGAATTACAGCCAATTGGACAAGGAAGCATTGGCAATTGTTGCAGCTGTCAAGAAATTTCATGAATATTTGTATGGGAGAACATTTACCATTGTTACAGATCACAAACCTTTATTAGGCATTGTGGCAGGAGATAAACCTACACCTACTATCCTGTCACCAAGAATGCTGAGGTGGACTGAATTTCTTGCTGCTTATTCTTACAAACTTATCCACAAGCCTGGCAAGGACATTGGACATGCTGATGCACTGAGTCGTTGCCCACTTCCTTGCCACAAGGAGGACTTTGAACCTGAAACACACACCTTTTTCCTAGAAACTGTTGCCAAGCTTCCAGTGCATGCTGCTGAAATTGCCAGAGAGACTGCCAAAGACACTTTATTGGCTCCTGTTATAGGCTGGATTAAGAAAGGTTGGCCTCTTCAAGATCTACCTCACCTGGCCCAACCTTTTAAGTCCAGGCAAACTGAATTATCTGTATTAAGAGAATGTATTTTGTGGGGTAACAGGGTGGTTATTCCTGCAAAACTACAAAGAGAGGTTTTGGAAATGTTACATGAGGGTCATCCTAGTATTGTAAGGATGAAGGGATTGGCCAGGAGTTATGTATGGTGGCCAGGTATTGACAAAATGGTTGAAAACTGGGTTGCATCTTGTCCCAGCTGTCAGGTAGTCAGGCCTGTCCCACCTCTCGGGAATGTCCTAGGGGCCCATGGTCTAGGATTCACATTGATTTTGCAGGCCCTACCAGAGGGCACACCTTTCTTATTATAGTAGATGCATATTCCAAATGGCTAGAGGTAATCCCTATGGCATCCACCACAACTGATGCTGTCATCAAACAGCTCAAAAATGTTGGGAAAGACTAATGTACACCATAAATCAACAGCAGTGACCGAAGAAGAAACATATTTTTAGAATAGGCAAAGAATCTTAAGCAAAACAAGCAAGCAAGCAAAACCTTTTAAGTCGAACGAAGGCAACTGTTTGGGATTGGTTAGGATATTAATACTCCCAGCTATCTTGACTTATCTTTTTCTTATTTCTGGCCCAAACAAAATATTAGCCTTCAGTCATCTCCCATTTTTATTCCTTAAATATGCCCATCGTGTCTACATGCATTCTTGGAAGTGATATTTATATCAGAGGGTAGTGCTTTGCTTTATATCATGGTAGCTTTCCAGATATGTTAAGTATTATTTTTAAAACTTTCAAAAGTTAAGTCAGGAAAGTAGATAAACACCAAGGAATATTGCTAGTAGTCATGCTCATTGTTACTTTTTTTTGCTTTTGTGGTCTTAGAGTCACTATTGAATTCTGGCAATTGCTTGGACAAGCCCCTGCAATTTTCTTGGCAACATTTTTGCTTTTGTTTCCTTCCCAGGACTGAGACACAATGACTGGCCAAAGGTCAGCCAGTTGGATTTGTGCCTAAGGCAGGAGGAGAACTCACATTGCTCCAGATTTCTAGTCTGATGTCTTAAGCACTACACCAAACTGACTCTCTGCAACTTTGCTTTCTGCTGCTTAAATTGGTTGCACCAAGCAGTTCTCCTTATCAAAATGAAATTTTCTATGATTCATAGCCATAGCAATTCAGAATAAGCCAAGTTTCTTAGTTCTGGTGCCAATCATTTAATTTTTCTGTAGCTACTATCTACTTGCCAATAAACATGTTTTTTTCATAATGCCCTTGGCATAGCTTTATTTTTGCCTACAGCACCATCCTTTTGCTCAACTTCAGACTCAATCATATTCAGCTGGGGAATCAGGTTATAATAAATGGAATGGACAGCTGCTTCCTAGTGCAGCTCTGTCCAATTGAACATTGGCCGCTTCTCCCACCAAAATGAATATAGAAGAATCTATGGTCAACAGCAGTGTATACAATTCAGAATATAGAATTGGGCACCACATTATAAAAAAGATGTCGAGACTCTAGAAAAAGTGCAGAGAAGAGAAACCAGGATGATTAGGGGACTGGAGACTAAGACATTTGAAAAACCGTTACAGGAACTGGGCTTGGCTAGTCTAGTGAAGAGAAGGACCAGGGGAGACCTGATAGCAGGCTTCCAATATTTGAGGGGCTACCACAGAGAGGAAGGGATCAAGTTATTTTCCAAAGCAGTTGAAGGCCAGACAAGGAATAATGGATGGAAACTGATCAAGGAGAGATTCAACCTAGAAATAAGGAGAAATTTTCTGACAGTGAAAACAATCAACCAATGGAAAAGCTTGCCTTCAGAAGTTGTGTGAGCTTCATCACTGGAGGCTTTCAAGAAGAGATTGGATTGTCATTTGTCAGAAATGGTGTAGGGTCTCCTGCTTGGGCAGAGGGGGTTGGACTAGATGACCTACAAGGTCCCTTCCAACTCTGTTAATCTGTTAAATCTGTTAAATGTTTTAATCATGTGATCTTATGACTGACTTCCATCTCTGTAGTTGGAAAAACTTAAGATCAAAGTCAAAAGAGTTAGGAGAATATGCTAGGCAGACACTAATGAATGCATTAGTAGATACTGCAGCCCTCTTTAGATTAAATAATTACTGGTTGGGAAATTATTTTGGTGACTTTTTTTAAAAAAATCACTACCTCTATGTGATCTAAGAAAGCATTCTCAATTAATTTTATGAAGTACAGAACACATTCTGTGTGTCACTTTGTAATCATTAAAAATTCTGGAAAATTTAATCATTTCAGTTATTCATTAAGAGAGAGTGAGAGACTTAAGGAACCTAGAATCTACTCTCCTAAGTAATTTTTTTTCTCTATCCTGGGAGGTGTTTTACTAGCAGCTTCTGTCTGTAATATAGAGACATCCATTTATGCTGCTTGTGCTCATCCTTTTGGAAAAAAGGCAAAGTCTAGTTTTACCAGTAGAATAAAAATTGGAGAGAAATGAGAAAAGGGTATGATTATTTTCAAAAATAGTCTCCATCAAACCCGTAACAGCCGCAGCAGGTTTTGCTCCACACATGGCACGAGTGATGCTAATCTAATTCTTATTTAATTGCATCTTTAAAACACACACCATCTACTTCAGCCATAATGGTTGCTATGGTTACGACACATATGAACCAGTTGCAGTTTCCATAGAAACAGGAAGAAAATGGAAAGTCAAAGAATTAATCCCATAGGAAAATTTGTTTGATAAAAATAAAATTTTGTCCTGAGCTGCTGAGTATTAGGGGAAAAAACTGGGGGTGGGGAGAGAGGCAAATGGTAGGAAAGGATTATGGGAGGAAAGGATCTGCATGCAGCACCAGCCCTGACTGAATGGAATTAAGCAGAATAAAAAAATCCACAATGTCAGAATTGAAGATCCAAACAGTGATATGGCCGAAGTATGATAAAACAGGGCAGGAATCATTTTTTTAAACTTATACCCTCCACTTTTCTCATGTATAAAATTGAGACAATGAAAGACTGTCCTTTTGGTTCTTTCCATCTATTGTAGTACCCTGCAAATATGTTACACTACTAATCACATTACATTGTTGGCTAAACTGGCTTGGGCTGTTGCTGGAGGTTGCAATCTCAAAGCCTGAAAATCAGGATGCAAAAAAAGCGAAAGAGCTAGCAAACATGTTGAAAAGGAAAGGATCCCCTTGTAACTACTAGAGCTTCCCTCCAGAGTTGATTGGAACAAATTGTTGGTCCCTTGTTTGAATTGTGGAGTTTAGCGTGATGGCTATAAATGTTAGGGGTCCAAGGAAAAATTCCTGAAAAGGAAGTCTTAAAAGTTGTGGGAACGCTGAAAAAATGATAAAAGACTATAAATGTAACAGGTATAACAAGATACATGTTAAAAGATGGTTGTGTTTTATTTCTAGAGTGATTGTGCTGCTTTTATAATGTGTGTAAAGGCAGCATCTATGCTTGATGATTGGAAAAATGCCATTATTGTTCCCTTATACAGTGCATCCCACTGTATAGGGAACAATAACATTTTCCTCATTTAGCCCTTTCTTCTCTCTTGCCTGTTTTTTTACTTTTTTTCTGCACTCCAAATAATACAGTTTATCTTGAAAGAAAATAGCCTGAGAGTTATTTTCTATCTATGTGTACATTTGTCCCTGACATACTATGCAAAATTCTGTTTTGGCACTTGACCCAACAGAGGATGCACATATAAAACACACCATGCTGAGGAAGAGCCTATAAAAAAGGAAAGAAAATAAGTATATTTCTCTGCCTGTCATGGGTATGGATGTGAAGTAAGACTGATGATAAGTTCGTGTTCTTAACCACACTGAATATATTCTGCTTGTCACTTCTGTTTATCATTAAACTAATGTATTTAATATGATTAACGGTAGGGAAGCAGGGAATAGGTAATTTACATAATCAATTTCTTAAAATGTTTACTCAGTTTTAAAATACTATTGACATGTATATTTTAAGAGATAGCTAGTGATGCTTGAGTTTTTGATGTAATTCTGAAATATGATTATTAATTTAATAGTTACTTAATGTTTATCAGTGAAGGTATATGTTCATTTAGGAATTATTTTAGTGGTGGGATTCAAATAATTTAACAACCAGTTCTCTGGGTGGGCGTGGCTGGGTGGTCATGTGACTGGATAGGTGTGGCCAACTTTACTTCACTCGCACGGGTGATGCCTGTAAGGGCCAGACGGGGTTGGGGAGGGAATCCAGGGGTCTTCAGTAGGTTGGGCAGGAGGAAAGAAAGATCCAACCACTGTTTGTGTGTGTGTGTACGTGTGTGTTTTGATCTTCTCATTTCTGCTACAAGTGAAGCTGTAAGAAAGACTTTTTGGCAGGCACACACCGCCTTCTCCTCAGCCTAATGGCACTAATGAGATGCAGCTTTACTGCCCAGGGAAGGCAAAGCCTCTTATTTTGTACAGACAATCCACTGCCGGTGGATACGGACTTATGCGTGGCATGGCAGGTGCATCCTGGGCATGGAAGTTCTGCTGCTAGCCCGGCAGCCTGGCCTGAGCCATGGAGTTTTTAGTTTTTTTTATGTTTTCTTTTCCCTATGGGGGGGCTACCGAAATGGGAAGTGTGCAGTGTCACCCTTCCCCCCACTTCTTCACAAGCAAGTGCGAGTCTGATAGAGGACAGAGCTGTCCATTTCCCAGCACAGGAAGGGGTTTGAGACTGCATCACAGTCCTGAGCGCTAACATCACAACAGCCCCTTCCTCTTCCCCCCCTCTTGTTGTGGCCTCACTCTCTTCTTCTTTCTCCCTCCCCCGCGAGCTTGCCATTCCCCTCATGGTGCTTGTGAGGCTCGAGACTTTCCCCTCTTCTCTTTCCTGAGGAGCTGGCTTTAATGGAGGGAAAGCAAAAGTGGCCAAATGGCACGCATCCTCCCGGAGGACTCATCCCGTGGTGGCAGCAGGTGGGATCTAGGCCCATGTTTTAGGCATTTGTTCTGCTCTCCCCCCTCCTCTTTTGCAGCATTTAACCTATTCCCATTTCTGCGACAGCCGGCTGGCCTGCCCGTTCTCTGGGCCAGCAGGAGCACATAGCATTGCCTGTATCATGGGGTTAAAGTCTGAAATAGCCAGGCTGCTTGGCTTGCCCTGACAAATCACCTTTTTTTCTCCACTCGTCTCCTTTTTTAACTCACCACTTTAGAGGAAGCATATACAGCCAAAGCCTGGGAGGCATGCATGCACAGGGCAAAGATATCGGTCGCCCTGCCCCCTTTGCTCTGCTTTTAGGGAGCAGCTGAAGTCTCAAAGATTGGAAGTGCCACACAACAAGAGAAAAGGCAGTGAAACTTGCAAAAGCGGAGTCAGGACAGCAAAGCAAGCAATGCTTCAGGCTGCTGGCTGGCCTCTTTGTTCCCCCTTGCTCCCAAGGCAGCCAGGTAGCACAACACAAGGCCGTGGAGGCTTTATAGTGTTTCTGGGACAAGGGGAGCTGCTGCTGCTGCTGCTGCTGCTGCTGCTGCTGCTGCTGCTGCTGCTGCTATTCCAGAGGGTGGGAGCAGCTGGGAGGCCAGGCACTCCCACAACCTCACCGAGCAGGTGGGCTTGGGTGGGCTGGTGGAGGGCAATCATTCTTTTGCTTGCAGTCCTTGGGAAACTGGCCAGGAGCGCCTGGTGGGCTCAGGCTAGGCTGGCTGGCTCACACAATGGCAGCAGGAACCACCACTCTGGGGTGGGTGCCGCTGGGCCTGGATGCAGTCCGCTGGCCTCGCCCGGGTGGCTCCAAAATTAAATGCAGAAAGTGGCATACTGTGGAAGGGAAACCCACTCTGGACCTGCCCATTTGGCCAAAGGGCTACATCAGGGACAACATGGCAAGACTTGGCCTCTTCTCGGCTGCCGTCCCTCACCCTCCCCTCCACCTCAGGTATCCAACCTGTGACGGGGCAACTCGCCACTTCTGGCTGGCAGGTGAGCGACCCTCAGGGGACAGCACTGCACTGTGGCGCTGTGTGCCTGGACCAGGAGCTTTCTCTTGGGCCTCCCCGCAGAACTGGGCCCGAAAGACAGCCGAGCTTCATTGTGTCATTCCCCCCTCTGTGGCCATTTGGATGAGCGCGGCAGGCCCCTTCCCCCACTGTCAGCCTTACCTTCTCAGACCAGGTGATGAGTGGCTGCATGGGAGGTAGCTGGATGAAGAGCGGAGATCGGCAAAGGAAGGCTCATCACCAGGTAGAAATCAGATGGGCCACATGGTCGAGGCAAGCGAGGGAACCAGAAAGCAGCAACAGCTATGCCAGAGGCGTAACTCTAGGCATCGCCCTAGGTGGGCGAAGAGTGATAAGGAGTGGGAGGGGTGGGATGGGGCGGGGCCAACTGTGCAAAAATTTAACAACTGGCTCGCCTGAACCGGTGTGAACCGGCTGAATACCCCCACTGAATGACTTGGTATATACTTGATAAAATGATATGGGAACTAATTTTTTTAATTCCCCCCCAATGCTCTTTTTATTTCCCCATCCATGCTCCTTCTCCTTTCCTCCTCCTCTGAGTTCTTTTAATCTCATCTGAATCTTAGTCTTGAATCCTGATCCATGGTTCCCTTCAAAACAAGGGAGAATATTCATTTGTGAATACATTCAGAACAATTATGGGCTTTCTGGGAGCTGGAAAAAGTACTTCACCTATCCCACAGCAATCCATGGCATTTTTCTTTTCAGTGAAAAATGGAAAGGGTTAAATGCTCTATGACCCACCTCTTTACCTGCATGTCATTCTTTCTCATCATTGGCTTTGGCTTAATATTTAAATATAAGGCTAACATTCCTTGAAGCAACAGAATTAATTTTCAGTAGAAGATTTAACCGTATTTATTAGAGTTCAAACAATGATCAAGTCAAGTTCAATGTTCAGGACAAAAACTTGCTTTACATTTTATGATTTTGTTCATAGTCCCCATAGATCATTCTTATGACCTCCTTTCTTTTATTTCTTTTAACAATATCATATCATATATCATAATGTATCTCTATGTCTATCTTCATCTTATATTATTTTCACATGTTTATACACCATGATCCCCAAAAGCTTAATGCCATAATAAATTAGTAACCTGATACAGTGTTCAGTGAAGGGGTGAACACTGCACAACTAAAAGTTATATAAACTAATACTTCAGAACGATTTTAATTCTAATGATGCAACAACATCCCATTATATGTTCATATTTACTTTAAAAAATGTCGGTGTCCAAATATCTTACAAGGGATAATTAATTTATTTAATTGGGCTTATATGCCATTTCACCTGTAACCAGTGGTGGGATTCCAATTTTTTTACTACGGGTTCTGTGGGCGTGGCTTGGTGGGTGTGGCATGGCATGGCAGGGAAGGATACTTGGGATGCAGAGAATAGGTGGGGGCGGGGCCGGTCAGAGGTGGTATTTGTTGGTTCTCTGAACTACTCAACATTTCTGCTACCGGTTCTCCAGAACTGGTCAGAACCTGCTGAATACCACCTCTGCCTGTAACTCAATCAGAATGGCTTATAACCTATTCCATGAGGTTCTAAGCCTATCCAATTTCATAAGATTAAAAATATACACAAAAGCAAAATAAATAACAAGCATCGCAGAGTTCTACTGGAGAGAAAATAAACAAACTCAGTTCAAAGTATACAGCACATTCCAGATGGAGCACTTCCTGAGACATCTGTCCCCAAGTTCTGCTAGGTTACACCTTTCTGAAGCTCAGCAATGTTGGAGCTACACAGACCTCAGAGAAATGTTATTTTCCTGCTTTTTCTTTCCTTTGTTCAACTAAGCAGCATTTTTAAAATGGTAGTTGATGAGGATTTTTATTTCTAGATAAAACACTGGATGTTATCTAGTGATTAATCCCTATTCTGATTAGAATAGATTTTTAAAAAAGATTAACACCTCTTTCCCCCCCAAATCAATAAATCAGCAGGCACTTTTGAGCTATTATAGTTTCTCCCTGTTGCAATCCCTCATATTTATACATGGATTTTATCCATTTCTTTATGGCTTGTTTTTCTTGTTCAAAATAAAAATCCAGTGTGATTCTTACTGAAGTCAGATGAAATTCACAAAAGGAACGCATAGGGCAGAGAGCTCCCATTCAAGGGAATAACAATTATAATAATACCCTGTTCATGTTTATTACAGTGTAGAGAGAGTGAGGAGAGAATTTTTATTCCAAAATAAAATTTTCTCTTATTACTTAGGAGCACATCCAAAAGTCAGCCCTCAGGATATAAATATTTATGTATTTTGCATATGCAGCAGATGCAACATTTCCAATTAACTGTCGATCTCCCCCTTCCCCCATTTTTTTCTCTTCCTTTGCCTGCTGCTGCTTCAATACACAATGTAAGAATGAAATATGGATGGGGCCTGCCTGATAATGCTGAGCTCAGATGCCTTAAACATTTGCTCTGGATCAAATCTCATAGCTTGGAATGGTGATTTATCAAGCTTCCTATTTCCCTCGAGTCTTTTTAAATTTGGGTGCAGTTTTGAAATGCTTTAGTGTAATATAAAAGTCAGCATAGAATCAGAAGTCAAGGGTGCATAGCCAGCCTCCCCCCACGCCCCACAAGGCTGCTACGGCTGACTGATTTGAGCTCAAGACACACTGATAAAGCTTCCCTCTGCCATGAAGATTGCATGCCATATTTTCTTTTTAACAATCTAGTGATTATTATTTGCATCAAAGCAACCCAACAGGCAGCTTTCGATCTCGACAGAAACACTTCTAGAAATAACTAGTTTTATTGTATAAAAATATATGGGCAATGTATCTTGTTTTAGATTTAACCCAAACAAATATTATTTAGTGTTGGGGCTGAAAGGAGAGAACTTTCAGAAGGCAGCGCAAATCAGTTTTCAGATTTTTGTGTTGCACTTTTGAAGTACAGTAAATCCTGATTTGCATCATGCCCATTATAACTAAAGAGAAACTGACAATGGTTCTAAGGAAGGGGTGAGTAGGATACTACTTTCTTAGGAATTTTTCCATGAAAGATATTGTCTTCAGCATTTTGTTTAATCCAGTGTTTCTCAACCTCACACACAATATATCTGGGGAAGGGTGCTCTAGATAGTGTTTTTCAACATCAACAATTTTAAGATGTGTAGATTTTAACTCCCAGAATTCCCTATCCAGTTGCAACTGATTTAATGTTATACCGTAAGAGTCATGTATTAAGGATGAAATGAAGGAAATTCTTAATCTCCAAGGTTTTTCTCACACTGACTGTGAATGTCCTGGCATGAGATTCTTGATTTCATTTTCAAACAAATATGTTTGTTGAAATTTATACAGCATGCAATCTAAAATGCAAAATGCAAGGCCCCTTGAGTGAATCCTGAAGGTGGTTCTCATACATGTTGTTTCTATAGCAACGCAAGAACCACTTTAAAGTTATCTGGGTTGTAGTGCTATTAGATGCGGCTTTCTGACTGCAGAGATGCGGGCCTGTTTGTTGCCTGCGTTCTGATTTCTCTTTCTACAGATTATTTCTTTGCTAGTAATTTTTTTCTTTTATACCTGCTACAGTGTGGTAAGGACATAAAGTGAAGATCAAAATATTATGGCTTAGTAATCAGTGTAAAAACACGCAATATCCCATCACAAGCAAAGAAGGGCAGTGTGAAACATAACAGATGAGAAATTCATCTGGTTCTTATTACAAATTGATTCAATTTAAATGCTTCCTGAATACCTGCAAAGTTTAACATTTTTAGATTTTTTATCTTGCCTTTATTACTTATATATATAAAACAGGCAGTGGACATACTGAACACTCCTTCTTTCTTCTATTGTCTTCAGAACAAGAAGTCCGTGAGGTGGATTGGACTGAGAGAGTGACTGGCCCAAAGTCACCAGGTCACTTTTTGTGCCTAAACTGTACTAGAATTCATGGTCTCCTGGCTTCTAGGCCAGGACCCTAACTATTTATTCTTTTTATTTACTCTTTTATTTATTTTTCCTTGATTCTGGGTTGGATATCTCTGTAATAATCAGATTACAGATTAACAGAGTTGGAAGGGACTTTGTAGGTCATCTAGTCCAAACCCCTGCCGAAGCAGAGACCCTACACCATTTCTGGCAAATGGCAGTCCAATCTCTTCTTGAAAGCCTCCAGTGATGAAGCTCCCACAACTTCCAAAGGCAGACTGTTCCATTGGTTGATTATTCTCACTGTCAGAAAATTTCTCCTTATTTCTAGGTTGAATCTTTCCTTAATCAGTTTCCATCCATTATTCCTTGTTTGGCCTTGGGTGCTTTGGAAAATAACTTGACCCCCTTCCTCTTTGTGGCAGCCCCTCAAATATTGGAACACTGCTATCAGGTCTCTCCTGGTCCTTCTCTTCACTAGACTAGCCATGCCCAGTCCCTGTAACCATTCTTCATATGTTTTAGTCTCCAGTCCCCTGATCATTCTGGTTGCTCATCTCTGCACTTTTTCTAGAATCTCAACATCTTTTTTATAGTGTGGTGACCAAAACTGGATGCAAAATTTTAGGTATGGTCCTACTAAGGGTTTATGGAGTGATATTAGTACCTCACTTGATCTTGATTGTATCCCTCTGTTAATGCAGTTTAGGATTGCATTGGTGTTTTTGGTTGCGACTGCACCAAATCATTTTTCCTGGTTGTCCACTAAGACTTCAAGATCCCTCTCACAGTTACTGCTGTTAAGCCTGGTTTCACTCAGTCTATATGTGTATTTTTGATTTTTCTTGCCTAAGTCTAAGACTTTACTTTTCTCTTAATTGAATTTTATTTTGTTAGATAGGGCCCAGTGTTCAAGTCTGTCAAGATCTTTAACCTGTTACTTCTTGACCTGGCCTAAGGTGCTTTGGAGAATAGGTTAACCCCCTCTTCCTTGTGACAGCCCTTCAAATATTGGAAGTTTGCTATCATATCACCTTAGTCCTTTTCTTTGCTACATTAGACATACCTAGTTCCTACAACTGTTCATCCAGAACCCTAATCATCTTTGTTGCTTTTCTCTGCACTCTTTTCTAGTGTCAACAATTTTTCTGTATTGTGCTGACCAGAAGTGAATGTAGGATTTCAAATATGGTCGTACCAATGCAGTGTACAGTGAAGTGGTATTATCAATTCACATGGTTTTGTTGATGTAGCCTGGAATTGCATTTGGATGTTCTTGATGTTACGACTGCATTGGTTTTGTTGCCAGCCGCAGCACACTGTTGGCTCACACTTAAGTGGTTGTTCACTATGACACCAAAATCCTTCTCATAATTACTGATGTTGAGCTAGGTACCACCTATGCATTTGGTTTTTCTTGCCTAAGTGTAAGACATTACTTTTCTGACAACTGCATTGCATTTTTTTTGCAATGCAACTGCATTGCATTTTTTTTGTTCAAGTTTGTCAAGATCTTTCTGGATCTTGAATCTGTCTTCTAAAGTGTTAGCTATTTCCCCAACTTGGTGTTGTTTGCAAATTTGATGAGTTCTTCTCCTTCAATCCGCTTATCTAAATTATTTTCCTATATAAGGAATTGTGATCTGTATGTAAAAAAGAAACAACCAAGCCATCTTGCCATTATCAGAATATTTCACACACAGCACCTGAAGATTAATGAAACCATATTGATAGATTTGCAACCACATTTTTTTCAATATTTCTAATCAAGATTGCATACTCTATAGCTTGGGGAATAGGAAAAATATGTTTTAAACAATGGAACTACAAATATGGAGTTGGAATTGATCCAAGTGATTTTGATTATCTACAGACTTCCATCTTCTTTCCTTTGAACTGTAGTGGGGAGAAGAGACCAAGACTTAAATTAACAAGAATTCTTGTTTTTCTTTCACTTCAGCAGGGAGTTAACATGCAAAATTAGTACGCAAAAACAAGAAACTGCATATTTTCTTTAATTAGCTGGTTTTAAATGTGATGATAGTTTTCATCCCAGGACCTAAAAGTAGTGATTTTGAAATATTTGATTAATCTAATAGAGGACTACCACAATCTCCATCTTGCAAAAGAAAAAAATAGCTTTGTTCTACTTTCAAATAAATCTGAAAGGATGATGATGATGATGATGATGATGATGATGATGATGATGATACAATGATGATACCAAGTTGGGTATTGAAATCTCTGCCAAGCTCAGAGAACACCAAGGACTCCATTCTTCAACCCTGAACTACATATTTATGAATTTCTCTCCTTTTCAAACAAATTGATATGGCACATCAAAAAAGCCAACTCAGGTTTTGAAATGGACAAATGTCAACTGATAAATCATAACTGAAACTAATTTTGCATTGGTGCAAATCTTCAATTGAAGGTGCCCTTATTTAAAGTATTACAATATGAATGGCCCACAGATAAAAGGGTTTCCTAAGGCGTACAAAACTAGGCATTGTAATAGGGTCAAGGATTGTAATGAGCTGTTTTGATGACACACTTTGCTTTGCAGGGATGCATCATACAGTCTCCCTATAGAAAAATGCTTTGTAGAAGCACTTTATTTTTCTCCATTATTTACTCCACCCCATTCCCATTTACTCCATTATAGCAAACTAGGGTATCTCTTCACTTACCAGAGTTGCTTCAAAGGGATTTCTACCCCCCAACTAAGTGAAGCTCCTCTTCAAAGATTCACATAGCATTAGCTAAGGTTGCTAAGTGCAATGCAAATATATAATGTCTAGTCAGGTGCCTGCTGGGAAATACATCTGCTGTATTTCTAACAATGATATCAGGCAGCTGGTTATTTTATCGAAGAGAATGATTCTGCTCAGCAGTGGAAAAAATAGGTGCCATATGCTTGTTTTTGTAAACATACTTTTTTGGGAGTAATGCATCATTGAACCAAGATAATAGATAAGTACTTTTCTCTTGAGCACTAATCATGTTCTGATGGGAGTTTTTTTCCCCAGTTTTAAAACCTCCTTTGGCTTACTGATTAGCATTGATGGATTTTGTAGTCTAACCTATCTGAAAGGCACTAACTTGGGGAATGGAAGCTTGACTAGTTTGCTTTTAGTTTTACTGTTTCCAATAGGATTTATTTTATCAAATTTCCCATTGAAAGATTACCATTTTTTCATACCTATTTATATAATACCTCCTGCTTTAGTGACATTCAATATATGAGTTGGAATGGTTTCCTTTCCCTTTACCTGGGTCAGGTAGAAAGTCTTTAATTATTTTCACACATAGAACTCAACAGAAATTGCTTGTCTTAAGAAAAACACTTAGGATTAGGTTAAGGGGCTAGGGTTTTGATGGTGACAGGAATTTGCCAGTAATATATAAAAGAGATTTTTTTTTAAAGAGAGAGATAGAATGAAAAATTGTAAAAAGAAACATGGATGTGAAACCTTTTGTGATGAAATCAAAGAAACAAGCAGGAAGGAAATAGATGACAAAGCACTTGAAACAGAGACATCCATCATTTTTAAAGGTTTGTGTGCTATTTCTTCCATAGCTCTGCTGTCAAACTTCCATCTCTCCATTATGTCAACCCTCCAGCATCTATGGAGGCACTTTTAATTCAAAAAGCTTTTATTAATTCCTGGGGACTGCTGATATCATGAGGAATTGTGACTGTAAGGTAGAAGTGATAATAATATGGGAGAGGTGGGAAAAAATCTGCTTCCCTTTACAGTCTCTTAGAGCAGATAGCATAGACAATTTATCTCTGCTATTTCAGTATCTTTCACAAATAAACATTTCAAAGCAGTTCAAGTAACTGTTCTTAAAAATGATTCAGAAAAACTGCTGCATAAGTGCAGTAGTTTCCTGCTATTCATTACAGAAGCCCATTTTTTTCAGACTTCTTTACAAGCCTGAAATAAAATTATTGCTGCATCATTACTCAGATTAAAATTACCAACTATATTCCCTAAAATAATGGAACCTTTTCTTCATGTTTGTATAGAAGTCTTTAAAAAAGGGAGGGACGGACTATCATTAACAGCTGACATGTTGTTTATAAGATCTGAAGGATGTTTTTTGAAATATACAGTATAAGGTACCTTAAGATTCTCTGTTCCCTTCCTGTAATATATATAACATTTCATGTCCTCTATTCCCCAAGCATTGGATTATTTAAGCATTATTCACAGAGTTTAGTTTGGAAGAGGAATTGTAGTTGAATGGAATATATAAATAGTCTTTAATGTCATCTGTTTGTTTGTTTTCACTATAGATTAGTTAGCAATGAGCACAAAAGCTAGTTCCAAAGCTCCACTGAACAACTACTCCAGTTCCAAAATCCTAAACAACTATTTCTATTAGCCAAAAATAATTTTGCAATATTTCCCATTCAAACAATTTTGAAGGACATTTCAAAAGAGAATTATACATTTCCATGCAAAGACACCCAGATCCAGATTGCAAAAATTAGAATGACAACTTGGTAGCAGGAAAGAGATGCAGAAAACTAAATATTCACCGCCATCTAGTGCTCCTCTGGGAATTTGAAACATGGACCTGGTAGTCCTAATATGTACCTTTTTAAAATGTATTTGTTTATCTCACCTTTATTAATTTTTATATAGGCAAACATACTTAGTAGTCCTTCCTCCTATTTTCCCACAACAGCAACCCTGTGAAGTGGGTTAGGTTCAGAGTGATTGACTGACCCAACTGGCTTTTATGCCTAAGGTGGGATTAGATTACAGTTTCTAGTCATGTAACCTTAACCACTAGACCAAACTGGTTCATTTATGTGAAAGAGTTCATTAATTATTTCCAACAGAAGCAACAGAGAGTATCTTTATTTTCTTCAATGAAATATGGATCACATCTTGTGTGTGTTTGTGAGGACTTTCCTCCCAGGCACTAATCAGGATATGCATATACATATTCTGTCTCTGTGTTGGGGTCAAATCACAGTAGATATATATGTGTTCTTTGTGTGTTTCTTTCTACACTACCCTCATGTTGTATCTGTATGCTTATTTGTCCTGCATTGGAAACCACAGGGTGGAATGCATAGATCAGAGCAGTTGACAGGATTTGACCTCATGAGACCATGGATGTAAAATTTGAAATCTCACTAACTAAACAGAATTAACTCATGGTTTCTTACCATCCACAACAAATTTACTGATTTATACCTATTACAGTTGTAGGCTTGATTCATGATACTGTAACATTCAAATGAAGATCCTGACAATACAAATATATGTTAGCCATGGAGCAAGGTGAAGAGTGAAACATTGGAGAGTTTGTAAGACAGTAATGAATGACAAGGTTAAAAGAGTTTGTAGCTTATCAGATATAGGCAGAGGTTGGTCTTTGGTGATTTTAGTAAGAGGATCCCAGAATAGCTGGCATGTATCAGGTAATTCTCTTTGGATGTAGTTGCATTTAGGCTGAACTGTGATGAGAATTGGTCACAACCATTATTATACAAGGGGAAATCTGGAGTGATATTTCATCTAAGAGACATTTGAGGTAGAACAATTCCACACTTCAACTGAATTCCCTCTCACACAAGGATGTATCACAGAATAAATTCTGGAATTTAAGAATGTATTAAAGTTGTACCAGACTGCAATCTAGTGCCTCTCAGTGGCTTGCACAATGTGTAATATACCAAAACATTAAGACCTGTATAAATGGAAATGATAAATAGCAATAATAAAATTCCTCTAACTAAAAAAATGGCATTAACAACAAAAAAATAAATAGAACAAAAGTAAAGGAGTGAAACATGGTGCAGTGCCTTTTCTCTATAGTTTACATTGGGTACAGTCCTTTTTTTTACCTCCACTTTTCATTTGCAGGCTTCTTGCACCACATCAAATTTGGTGCCATTCCATTTTGGCTTTGGAAGACAGATTGATAGAGTTGCAATCCTTTATATAACTTTGTTCCAATGTTCCATTGTGTTGGAACACAATGTCAACAAAGTTCTTTATCTTAAAATATATGCAAGAAAACTCTGTCCTTCCAGTACTGGGAATCTTTCTCTTTGAAATACCACACTATAAAGCCCAGCAATCATAACCAATAGTAGGGATTGTTGGGAACTATAGCAATTGCAATTTGAGACCCAGCAGCTAGGTAAGTCTCCCTATCTTAATGTTTTATTTACAACAGCAAAAAGACTTGAAATATAAATGCGGGGAAAAACAACAGTCCTAAAACATTAAATTCTCTTTCTCATAGCTGAATTAGAAGGCATGATCTGGAAAAAAACTACATTGGCATACATTTGCTGCATGCGCACGAGTGCCAGTGTGTGTGTATATGAACAAGCACACACACACATGAACATACATACTAGCAATTTCTATTTACTACTGTTTGTCAATTTCTGATCACATTGATCTAGGTCTCCAATCTAGAGACTGACCTGGGAACCTGGTAGATGCTATGATAGTGCCTGGTTCGAAATAACTTTTACTACTCAAAATAGAATAGTTCTGGAAGACAGTGCACAGAAATTAGAGGAGATTGGGTGAGCCTATACCATCTTAAAATGGTCAATAGCCACTAGCTGTTGAGCTTATCATACACTGCATGGTTCATGTACCTGTGACACTGCATAATAACTGGTGATTTGTGATAAATTATACCTATGTTTGTTGTAAAACACTATTTAACACCAGAACAATAGACATGACTTTAAACTGCCTTAGGTATAGGTTGGGATTGTAATAAAAGCACATCAGGAGGACATTATAGCATAGTTAAATACCAGTGGGGAAAAGCCCTATGGTAGGGAATTAGCCAAAGACTAGAATAATGAGATATGTAGTTTTAAAATAAAATAGAAATTATCTGTAGAAATTCAAATAGAACGGAGACCTATTTAATTAACTGAGAAGGAATATCAGAATAGAGAAAAGAAATTTAGCCAAGGGATCTGAATGCAAATAACTGAGCAGCTGAGACAGAAGGCAGAAGAGATTGAAGTATGAAATAGGGCTGGACTACATTACCTGCTTGAAGTGAAAAGAATATGGATGAAGAAGATTATCCTTCAAGGTATGTTGTGTTCCAGTTTTGTAAACCAGAACACTTTAATATTATCGTCCATTGTTATTATAATCCTCTAAGTACATACTGCTGAGGATATAGAAAGTTTATGATGCAGGATTAACATCTATCAATGGCTTCTAAAGTAGCCTTAAGCTGCACATTTCTGCATGCAACATAACAACAAAACTGGAGGGGAAAAAAGAGGTAATAGGTTAAAAAAAACAAGGTAGTAATGAAAAACTGTTAGTGTGAGATGAATTCTAATCTCCAACAACTTTTACAGAAAAGAATTCCTTTTACAAAAAACTTAGTTTAAAGAGGAATATCTCCTCACATTAAACTCCAGAAAATATGAACAGATTAGTTATCAGATGAAGAACATAAAAGGGAATGTATATTTATGTGCAAATTCTATATAAGCAGGAGATAGACCTACCGTTCCCACATGTCACATAAAAGTAAAAATCCCATCTGATACATTTACTAACATGCATTTGCTTTATTGCTCTTAGCATAGAACACTTGAAATTGCTTTTGAGAAAGTAGAAACAAGTAATGTGAAAATTTGGAAAACTCAAATGCATGAAAAGTACTGCAACTACTATTACCATCATTTAGGTTTTTAGGGCATTCCAAAATTGTTTTTCTGCTGTGACAGATTAATGACTACCTATTTGGAAACTGTGTTCCTTTTCTCATTTTCCACCTACTGCACCATTCAAAAAAAGTGTATTGATATGTGGCAACCATATCCTTGGAGGGTTCTCTGGATGGGAATTTCTAGATTACTTCCTACCATTCCTGTTCTCCTTTGGGAGTTTTGGTTAGGGCATTCATGCTGAATCAGTGTGTATTTCTTTCCTATACTGAAATTCTGTTTCTACAAATTCATACAGTGGCAGATACTGTACTACTAAGAACTTTCAAGTACTTGAATTTGCCACTGCAATGGGATTGTTAAAATGCCTGCAAAACTGTTTTATAATCTCTGCCATTAAAATTATTGTGATTCTCAGTTATTTTAGAAATAGCCATCTGTATCTCAAATAACCTTCATTCTGGGAATGTCAATTGAGTACAATATAAAAATTCACCTGTATCTGACGAGCTGATCCATTTACTAGACAGTGAATTGCTACCTAATATTTCTCCCAGGTTTTTAACTGCGTTGGTAAAAACTATGTCTCTCCTGATTAATAGAGTCCATTAATCACATGATAGTTACTTTGCTGCATCACAGTATATTGCACAATGCGAATTATTTTCTTCCATCTGCAATATTGTCCTCAGGATGAGAGAATTCCTAGGCTCTGTGTGTGTGTGTGTGTGTGTGTGCGCGTGCGCAAAACAAATACTACTTTATTTTAATTAAAACTATTTCACATCCACCAATTAGCTTAGAATAGATTCTTCCCTCACCTCAGCAGACTATCAAAATGTGAATTAAATGGATGCTTTATTTTAAAAAGGCAATTCTTATGTTTTGCAATTTTTGCCAGTATTCAGTTTTAGACTTCACTTATATTTGCAATAATGACACAAAAAGAGCTAGAAAGAACATAGAAGGACGAGAGAGAAAATGACGCACCATCCATTTTGGGCTCTTTCATTTCACAGTTGCTTTCCACCTTCCCTCGCTCTTGGGCAAGAGTGTGGCTGCCATGCTGAAGAATACGCAGCTCCCAAGATATATATATATATATATATATATATATATATATATATATATATATATATATATATATATATATATATATATATTACCCCCAAATAAGAGGGCAATACACACCCTTTTATTTGGGGAACTAAATCTGGCTGGAAAGAGCTGCAGGAGGTCCAGAGATGCAAACCTGGCAGGTGAACGAACCCACTAAAAACCTAAAGCAGGGAGGAAAGGGTGTGACTCGGAGGATTTAGAGAGATAATAGCTCTTTCTCTGTTTTGCTTGAGCAAAAATTGGAGCTAGCCAATTACCCGCTAGCTAGTCGACAAGGTGTATTGATTGAGCGGCAGCGGCCAAGGCGGCTGCATATCAAATCTCAGGCTCCGTCTGCCCGGCTCGTGCTTTTCATTACCCTTCGCTCCCCCCAACCGTCAACCCCCGCTTCCCCTGCTCCCCGCTCCGTAGCAGCACGTGGATGGCAGCCAGATGAGGCGACGCAGCCCTATCGATCACTCTGCTCCCTCACTCTCGTCACCATAGCAACCGCAGCGCTCTTTTTACCTGGCCCATTTATTCCCCCCGCCTCCCTGATGACGGCGGCTTTGGCAAAGGGGCTCGGCGAGCCAGTTTGTAGCGTTCAGCCGCGGGCGGGGGCAACGGGAGAAACTGCTGTGGTTTTAATTAAAGGGGGTGCAAAACGAACCGGTTCCTAGAAATTTGAGATTCCGGGGTAAGAGAGTCAGACAAATGGGTATGAATACACATTTGGGAAGCTAGGAGAGTGTTTCTACTATAAGAGATTCATCTGCCGGCATGTTCCATTGTGTGTGTGTGTCTCCTAATTAGAGTTTTGCTAAATTTTATTTTTGGGAGTTTGGCATTATAATCTGAATTGGACGGTTTCTTGGCACAGTTGAAAGTGCTGGCTATTATTATTTGACCTTTACCATAACTAAGGAAGCATAAAACCTCTAGATATTTTAAAAAGAACTATATCCCATAGCTATGTATTGTAACAAACCTATAACAAAGAAATCAATCCAGAGTTCTCACTTAAGGAGTCAGGCTAAAATTATCCCACTTCAGACACATTAGTGAAGGCCTAGCTCTATGGAAATGCTTTAATGCTGGAAAAAGGTGGAAGGAAAGAGAAGAGGATGAGCAGCAGCAAGGTGGATGGACTCAGTTATAATGGCAATGAGTGCCCTGTTGGGAGACTTCAGACAGGTTAGGGATGGGTTATAATGAAGAAACCCTATGTGGTTACTAGAAGCTGAAAACACTTGATGGCACTTCATAATGTAACCATTAAAGTGGTCTTCACAATGTGGATGTTCACCTTCTTTGCTTCTTTTATTATTGTATTGTTTGATTGTTATTTAGATAGAAGATAGAATTCTTTATTGGCCAAGTGTGATTGGACACACAAGGAATTTGTCTTGGTGCAAACACTCTCAGTATACATAAAAGAAAAGATACATTCGTCATGATCAAGAATCATAAAGTACAACACTTAATGATAGTCATAGGGTACAATAAGCAATCAAATCATACTAGGAAACAGTCAATATAAATCGTAAGGATACAAGTGACAAAGTTACAGTCATACAGTCACAAGTGGGAGGGGATGGGTGATAAGGAGTGATGAGAAGATTAATAGTAATAGTAGTGCAGACTTTGTAAATAGTTGGACAGTGTTGCGGGAATTATTTGTTTAGCAGAGTGATGGCTTTCGGGAAAAAACTCCTTGTGTCTAGTTGTTCTGGTGTGCAGTGCTCTATAGCATCATTTTGAGGGAAGGAGTTGAAACAGTTTATGTCCAGGATGTGAGGGGTCTGTAAATATTTTCACAGCCCTCTTTTTGACTTGTGCAGTATAGAGGTCCTCGATTGAAGGCAGGTTGGTAGTAATTGTTTTTTCTGCAGTCCTAATTATCCTCTGAAGTCTGTGTCTGTCCTGTTGGGTTGCAGAATCAAACCAGACAGTTATAGAGGTACAGATGACAGACTCAGTAATCCCACTGTAGAACTGTATCAGCAGCTCCTTGGGCAGTTTGAGCTTTCTGTCAAAAAAGAACACAGAAACGCAGAAAGAACATTCTTTGTTGTGCTTTTTTGATGACATTTTTGATGTTAGGTGTCCATTTTAGGTCATGTGATACAGTAGAACTATTTACTTTTCTTGTGAACTAGTAGTTGGGAGTTGGGTCATACAGAGTGAGTAAAATCAATAAATCAATCAGTTTTCACATGTGATCATATTTACATTCTCAGAATTTCCTAGACATCAAGGCTGTAGCTGAGAATTCTTGGAAATAAAATCCATACTTTCAGAAGGAGCTAATGTAACTATAGGTATATAGGAAACATAAGGTATATGCTTTAAATCTGCGTTGTCTTATAAATAGTTGGGCAACACTTAAGCTGATTACTTACAAAATTGATCAGATATATTTGAAAATATTTTATTGTATTTGTAATCCGTATAACTTGTATATTTCTTAGCTGCTTTATTTTTTTTAGAAAGGGGCTATTAATGTTTCAAGCCAGAGTTCCTTTTAAAATTATGTTATTGAATTTATACTCTACTGTTCTATTTACTCTTAATACTCAAGGTGGCATAACAATAAAAAACAGAAAATATGGGACAAATGATACAAAATGAATACAATTAAAATTATAATTAAAAGCAATAATTAAAGAACCCGGTTATGGTTTTGTCTTCCTAAAAAGGGAAATAGTACAAGCCAAACATATGTCATTAGAGAGTATATTTCAGAGCCTGGGAACTATATGAGTGAATGCCTTTTCCTGTATATCCAGTAGTTGACTTTTTATGATTTTGGTAAAATGCAAGGTGATACTTTTGATCAAATTTGTTAGCCTGATAATTTGTTTCTAGACTCCAGATTTTTTTAATTAAAACTAAAGAAAGCAGGGTACCATAAACTTTTCCTTTTGCACACAACATTCTTGTACCTCACTAAACACCTGCTGAGTCTTAATCTCTGTTTGGACATATTACATTGCTCCTATGAGACTAGATGGGTCAGCAAATCTGCCTCTCTATTTGACCTAATTAGCCAAGAATCACCAAGTGACTAATGCTAAAATTATTATCTCCTATCCCTATTACCATATTCTTCTTGGCCACTAATTTGACCAATGCAGGTTTTTCTAACCAGATGGCTTGAGTCTACAGTTACATCATTCCCAGCCAGCTTCCTATGCTGGTTGTAAATACTGGAAGTTTAAATCTCACTATCTGAGACTTGGGTGTAGGTGTGGGTATGTTATTGTAATATTTTGAGATTACATGAAAGTTGTTCCATTCCACATAGTCAAGTTTTTAACTTTAGGTTGTGGATTCTGGATGCTATTCTATGGTTTAGTGGTTAGATAACTGCTCTATAGTATTTGCAGCTCGCCCACTTTTGTTTGCCATTGTTACAGTTCTCCCCTCATTTATTTATTTATTTATTTATTTATTATTTGAACTTATATGCCGCCCCATCTCCGAAGACTCGGGGCGGCTTACAACTAAAAAGCAAAGAACAATAAATACATTAAAAAACGATTAAATCAATTATAAGCCCAAATATTTATAAAATAAGTTAAAAATTTAAAATAACCCTCCCCAAAGGGTCACAGCCCGGGTTGGTCAAATAACCAGGTCTTCAACTCGCGGCGGAAGGTGCGGAGGTCAGGGGCCAGGCGGAGCTCCAAAGGCAGTTGATTCCAGAGGTCAGGGCAGCAACAGAAAAGGCTCGTCGTCGGGGAACCGCCAGCCGGCATTGGCCCGCCGATGGAACCCCGAGGAGTCCTTGCCTATGAGCTCGAACAGGGCGTCGGTGTTTGACATCGGAAGAAGGCGCCCTTAAATATTGAGGACCCATGTCGTGAAGGACTTTGTATGTTAACACTAAAACCTTGAATCTCACCCGGGCGCAACGGCAACCAATGCAGGCAGCGCGGAGGGGGTCACATGGGAGAACCGGGTAACTCCCATCACCACCGCGCGCCGATTTTGCACCAGCTGCAATCTCGGATGGTATGCAAGGGCAGTCCCAAATAGAGGCGTTGCAGTAGTCAAGCCTGGAGGTAACAAGGGCATGAGTGATCGTGCACAGGGCGTCCCGATCCAGAAAAGGGCGAAGTTGACGAACAAGACGGAGCTGGGCAAAGGCCCCTGGCAACGGCCCCACCTGCTCTTCCAACCGGAGCCGTACATCCAGGAGGACCCCCAGATTCCGCGCCCCATCCACAGGGGGCAGCACCTCTCCCCCTATGGCCAAAGATGGATAATCTTGACTGGGTCGGGACGCCGGTATGCACAGCCACTCAGTCTTGGCCGGGTTGAGTCGAAGCATGTTTCCGCTCATCCAGTTCCGTACCGCATCCAGACACCGGGTCATCAGGGAGAGGGCATCACTGATCTGGCCTGGGGTGGAAATGTACAGCTGAGTATCATCAGCGTACTGATGGAATTTCACCCCGAAACCACGGATGATCTCACCCAGCGGCTTCATGTTATGCCTCTTTTTCCTAATGGAGTTTATTATCCTTCAATCTCCTGCTTTTCAATCTTACGTCTAATGCAGAAGACTATTGCCAAATGTGTCTGTGAATCGCTTGTATGCTCTACTCCTTCCTATTTCCTGCTTAAGGGGAGGAGGGATTCTTTTCTTCCCTACATGAATCTTGAGTTTTGGTCCCAGAAGGGCTGTGTGTGTTTTCTAACTCAACAATAGCTATAGTGTAGTATATTAATGTTGTATTTTTGTATACCTCCTTTCCATGTATGGGGAATTTGAACTCCTACCTGAAAGGATAGCTGGAGACTGGTAATAGTATGGTTTTTATTGCCTGTGCTCTTTAGGGCTGATGAATGGGGACACTGTGATATTGTTTGATATATTGTGTGTTAATGATGCAGGAATATATCTCTGCTGAGAATGTATCTCTCTGAGTCTGAGTTCATTTGCTCTCTTTGTGCATGGGTGATACTTGGTTGTCATTGATTTATGTTCTCTGGAAGTGTTTCTGGGGATGTCGGAGGGGGCAGGGAGGAATTGTATCTGCCATTTTTATGGCATTTTACATTTTTTCTACCATGTTATTTCTCCTCCTTGCCTGGATTAATCGCATATACTCATTTATCTTATTTATGGTACTTTTAGAAGATATTGTGGCAATTCTATTGAAATAATGGTGTATCTTCCTGTCATCTCTCTTAGCTTGAGTGGTACACAAGCACAATGCATTCATGTACTTACCAATAAATATATTCCATGTTGCTCCAAAGTCTTGGAGTGGCTATCATCAGATGATAACAAGGTAGGGAAAACATGCAGAGCTTTCAAAATAGCTCTGTTGTGATTCATATAACTGGGGCAGGGGAGGAAGGGGGCATAGAATGGAATAGTTGGCAAAATTTTAAACTGCTGCTGAATTGCATCTTCCATGTACTAGAGATTTTTTTTCTTTTGTTTTTTTCCTTAATTCCTGGGCTGCACTAGCCCATTTTCAGTCTTTTGTTCACTGGCTTTTCTTTCCCTCTGCCCAAAAAACCCCCTTGATTTCATTTTTTTTTAGTTTTCAGCAAGCTTTCCAAGCTTGTACAGCCATACAAGCAGGTACTGTCAAGTCCTGAGATCCTTTACAGAATTTCAGTGTTCTGTAGGGTTGGAAAGAATAAAAAGCAGATGACTATAAATAAATACTAATGGAATTAAAGAACTGTACTCCTACTAGTGGTTCTAACTCAAAAAATGATGGCACATTCAGAAGGATTGCAAAACAAATACAGTTATTGTTTTGGTCTTCAAAAAACACTACTAAAGTGGTGAGCCTTGGTTGCAAAATGGCAGGAGGGTGGAGTCCTAAGATTTCTAGGACAGAATGTTTGACCAGAATAGGGCAACCATAGGAAAAGATCTCTTTCTGGGCCTGTCCCTCATTAACCCCCAAAGAGAAGAAACCTAAAACATTCATCTAAAATTGATTTGCTAGGGTGGCAGAGTCTCTGTGTATGGAGCACTCTGGCTTTTATTTTTCATGTGATTGTAAAGCTTTATTTTTAGAGGGAAGATTTTTAGAGGTTTAGTAATAATCCAAGCTTCGTCAGAAATTATTCAGGTGACAATTATCAGCACGCACTTTGGTTAAATTGTCAAGTGTCTGTGGTACCTGAACAATATTGCATGATGAAGTTTCATTCAGATCCAGGATATTATTATGCAAAAGATGTTGCATTTAAAACTGTCTTTTGTTGATGTTATTAATAGTGTAAAAAAATCCCACCTGCCTTTTCAACAAGTCCATTTTTACTGTCTCATTATTTAAGCTTATTAAATATAACAAAATGTAGAAATGCGCCATTTTAAAATTCGCTACACACACCATCCACAGTCGCTTCTGCTTTCATATTACAGGTTAACTACTACATGCCAAAATATATTTATATCTCCAATTTATATTTGTAGCTACCAACTGTAGAGTTTTTTCCCTTTTAAGTACTTCCCTCCCACTCCCCTCCAGCCTGCTTAAGCTAAGAAAACCTCTTCTGTTTTGAATTCTTTTGTGTGCACTTTTATTTTCCAGAATGTACTGACTTGTCTGGCAGAGCAGCCATCTCCCCCTTCAATATGGAGGTTGGGGTAATGGCATGTGTGTGGGGTGGGTGAATGGGGGTGGTGGGGAGTATTGGGTTCCTGCTGAGCTCCCCAGACAGGGAAATGTGCATCTTTCCTCACACAAGGCAGGCTGCAATTTCCGGCAGACATTTGAGGTCTCTGACATCTGCATAATGTGCTCTGGTTTCCTAGCAACCAGGAACAGCTGTCTGACATTTCCAAGATTAAACTGTAACTATACACGGGCATTTCCAAAAGCCAAGGGACAGATAGGCTTTTCCTGTCTCATTCCAAGCCATGTATGTTTTTCTCATTTCCCAGTCTGAAGAAAAACACTTGAGATCCTGAGATGAGACCACCACTTCTGCTGAGAAGGCAGATGATGAATGTACTCGCTTTGTTTTTAAAGAAACGTGTGGGGAAGGAAAGCCAAACACAGAAGCAGAAGTAGTTTAAATAAACCTCACAAGATGATTCTGTCCTTCTCCATCAGATCAGTTATAAAAATCCTTGTTATTAAAGTTTTGGATTCCTATTACCGTAAGAAGAGATACTATAATAATGCAGCTATAGACTAATGTAAAGAAATTGAGTGGAAAACAAATGTAAATATATCTTGGACATAACTTACCTGAGAGTAGGTCCTATTGATTGCAGCAGAAATTATTTCTGAATAAAATCCTGTATGCATATGCATTCAGGCTGATCTTGAGTAAATACACAGGATGAACTGTTACATAAATAAATGAACTGACATGGTATGGTTTTAAAACCGGAGAAATAAGCTGTGCTATGCTGATAAAATGGCCTTAATAGCCAAAAATTCAAAGGAATTGTAAAGTCTACTAAAAATGTAAAGCAGCATAGTGGAAAAAATGGAACTAAAATGTAAAGAAGACCAAACTAATGATAACAGATAGAACAACTAGAATTGATGATGAAGACATTGAAGTGGTAAATAGCTTCTGTATTTTCAACAGTAAAGGAACAAATAGTCAACAAAGAGTGTCAATAAGTAGGACTTGGTAGAGCAGCCATGATGGCCTTGGAAATTATGCAGTATTCAAATGTTGTGATGTGTCAATCTACAAAGATCAGATCTGTGCAAGCAATGATATTCTCTGTGACTATGGAAAAACAAAAGGTGGACTTATTTAAACAGAATAGGAAGGATATAAATGCTGTTGAACTTTGATATTGGGAAGATTCTTCCGAGTACACTGGACAGCCAAGAAAACAAACATATGGGTCATTGACCAAGCAGAGTTTATTCAAATCAGAGTTCCCATAGTTGAGGCACAAATGACCAGGCTCAAATAATAATACTTCAGATACATTATGCAAAGACTTAGCTCTCTGGAGAAGGCTGTAATGCTAGAAAAGGTGGAAGGAAATGGAAGAGGACCAGCAGTGGATGGACTAAGTTTCATTGGCAATGGGTACACCATTAGAAAACCTGAAAGATCAAGTTAGGGACCGATTGCCATAGAGGAAAACTATGTGGTCTCTAAGAGTCAAAACTGACTGGATAGCACATAATTTTTTTAAAATTTTTTATTCATATTTATATCCCGCCCTTCTCCGGAGACTCAGGGCGGCTTACAATTTTTGGGATACAACCCAATGCGCTCAGCAATAGCCTTCCTTCCACTGTATATTATTACTGTATATTATTACTAAGCGACATTTTTACAAAGTCAGCTTATTGCCCCCAACAATCTTGGGTCCTCAGTTTACCTACCCCGAGAGGATGGAAGGCTGAGTCAACCTTGAGCCTGGTGGGATTCGAGCCTGCAATAGTTACAGGCAGCTGGAACTAAGTGCTAGGCTATTATCAGCCTGCACCACCAAGGCCCTTTTGAACAATCAATCAATATTCAAGAAGGCAGATGAATAAACGTTATCTTTTTTTCATTTCATGAGACACTTCTCTGATAGGATTACATAGTTAAAAGATTTTCTCCTACTCTTCCATAGCATAATTAATTCTCTCCAAAAAGATTCTGATTATTTGATTGGATTAACCCAGGAAGAAATGTTCTAAGTCCTCCTCAAAATATTATGAAGTTGGAAGCACAGAAGCAGGTTTTTTGATAGCTGCCCCATAATAGTGAAATGGACTGTCCCCAAGTTCCAGTTGTCTTCTTCAATTTGGAGAAAAAATATTTTGATGAGCATTTAGAGCTTGAGTTGTGTGTATGGTGTAGGTTGCTTTTTAATATTCTTAAGTTTTAATTAGTTTAAGACATTTTCTAAGATCCACCTTGAGTTTGTTGAAATAGACAGGATTGAAATTATGTTACTAAATAAACATGTCAAAAAAAATATGCTCATTATCATTAGAGACAGTGAACAAGCCATAGATGATCAAACTAGGGAAAAATGGTTCCTTTATAATCAGATTTTAAAATTTAAATTGTTTTTTTAAATGGACTATGCATGGTTGCTCGGTGCATTGTAGCTAGGTTCATTACCATGATAATCAATGTCTGGTTCACTTTGTTTCATGCTGTTTTCTAGGTTCTCTCTTAGACTGCACTTTGCCATACAATAGAAATCTGTATACATCATTAGCCCGGTGTTCTCTTGGTTGTAAAAGAGAAATACTGAAGATTTTGAATGCCAGAAATATTAATCCACCTTGATGCATCTTTGCAACAAAATGGTTTCTTTTAAGACAACTTTTCATGTGCCTATTTCAACAGGGAACCATGAATTATTTTTCTCCAAATTTGAGAAACATATATTTTAAACTTTTCATGCAGCTGTAATATGGTAAAAGAGGGATATTGGCAGGATCAGTTTGCACCAGTTGTAGTTTAAATCAAATGAATGCATACAAGTCAAGATTTTAGTTTTAGATTTTATATCAAAAATAAACACACCTTTTAGTGATGTAATGCCATGTTCCCAGGCTACCTTGAAATCCATTGTTGTTTTCTAGCACAAAGGCCAACAAAAACATACCATATCTACTCCACACCTATTGATGCTGAGTTCTTTTATTGTTCTATACTCACTGACTGACCTTTTTAGTTTTATTTTTTTTAAGGTTGTTTTTCCATAAACAAGAAGGGATAAAAAGACACGCTTGGGATGCAACTGTCAGTTCCTGTTGGTGTTCTCCTGTGCCAAGGCTAGCAAGACCCAGGAATTTATTTGCTGGTGCCAGCAAGAAATCACTGACCTGATGAAGAGAGGCAGCAGGACTTGGACTAATGTTCTTGCCAGGAATCAGCAAGCTGCCAGTGAGAACCAGCCTGCTGACTCATCACTGTTTCAGCTGCTGCGAGATGTTACAGAGGGTAACATGGACTCCTGGGAGCTGACTGTACTTTCTATAGTCAGGAAAAGCAGTTAGAGATGTAAGAAAATAACAGCTGGGTTTGGCTTATTGTGTCATGAAAGCAAGCTACTAGTTTAGTCAATTATCTTTGCCTGCTCTCTCTTTCTATCCCTCACATCTCACCCCTTATTTGGATCACTGAATCTCTTTTGCAATATACTCCTCAAAGATGGATGTTTTGGTTTGACTTCAGAGACTTGAGTTAGAATTTCATTCCAATAATAGGATTTAAAAGATAATAATTTTGCCAAAGCTGCTCAGGGGGTGGTCCTGATAAGTCATAAGTATAATGAAAGCAAATAAAATTGCTTGAAGATCTGAGGAGTAAGGATGCTGATAGTAATGACAGGATCCCACTGCATTAGAAATTATTTTTCTGATTAGACAAATTATCCTCATCGTATTCTAACAAGGAATAGAGTATATTTGGAAATGGATGTACCATGTCAGAAAGAACATGGAAACAGATTTAAAATTGTTTGGCAAATACTAGTTTATAACAATTTAGTTTTATTATTATTATTATTATTATTTATTGGACTTGTATGCCGCCCCATCTCCAAAGACTCAAGGCTCTCACAACTAAAATCACACATCAACATTAAATAGTTAAAAAAGAATTAAACCAGAACAAGCCCAATATTTATCCATTATTAAAATTAATTTAAAAACCGCCCCCCCCCCCCGAGAAGGTCATCACAGCCCAGCTTGGTCAAATAACCAGGTCTTCAGGTTGTGGCAGAAGGTGCGGAGGTCAGGGGCCAGACGGAGCCCCAGGGGTAGCTGGTTCCACAGGGTGGAAACCGCCACAGAGTAGGCTCCTCCCCGGGCGACCGCCAGCCGACACTGGCTTGCCAACGGAACCCCGAGAAGTCCCTGCCTGTGTGCTCGTACAGGACGATTGGCACTCAATATCGGCAGGAGTTGCTCCCTTAAATATTCTGGACCCATGTCATGTAGGACTTTGAATGTTAAAACTAGAACCTTGAATCTCACCCGGAGTGCAACCGGCAACCAATGCTAGTCGTGCAGGAGTGGGGTAATATGGGAGAATCAGGAAACTCCCATCACCACCCACGTGGCCGCATTCTGCACCAGCTGCAGTCTCCAGATGGTATGCAAGGGCAGTCCTAGATAGAGAGCGTTGCAGTAGTTGAGTCGAGAGGTGACAAGGGCATGAGTGACTGTACGCAGGGCATCTCGGTCCAGAAATGGGCAAAGCTGGCAAACCAGCCGGACCTGGGCAAAGGCCCCCTGGCCAGGGCCCCCACCTGTTCCTCCAACTGGAGCCGCGGATCCAGGAGGACCCCCAGGTTCCGCGCCCTATCCACAGGGGGCAACACCTCTCCCCCTATGGCCAACGGTGAACATTCCTGACTGGACCGAGATGCCAGTATGTACAGCCACTCAGTCTTGGCCAGGTGGAGTCGAAGCATGTTTCCGTCCATCCAGATCCGTACCGCATCCAGACAACGGGTCATCACGGAGAAGGCATCACTGACCTGGTTTGGGGTGGAGATGTATAACTGGGTATCATCAGCATACTGGTGATACCTCACCCCAAAACCACGAATGATCTCACCCAGCGGTTTCATGTAGATATTAAACAAGAGGGGCGAGAGGACCTACCCCTGGGGGACTCCACAAGTGAGCGCCCTTGGGGTCGACCTCTGCCCCCCCACCAACACCGATTGCGAATGCCCCGCGAGGTAGAAGGAGAACCACTGCAGAACAGTGCCCCCCCACTCCCAACCCCTCGAGGCGGCGCAAAAGGATACCATGGTCGATAGTATCGAAAGCCGCTGAGAGTCTAATAGGATGAGGACAGAGGAAAAACCCCTGTCCCGCGCCCTCCAGAGATCATCCATCAGTGCGACCAATGCCGTCTCCGTGCTGAAACCGGGCCAGAAGCCCGATTGGTATGGATCCAGGTAGTCCGCTTCATGCAGGAAAAGTGGAAACTGATGAGCCACCACACTCTCAACAACCTTCACCAAAAAACAAAGGTTGGAGACTGGACGGAAGTTATCTAACATGGTCAGGTCCAGGGCAGGCTTCTTCAGGAGGGGCCTCACCACTGCCTCCTTCAAGGCGGAGGGAAAAACACCCTCCCTTAAAGAAGCATTGACCACTGCCCGGAGCCAACCGCAGGTGACCTCCCTGGAGGCATAAACCAACCAGGAGGGGCACGGGTCCAGCAAATGTGGTGGAACTCAGATGCCGCATAATCCTGTCCACTTCATCCTCGGAGACAGGATTGAACTCAGCCCAGATCACATTGGCCAGACTATTTGCACCCCGATCATCAGACCATTGCAAATTAGAGCACAACCCACCCCGAATCCGTGTGATCTTATCCGACAGATATTGACCAAATTCCTCAGCCCTTCCCCACAGCGGGTCCACCACCTCCCCCGGACGTAGGAGAGAGCGGGTGACCCTGAACAGAGCGGCTGGGCGATTATCTGCAGACACTATGAGGGCGGAGAGATAAGATCTTCTCGCTGCTCTCATAGCTACCAGGTAAGTCCTAATATGGGCTTTTAACTGGGCTCAATCGGATTGGGAGTGGGTGGACCTCTACCTGCTCTCTAAGCCCCTCCGACGGCGCTTCATCTCCCCGAGCTTTCTTCTTAACGAGAAATGCAAAACATCTTTCCAGCACAATATTTTGATAGCCATGTAACATATTTTTTGCTGTGAATTCATTTAGTTTATTTATTTATTTTAATTTTGGTGTGCCTTTGTTGTAACAACAGTTATATGGACAACATTCTGCTTCGAACTGAAAATCTTGAATTGAAGCCTCAGGAAATTGCAGGCTAAGGATAGTGGAATGTTAATAATACACAACATGCAGTGATGCTGAGGTACACCGCACCCAAACATGCACACATGTATCTGTACTAGAAACCCAAACCCCATTGTGTCATCATTTCAGAGATATTTCTTTACCTAAACAGAATGACTGCAGGTGACAAAAAAAGCAATGTGAACCAGGAGTGACTTCAAACTTTCTGCTGACTTCCTCACTAAGTTTCCTTATGGAAAGCTGGCAGGGAAGGCATGAAGAGTGGTGGTGGCATGTGTCAGGGAGGATGCATGTGGAGTGTCATAGATCAGGGGAGCACATGAGGTTGGCATTGGTCAGGAATGAAGGTTTCTTCCTCCCTGTTCTCCTTCCCTTCCCCTCTCCCTCCTCGCCCCTGCAAGTAATTAAAGGGATGCTGCTGGATGGGGGAGTGCAAGAGTTATTGGAAAACCTGTTCAAAATGAGCATCGTGAGAGCAGCACAACAGCAACCACAATTTCCTCAAATTTCATTCCCTTGGAAGTCATGAGTTCCATATTTTGAATGCACTCTGTAAGCTAACCTATTTGAAGTACCTTGGTTCAAAAATCGTTGCTCTATGATGCATTTTTTCACCCAGTTAAAAGTCATGACAGTGAGTGTATCACACACACACACACACACACACTTTATCTTAGCTAGCTAGTGAATTTTATTCACATGCTCCACTAATCAAATTAGGTGTCAGAAACGAGGGCAAGAAAAAGTCTGGTTCCATGATTAAGTCAAGTGGACTTATCTATAAAATTATTTTTTTCTGCTAAGGTAGGGCAAACAAGCATATGTACATCTTGTTCTACAATTCTTCGCTTGTGCTATCATTTGGTAAAGTGTTTGTTTTTCACTTTTTAAATGACAAACTGGGAATTTATACACAAGCAATATCATATGCTTTGGCACACGTCCTATAGATGGTGTAATATTCAGTGTTCAGTTTCTTTTTGACCTTGGATACTATAAAATATCTTATGTATTCTCCCCGTAGATTTCATCCGCTAGCACTGATATCGCCAGGAACAAAAAGTTAATAGTTGGCAAAAACATTTGACATATGATTCAGTCTACTTGAAATTGCTTTTATAGATACCTCAAAAATTTTAATCCGATAAAAATGCTGCAGACAGATTTCTTACTGGAACTTGCTCATTGGAGCATGCAATTCTGGTATTTTACTCCAGCTGCATTTTTACTGGATTCAGTTCAGGTAGTGATATGAAAATTTAATATCATAAATTCATCTGGAGCCAGGATACCAGAATCATTGCTCATTCTGTGTGCCCCTGTTCTTCTGCTCAGTCATCTGATGAAACCTCCTTTCTCTTAGATAGATATAGGAGGTGAGATTTCCAGCTTTTATTGCACAGTCATACAGTATTTTATAGTCTACTGCTTTCTTCCAAAACTTAGTAAGTTCAGTGTAGGATATTGTAAAAACATGTATTTTAAAGAAACATTATCTTCATTACATCTCCATCGAAATACTGTCCTAGATAATCCATTTGTTTATACAAATGTGGAGTTTGATATGTTCTAAATATTTTTTGTTTTATAAGTTGTAATTTGAGGTCTTAAACTGTTCTACCATTGTGTAGGCAATCTGTGAACCTCTAATTTTTTATTCCATCTATTTATTCATATCTGCATATCTAGTTATAGCAAGTATCTTTAAAAACAAATAGGATTTTTTTAGTTTTAAGAGTTGAACAAGTACTCAGGTGTCTCAGAAATTGAAAATGCTGCTTGTCCAAACAATGTTGTTAACAAATGTTGTAGCTATAAATACTGTATTGTCACTGGATTATATCTGATAGATGATATTTATCTCTTAACACAGTATGTTAAAAATTCATCTTCATTGTCAGTTGGCCCAAAGTCAGCTGGTGGGTTATAAGGAGATGGGATATAAATACTTGAGTCCATCCATACATTCCTAGTAATTCTTTTCTTTTTTGAGGAAAATTATTGTTGAATTTTTCAGAATGAGGATGCTTAATTGTTTTCTAGTGAAAAAAGACACAGATTTTTTCCTAAATCCACCTATACCATAGATGTTCTAATCTAGATTTCTGAGTGTGAAAAGAATAATAATAATAAACATCACTATCTTGATGTAGTTGTGGAGCTTGTGTCCTCTCTGGAGGATGAGAACTACGCCAGAGGTTTAACTGTACCAGACAAGTCTTATCAGACAAAAGAGCGTCTCACTCATACACAATATGGTGAGATGTAATTTACAGAAATCCATACTAGCTTGATGGTTACCTGGGCCAACAAGGTCCATGCTAGGATGTTGGAGTTCCTGGCAACTTTTGACAAACAGCTATAGGACTCAGAACTGTTGGCTGAGCACCAGGGTCAGCAGCTTTAGGACTACTGGAAGAAAAGTTGCAAATATATAAAGATTGAAAACAAAGTTTTACTTGGAACTTAACATCCTGCAATAATATATTTAACACCATCAAACAACAACATATACCTAATCCAGTTCTTTGGAAAGGACTCAATAGATAGATAAAAATGCCAAATTCAATCTAAACAATCTGGAAGACAGTGAGACCCACCATAATAATTTGGTGGGGGAAAGGGAGAGAGATCTGAGAGATACAAGCTATAATCATATAGGCTGCAGGAATCTTTTCTGTATGATAATCTGATATGAGGAAGTGGAACTGTTACTTGCAAGAATCTTATATTGAATGATTCCACGCATGTTGTGTATATAAACTGAACATCACAAAAATAACATTACTTTCCACTAATTTCTCCTTCCAGTAGAAACCACTTCTAACCAACCATTGTGTCTGGAAACTTCTTAGTATTTGGGAAAGTGGGGAGAGATTCAATTACAGACCTCTTATTTAGCATATAATTTGCATCCTGGATGTGTGTCACTTCACAACATATATTTCTTAGTTAATAGGATACAGGGAAAAGTGTACGTTGACTTGCAAATAGTCTGTAGATTATAGAACCTACTTTGCATAGAATAAAGTGAGTGTGAGGGATGAAATTTGGCTTTCATTGTGCTTGTAGCATTCTGGTCAAAATGTGTCAAAACTGACCACTACTGTCTTTGCCATTACCAGGAAATGCTGCATTGAAAGTACAGCTAAAGCTATGAAACATAATGTACAATGTGAGATTAACGAAGCAGAGAAAATGCAAAGCGGTTTTGATGGAAATAATCATTTTGGAAATGGTTGAATAGAGTTAAACACAAAATCTCCAGCAGGGTGAATGGAATTAGAAATAAAAATGATGAAATCATTTGGGATGAAATTAAAATGAGGGAATGCTGAAAAGAGTATTTTAGAGATTTCTGTGGGAATTATAGTCATATGTGAAAGGGTGGAGTAAAGCTGCAATATAGGAGATATCACTGTAGAAATGTTAAAATACAGAGTAAAAAGTGGAATAGCTGTGCAACATGAGTAATATGTATGAAGATAGTTTCTGTACTTCATGATAAGAAGAATGGCATTACTGTTCCCTTCTACAAAGGGAAATATAGCAAGAATAAATGTAAATCTGCAGGGGAATTAATTTATTAGGTAGACCTGAGAATTTGTTTAACAGTATTCTAGGGTACAAAAGATGATAGTGAATATTTGGGAATTAGAGTGGGATTTTGTGAGGCAGAGTGAGCACAAATCAGATTTTTGTTATTCAGTAAGTCATCAAAAAGTATATGGGGGTGAGTTACTGTATATTTCATTTAGTGGAAGTGATACACTTAATAGATTAGAATCATGAAATGTTTTGTATAAACTTGGTGGAAAGTTATTGTATTTTAAAATTGTATTTCTATAGCTGCTGAAGTCAACATGTGACTAGGCAGTGAATAGAATTAGTGGCTGAATATGATAAGAATATAATGTAAGAGGCAAGGTATGTGTGAGAATAAAAAAGCAGAGAGTAAGAGATGAATATGTCTATATCTGTAGTTTTCTTTATTTATGGATTAATGTATAAAGAATGCTTGAAGAGGTGTGGTGATTAGGGATGTGAATGTATGTACACTTTTGCAGGCAGGTGATGCTTCACCTCTGTGAGTGTTAACTAAGCAATTTGATGCAGTGCGGAATACTGATCTGAATAATAATATGTCAAAGACCAAAGCAGTAGCTGGTTTGACATGGACAATGGATTGAAGTACATGGCAAAAAATCTAGAGCAAGGAGAAGGAGGTGAATTTGTGTAATGGAAAATGGATGATGAAGATCTAAGATGTGCAAAAGTACTGGTACAAAGGTAGTAGTTCATATGTAGTTTGTTGCAAACAATAAATGTCAAAAATAGCCACAATGGCTATGAATAAGTACCTAACTGTAGTATGGAAGTGAGAGTTTGTTATATCAATTAAATCAATTAAATCAAGAGGGATAGGTTGAATGAATGTGGATTGAATACAAAAGTAAATGACCAATATAAGGAGTGCATTGAAGTGGTTTGGTTCTAGAGAGGATTGATGAGGATTAAATTCCAAGCCAAGGAAGGAAGAATGAGTATTTTTATTTATTTATTATATTTATATCCTGCTTTTAGTTTGCACAATTTAAGGTTAGCATAATACTTCTGTTTCCTATTTTTCTCATAATAGCCATTCTATGAGGAAAAGACTGAGAAAGTCCTGGTAAAATGGATTTGACAAGGTTATTAGAAACAGAAGTGAGAAATTTAAAAAGCAAAAGGTAATGTATGAAGTGGTGTATGAATGTAGTAAAAATGAAATGATTTACAAGGTTAAAAGAGTATTGAAACACAAAATGACCAGTGCTGGCATAAACCTGTTTTAGCTCCTTCCTCCCTTCGTCCCTCCCTTCTTTAATTTAACACCATTAATTTATGCGTCCTGGTATTTCTTATGTTTTTCTCTGCTCTGCATAGGTTTGCTTATTCCAAAATAGAATTCTTTATCGTTGTGGGTCCAATTCCCTCAGACTCTCCTAACATTTGAAAACTGCTTTCCTTGCTCTAAGTTGTACTTTTGCCATTGTGGATTCTTATCCCCCTGGTTCATGGAAGGTTAAAAAAAACCCTTCCCCTGCCTCATAGATATAAATAGACATTTAGGTTTTATGTATGTATATAATTCAGGTTGTTAGTGCCTTAGGGCAACCAAGTCATCTTTTTACATGCCTTTACAAAGCTATACACACCAGTGGTTACATAAATAAACCAACAGCCTATTAATAATAAAATTAATCATCCCAGTTCCTAATCTTTTGTTTGTCTTCCTTGATTTCCCTGAAGAGTATAATGTTTGGTGATAAGCACTGCACAATAATGTTTTCCTAACCCAGGATCAGTGTAGCAGTTTATCTCCTACATATCTGATATTTTGAGGACAAACTATAGAAAAATTGTGCCTCATGAAGACCAGAGAGTGCACATATTCCTTCTTTTTGAAGTCTCAATGACTACTTTTGTAACATTGCCTACCTCAAAAAAAAAACAAAACCAGCAAGTGAAAGGAAATGCCTGGAAGGATATCCTTCAGTTGTTGCGGTGTATTTTCTTATTGTTAGCTATGTTTATGCCTGTTTTAAATTGCTTTTCCTCTTTATATGTTACCTAGAGTAGCTTTGACAATTGAGATATTGTATAAATAAACACATAAGCATCTTCCATAACAGAAGACCTTATATCATGCCATACAAATGTCCAATCCTTTCTTGAAATCTCCAGTGAAGGTGCACCCACAACTCTGAGAGACAAGCTGTTTCATTGGCTAATCGTTCTCACTGTCAGGAAATTTCTCTTTAGTTCCAGGATCTCTCTTTAGCGAGTTTTCACCCAAAGAGCATTGAAGACATTGAAGAGCATTGGCCCCAAAACAGAACCTTGAGATACCCCACTGCATACTTTCCTCCATGTAGATATAGTTCCATTGAAGACTATATGCCAAGTATGGTTGGTCAGCCAACTGTGAATCTATTTGGAGATGATGTTATCCCACATTGTTCTATATTACCATAAAGTAGCTTGTGGTCTACTTTGTCAGATGCCCCACTGAAGTCTAAGTATACTATATCCCAAGTGTTTCCCTGTTCCATTAATTTCGTGACTTTATCAAAGAAGGCAATACGGTTTGTTGGCATGATCTGTTTTTAACAAGCACACACTGGTTTTTGGTAATGGCTTTGTTCATTTCTAAATGCTCAGAAATCTGCTGCCTATCTTTTCCAGGATTTTCCTGGACATTGATGTCAGATTGGTTTGGTTTTGAAGATTGGAACCACATTAGCTCTTTTCCAATCTTCTGATACTTCCCCCTGTGCTTTAGGAACTGTAAAAGATTTTGCTCAGTGAGTGACCCCAAAATTACATCTGCCAGTTCCTTCAGAACTCTGGGAGTAATCCGTCCAGTCCTGGCGATTTGAACTCATTTAAAATGGTTCTGCCTCCCATGTGTTGATTTTGGTAGGTTCAACTATTTTTTTTTCTTTTGTGTGAAGACAGAGGCAAAAATGGTATTAAACATTTATACTTTCTTCCTGCTGCCCATCATTTTTCTTGCCATCTTCTCCAATGAGTGGACCAATAATTTCCTTTACTTTTTTCTTGTTCCTTACATATTGAAAGAAACTTTCTTTTTGGTTATTTTTGGCATCTGTTGCAAGTCTTAGTTCATTCTGAGCCTTTATTCCTGCAGGTTCAGGCGGTTTGCTGAGATAGAAGTGGGTAGTTCTTTTGAATTCTTGGTACTATTGTTCTTTTTCCATCCTCTCTCTTTACTATCTATTCTTCACTCTGAAGGGGTTGTGTAACACCTCTTCCAACTAACAGATCTTATTTTAAAAAGTAGGAGATTTTGTGAGCTACAACTCATCTCATTATAGTTGTAGCTTTCACAGAAGTGTGCTTGTTTGTTTTTTGATTTGATTTGGATTTGATTTGATTTGAGGGCCACCCATCTTGTCTAGAGGCAAGCTTATGCCTTTTAATCAAACTTTAGCTGGAAAGGATACCACCAGAATCCTAATATTTTGGTTATCAAGGACTACCATGACTTTGTGCCTATCATATTTTCCCCCTCCTTTCCTTTGTTCTCTAGGGAGAAAACCTTTAGTTCTGGACTGATGATTTTTAAATGAGGCTAAAACTACTTTTCATTCTGGATGTTTGGAAGGTCAATTTTTTAACACGATATTTCTTAGTTAAATTAAAGAATATTCCCAAAACATACCGCATAGTTTATGAACATTTTATTTTTATGATACGCTTCATCCATTCCATGAAAGCTTCTAGTTTGATTTTTATGATGTCAGTACAAGCATGTCTCTGTTTGTATGTATAAATGTATATTAAATAGCCTGAGCAAAATGTTAGCAAAACGTATTTATTTATACTGGATGTGTGTACATTTAACACAGGTGATTTTAAAGCAATTAAAAAGACCTTTGTTTTAATTGAAACCCACATGTAAATTATAACCCTCAGTTCTGGGTTTTTCCGTGATGCCTAAGAGTCTGACTGCAACTTTTAGTTGTCAAGGATCAGCAAACTAAGGGCTTCCCTGTTTTAATAGCCTTCTGCCTCTCCTCCTCAGCAGTCAGAGTACAGTCATTGAGGCACACAGTCTGTTTGCTTTGTGCCAAAGGTCATTGAAGGCAGCAGGGGATCTTGTTGCTAAGCTTTTCAGGGAGAGAAGAAAAAGAAAACAGGACAACTGAGTAACTGGCAAAAATACTTTCAAAGGTGGTGCCTGTTTTCCATGTAATAGTACTCATCCACTGCTGCCACTGATCTTAGCAAATACGGTATTTCCATTGTACAACAGGAGTTTTTATCCATGGGCTAAAATGACTTCATCAAAAGAAAGAATGGTACAGTATATGAGAATGTTGCTTTCATCCTAAGAAAGAATAACTGCCTCCATATCGTTTTCCAAAAATCCCATTGGTGAAATCTGCTAACACAAATTAGGTAAACTCTGCAAAGACAACATAGCTATGAATTGCTTGGCTGGCAGTATTGGACACAGCCAGACAGAGGTTCCACAGTGAGTGCCACAGCCCAAAGGGTCTTACAATTAATGCCAGAAGAACATATATTTTATAAAGAGCCAGGTAATGTGCTTAGAGTAGTCGGCTATATATAATTTATCGATGGGTATACAGTACACCTGGTTTTAGATGCTTAGTATATGTCTTCTATTCTTGAAAAGTTCTCAGATATTCAGGTTAGAAATTAAAACAGAAGGAAACCACCAGTAAGTTAGTGGAATCAAAAGCACTGTGACAAACTGAAAGAACGAGGATTCAATTCCCCTTCAGCTATCAACGCACTGCATGATTTGGAATAATCAGGTGGTAAACCAGTTGTAGGATCTTACTTTGTATTACTAGGAGAGTTTTCAGATTAAAGAAGGGTCTGGCTTGAGCCTTAGGTTACTCAATGCCATCCTTAATATGGTAGCTGGAAGGTTATAAGTTAGGGTTTTACTCTACCAGTAATTTGGATTTTCTAGTTTGACCTATTGCTGGAGCTGCAGTGTCACATAGGACAATTTACCTCTGCTCTTTCTTATCCTTGTCCTTGAGCTGCACTGCCAATCTTTAGACCTTGAGATTGAATTATCAGTTTTGGATGATTGATGCCTTTCTGTATTGTACCATTGATGTGATCTGATGCTCCCTAATATTACTTCCTTAACTCCTGGGAGGTGGTAGCAAGTGTAAAGATAAATAATTACTCATTCAAATAACCATTTAATTTGTATACTGAATGCTATCCAATGTTTGTATTATTTGATTTTACTCTCATTTGTCCAAATTATCAGCAAGTAGTTCTTTTTCTGGAATAAATGTACTCTGTTGCCACTTTCCTCAAGTGCATGAGATGCTAAAGAGTTGTGGCATAAATAGTTACTCAGGGCTGCCGATCCTTAGTCAGCATTCACTGCGTAGCCATGCATTACATGTCATTTGCAATGTAGCAGAATGGTAACAGATGATAACAAATATAGAACTAGCAAAGAAAGGGACCACAATCGAAAGAAAAGAGAGAGAAAAGCTGAAAGCAGAGAAGAATCTATCAGTGAAAATGTTTAGCAGTATTTTGCTAAGAATTTTTTAAAAAAAAATTAAGATAAAATAAAACCTTTCAGCCATTCCCTTAGAGTAGATAATTTATACTTACTGTACACCTGTACGTTCACAATGTAAAAAAATGATGTATTTTTCCTGGCAATTAAATTCTTGCCCAAATAAAAATGCTTAGCATTGCTTCTATAAAGACATTCATGTCGTCATTTTGGTGCAAAACATAAAAAAAAGCTGAACTGAAGAAATGAGGATAGATCTGGAGATACAAATGCAGGAATGTTCTCACTTGACATAAGAAAAATACTTATAAGGGAGACCCTTTGGCTGAACTTGTAGAAATCATTGACAGATTCAGATAAGGGAACTTTTATTAAGATAGAAACCCTCAGAAGTATTTTGGCTTTATGGTCATGAATTATGTCTTAAATATTCATTCTTGGATTAGATTTAAATTTCTCACAGCTACATACCTACAAAAATAATGATGAGAATTGGCATGTTGTTTCATGTGACTGCAATTCTATGCCTGCTGATTAGAAAGCAAGTCTTGTTTAATTGTGGAAATTACTTCTATACAGATTTTGCATTTTTGTTCTTTATGCTCCTTGAATTACAAAGTCACGATTCATACACAGTGAGGCAAATTTTATGGATTTCAAAAGGAAAACTGGGCATATGCAACAGTTCTGTTGAAGTGCTTCACTTTCATGCCATTTTGGAAAACTTTCTATTCCTTTTTAACTCATAAGGCCCCCCCTAGGGCTTCACAATTAAAGCTAAAATTATATAGTAATAAACCAATTAAAGTAAAAACCCAATAGAAAATTTCTGTCAATTAAAACAATCAGCTGTATGTTTTCAGCAACAACTTTTATTGAGCTAAAAAGTAAGAAATGCTTCTCCCAGTTGGGAGGTTTTCTAAATTATCAAAATGAGCTGTCCTGCAAGCCTTTTCAAGCAAGAAGTATAATTAAAATATAGCTAAGAGAGAAGGAGACAGACAGACAGACACAGAGAGACACAGAGAGAGAGAGTGACAAGGAGGGAGGGAGAGAGGAGGGGGAACAGCTACTACAAATGGATTTGTTTTTGGTTTACTTAGAGTGAGACATGAGGACATACTCACAAAAATGTATTTTTTTCGAAACTATATATGGCTTCTCTTTCTCACTATTTCTTCTTCCCATCTGCCTCATTGATTTTTATAGAGCAACAACCAATAAAAAAGTGCTTTGAATAACATTTGCCTAGATATAAGCTCCTCAACAAAATATTGCAGAAAATCATAAGCTGAAATTGGCTATGAGTAGCAGCTTCATAACAAAACTGAAGACGCTATTATTAAAGTTGGGTAGCCTGTCAAAATCTTCCTCACCTCGAAAGCTTTGTAATCCAAGACAAGAAAAAAAAATAAGCTTCATGATATCTATGGATCAATGCCAATAAAATATGTTTCCTTATGGAAATGTAAGCAGCAGATATGTCAGGATTTGTATACCAGAATGCAAAATTCTGGATGATGTACTGCTAAAATGTAAGGTATAATATTCATGTTGATTTTGTGTTGCAAGAGACTAGCATAATACCAGTTTATGTGTATTTTGGCATAGATATTCTTTCCAAAGGAAAATATATGTTTAATCCAAATCAGTCTGGCATTCTTTGTGTTTTGCTGTTAGGTAAGATTTGCATGGAGAATATTTCCAGTCTCTGAGTTTCTATTAAAATACATTGGACCGCAAGATTTCACACCAGTGCTGACAGATTTATTTGTTTAACATTTCTATCCTTCTACTTTCTTAAAACAATCCAAGATGAGTTACCAAACATTAGAATTCTATGCAAGAGAATTCCCAACCAAACCACAAAGAAGCCTTCCTTTTGGGAGCTGATTTGTTCTTTCAGAAATGTATAACCCAAAACAATAAATGTGAAATACAAATATTTGACAGTAATTAAAATATGGAACCTATGTTGGACAATCTTAGTCATTTTTATTAATCAGGCTAATGCAGATATTGTACTCTTATGGTTTATTAGCCATTGCAGAGCACAGACTGAAAATGATTTGTTTCAGTTTCTCTCCTTGATTTTTATTAATATGTGATGACTTGAATCAAAAACAGTGATAAGAGAATTAGTAGTTCTCTAGAAAAAAAATCCATATCTTAGTCTTCTTCTACCCGTGAAGAAGTTGGTAAAATAAGTTAGTAATAAAACAAAATGCAGGACTGCAGAAATCTCTGTCTACATCCCTGTGGTTCATTCATCTTCAGACATTTTGTTCTGATTTGGCAACATGATACTCTAATATACATATATGGAGCTTGAATAAGAATACCCCATTTTATTTATATGGGAAACAAAGGCTCACATGTACAAAAGATGCATACATAGAACTCTTACTTCCTATGCAATAAAAGAATCACATGGCTGTAAGAGGCTACTTAAGACCATTGAATTAATCCCTACTCAATGCAGGAATACAAATGAAAGCATCCAATAGATGACTATCCAGCTTGTTACTTGAATACTCCAACAAAGAAGAGCAACCATATTTCAGGATAATTGCTTCCATTGTCAAACTATTCTTATTGGGGTTTTACCTCGCATTTTATCAAAACCACCCTGGTTTTATTTTGGTTTTGGTTTTCCATAAGAATTTTATTCTATTATGTTGTTTGTTTTAATCATATTGTGCTCTTTTAATGTTTATTGCACAGGGTCTTTTGGAAGTACGGCAGCTTAGAAGCATCATTAGAAATGAATAAAATATGTATTTCAGTAACACACAACTATGATTCCATATCCTACACTTTGGAACAACAGAGACCATCCTTGTGATTTCCTTTCAAGTATTTGAAAAAAATGATCTATGGTAAACATTTTCAGTTGCTTTTTTTGAAGATTAAATGTACATATCTTTACTAAAGTATGATACTCAGAACTGGATAACAATACCAGAGATGGAATGAGAGCAATATTTAATACAATGAAGCATTCACTTAATATAATTTGTAAACTCCTTTAATAGATGGAGATTATAATTATATTTGTTTCTGCTCAAATTTTGAAGAGTATTGGTGGCATCTCGTTTGATACTTTTTCCCGCTTGTTGGGGAGGCATTGCCAAGTTATCTGACTATAGTTGAGGTCCTCCAAAATAGATATGCTATCCTTCACTTAATTATCTTGTAATCTGAATATCATTAAGTACATTGTCAAGTGCTTTTATAAAGTCAAAATATTTTATGTTCCCAGCATCCCTACAGTCTACTAAAGAAATTAACTGATCAGAAAATGAAATCAGATCAATCTGGCAAGATTTGTTGTTGACTAATCTGTGCTGAAGAACCTTTCCACACAAAGCTTAATTATGCTTCCATTTATTGTGTGTAAGTTGTCTTAGAACAATGAAAGAAATATCAACTATAAAGTGAAATAATATCTATGTACATTTCAGTGCAAATGTGAATCTTGATTTGGGAAAATATCTTTGTTTTCTTGTAAAAATATTTGATTAGTTTAATTATTGCATAAACATTGTAGAAAAGTGAAGATACATAAAAGTGAGATCGTACAATAAAAAAATGAAAAAAGAAGCTGTTAATTGTACATTCTTTTATTTTATTTTCCCCCAACCACTAATTGCTACTTAGATCTTTATAGTTTGTTTTAAACTTTTACAATTTATGTTTACTTTAATCATTTTTCAGTTATTTTTTAATCTACTTCTTTTGTTCAAAACCCATATTTTAAATGTCTTAGGTTGCCTTGCACTGTAATATGTTGTATATAAGGGAGCCATTCCTGCTTGAATTTGGTTAGACTTTTGTTATGAATATATAGTCAGTTTTCTCCATTGTCACATACAGTATTCTCCTATTTTAGTTTCTCTATCTCTGTTGTTGCCAATAGATATATATTTTCCAATGGGACAAATACCTTTCAAAGGTGGGATCAAACTTTCATCTAGGTAGGTTTTCACGATTTGCCTTCAAATTTCTTCTCTTGGAATTTAAATTTGTTGAGATACTTTCCTCACATGACTTTAATATTAAAACACTGTAATTGGTTTTAGATATTTCTGTAATCTAGTTATTCTTGGAAAATGAAAGGAGTTTACTTTCCAAAATTTCTTCTTGGAATTATGAATTCTAGATGGTTGACTTCACCACTTGTCTGTATCTGTTACATTTTCCCCATTGTAAATCATTCCAGGATTAGAATGTTAGTACTGAGACAGAGTAAATGTTGAAAATTTTGAGTCAGACATGGTCTGAGAGTAGAATTTCCCTTGACTATGTTTTTATCAGTTGTCCGCCTTTACCACTTTCTTCCATACACACACCACACCGCCTGTGCAGCAAAGGAAATTTCCATGTAACTGTAGTAATTAAAAACTGTCCTATAGATTAGGAGAGCCACCTAGTTGGTGCTACAGTGCCACCCAATGGGCACTCAGGAACAGAATGGGAAACTTGCCAAGATAGCGTAAAATTATCTAGCTACTACGCTTTGTATCATTTCTACATGAATAAACCGTTTCAAAACCTTGATTCCTTTATTATCAGTTTAGTTATTTCTTCCACTTTCCCTTTCTGCGGTTTGACATAACTACTTTGATCATAACTGGATATTTAGAGAACTGTTTTAAAAACAGGAATTCTAGAAATACAGGATCCACTGGAAATTTAAGGAGTTTCTAAAAATGATTTATATTTTAAGTACAATCTTAAGTATATATATATATAGGTGAAAATAAACTCTAGCATGTTCAGTCAAGTTATATCTCCTAGTAAGCCTAATAAGCATTGACTATTTTTACCCCATACTGTGACCTGTTGTAGTACAGTTGATAAAGGTTAATCATTATGAGACAGCAAGATATGTCTGTTACAGCAGAAGCTAGCTCATTTGGATAATAAGTATTGCTGCTTCTACAGCCAAAATGACAATGGGTAACCTTTTCCCATTAAAAATTGTAAAAAGCAAGGCCTGCCATGGGGATTTTGGAAGTAAAATCATAAGTTGCAGTCATATGACATTTCACTTAACTGCGCTGATTTGCTTAATGATCTAATGGGAAGTGATTTAAGTCCATCACTGTCCCGTGATTTTCCACTTAGTGATCGTAGCACTTAGAGATGGAGTTGTCAGTTCCAGTGGTGGTTTCTAAGCAAGGACTACCTGCATTTTTGTTTATTACTTTCATTAATATTAACTTTATGTGTGTATTTGTTTTCAGTCACAGAATTTAATCACTGGATTTGGAGAAGGGATAATAATGGAAGATGACTGCATTTTATTTCAGTTGTTTGCTTGGGCATTATGGTATAGGGAATGTTGTGTGTTGCCCAGAGCTGTCTCTGGTGAGATGGGTGGCTATATAAATTTGATTAATAAATAAAACAATAAAACTCATTTTACATCTTTCATCCAATTCTTGCTATTTTAATACTACATAAAATAGAGATGCCCAGCCTTGATAATATTTGTTTGTGAAGAAAATTCTGCTCCCTTTCTGTTACTTACCCCATTTAACATCATCTGAACATCCTCCAGAGTTGGAAAGGACCTTGCAGGTCTTCTAATCCAACCCACTGCTGAAGCAGAAACCCCTATATCATTTCAGACAAATAGTTGTCCAATGTCTTGTTAAAAGGCCAGTGTTAGAACCCCCACAGATTTTGGAGGCAAGTTGTTGCATTGATTACGTGGAGTGGAACTTCTAGAATTCTCTATAGAAACCCAAACATCACCATTGAGGGAATTGCTTGGAACTGAAGCTCACGCTTCTAAAGGGCCCCTAGGTCATAAGTCTAGTTGTTTGTGATGTATCTTGAGTGCACTGAATATTAAGCAGCGTGAAAAGGATTCGAATATACTAACATGCCCTGGACCTTTTAGCTTCTTATTCACCATGAAAGGCTCATAATATTAATATATTAGATTGCATGTACCTATCACCAATTCTGACAGATGGAAAATGGTATCCAGCTTTTTATGAGAAGAAAGATACTTTTTGCTGATACTCTCTTCTCTATATGCTAATATATACTTAGCTATGCTCCTCCTGACCTTGTGATTTTCAATGGTCTCTACTCTGTGCCTGACTAATATTTTTATTTATTTTAGTTTTTAGATTTGTATTTCAGCTTTCCTCCTGCTCCGTTTTTTCCAACAACAACAACTATCCTGTAAATAATTTTAGAGTCGGAGAAAGTGTATTTCTATGCCAGAGGTCAGACCTGTGCCTCATTCTCCTCGACCTATTCACTGATACTACATCACACTATGGAAAAGAATCAGATAATGCTGCCTATCTCTGCCCTTTTTTTGCAACGATAACCAAATTGTCTCCCAGACCTCTTTGCAAAGACTGGGAGATTCTTCTCATATCATATTTTCACATCCAAGGCCCTGGAGGGTTCTGATAATTACTTCAACAGAATTCATTAATACTGCATCAAACAAAAGATTCTCTTACCGTTCAGGAAAAAGGAATTGCTTCTACTACTAACTGGTGACTATGAATATTATAATGATAAATAAATGAAATTCAGTGATGTAAACACCCTGCTCAGGGTGATAAAATCTTCACAATAAAATTCACAGCATCACGATTCCTTTCAAGCTTATCTGACACAAATAATGCTTATAGGAAATGAGTATTCACCTGTTCAAAGGGACCACGCCTCTAAACAATTATATTTCCTCCCAGCATACATAATTAAAAATTCAGCTTCTGTTCCATGTAATCCAGCTGAGAAAATTGCATATATATATATGTGTGTGTGTGTGTGTGTGTTTGTGTGTGAGTGTGTGTGTGTGTCTTGGTGTATTCAGGTCTTATCCCGTGTAAGATTGAGAATATCTTGGCGACATTTCGACAAGATCCCACTCGCCATCTTCAGGCTGGTGTCTTCGGCTTTGTGCTTGTGCCAGCAAAGCGTGATCTGAGCTGCCTTCTCTCTATAAATACTGGAGGAGAGGTGTGGTGTGCTGGCTCTGCTGTAAGCGGGTTGGTTGGCTGTGTTGTTGGCTGTGTTGTCACTTCTTGATTGGTTGATGGAATTGGTGTTTGCTGATTGGTTGGCTGTGTTGTTGGCTGTGTTGTTGCTTCTTGATTGGTTGATGGACTTGATGTTTGCTGATTGGTTGGCTTTATTCTCAATCTTACACAGGACAAGACCCGAATACACCAAGACCTACATACCTTTACCCATGAAAATCTACGAATATATATATATATATATATATATATATATATATATATATATATGCGTGTACACACACATAAATGCAAAAATCCATTTATAATTAACATGCCATGTAAAAAGGAAACATGACCCCTCCTCTCTTTTTGTTTCTTGTTTCTTTCTTAATCTTACCCATGTGCACACAGGCATTCACAAAATACGATAGAGAACTGATTTATTAATTTGAATTTTAAAACTATTCTGTAGCTGTATGCAGGATTTTGTTGTAAAGATATAATTGTGAAGGTTGGCAAAATGTAATTTCCTTACATAACAGTGATCAAAACTGATTGATTATGTGCCGTCAATTCCTAGTCACCACATAGTAGATTTTCTCCATAATGATCTGTCCCTAACCTGATCTTTCAGTCTTCCAGTAATGCATTCATCTCCATTGTAAGTTAGTTCATCCACCTTGCTGGTGGTGATCTTTTCTTTCCACCTTTCTCAGCATTAAAGCCTTCTCTAGAAGGCAAGGTAGTGTTTCTACAGTAATGTGTCTACAGTAGGATAAGTTGAGTCTGACCTAGCAAAATTCAAACTATATAAAAGAGGGCAGGGCACTGTAATATGAGCACTTTTTTCATTTTAATAGATATTTTTTTACTTGAGAAGTAAAGGAATATGTAGAATATTCCAGAGAGAACTGGCTCCCATAATTTCTTTTGTTTTCCTGATTATTTGAGCAGGCTGCCATCAATGTGAGCTAAATCCATTTTCCATGTACACTCACAAATTGTTTTGTGGATTGGATGGCATTTTGGAATGGTTATTTAAAATTAATTTATATTCTGGAGTCCAGTTGGCACACATGTCATACATCATCATCTGGAATGGTTTTGCTTCCCTTTGGAGCCAGCCAGCCAACCAGACAACAAGTAAACAGGGTCTGGATTGCTCAAGAAAGCAGTATAATATGTTTATCACAGTCTCAACTTGAGCTTAACAACTGGGAAGCCTGCCTGGCTGTGAGAGGTTTCTGCCATCCAGGGTCAAAAGGGGAAAAATATTTGGTTTGCTTCCCACTTTCCTTTCTCCAGTATTCTCAGATGTTGCTTTAAGTGGGATCAACTTCTTCCAAAGATGCAAGGAAGCAGGTGCCACACCCATTGCAGTCATGCAACCCGATTCTTGGATGCACAGCCCTTTCAGCAGATCTTTCTCTCTGTGTCCAGCTGGATATTTCTTTCTTTAGCTTGGACAAGAATGTGCTGCCAGCCAAGTATCTGTAACTGTTAATGGAGCCTATCCTCCTACAGGCAAGAAAGATGAATCATCATTGGGATTAGGTTTTTCTGATCTTTAAGTTATGGTTTAGGATGAGCATTGTAGGGAGGGAGGTTAGGAGGAAGAAAGGGAAAGGGAAGGAAAGGAAGGAAGGAAGGAAGGAAGGAAGGAAGGAAGGAAGGAAGGAAGGAAGGAAGGAAGGCAGGCAGGCTATATTAGCAAAAAGGACCGAAAAAGAGCAGATTTAAGTTTTGCATAAAAATCCATTTGTTAATTTGTACGTACTCATTCACATTTAGACATAATTTATCTCCACATAGTAAATAAATTACCCAAGTGCTTGCTAAGTTGTTGCTGGGGTGCTAGCTATTGATGGAAATCTGTTGTAAGCCACTCTGGGGAATGTTGGTTTGGAAAAAAAAAACCCACATATAACATTTAAAGATAAAGTAGACCAACATTTAAAAATAAATTAATAAAAGTGTAGATTGAACTGGACCGCCATTTCTTCTGATTTTTGCCCTTGGCTTGGAAATCCCTTAAACAGATTGATCTTTTAAATAGAGGATTGTCCTCCCTAAAGCAGGGCAGTAGTCACTCTTTCTTTTCTGAAGCTACACAACCATGCCCACCTCCTTGTCTCAGATGCTCTATCGGCAAAGACTAGGAAGAATGAGTGCATGAATAAATGACTTTCCCCATGTATACAGTATATTTCTTTTCCATCCCTTTAGGAGCCCCTCATTCATGCAAAATGCCTGAGACTTGTATCCCAAGAAATTGTGTGTGTGAGTGGGAGGGAGGGAGAGAGGGGGAGAGAGAGAGAAAGAGAGAGAGAGGAGAGAGGGAGAGGGAGGGAGGGAGAGGGAGAGAGAGAAGATGCTTATTGGATTTGACAAATTATGATTGATGGACGGGAGAGCAGAATTGTTTGCCACCCAGAGTCACCTCCTGTGAGATGGGTGACTATGTAAATTTGATAAACAAACAAACAAATGTAGGAAGGTTCAGCAAAGAATATTGGTGCCTCATCATGGCTTGGAGAATCATTTCAATCGTTTCTCAGCTCTCTGCTTTCTCTTATTAAAATATTGAAAGGATCAGATGTGACAGATGCAGACAATTTATGTCTTAGCACAGAGAAGAAAGGAGATAATGGAAAAGGGGGGAGGCAGCCTTGGTTTGCATTTTTACGCAAGTTTTTTTAAAAGTATCTCTTTGTATTGATGTTGCATTCACTTGGTTACTTTTTTATATTTTAAATTGGCCTTCACTGTAGTCTTGTATTTAGTACCTTGGATGTTCTACAATGCTGTAAACGGGATGTGGTTTGAATTCTGAAACACTTTTCTTCCTGGTGGGTCTGTAGGTTTTTTTAAAAAATATATTAATAGATATGGAGGTTTCATTCCTCTGGTTACTTTCCATTCTTGGTCTAGAGCCAACTAGTATGTTTGCCAGATCACAATATTCAAAAAAACAAGCAGCAAAGTAAAGGAACTGGCATTGGGCCTGTTCCATTCTACAGGCCTTTTTGAAACTGCTGAATTCTGAGGTAAAGGGCCAACCTGTTCTGGCCCATCCTGCATGGATGCTTAAAAGACTTCCAGTAAATATGAAAGGGGACCCCAAATAAGAAGCAGAGGAAATCCCTGGAGATGTTTCAAGGAATTAAATGAAACACATACTGTTTTCCATTCTCCTTTTTCATTAAAAGAAGGAAGAAATTTCAAGAAGCAAGCTCTGAGGAATGGGAAATGTCAGGACATGCACAAATATTCAGGACTTAGTCCCAACCAGACTCAGATGGGGAAGGTAATTCATCATTGTCAGTTTTCCTTCTGTTGCATCTTCCTATTGTGTGTGCTTGTGTCAACTAGAAATTTCAGAAATTTGTGGGTAAAGTTATGCGACGTTGTGAGCTATAGTTGTAAATCGGACTAAACAACTTCAGATTCTTCTTCAATATTTTTCCATGTTTTGTTTTAAAAAACCTTTAACCTCTTGTAAGGTAAGTAGCAAACAAAGTACAGTATTCAAAAATCATAACCAGAAAAAAAATCTGTAATGCATCATAATCTTTATCAGTATATCATTAACATTAATTACAAACTATCCTCCAAGTATAAATAGCAGTCAAAAGACTGCACAGATGATTCTGAAAGAATTAAAGCTAAATAAGAACTAGAGGACATTTTATTTTTTGAGGAGGGAAGAAGACATTGTAAACAGAATACCAAGCAGAAAAGTCTCTTCTGACACTTCTGCGTAAAAAAAAGCCCTGTGAATGTTTGCTTCCTATGAGGATGGGGAATTTTTATGTTTGTGAGAAAATGCTGTTCAAGGCACGTTGACATTTTCACCGCCTGATTAAGAAACTGAACCCAAGCCCCATCTATATAGGCCTTTGTGAGGGAGGCAGTGTAGGAGTTGAGGCTCAGCCTGGTCATCTCCTTCAGGCAGGGGGCATATAACAAAACATTTATTACAATGTCAGAGCGCAAACTCTTCCTCTGATCTACTTGTGTGTGATTGTGGCTCATATACAAAATGCTGGAGTTTGCATCATGATGTCACAATGCATGTTTATCACTGTGACGTCACCTAGGCCTATATATATAGGCATCCATAACACTTTTGGACTATTGTACATTGTCTTGAAATATGGTAGCAATGTGGTGGTGGTGTTGATGATGACAACATTGTTTATTATTATTAGAAGTCAGGAACAGATCTTCACTGTAATGAATTGAACTGTCTCCTGCAAACACCACCACCCTTTCACTCCTCTTTATTCTCTATGGGAGGGGCCATTCACCGTCTGCCTGAGCCTTTACTCCTGAGTTGACCCTTGTTCCTTAACTGTTCCCTTTTCCTGGCAGCTCTGCGCATGTGCACACTGGGAACAGGGTCCAGCTGCTCATCTGCCCCACTGATCTCCGACTCCGAAGGCAGCTGATAACTGTCAGATGCCCCTGGCCCCATCTCTGCCTCCAATGCAGAGCACTCACCAGAGCCTTCCCCAGAATCCAGGACTGGCCCATGTTCCTCCCCAAACTCCTCATTGTAAGAGTCTGGTGCCAGCTCCGCTGGACGCTGGCAGGCCACAACACATTCATTGTTTGCTTTGAGATGATCACAGGTCCATGCCTATAAGAGCAGTCCTAACTATCTGCAGGGAAGTGTCATGCCACAAACCAAAATGCTTGTGGAAGGGCAGTGTGTATATTTCTTGCAGATGGAACCCATTAGTCTGGAATGCTAATAATGTGACTGGAACAATGTAAGTAAGCTGTGTATTACTTAGACCTTGTAAGCAGAAGTAGATAATACTCTCTCTCCCTTTCTTCCACCGTCCTCCTTATTTCTTACCCTCTGTTCATTCCATGCTCCAATTTTACAAAGATTTGGAGAGAGGTCTGAACACAGTTTCCATGTACTGCTGCCAGCAGAAAGTGTATGCTTCTGATTTAAGCAGATTAAAAAAAATCAAACAGGGAAGGTTCAGTAAAGATTAACTACCATAGGGAATTATAGCTAGTCTTTGATAACTGCTATTAGGACTCAGAATTTGCACTATTTCCATTGGGGCATGAATAATCACTAAGTGATGCAGTCATAAAGCAAAATGTCCTCTGACCGCATCACTTAGCAACCACAATCCCAGCAATCCCCATTGCCATTAATAAGTGAATTTTATCAGTCATTAGCTGAGGACCATTCCAATCCACTTCATTCCAGTTTCTCCCAGCTCCGTGCCTCAATAAGGTAAGGGACTGCCTCTAACTCACCTCTCAAACTCATAACTTCAAATAGTCATTGAACAAATGGTCATTAATTGAGGACTACCTCTATGAAACTGAAAAATCTCAACTCAGACTCAATAGATTCAATAGAGTCTGAGTTCCAAATTTCACTGTCAAAATCATGTCATTTTGCTCTCTACTTTGGCAGTGCAGTGGGATGTTGGGGCCCCCAATAAATAAATAACATTAAGTGAAGAGACCTTCATTTTACCTTAGATTGATTTGGGCTAATGATAGTAATAAGAAGTAATAGCCATGCTGAATTTGTAATACTTCCTTGTTGTATATTTCTATTTCTATTTAAAGCTGACGTTATGAAAGCCTCAAACATTTGAATTTCTATCCAGAAAGATGATTTTAGCCAATCTAAAAGTATGCATATATCCATCTTTTAAAAAATCCTTTGAATGGTAATATTAGTATCATCACATAAACTGCTTTTGAAGTTTCTTCAAGTGCCTTGGAAGCAGCATGGGCAAGCTACTCCTTTTTAAAAAAAATGGCAAAAGCTTTCCTGGTGAATGGAATTAATCACTCAGTTCTTTGAACTGAGATCCATATTTTGAATCCAACATTTGACTTTAGTCAACATTTTCTCTCCCCTCCTTTTTCCCCCCTTTCAACAAAATCCCAACAGCATTAGGTGTTAATTAACTGGATCTCTATTTTTCTCCTACCACTCATCTTTCTTGTGGCTTTTGGTTACAATGCAATTAGTTCTGCATACTGAACAATGTATAGAAGAGTGGTAAATTCTGAATTTTAGCTCAATTTCACCATGGAAATAGCTGATTTTAATTTACAAGGTATTAGAGTTCTATGCATCGGCATCTTGACTAGATTTTTGCAGTCTCAGTGCTATATGCTTAAATGTGCTGTCATTTCTCCTCTGAGAAGGAATTCTGAAAATTTACTCTCCACTACCCAATTGGAAGTAGAAAACTCTAACCAGACAGAAAAATGATACACAAAAAAAAACCAACAAAGCAAATTAGTTACATATCATACAATGCCCCTTTCCATTTTCAATCCTATAGTTTCCTCTTTCAATGAAGCCACCGTTTTCTTGTGATTGATAAGGGGACTAGAGACTAAACTGTATGACGAGTGATTAAGGGTGAGGAGGTATGTTTAGCCTAATGAAGAGAAGAATTAGTGAGGACATGATAGCTGTCAATACTTGAGGAGCTGTCACAGGCTCCAGAACACCTGAGGGCAGGACAAGAAACAATGGGTGGAAGCGCTTTAAAGAAAGATCCAATCTGGATCTAAGGATAAATTTACTGGTAGTAAGAACAGCGAATCAGTGGAATAGCTTCTCTCCTGGAGTTGTGAGTGATCCAACTCTGGAAGTCTTCAAGAAAAGATTGGGCAGTCATTTGTCTGGGTTGCAATAAGGTCTGCCTTAGGCAGGGGTTTGGAGTAGAAGACTCCCAAGATCTCTTCCAATCTTATGATTTAAGTCATTTTCAACTCCAAGTGACCACATAGATATTTTCCATAATGATCCTAACCTGGTCCTTCAGGTTTTCTAACAGTGCATTCATCACTACTCTAACTGAGTCCATCCCACTAGCTCCTGGTCGTGAAAGCTTGTTTTTCTTTTACTAGAATCATTGCAGTAATGTTAAGTAATGTGTTATCTTCATTGGACAGAAACTGGTGATTTTCTTTTACTCTTTGACATATGTCTCAAAGACGCAGTAAAAACTCAGAGGCAAACTGGCTTTTGATGGAATCTAATATGAATGGCAGTAGTTGAAAGGAGAGTGACAGGAAAAATAGCCCAGTTTGAGAGATCAGTGTCTGGTTTTTAAAGTAGCTTTATCTCCAAAGGATATTTTTGCTAATAGGCCCTTCTCGGTTTTCCAAGAACAATGCACCTGGGCCTGTTATAAAAACCAGAAAAAAAGGCAAAAAAACCCAAAGGCCCGTGTTGAAGAATTAATCTGTTTGGTTGCAAAAGATTTAACTGTATGATACCAAGAGAATCTCATAGATCAGGATCTTGCATAATCAAACATTAAAGCCTAATTTGTATAATTTCTCCCTACTTTTTGCTTAGGGATGGGGTGCTGGGGGTTTGCAGGGGTTTGGGAGAGCCCCTAGCTAAGATCCTGTGCAGTTCAGAGAACCCTAAATCCCACTCCTGGCTGGCCCTGCCCGCCCCGCCCCACCCCTCCCAGGAGTCCCCAGGTACCCTCTTTTGGATGAAGGTAAGTGCAGGGCATGCACGGAGGCTTGGAGAAGGTGAAAAACAGGCCTCCCGGAAGTTTGGGAAGGCCGGAAATGGGCCCGTTTCCAGCTTCCAGAAAGCCTCTGGAGCCCAGGGAGGGCAAAAACGCCCCCCACCATGGTGCAGGAGGCCAACTGGGCCACGCCCACCATGGCCATCCCTACCCAGCAATTGGGCAGAGAACCGTTTGCTAAAATTTTTGAAGCCCACCCCTGTGTGTTGATGGTGCTTATGTATATGTGTGCTTAACAAGTGCTTATCTTGTTTTTTAGTCAAAAAGATTCTCAGAAAAAATTACAAACATCCTGTTATGTTTATTCATAAAAGAAAATGAAAGTTAAGCTCAGTACCTAGTTCATAATTGAAAACCTTTTATCATGTGTCATAACAGGAATGAGATCCTATTCATTCCAAAATTAGATGAAATGCTGTTGGGTTTCCATAGCTTCAGAAATCAACTACACTGCATAGGAATGTTAGATTACAAACAAATTTTTGATCAGGAAAAATAGGGAGCCACTCTTAGAATTTAAAAAAATTCCTGTTAAAATGCCCAGAAAGCATAGTATTAATGAGCAGAAGGTGTTGTAATGATGGCAACTGATACCACGTGGACATGCAGGACTGTGATGTATGCTATTGCTATTAATTGTAAAAAGCTTTCCTTAAATTTTTAGCATATTTAGTCTTACAGGATACTTTGAATTACACAAACTGAAGTGAGTGGATCTCAAAGATGCCCTTGAGTTTTGCTTAATTGCATTTACATCCTTTTTTTGGCAACAACATGGAAATTGTTTCCAATTCAAAAGAATCACAGTCACTATATTGGGAACAGCTACGTTCCTTTTTTAGCACAGTCATCTCAGCAGTGTCTTTTTTAGAAGAAATATCTAGTGACTAGTCTTTAATTCCTCCATTCAATGTCCTCTGTCTTCTTGAGAAAACAAGGTTGTCTTTTTAGCTTCTTTTGTTCCTGTAGACTTTTGCCAACCCTCAAGAGGCTTCATCTAGCAAGCTATTGCACCTACTCTACAGATCAGGGCCAGGGATGCCGTTACCATGACAACATGAGGCCTTCTCCAGGTTTCCTCCTCCTCTTCTGCTGAGCCCTTAAAAGAAGAAGAAGAAAAAGCAAGACACATCTGGAGTTGCAGTGATTTTTCTCCTCCCCCCTTCTCAGACTATGAAAAGGCAGCCAGATGCCATGTCATTGTTGTTGAAAGCTCTGAATGAAAGGACTGCCAAAAAACAGAGATCAAAAAACGTTCTGTGTCAGGAAGCAAATGTACTTTTTAGGCGTTTCCAACCAACACGGAGAGGGTGGAGTCTGATGGACTAGGATGCATGTCCCTATCTCCTGCCTCCCCATGCTTAGAATTGTTCAAGAAGGCTTATGCCACCAGACTCGAAATTCTAGACCTAGAAAACCTAGAACTACGCTGCCTTCGGTCCAATCTAAATACAGTATATAAAATCATACATTGCAATGTCCTACCTGTCAATGAATACTTCAGCTTCAACCATAACAATACAAGAGCACACAATAGATACAAACTCAAAGTTAACTGCACCAAACTTGATTGTAGGAAATACAACTTCAGAAACAGAGTGGTCAATGTCTGGAATACTCTACCTGACTCTGTGGTTTCTTCCCCAAACCCAAAAAACTTTAACCTTAGACTGTCTACTATTGACCTCACCCCTTTCCTAAGAGGTCTGTAGGGGGTGTGTATAAGCGCACCAGCGTGCCTACTGTCCCTGTCCTATTGTTTCTTTTTATTTTTCTTATATGTATCCATTTCCTGTATTCTTACTCATGTTTATACTTATATCTATTATCTTGTAAGTGATTGACAAATCAAATAAATTAAAATTAAATTAAAGGCCGAAGTCAGCACCCAGGAGCAGTTAAATGGGATCTAGATTAAATCTCAGAGACAAGGCATTTTGAATGTTTTTGTCATTATGTATGAGTTCTCCCACACTTTACTGGATACATTCTTCTAGATTAAAATATTGCCACATTCCCCGCCATCTCTTATTTATGGTCATCTGAGCTTCTCATGAGCCATAATTCAAAAGTCCTTCCACAGGGCTAGGTAGGCCATGATTAAAATAATGGATGAAGAAGCCCATCTCCACCCTCATGATGGAAGCTCACTAGTTGTTTGGGGGCCAATCATTCTGTCTTAACCCAAACAGGGGTGGTATGCTACCGGTTCTGTCCGGTTCTGCCAGGCCAGTAGCAGTGATGAGCAGTGGAGACTGAGCTGGTTCTCTCTGTCACTCTGGTGTTGGGCCCACCCGCCCGCCCGGGCTCCCATACTCACCTTTATCTTCTGCTTTTGAAGCGCAGCTGCTTTGCGTGGCACAGAAGAATGCTGCGCAGCAGCTGCTGAAGCAATTGGGAGAGTGCAGGCTTGCAGGAGGTGAGCTGGAACACCTCTATGCCTGTGCAAAGTGCGTATTTGGCATGCACGTGCACACAAAGTGCGTGCAAGTGCACAAGCGCGCCCACCCTAGAAAGACACTACCAAAATCCTTTTTTTGAATGATAGAGGAAATAAATTTAAAAGATGCATAGAGAGAGAGAAATGTGGAAAATAAGCAATATACTTTCTATTCAAATAGGCATGCATCATGGTCCAGAATAGATATCATATGGATATCAGCAGATTTATTTTCTAATATACAAGAAATTGAAATAGAAGCAAGTACTTGGGCAGACCACAATCCAGTGACAGTTACTTGGAAAGGACAGAAGTGGAGATCTAGATGGACTTTAAACAATATGATATTAAAGGAAAAAGACTTTAAACAGAAAATTGAGAGAGAATTGGTTCTCTTCTTTAAAGAAAACAAAAAAGAGGATACATCGTTATAGAATCTCTGGGACACGATGAAGGCCTACACAAGAGGTTTGATAATAGAATATACAAAGAAAAGAAATATAAAACAGAAAAAGACTTTTAAAACACTGGAAGATGACTACAAGAAACTGGAAAAAGAATTACGGAAATCTCCGCAAAAAAAGACATTAAAATTAAAATGGACATAATTAAACATAAAATGGGATTAATGGAAAAAGAGGAGCTAGCACAAAAGATTAAAAGTGCTAAACAGAATTATTTTGAAGATGCAAATAAACGAGGAAGATGGTTAGCTTATAAACTGAGAAAGGAAAGAGAATCAAGAAGGATTAGCCACTTAATAGGTGAAGAAAGACATGTCTGCTAGGGAAGTGAAGGGACAAAAAGAATCATACAAGACTATTATGGAAAATTGTACTATCAAGAGAATATTCAAGAAGAAAAAATTAAACAATATTTACAGAAAGCAAAATTACCACAGATACCCAAAGACATTGAAATAATGTTAGAAGGGAACATAACAATGATGGAATTAACAGAAGCTTTAAAGAAACAAAATACAGGAAAGCCCAGGTCCAGATGGATTGCCAGTGGAATTTTATAAGACCTTTCAGGAAGTGTTGAATCTTCAATTATTAGAAGTCATGAATGAAGTTACGTTAAAGAAGAGAATACCCAAGACATGGTCAGAAGCATATATCACACTTATACCAAAGGAAGATACAGATCCACAGCAAGTTAAAAACTATAGACCTATTTCCCTATTAAATTCAGACTATACAATTTTTGCTTCAATTTTGGCAGAAAGATTGAAAAGATATTTAAATAATTTTATCCACGTTGATCAAAATGGATTTCTGCCAAAGAGACAAATTAAAGATAATATGAGAATAATCCTGGATGCTTTGGAATATTATGAGGCACATCATGAAAAGCAAATGGCGTTGATTTTTCTAGACGCTCAAAAAGCCTTTGTTAATGTGAGTTGGCATTTTATGTTATTGCAACTGGTACAAATGGGCTTTGGCAAAAATTTTATTCAAGCCATTGAAACGATATACCATAAACAAACTGCAAAGGTTATGATAAATGGAGAATTGACAGAATCTATAGATATAAGAAAAGGGACTAGACAAGGTTGTCCACTGTCACCTCTGCTGTTTGTGTTAACACTAGAAGTGTTGAATAGGAATATTAGAGAAGACAAAGAAATAAAAGGAATGAAAATTAAAAAGGAAGAGTATAAATTGCAAGCTTTTGCAGATGACCTGGTATTTATATTAGAGGATCCATTGGAAACAGCACCCAAATTAATAGAAAGGATAGAAGAGTATGGAAAGGTAGCAGGCTTGAAAATTAGTAAGGATAAAACAAAGATATTAGCAAAGAATATGTTAGCAAGATGAAAGAAAGAGCTGGAGGAAGTCTTAGAAATTCAGGTCACGAATAAGGTTAAATACTTAGGGATATATGTTACATCAAGATGTACACGAAAAGAGGATAATTATCTTAAACTCAAACAGCAGATTGCGACAGACTTGACAAAATGGGAAAATTTACAATTATCATTGATTGGGAGAATATCAACAATTAAGATGAATGTATCGCCTAGAATTTTATATTTATTCCAGACAATTCCAATTAGATTAGGGAAAGAGCTTTTTGAAGATCTAAATAAAATTGTGTTGAAATATATTTGGCAGGGCAAGAAAGCGAGAATAAAACTTAAACTGTTGCAAGATGCAAGGATAAGAGGAGGGTTTGCTTTGCCCAACTGGGAACTATATTATCAGGCGGCAGATTTGATGTAGGTAAAGGAATGGATAACATTAAGGAACAGTAGACTATTGACTCTAGAAGGACATGACCTGCTCTTGGGATGGCATGCTTTTCTTTTGTATAAGGGAACCAAAACACAAGGGTACTTCAGAAGACACTATATTCGAGAGGCTTTGTTACTTAAAAATTCCATTATGAATATCTATTATTGAAGCTTTTTCCTATCCAATAATATATAAAAAGGAACAAACAGTTAGATATGGTGAGATACTAAATGAAAAGGGTGAACTTAAATCTATGCAAGCGCAGGAGGAACAAGGTATAAAAATGAATTTTTTAAAAATTCATATTTATATGCCGCCCTTCTCCGGAGACTCAGGGAGGCTTACAATTTTTTGGAGCGCAACCCAATGCGCTCAGCAATAGCCTTCATTCCATTGTATATGCCTGCTTATTACTAAGCAGCATTTTTACAAAGTCAGCTTAATCAGAATTGGTTTTCATATTTGCAAATACAATCTGGATTTGAGGAAGATATTAAATTAGAAGGTGTTTATGATAAGTTGACTGACTTAGATAAAATTTTGATAGGTACTGATGAAAATGTAATTTAAAAACTTTATGGACATTTATTAGAATTTTAATTGGATGAGGAGCAAGTTAAAGAAATGATGATTGCTTGGGGGAAGAATTTTGGATATGGGATTGATTTAGAGAAATGGCAAAAATTATGGTCTCAAAATTATAAAATGACAATGTCAACTGCTTATAAAGAAAATCTGTATAAGATGTTTTACAGGTGGCACTTACCCGCGATGAGAATTGCGAGAATGTTTAAGAATAAATCGGATAAATGTTGGAAATGTCATCAGATACCTGGCTCATATTACCATATGTGGTGGACGTGTTTGGATGCAAAAAGATATTGGACTAAAATCCATACGTGGTTGGAAAAAATGATAAAACAACATATAGACTTTAAACCAGAGATATTTTTATTGGGAATTATACCGGAAATGTACAATAAAGAATTGAAATATTTGACTGTAAATGTCTTGACAGTGGCTAGGATTCTATTTGCTAAGAATTGGAAAAATGAAAAAAAATACCTATGCAGGAGGAAGTTATTAAGAAAATTATGGACTGTGCTGAAATGAGTAAATTGACATTTGAAATTAGAGAACAAGAAGATAAACAATTTTACATGATATGGGATTTGTTTTATCAATGGTTGGATAAAAAGACATGGTAACATAATACACTAGGAAATCTTATAATAGAAGTATAATAGATTGAGATAAAATACAATATGTATATAACCATTGGATCAAAGTGTAATACAAACTTTATAACAAAATTGAGAATATCTCACATAAATGATGGAATAAATAGTTTAGTCATGAATGATTAATAACTGATAAATATATAAGCATATGTTAGATTGACAATGTGAGAATCTATATAAACTGTGAGTGATGACTACGAAAGGATAGCACAAAAGATTTGTAACCAACTGACACACTGTATGTATATAAAATGGAAGATGGTTTTATGTTTTTTTATGTTTTGTCTGTACTTGTTTGTCTTAAAAATTAAAAATCTTTTTTTTAAAAAAAGCGCGCCCACCAAGCCATGCCCATCGAACCGGTGCTAAAAGTTCTTGAATCCCACCACTGAGCCCAACCTACCTTACAGGTTGTTACTGCAATGAAAAATTGGAGGAGGTTGTTGTTCTCACTCCAGCTTAAACTCCTAAAGGAAATGTGGAAGATTAATTTAAAAAAATAAGTGTACGTAAATCCATACATAATATCTGTCCACCCATCACTCTACCTGTAGCAATCAAGAAGTATATTAGGTACATGGTGTTTCTGTTTATCCTTTACTTTTCTTGAGTTAAGTGACAGCATGCTGGAACCTGCACAGAAAAATCTGGGATGTTTAATGATCTGGGGGAGAACTCTGAATCTTCCACTGCCTTTTTTCCAGTCCCCATATTCCTCTGCTTTGATTTTAGAATAGAATAGAATAACAGAGTTGGAAGGGACCTTGGAGGTCTTCTAGTCCAACCCCTTGCTTAGGCAGGAAACCCTATACCTGTGTTAGCGAACTGCATGCCGCAAGTGGCATGCAGAACCATCCCTGCCAGCATGCGAGCCATCGCCCCAGGTTAGTTCACTGCGCATGCGTGCACACCTCCCACCAGCCAGCTGATTATCAGGTATCTGCTACGCATGTGCAGAGGGCATGGTGCGCACGGGAGACAGCTCGCATGTAAAGATTGGGTACTAACTGCCTATTTGCTTTCTTGCTTAGTTCTTTCACAGAATCCTCCTTAAGGCAAATATTTTCCCCGTTCTTAAAAGAAGTAAGATCCTAGCTGTTAAGTTTGCATGAAGAGTCAGACGCGAAGAGCTTCAGTGAAGAGTTTATTAAGTGACTACAGCTCGAATGGACCCGACTTGGCTGGGCTACAGCTGCTTCTTATAGCCAGCAGCAGTAGTTGCCAGCCAATCAGAGTGCAGGGTTTTCCCGCACTATTTAAACCAATCCTATTTGACTTTTTACAAGAACAATTCAAACTAAACCAATGACATTCAAACCTACATACATAACACCCCTCCCCACTAGGTTCAGTCCATACCAAACCCCAACCTATCTAATGTATTCTTTTAAATAGGTGGGGCTCTTGCGTGTACGTTGAGACCTTCGTGATTCAGAAGTTTTAACATTCTCACCCAGTGAGAGAGGAAATGTGTCTGCTGACATTTCCCCACTGGGACTTCCTGTGAAAGAAGACCCTCTTTGATTGTTAGAATCTGGTCTCTCCTCCCAACCCATCTCCAGCCCAATGTCAGCACCCAAGTCAGGTAGTGATGTACAATCTTCCACTTCTAAGGATGGATTTTGGCATTGTGACAGGTTTTGGAATGGTTCCTGTCATAATGGCTCGTTACACATGGGGTTGATTCTTGCTTGCTGATTTTCCTCCTGTTCCTCCCCTTCCCCCCTAGAATTGACATCAGGTGAGGGAACTAGAGAGGAACAAGTGCGATGTTCCTGAGAGAACCTGGATCTAAGTTGATCAATGTGCCTGCTCCAGAGGAGTCCATCCTCTGTTTGCACCCTGTAAGAATGAGGGCCTGTGATCTGAGTTATCTCAGCAGGAATCCACAAAGGTTCACCTATAAGGTTCTTAGCATAAACAGAATCACCCACACTGAATGTGAGAACTTTGGAAGTGGAATCTAGTGGTGCATTGGATGCATAATTGGGATGAAGGTGGTCAAGGGAAGACCTAAGTTTCCTACCCATCAACAACTCTGCTGGGGATAAGTTATTAGATGGGTTAGGAGTGATGTGCTGAACACTTAAGAAGTTTTTCAACTTTCTCAGTGATGTCCCCAGGACCCAGTTGATGAAGCTTCTGCTTGGTAAAACGTACCATGCGTTCAGCCCGGCCGTTAGCCGAAGGGTGCCCAGGGGCAGTGAGGGCATGTCTGATACCCTGTTGTGCTAAATAGGATTCAAAAAGGTTGGATGTAAATTGAGGGCCATTGTCAGAGACAAGAACATCAGGTAACCCGTGGGTTACAAAAAGGTTTTTGAGCTGTTTGATGACAGCATCAGTTGTGGTGGATGCCATGGGGATTACCTCTAGCCATTTGGAATATGCATCTCCTATAATAAGAAAGGTGTACCCTCTGGTACGGCCAGCAAAAACTATGTGAATCCTGGACCACGGGCCCCTAGGACATTCCCATTCCTGTGTGGGGGCGAGAGGTGGGGCAGGCCTGACTACCTGACAGTTGGGACAAGATGCAACCCAGTTTTCAACCATTTTGTCAATACCTGGCCACCATACATAACTCCTGGCCAATCCCTTCATCCTTACAATACCAGGATGACCCTCATGTAACATTTCCAAAACCTCTCTTTCCAGTTTTGCAGGAATAACCACCCTGTTACCCCACAAAATACATCCTCTTAATACAGATAATTCAGTTTGCCTGGACTTAAAAGGTTGGGCAAGGTGAGGTAGATCTTGAAGAGGCCAACCTTGGTGGCTCAGGCTGTTAAATGCCTGCTCTTAAGATCCAGCTGTCTACAATTACTGTAGGCTCGAATCCCACCAGGCTCAAGGTTGACTCAGCCTTCCATCCTCTCGGGGTAGGTAAATTGAGGACCCAAGATTGTTGGGGGAAATTAGCTGACCTTGTAAAATGCGCTTAGTAATAAGCAGGCATATACAATGGAATGAAGGCTATTGCTGAGCACACTGGGTTGTATCCCAAAAAATTGTAAGCCACCCTGAGTCTTCAGAGAAGGGCAGCAAATAAATGTAATTAAAAAAAAAAACCTTTCTTAATCCAGCCTAGAACAGGAGCCAACACAGTGTCTTTGGCAGTCTCTCTGGCAATTTCAGCAGCATGAACTGGAAGCTTGGCAACAGTTTCTAGAAAAAAGGTGTGTGTTTCAGGTTCAAAGTCCTCCTTGTGGCAAGGAAGTGGGCAACGACTCAGTGCATCAGCATGTCCAATGTCCTTGCCAGGCTTGTGGATAAGTTTGTATGAATAAGCAGCAAGAAATTCAGTCCACCTCAGCATTCTTGGTGACAGGATAGTAGGTGTAGGCTTGTCTCCTGCCACAATGCCTAACAGAGGTTTGTGATCTGTAACAATGGTAAATGTTCTCCCATATAGATATTCATGAAATTTCTTAACAGCTGCAACAATTGCCAATGCCTCCTTGTCCAATTGGCTGTAGTTCCTTTCTGCTTTGGTCAAAGTGCGAGAGTAAAATGCAATAGGGGCTTCTCTCCCACTGGGAAGCCTGTGGCTCAACCCCCCCCCCCACTCCAAAAGGGGATGCATTACAAGTCAGTACAACAGGCAAATTCTCAGAGAACTGTATCAGTACAGCATCAGACGTGATTAGTCTTTTAATACTGTTAAATGCTGATTGTTCCTTCCTGCCCCAGACCCAAACAGACTTTTTATCAAGTAATCTGTGCAATGGTTCAGCAATGGTTGCCTTCTGAGGTAGGAACATGTGATAAAAGTTAATGAGTCCAAGGAAAGCTTGCAAATCTGTTTTGCATTTAGGTCTAGGGGCTTCTTTGATGCTTTAACCTTGGCATCTGTAGGGTGGATGCCATGCTTGTCAATCATGTAGCCCAGGAACTCAACCTTGTCAGTTTTAAGAGTGCATTTTTCTTCCTTGACTTTTAACCCCCCTTTCCTGAATCTGGTAAGGACTTCTCTGAGTCTTTCTTGTAATTGAGTGTCATTTTCAGCAGAGATTAACACATCATCAAAGTAAGGCACTACCCCTGGCAGTCCTTGGAGCATTCTTTCCATAAGGCTTTGAAAGATGCCTGGTGCCACGCTTACTCCAAATTGTAACCTTTACATTTGAAAGCACCTCTATGAGTCACAATGGTTTGGGCCTCTGCAGTGGCATCATCAACTGTTAGTTGTTGATATGCCTGGGCCAGATCCCATTTGGCAAAGACTGTACCCCTGCCAAGTGAATGTAACAGATGATGCACCACTGGAACTGGATATGTGCTCTGCTGCAGCGCATGGTTCAGTGTCCCCTTATAGTCTCCACAGATTCTTACTGACCCATTGGTCTTGACTGGTGTGACTATGGGTGTCTCCCACCTGGAGTGATCAGTGGGCTCTAAAACCCCTTGGGCTATTAGTTTATCTAATTGTGCATCAATTTTTTCCTTTAAAGCAAATGGTACCCTTCTGGGCTTTAAACAAATTGGGGGCACCTTGGGGTCTAGGTTGAAAGTAATAGGGGTCCCCATATACTTGCCCAATCCTTCGCTGAAGACCTCTGGAAACTCAGACTTCAAGGCCTCCTCCCATTCAGAGTTGCTCACGTGATTGATGCCAGTCACCTCGATGCCTAGTGGATTGAACCACTCAAGTCCCAGCAAGCTTGGGCGATCCTTGTCCACAATGGTCAGGGGCAAATGTTTGGTGTGGCCTTTAAACTTCATGTTGAATTCTCTTGTTCCAACTACTGGAATCTTGTTCCCTTGGTAGTCTTTAAGAGTCAGTGCTTGCTTCTGGAAATGCTTCTTCTGAATGTTGGGAAGTAGCCTGTGAATAGTGTCCCATGACACCATAGATAAATAGGAGCCTGAGTCCACTTCCATTTGGCAAGGCCTTCCTTCAATGAATACCTTCACATGTACTTTTCTGCTTCTCAAGGGTGAAGAATGACCAATGGTGACTGTTTGATGAGTTTCATTCTTCCCATTTGCTTCTGAGTTGCGCCCCATTTTCTCACTGAATTTGTTGGGCTTGAATTCTTTCTCAGGGAATTTCTTCCTACTAGGTGGAGTTCTGGATGATTTGCAGACTCTTGCTAGGTGACCTCTTTTTTCACAACGGAGGCAGATGGTATCAAGAAACTTGCATTCAGTGCGGGGGTGGCTTCCCCCACAACCTCTGCAGTAAAAATCTTGCCTCTTTCTTCCCAGGTCTTTCTTTTTCCTCTCCATTCTGAGTCTATAAATTCCTTCCTCCACCTCACTACAGTCTGACTCAGAATCTATTTGCTCGCAATGAGTTGTTGTGGACTTTTCCACATCAGGATGGCTTGAGGCCTTGTTAATTTTCTTCATGGCTGCTGCTGAGGACTTGGTGGCTTCTGCTGAAGAGGCTTCTTCTATTGCTTCCTTCAGCGTGATCTTAGGTCTCATTAATAACTTGTTCTGTAACACCTTGTCTTTAAGGCCTAGAACAAACCGATCACGCATGGCCTCTTCTAAGTTGGTAAACTCACAAGCACCCCCAATGTCCCTTAAACTTGCCACGAAGTCGTTAACATTTTCGCTTTCCTCTTGATCCCGATGATAAAATTCATGTCTCTTAATGAGGCACGATACTTGTGGGGCGTAATGGGCTCTTAAAAGCTTTTCTAAATCAGGCCATTCCATTACCTTCAAGTCTGCAGCTCCCGCCAGTGCTTTCACCATCTTGAAGACTGCTGGACCGCAGTGCGTGAGAAATACCGCCCTCTTCCGCTTCTCGGGGATGTCGGCGAGGTCGTTTCCTTCCAAATACATTTGGAAGCGATCCGCATACGATTCCCAGTCTTCTGCTGCCAGATCGAATGGGGCTGGGGGGGTGTTCAGCGCAGCCATCTCGCTCTTCTGCTTGTCTTCCGCGTCGTCTCTTCTTCAGGGGAATCCCACCTTCGTCGCCAGTGTTAAGTTTGCATGAAGAGTCAGACGCAAAGAGCTTCAGTGAGGAGTTTATTAAGTGACTACAGCTCGAATGGACCCGACTTGGCTGGGCTACAGCTGCTTCTTATAGCCAGCAGCAGTAGTTGCCAGCCAATCAGAGTGCAGGGTTTTCCCGCACTATTTAAACCAATCCTATTTGACATTTTACAAGAACAATTCAAACTAAACCAATGACATTCAAACCTACATACATAACACTAGCTATTTCATTCCTAGTTTGAGCGTTCATCTTAAGCAGCCATTGCAGCACAATGTGCAAAAAGGGAGGCTGCCATTGCCATATGTCAACTATAAAACAAGACTCAGAACTTAGGCGGTGTGCTGCAGACTACTTGCTTAAGCAAGAAGGATCTGGGAAAATACAAATTCCACTCTTCTCCAGCCAACTTACATGGCCTATAACTAGACTTTCATTCCTAGGGAACTTTTGAATTAAACAAATAAAGGCAGCCAAATTCCGCTGAACATTAAAACAGCTGGTTTTAAATTACAGCTTTCATTTGTATATTTTTATGCTCCTCATCCTGACTTGGTTATTCTATTTTTAGATTACTGGACAAATATTTATATATTTATTAAAAGCTTCTAAAAATCTGCTCTTCACAGACATATATATACTTTTGCTCAAAAACTCCCAAAGTCACTTATTAAAATGAATAATGGATTGTTCCTGACTTTAAAAACCTGGGAACAAAAGAGGGAGGGAAAAGGTTGGAAGGAAGGAAGCCTTCCTTCTTACAAAGTGGGTGGTGTTTTTTGTTATTTTGGTGTTACTTTTGGCAGCAAAGCAAACTCACGTGAATGGGACTATTCTTGTTTTCCTCTTCTCTAGGCTTCCACTACTGACTAGGAGGATGCACAGTCTGCTGAAGCTAAATAGTAGCTTCTAGTTCTCCATTTTGGATTTCACCAGCTTTCCAAGATACATTTGTGCCACTTTATAAACTGGTTTTTAAACAATGTGTGTGTGTGTGTGTGTACACACGCACACAAATCCTAATTGTAAGGATCTAAGGAAGAGAAGTCAACGAGGTAAATATATCTGAAAGTTTAACCATTATGCCCTGTAATCCTGCATGGACTGCATTGAGAAAACTGACTTCTTCCTACCACAGCTGATGGGAATGGTTTTCGGTACCACCAGTTATTCAGTAATACAGAGGACACTGCCTCATAATCAGTCATGCTGTCCATCCATTTAGATCCTAGCTGTCTACTCTGCTTGAAAGCAGTTCTCCAAAATCTTATGCAAAGTGCTTTCCACATCATCCCTTACCTGATTTTCTACAATTAATTTAATTTAATTTAATAATTGGACTTGTATGCTGCCCCCTCTCCGAAAGGACTCAGGGCAGCTCACAACTAAAACAACAACAATAAATACATTAAAAACAAATTAAACAGTACAAGCCCAGGTAAAATCAATTTAAAACCCCCTCCCCAAGATGTCAGTCCAGCCCGGCCTGTTCAAACAGCCAAGTTTTCAGATCATGGCGGAAAGAGCGGAGATCCGGAGCCAAACAGAGCCCCATGGGGAGTTGGTTCCACAAGGCGGGAGCCGCTACAGAGTATCAACTAAATCTAGAATCTTCTGCTTGCAAAGTATGTACTCTGTCACAAAGCCATGTTTTTTGTGGCGTTTACTCTTGGTGTCAAAAAAATCAAACAATTGATCCACAGATCTTTGCTAAAATTGTAGAAAAAAAAATATTTTCTCTTACTCAGATATTTGTATATGACCATTGACACCCAGAATTAAATTGCAGCTTTTAATTTTATTGTATGGAAGTATTTTGAAATTACTTTTTTTTAAGTTGCTCAAAGTGTTTTTCAGAGTTTGGATCAGGCTCAGAAAAGGCTATGTAGGAACAAAATAAAGTTTACCACAAATTAAAACCTTCTGTTTTAAAGCTAGAATTAGTCTGTAGTTACGTAGACTTTAGCTTCTAAAATTCTCCAGTCAGATGGCCATGTTGTGTATTCTGAGAGATCAGCTCCAGACAGCTGACAAGCAATCAGGAAAGGGGGCTTAACACCCACTGTTTTAAAACTAATTCTACAAATTGTTCTCTGTTAACTTCCAATGCTTATGAACGAATCTGCTTTTTCAAAGTTCTCAGAGGTCATTTCCCCACAATTCTTTACAACTCATAACTATGAGGCAAAGTAGTCACACTCACAACACACAATAACCCTGCTTGTTTTGTGCATGTGTTTTGGTATCTTAGCAGCATGAGAAAATAACTCTGAGCAGGGACAGTACTGGAAAGGTAAAAGTTAAATTTCCCCCTACTGGCCATAATCCAAGAAATGGGAGCTTCATTTGAAATTTCAAAGAGCAGCTTCCAGGAAGGGATTATAGAGATAAATCTGCTCTTCTTACTTAGGTGGATGTAAGGCTGTTGTTTTCCTAATAAAAATGTGCCCAGAAATATAACACAAGAGATCCTTTTTTATGTTTGAAAATGTGAAGATTTCCAACTATATTGAGGGCAAAGCCCAGTCTGCATACATTCAGTCTGATGGTCCAAAGCGGTGATTCTCAATTTCTTCTGGTCTAAAGGGCAGCTATTCTTCATTTGAATTTGAGTACAACTGCATGTGATCTGGAAACTCTACTGCTGCCCCCACCTCCATTTGTCCTAAATCATGCAATACACGCTACAGCAGAAGTCTCCAAACTTGGCAACTTTAAGACTTGTGGACTTCAACTCTATGCTGACTGAGGAATTCTGGGAGTTGAAGTCTACAAATCTTACAGTTACCAAGTTTGGAGACCTCTGTTCTACAGACAGGCAAATGCAGTAAACTGTCCTTCAGGCCTCCTACTTGAATGCCGAGTAAAATTTACAGTGCATCAAATCTACATTTGTACTATGGTATTGCTGAGCATAGAAATATGCATTTTTGGATCAATCAGAAATATCCATCAACAAAAAGGCACTGGCAGATGGATAATTTTGAACTATTGATGAATGTTCTATAATTTGGGGTTGCAAACTTACTTCAAGAAACAGTATCTACATTGATGCATCAGGTATAAAAGTCCTTTCCTACTATAGCAGACTGATGAACAATCTGTGGTCTTCTGGATGCTTCTCAACACTTCTAACCGGTGTGGCTGAAGGTGAAGAAATTGGAAGCCATAGCTTAACAGCATTTGAAGGACATTGAACCACTGGAACAAATTTTAGGACTTTGTGAGCTGACTGCCTTCAAATGTCCTCCAAATCGGTGGTCGCCAACCAGTGGGCTGGGGGCCACTGGTGGTCCATGAGAAAATTTTGGTGGTCCACAGAGAAATGTCACCCCCAAAGCAATCAATCCAGGCTGCACAGAAACACGAGGCTTGTGTTGCTTGCATTGTGAACAACACAAGGTAGTGAGGGGAAGGGGAAAAGGGCAGAGGGGAGAAACTTGCCCCACCACGCGTCTCACCTGGTCACTGGGCTGCTTCTTTCCACTTCTTTCTTCTTCTGCTTTTGGCTGCACACAAGGAAAGCAGCAAGTCTTTCTTTCTCTCCCCCAAACTCCACCAGAAATGAGTCTTTGGGACCCTGCAAGGCATCCTGCTCCAAGAGGCTGTGCCAGCACGACAAGTCTCACAAAGACTGATTTCTGGCATAGTTTGGGGGAGAGAAAGAAAGACTTCTGCTGCTTCTGTTGCTTTCCTTGCATGAAGCCAAAAGTCTCTCTCTCTCTCTTTCCCCCCAAGAACAGAGCTGGAGATGGTATCTTGCAATCCCAAATAAAGAATGATCGATCGGTAGGAAAACAGGGTAGAGAATTTTCCTACAGACTTTTTGGGGGATTTTCCCAGGGTCTCTGATCTGTGGGATTTAAAATTATGAATTTGGTGGTCCCTGAGGTCCAAAAGGTTGGTGATTCCTGCCTTAGAGCATAGGTGAGATTATGCTACTGCAGAATAGTTGAGAACAGGGTTAGCTTTAAGCTAAGATCAAGAAGGCACTAACCTAGGGCACCAAATCTTAGGATATACCAATGCCACCTCTTCTTCCAAGTCATTATAAAAATGCAAATCTTGGCATCAGTTGGAGGTGTCTCCAACAATAAATGTGATCTAGGAATGCCATATACTCTTGAGCCCACACTATTTGAGAAAACCTGTAACTGGAATGTACTTCATTTCTTTATTCTGAAAGTAGAGCTCCTTTTCACTAAGTCTGTGTTACTGAAAAGGCATATAATCAATAAATATATCTATACTGAGTTAGGGATAGCCATTTTCATAAAATGACAATTGTAGTATTGTCACAATAAGTCTGGGAATCAAGTCTAGTGCTGGTTACTCTTTTTTATCCAAAGACTCACCACACGGAAATAACTGCAGGTTTACAAGTATTACAGTTTGCTTTTTGAACCAAAGGCTTCTCATGTTCACACAACCATATGTACCTTTGCAACATGGTCTAACACAAGTTCAAGAAAAATCAAGGCAGTGGACCAACAAGAATACATAATGCCTTATGATAATCCCATACACATTATCCCTTCCACAAAGTTGGGCTAGTTGATTGAAGTTTGGCCAAGTACATGTTGGCATTTTCCTCGTACACCTGATGTTTTTCCATCAGAGGGCCATGGCCTTATCCTATTCACCTTTTATTTGGAAAATCATAACTCACTCTTCATTCTGATATTTTCCTACATAAAACATAGTTCATTCTTTCTGAGCAAAACTTTCTGCCTTTTTGACCTGTTTTGAGTTTTGGCAACATATATTAGTAGCAATATGCTTGCATTAAAACTAATATATAACAAACTGATGTGATTTTGCCTGGTTAATATATATGGACATTGTATTCATTCCTCCGGAAATAATTACCATTCAGATATGAAGGATTTTCTTGATGGCCTACAGTTTTCATGATATGGTGTGATTGTAGTGCTGTTAGCACTGAAGAAAAATGTTGTTGAAATATTAATTATATATTTAATATCAGTTATATATGTAATGTATAGAGCAACAAAACATTAATTAAGCTGCAATTACCCCAGGGACTATCCTGCCTTAGATTTTCCATTTTCACATCCTGAGACAGGCTTCTGCCTTGCAGAGGAAATTCAATATCATGAAATCACTTTCCTTGCCAGTTCTTCAGACTGTCTCTTTCTAAATTGAGAAAGGCACACCCAGGCCACATCAGTCTGGGAGAGTCAACATCCTCATGGTCACTTGACATATTAACCCAACCAATTATGGTGCCAGAGTTTTCCAAGAAAAGCAATTACATTGCTTTGTTCATTATCCCCTGAGGCCACAAGTAATTTTCATGTGCCTAGCAAACAATAATAAGACTAATTAAAGACATTTAAACTCCTGCCCTAGAGCACATCCTCAAAGGATCTTTACTACCAAGGTTATATGGCAAGTCAATGGGAAGGTTTCCCTGCAGATGCTGACGAAGGAAGGTCTATCCAACAGTAGAAAGCTTAATTTATTCCACTTAAAATGTGTCTTGCTGGATTAAGGTGAGGGTTAAGATACTAACAATCATGCTCTAAAAAGTTAGGAAATTAAAAGTCAAAACCAAAATACTGAATATTTTGTCCAGTGTTAAATATTATAATTATACATACACACACTCACATTTATGAACATACACTAGATTCCACATACTCATATATTCCCTTTGTCTTGCTGCTGGTGGGAGTAATGTGTCAACAAAAAAATAATATTTTTAGAAAGAGACTTTTAATTCTTTTGCTATATACATATCCAGTGGCTTTTTATACAAACATGGGATATTGCTGTCCCAGAATGCTACTGCCACTGCATGGTGGCACAGTGGTTAGAATGTAGTACTTGGGAAGTTCAATTCCCACTGACTCAAGGTTGACTCAGCCCTCCATCTGTCCGAAGTTGATTGTTGGGGGCCCTATGCTAACTCTGTAAACCACTTAGAGAGCTGTAAAGCACTGTTAAGCAGTATATAAGTCTAAGTGCTATTGCTACTTATTAGACTAATGCAGAAAGTGTTTCCTGAAGATACAAGATAAAATATACCATACATTATACTACTGTACAATACCTTCTTGTTCAGAATCTTTTTTTTTTATTTCCACAAATCTGGCAGGCTCCAAAAGATGAAATTTCAGTTTTGCTTAAACTCCTCCAGAAGATAATTGGGACAAAAATGAATCTTTCAAATATAAAATTTAGTGGTGATGCTAATTTATCCAATGCATAATAGGAAGGCAGTTTTATAGAGGCAAGTCACTATACTTCCAGGCAATGCTTTTGAAACTGAGCTGAGTTCAACATATCTAGACAATGTTTCACATTTGTTCTTGCTGTCATGGAACAGCAACTTCTGTATGTTCAGAGATCAATCTGAAATTGTAGACTAATAAAATTGAAAGGAACTTCAAACATAATCTAGCCTCATATCAGCTGACACAGGAAATTAATTTCCACAGCACCTCTAAAAGGTTATCCTTTAGCTCTGCTTACAGTCTTCTGAGGAAGGAGCATTCACCATCTTTAGTACCAGTTTGTTCTATTGCTGAACAGCTTGCGCAGGGAGGAAATGCTTCCTAATGTTTATCTGAAAAGTTTATCTGCATTTGGAACAATATCGCTGGCTGACATTGACATTATCATGACATTAATTAGATAATGATGCTGCAGCATGCTGGAATAAAGGCAGATGCCCTTTGTTGCTTCCACCCATATTATTGATGTGCTAATGCACTGCTTCTCTAAATTATCCCTTCATTGATGATGGTATAAAATGCTAGCAGAAGTCATCCTTGAAAAAGATGTACTTTGGTTTAAAAGTGGTCAGCAACACTATGTATGCACCCCTTTACAGTACATTCTGAACCACCTTTTAACCTTCTAACCTGTAACAATGGATTCATCTTGGGCCTAATTATGGTAGTTCAGCAAAGAGTAATGGAATAATTAAATCATGGTATTTATTGGCAAAAGATGTAGGTCACAGTCAGGTCCCTAAAGTATTATCTACCAGCTCTTGAGCTAGCAAAAAGGTATGCGGGCATAAAATGTAGTCTCCTGTTGTTGGGGTCTATCATGCCTAATAATGAAGTAGCAAATGATGTTTTAATGTGGAATTTTAAAAAGCTGTTGTTGGAGTTCCCTCGCTTAGTTCCCCTTCACCAAGGTCTTCCATCTCCTAATGGGAAGCAGCCACTCATTACTCCTAACAGTACATGAGACTGGGTGATGGCTGCAGTTATGTGGCCATTTGTCAGGTTACCTGGCTAACAGGTTGAACGATAACACCTTATAACCTGTTGATGAAAGGGGGCAAATCTACCAGCAATTGAATGGGGAGTGAGTGAGTTTGCAGCAGCCTAAACTAGCCAAAAGGAGGTGGAGAGATCATAACCTCTGACTGTACAATCAACCACATTGTTGATAAACCATGGTAGATCAGCTTTGCAACAAGAATTGGGTTGAGGAAAAAAGGGAGATCACTACTATGAAACTGGAATAGCTAAGCTATTGCAGCTGTGGACAGGTGATGGCGCAAAGGCAATATCATCAGGACATGTTATAACAAAATGGCAACTGGGGTATGTTCTTGCCCTGCCTAGAAGGCCATGAGAATGAGAATAGCCATCTCTATTAATAATAGGGAGAGCTGCTCTATGCTGAGTCAGACCATCTGACTCTAAATTATTCCTGGTGAATGACAGCGAGTTCCCCAGGATTTCAGCCTTTTTGGTCTATATATGAGTACACATTTAGTAGGTAGTGGTGGATCAGACAGTAGCTACTGTCAATAAAGGAGATACAGGATTTTTAGTCTCACCCAGCAGCACTCTCCCTATACTCTAGTCCAGTCTACCCTATTGGTTGCATAGTAGAAGGGGGGAAGTAGGAAGAAGATTAGGAAGCACTAATGATTCTTTTGCCCACAAGCCTGGGACTCCAATTTTCCCTTCCCCTGCAAAAATGGCTCACATCTAAGCTTTCGATCTTGATGGGTATTGATCTCAACTTTATCAACCCTGTTTAAAAAGACATTTAAAAGTATTTTTTTCAGAGCAGAATAATATTCTTACTCATCTTTATTGACAGCACAAAGCCTCCCAGTGGGAAAACAGCTTTCCAATGTAATAAAAGAGGGACCAGGGCGGGTGCTCTAATATAATCCATGGGAGGCCACAAGGCCATCTAGCCTGGATCCCTTCAGACAACATTTGCATTCTGAGCTACTGAGAGGAGGTGGGTGTTCTTAAGCATCTGATAGCCACTACACGGTGAGACTAATATTTTCCAAAAGCTTCAAGGAAGGATTTACAGAGCAAGTTGGAAGTAGTACAAGTATGTTCTACCCAGTGGAAAAGGACAGTGAAGGTTCAAGTATCTGAGCTATGATTCTGTTTATGTCTGTCTCCAGCCCTTCCCAAGAATACTTCTGGTGGCTCTATAGATAAAGACACAAAATGCTATGATATGCATGCCTAAACTCTGTGACTTTTTTTAAAAAAAAGAATGATCATATCCTTCCTTATTCTTATTAAAATGTGTGTAGTTTTCTGATTCAGTTGATTTAATTGTTTAATCAACTAAGCCTATACTTCCATCCAAACTCTTTTGAATGCAATAGAAGTTACTTCTGAGGGTACTGTAGGATGACACTGTAGTTAGGGTGCTGCAACTATTCCAGTGAGAGTGTTCAGAAGCAGAATGGAATGAAGGGGAGCAAAGTCCTTGCATAGATTGGCTATAAAACCAGAAAGTGATTGATCACCAAGAACAGGAAATGTCTCATTCAAACAGTGAGATAACTTGGTTGTATGTAAGTGTACAATAGTTCACATGGAGAGGAAGACCAGCCTAAAAATAAGTATCTCTTCTTTTCTCTTCTTCAAATTCACTTAGTGCCTATAAAATAAATACTACACTCCATAAGACTTAATCACAAATACTTAACACAATCATATAACACTTAACTGTGAAAGTCACACTGATGTGCCAATGGAATCCATAGGAGGAATACAGTCGAGGCCTGGGGCAGGCGCCACGGGAAGGAAGCAAGGCCCGGCTCTCGGCAGCTGAGGAGCTCGTGGGGCCAAAGCTCCTCTCCGCGAGAGGCCCGGGGCTGGGCTGCAGTGCGCAAAGCTTCCGGGGGGCGAGAAGGCTTGCTGGATCCCCAGGGCTGAATGCCTGCCTGCAGATTCCGGATTTAGAGAGCTGCTGGCTCACAGGGCAGTGACTTTCTGATAAAGAATGCTCAGGGCAAAAAGATCCTTATTTACTATAGTAGAGATCCAAGGGGCGCATATGGTTAATAATAAGTTTATTTAATAAGATTTTATTTTTGTGCAAATGCTGAAATGAAATATATTGCAAAGTTGTGCTGTAAACTCTGCCCCTGTGATGACCCAGGACAAGGCACGAAGGTCACACAGCCAGCTGAGAGTTCAAACTCCCCTTTAATGCTCCAAATTTCCCCTCAAACACTCCCATGTTCTTGGCAAGTCCCAGAGCAAAACCCATGTGCATGCACACACACACACACACACACGGCAGCCTCTGGCTACCCCTCCCCCTGTCCAGCAAAACAAAGGAACAGGGAAAGGAGTCCACAAACCAAGGAACAAACAATGAATCCACAAACCAAGGAACAAACAATGAGTCCACAAAGTCAGGAACAAGGTACTGATTCCACGAAGTCAGGAAGAAAGCATTGAGTCCACAAGTAAGGAAAAAGCAAGCTCCAACTGTATGTACCCAGCACACCAAACACTACCAATTCAGTGTTTGTTCCTCCCCACAGCATCTCCTTAAATCTCAGTGCCCAGATGTGCCTTGTGAAGAGGGGTGGGGCGCTCTCCTCCTGAGTTGTTGGGTCGGCCTGTACTGTTCCCGCCTACTCTCCATTCTCTGTGCTTGGGGATCAGGAGAGGGCAGTCCTTACTCATCACCTGAGCTCTGTCACTCCTCATGTCCACTGCTTGCCCTTTCTCACTGCTCCCCACATTCCTCTGAAGCCAATGAAGCCCCCCTCTCGATCTGTGTTGGCTCCAGCTCCAGCTTGTCTTCCTCTGCAGGTTCAGGCTCCAACGGGGGCATGACAGCCCCTTTGGGGCATGTGTGCAGTACTGAGAGGTACAAAGAAAAGGATTGGGGGCTTGGATCATGATGCCATGACACTGCTGACATCAGTTGGATTTCCCTTCTTCCCTGCCAGTCACTTTGGTGTGCACAGGTAGCACTGATGGAAAATAATCTTGAACTGAAATCTGCCTTGTAATTTCTCAGGACCTTCTGTGAAAAAAGCTTTGGTTCTAATATTTTACCAGAGAACCTGTGATCCCTTGGTTCTTCATTTCAGAAATATTTCCTTACCAGATTCCTCAATGTGTTCAACAGTGAGATAGCTTTGAATGTAAATTAAGAACTTCTAATGTACTGTCTTTCCTGGAAAAGTTGGGATACAGCCTATGTTGAACTGTATAGCATGGTCAAACATCAGCACAATAAATGTTTTATGACATTTTGCATTATGTCATAAAATTGCTTTATGATAATGTTGATGTCATAAAATGTTTCATAAAATTTGTCAAATTTCAATATCATAAGATTCATGGGTTTTGGATTTTGGATGCGTTATATAAGCCCATTTGAGATACCTTGATTCAAAAATTGTTGCCCTATGATGTCCTGTTTCACCCATTTAAAAGTCATGACAATGAGAGTTTTCATAGTAGACACAGAGAGACAAAAAGACAGAAGGAAGGAGGGAAGGAAGAAAGAAATTATCAGGGTATTCAGCTATTTCTTTCAGACTTATATTAATGATGGAGAGAATGTTTTTGCTGGTGTTTCTGTTCCCGTTGACACATTCAGTAGAACTTCTGGTCACGAATGCTTCTGACCAATCAGGTGATGACAAAAAAAAATTCAGAAAATTTTTGCATCTGGTCACAAACAAATATCCAGGTGGCATTCAAACACAGCCATGCCGGTTTGCCCTTCCACGCCAATTTCCCCTTCTGTGGCATTTTTTTTACGCACATACACAATCAGTCTCACTTCCGGTCATGACCAAATCAGGTTGGGACCAAAGTCATGGAACTGATTACGGTCATGACTGGAGGTTCTACTGTACTTCCATCACTCTGAGGTCTTTCTGCTCCCCATAATTCACAATCTGACAAAGCTCCCTGTGGGAGTAATTCCTTCAGAAAATCTTCTCTAATTTAATGGAAATGTGGGAAGCTGAGGAAACTGAAGACTATTGGAGAGATGTTTGTACAATAAAATATAGACTTACACATTTTGACCACCCTGTAAACAAGTATAAGCAAATCACACTCCACCCATAAAAACTTCATCCAAGTTTTCTTTTCCTTTAAAAGAAATATTAAGAGCAAATCCTTTCATTAAATTGGATGGGGGAAGGAGAACATTTCCATATAATATTCATAGAAACCATAAACCAATGATTGGCTTTTCTGTCATTCGGTACCAGAAGGTTGACTTATGCTAACACTGCACATTGTGGAAAGAAGTATATAATTGCAAGACAGGAAGAAGTAAACTTACCATGTATATAGTACATATTCTTAGTATGAATATATAATGACTTGAGCTCCTAAGCTATTGAGCACAACAATTGGGATGGGGTTGTGGACAAATGACTAAATTTTTGGTTTCAATGTCCAATTCATTTTTTGTGTAGAAAAGTATCTGGAGAAACCATACTATGATAATTGATATGAATGAGTAATTGGTTGCTATCACTGCATCCTAATGCAGCAGTGCTAAAAACCTGGAGGTACCATGACCCCCTAAAATAACAAATGAATGTGTGTGATAGAACCGGTTCTATGTCTGCTACTGTTTTGGCCCACTCGCCCACCCACGCTCTTACCTGACCTTTATTTCCAGCATTTTCAGTCGCAGCTGCTTTGTGCAACACAGCTGAGGTTGAAAAAGCAGGAAAAAAGAGCTTTTTCAACCACTGCGCACCTGCACGCAGTGCTGCTCAGCTGTCCGGGCAGCTCAGCAGGTTGTAAATTGCACTTGCATGACTCGCACGCGCATGTGCGTGCGACGCAGAACAACAGAACTGGTAGTCATACCAGTCGGATCCCATCCCTGTTACTGACCCAGGAAAATCAGAAGTGTGGTCTGACAGTAATTCAGCTGTCAAGATACAAGCCAGGCTTGCACATTCAAAGCCTGGTTGTCTGAATGCATTTCCAGAACCAAACTGATGGCCTTTGCGCTTGCAAGAATAGGTCTTACAACAGTTCGCCTTATTTCTGAATGCTACCTAAACCAATCCAGCCAGGATTGTGGTGTTCTTGTATGCTTACTCCAGGCAACCTGGCCCAGTGGTGGGATTCAATTTTTTTTTACTACAGGTTCTGTAGGCGTGGCTTGGTGAGCATGGCAGGGGAAGGATACTGTAAAATCTCCAGTCAGAGGTGGTATTTGCCAGTTCTCCGAACTATTCAAAATTTCCGCTACCAGTTCTGTACAACTGGTCAGAACCTGCTGAATACCACCTCTGATTCCTGGCCACTTCCACTTCTTACAGAGGGATGATGCTTTGCAATGGGAAGCCAGTGCACTCAGGCTGTTTGAAGTTGGCACACAGAACTCATTTCTAGGGCCAGAGAAATCCTTGATAGTCATTGTGTTCACATAAACAGTCCCTGATCACTCAGCTAGGACTCAAATGCTTTCAAGACTGTCTCAGTTTTCCTCTTTGTTTCCTATTCAAAGCAGACCCTGGCACTGAGACCATATGTGCTCTCCAGGCAGCCCAGCCATGCTTGCCCCTCAGTGTGAGCTATCATTCTCTTTCAAGAAGTGATATAGGACTTGGGATTTCTGGAGCTCAGATACAAGCCCAATGCCAGGGCCCAGTATGACACCTTTCCAAGATTAAGTCCAGGAAGACACAATCCTTGGAAGAAGAGGAACATCTGACCAGGAAATACTGCCTCAATCCCACTTGGATTTCTCTGGGTGGTCCCCAGGAGTGGTTTGCTGCTGTTGCAAGAGCTGTTTTTCAAGACACAAAGATGTTGAAGGAGACTCTTAGCACCTGGATCATGCCAATGGCCATGGTTCAGTAGTTTGGTGAAGGCTAATTAGGAGCAAATGCAACACGTTTTAAATTTATTCATAGTCACTCAGGGTCATGATCCACTATTTAATATTCCCTGTCCTAGTGAATATAAATCTATGTTCATAGGAAATGTCATTATTTGGAGCTACTGAGTTTGCAATTTTTAAAGCTTGGGAAACCACGGTACATTTTTCGGCAAATCAGAAATATTTTACAATATGGGAAACTGATTTGGCTGATAGAAATAAGACACAAAGAGCTACAGTATGACAAATTCTACAGCAAAGGATAAATTTAGTCAATTATAATGTATAACTACCATATATGAATAATTTTACCCTCATCTGCATATCTCTTGTTTGGAGCAGAAGTGTTGAATATAGATGTTTACAATGTTTCTTCTCAAAGTAACAGACACAGAGAAAATCAATCTCTTGATTTTGTTTTCAGTTACCTCTTTCAACTGTGTATTAATGTTATTAATATTAGTGTGGGTTTCCATAGGCACTACCTTCAGAAAGTTTTTCCACATTTGTTGTCTAAATTTTCCTTAACATAAAAAAACTTATGGGAAAGTCTTAGGACAGTAGCCAGAAGACAAATGAGTCATCCATAAGAGAAGCCTTCTGATTTATTCACTATCAGAGATATTCATTAGAGCTTTGACCTTTTGTGCTGTCTTGTGAAGCACATTAGCATCAACAATGCAGCCCAAATACGGAGCAGTGCTGGAAAACATTCACAGTTGTCCTTGCAAACATTCTTTCTCTTTTACTCCTTCAGTCTCTAAGAGGTTATGTTGATAAACTCAAGGTGCAGTGTTCTATTTCAACAATGCCAGGCATTTCTATGTTATTTGAATGTCATATCACCAATGCTGTGATTGTTATGGTAAAGAAATTGTTAGTTCACCTAGCACTGCATATATCCCAAAAAGGCTGGTGTCAATATTATCTGACTGTTAATTTTTAAAAGACTATTAGTATAATATTCTGTGCCTCAGGAGGCTTTAAGTTGTTCATCAGTTTGATTGGCTTTAATTCCCCCCCCCCATTTTTTTCTAATGGAGTAAGAAATTAAAACATTCTGGAACACTTTTGTACAGGTCTAAAGAATGTTATAGGATTTCGAACTAGGGATGGAGCAGATCAATATAATGCATAGATTTAGAATATGATTCCATAAAAGAGGAGACCTTTGTCTATTACAGCTACAATTCAGCAAGTCCGATACCTTGGGGAGTTGTAAAATTGAGTGAAAATGTCATATCATTTCAGTGGGAAATGCCCTCATTACAGGCAGTGGAGCAGCTGAGCCTCCCACCCACCCGTAGTCTATTGAAAAATAACAGCAATAACAATGAGCAGGGTCTTCAGTGAATCAAATGAATCCCTCAGGCTCCAAATTAGTTATGAAAAGGAATGAAAATGCAAAAGAATGAATAATAAACGGAAATGAAATTTTAATGAAGACAGTGAATGGAATAAATAAATGGGGAGGGGGGAAAACTACCCCAAAGTCTGGCTTGTCACCTTTATGGTTGTGGGGGGGTTGTTTTTGCAGGAGGGGTTCCCCCTGTATGACGCATGCAAGATGCATCTGTGGGAATACTGAAGACTGCAAGAGGCTCAAGCTTTCTGAAGATCAATACTTTTAATTTCACACACATTACAATGCATTTCACACATGTATTTACTCTGTGCATGACTGTAGAACAGTGTTTCTCAATTTTGGCAACTTTATGATGCCTGGACTTCAACTCCTAGTTGGCTGGAGAATTCTGGGAGTTGATTGGGAAACACTGCTCCAGAGTAAAAACAGAAGTAATATGTGACTGTATATATTTTCTCCTCTTGCCTTTCCTCTGGGAGGCAAGCAGCTGGGGAAAGAAGTGAGCTGGGAAAGTGCCCAGATAAAATAGGATCTATCTTCTCCTTTCCCTGTTTGAAGCTGGTTTATCGTAAGAAACAAGCAAAGAGCAATAAGGAAAAAGTATTGATATAGCTTGCATTAAAATAGCTGAAAACTGCCCTTTGCAAGGAATAACTCGAAAATGGAAAGTTGTTGTGTCTATCTCAAACTAAGCAGAAAATGCAACAAATTAGAAGCACAATATCACAGAACTTGAAGGAGTCTCCAGGATTATATAGTTCAATCTCCTGCTGATGCAAGAAATCCACCTTTACAAAGATGGAAAAGATAGAAGAGCTATTTTTGTTTTGGGAGTGCCTCCCAAAACAAAAATAGGTCTCCTATCTTTACTGTAGAAGAGGCCCTTTTACTATAAGGTTCTATCAGTTTCTGGTCTCCTAATTTGTCCATTAAGAACTGGAATGCTGGAGAAGGTACATTATGCATGCTGCATGTGATTTATTTATTGTTTGTTAGCTTTGCTTTTGTTTGCAAACAACAAATCATCTTGTCTCAAATTGATCTCAAATATTCTGGGCCTATTCTCCAAAGCACCTGAAGGCAGGACAAGAAGCAATGGATGGAAACAAATCAAGGAGAGAGCCAATACTGAACTAAGGAGAAATTTCCTGACAGAACAATTAATCAGTGGGATGTCTTGCCTTCAGAAGTTGTGTGTTCTCCAACACTGGAGGTTTTTAAGAAGAGATTGGACAACTATTTCTCTGAAATGGTACAGGATCTCCTGCCTGAGCAGGGAGTTGGACTAGAAGATCTGCAAGGTCCTTTCCAACTCTGTTATTCTGTTGTGCCTATGGCTTTTTGATAGGTAGAGCAGCAGCTGTGGACCATGTAAGTTGGTTGGCAAAAGAAGACTAAAGGAATAAAAGGAGGAGGGTTTAGTAGTATAATTTCCAGGATTAAAGCAATGGGTTAGCCAAGATACTTTCAAATTAAACAAAATTAAGCGAGTGAGGCATTACTTTCATGTTTATTTTATCTTCTCTGATCTTGGGCCAATGAGATGTTATGGGAGTCTTCTTAAGAATCTGCCGCATCCCACTGCATTTAAGTTTTAATCTCAGGAGACACAAGTAAGCCCTGCAGAATTCGCCAAGCAATATATTCTATTGAAGAAAGACAGCTGTAGTTTCTTATTCAAAATTCTGAAAGATCTAAGATAGTATTTCTGGATGAGTAACAAGCTGGAAAAGGTACTCCCTTTCATATACAACTCTGTTGTCACTAAATACACGTGAAGAGAAGCACTAAAGACAGGATTTGATTTTGCATGTAAAAAGCTTTATATCCGATTCTTGGCATCTCTAGGGGAAGTTGGGAAAGACTCCTATCTGAAATCTTGCAAAGTTATGGTTAATCAGAACAACGATTAACAGGGAAAAGCCCCTGAATATAATTTCATTGGCATGCTTTTCTAACAGAATTTGTTGCCATGCAACACGATCAGGGTTTGTTGGGAAAATATACTATCATAGGTTTTGCTCTGCAACACTGTTCTGGCACCCTGGCAAAGAGAAACCATATGAGGCTTCCAAGTACAGTTATTAATAGAGTTTCAAAATCAATCTTTTTTTCTCTCCTCATCATCCACATTACACCAGCTCCCTTCTTCAGAAGGCATGTTTTGCAAACTATAAGATAAATGTGTATAAACACATGTGTAGAAAGTTAGCACCCACCCCTCTCCTAGAAGAATGAAATATTCTAGGAAATATTAAAAAGGCAGAATATTATATTTCCCTGGATGAAGAAAAGGAGAAACATGTTTTAAAGACAAAGCAGCTTCCTGCAGCTCCCTGCCCACCACTTCAGCTCCAGGGGTGATGGGATTAAGACATGGCCTTCAGGAAAATGATAGGATTAACCATCTCACCACATGGCACCTGGGAAGATTGCATTAGCCAACACTCAGGTGAAGCCACATGGTCCAGACAAAGCCTACAAAGTTAGCTAAGACCCCCACCCTTGGGAATCTGACAGCCAATGGGATACATTTCTTACATAGGAACAGGAAACACTAAGGTGGGGCCCAACAGAGGGTGTAAAACCAAGATATTCTCAGCATCCCTTCCCTTTTCGCCCAGGAGCTCCTAGGCATGTGGTCCTGTCCACCATTAAACCATCTTCCCAAACAGCCTCCATGTTTCCAGTGTCTTTTTCCCCACTTGGAACTGAACCCAGAAGGATATTGCTTCCAACATGTGCATGCGGACAAATGTATAGATTGTGTGGGAGGGGAGGTGAAGAAAGAGGGGAATGCCAGAACTTTACTTGCTTCTCTTTTTGTGATAGGAGGGAAGGATTATTTCTTAATTACCCTGAAACTTCCAGGGGAAGAGTTCACAGAAATTGACCAATTTGAAATAGAAATGTGCTGTTCAGCCAGTTTAGAGTTAATGGGATTTGGGATAGGTAGTTAGGAATTGAGAGCTGTCCCCTTAAGGGAATGCATCATGGTAAATGTAATTAAGGTATCCTGGGAAATGTAGTCCATGTCATGTGGTCACATCTATAATCCTGATTGGCCACTAACTTGACCCTTGTTGGGTTGAGGGAGACTCCCTCACTCTATCCTGAATCCTGTACCATGTGGACAGTACAATCATTACTACAAATTTCATCATAGTTATCATCATAGGGATGAGGCTTTAATATCTTTCTACACCATGATTCAGAAATGCAAAGGATTGGACATTAAGAAGAACCTCGTCATAACTGTGAGTTGACAGGATGCCTCATGAACCAATAAAAAAGACTTTGTATAGATGCTTTGTGGAGTTGCTCTGTCTGCTTTATACCCATCTAGAGCGTAAAGCAGAACAAGAAAGGGTGAACATTCATTGTTCAGGAATTACCAATTTGGAACACCCAACAGCTTCTCGGGTAGTTTTGAGAGGTGTTGCACTCACTTCCACTAAATGTTGAAAGCCTTTGCTAAGCTGCTGGCACTGGATCAGACTATGTGTAGGATACAAATGTTGGGGCTCTCCATAGTCTTTGCTCATAGCAACAAACCCTGCAATAGTCCAAAGCACTATTGAGTGGCACTCCTGGCAACCTGATTCAGATCAACACACTTTGTTTCCAGTCCCCCAAGGGTGATTCTTGAAGTATCCTCAGTGGGGAGATCCCTTTGGGATCTAGTACTGAGTCTGCATACTTACTCAAGGCACCTTGAGTGCTACAATGCTTTGACCTCATAACAAATCCACAGGCTTTTGGAATAAACGTCATCATTGCATGAATACAGCATAAACATTCAGAATATGTTACTCTAACTTACATTTTAAAGCTTCTAATTTTTTCAGTGGAGCTGCATGAATGCACCTTATGCAAAAAGCCCAAATACACTTTTGCTTTATATACTATAGGTTTCCAGAACACTGAAGCCACTTTTTCTATAGAAGTATCTACACATTGCTGCCCTTCTCTGGGTATACTCTGTAGACCATGCCTTCAAAGATTATGGAATTTAGAAAAACACTTTCAATTGTTTATATAATATTATTACTGGTTCCAGAAAATTTTTCATCCATTTGACAGACAAACATATAGGGGTGTAGGTTTGGGGTTTGTTTTTTGTTTTTTGCTTTATTTTAAAAATATTTTAAAGTTGGGGTTGGTTGTCCCAAAGGTGCTTTTTCAAGAGACAACTGGACCTTCTTGTTTTTCTTTGAAGATGTTTTGCTTCTCATCCAAGAAGCTTCTTCAGGTCTTCACAGTTGAAAAAGTTTCTTGGTTGAGAAGTGAAACATCTTCAAAGAACAATAAAGGAAGTCTAGTTGCTTTTTGAAAAAGCGATAGCCATGACCTGCATGACTGAGAATCTCCATAGGCATTTAGGGATGGCTACAAGAAAGGGCAAGTTCCAGCATAGCTCTCTTTATTCTGACAAGAAATACTGGTAGCATACCTATGGTATGCCATCTGCCTGTGGTAAAACTCAGTGGGGTTTTAAGCCAATATGAGCAATGAGGTTCAGATTAAAGATTCTTTAAAGCCAGTTACTTTCCAGAGAAATTAAATAGGAGGGGGGCATACACACACCTCTTTGTATTGGCAGCATCCTGAGAAATGTCCCGGTATTATACTCCCTCAGATTGATGGATGACACAATACATCTCACGTAGTTATTGAGAAAGCAACTACCTATCGGGTGATGAGAATGAAGACACAAGTTTCTTCCAAACGTCCCTGGGAATGGTAGTGAATTTAGATTGAAGAATTACAAAGATTGTAATAAAGCTTACCTCTGGAAACCTCGTATACCTATTAATTTATTCTTTCTTGACTCATCTAGAATCCTGTCGGTTGGGCAAGATACAGCATTCTTGCAGAAATCTAGGAATTTTCAATGAGGTTGTTTCATATAAAGTTTGCTTAGGACATTCAGATTGTCCTCTAATTGACAGTGTCAGTTCCCCCCCTCCTTTGGTTAAAAAAAACCTATATTGATTGCACACTAGTCTTGAGCTATATTTGTGTCAAAAAAAGCTGCAAGTATAGGACCTGCCTTTGTATATCAGCTTCCAACAATTCTGAGAGAATATAGGATAGTATCTCCCAGGAGCTTTCTCTGATCTTAGGAAAAATAAACTTGGAATGGGGCATATTCCTGTAATAGATCTTAGCCTAAGTTCTTCTAAGCCTAGGGTCTTAATTCTAGAAGTTAATTATGAAAAGGGTTGATTCTGATGTGAGCTAAGAATGATTAGCAGGTGAAAAGTCTGTTGGTGTAGCAATTTCAATATTGAACTGCACAAACTAATTATTTGGCTCATTAAAATGCAGTTTTCTTTGTTATTATAACAGGCCCTGGAACAAATTCCTGGACCTTACCCAAAATCAGATTTCATCTCTTGGCATCAGTGACCATTGAAAGTCATTACAATCATAGCAACTAGACTGTGATACTGATGACTTATTTGTAAGTAGCTGGCTTTCCTGTGACACATTTCCTCTGATTGCTTTTCAATCAGATTGCTTCATACTGCAGTATGAGATCCAGGCCCCATCTATTATTTGACATTACTCAGCCCTGTGATAAGATTAGCTCCTCGCATTCCAGTGACTGAATTAATGACCATTTTCATATGGTGAACACATTGAAGGAATTTCCCCCAATATTTCACAAAAAACATCAAAAACCAAGAATTACAGTAATGGTTTCAATGTTTGATCCTTCTACCTTTTTATCGGATGTTATTTCAAAGGATGGAGCAATAAACATGCAATAAACAGATGATGGATAAACTGAGTCTTGCTTTCCAGATGTAGACACAATTGCAAACACATGGCCGTCGTGCATTTGTACACAAACCAAAGTAATTTCTCACACATACTGGGTAGCCAAGAGTTCCTTGAAGCATTGGAGCTTTTTATCCTACCTCCCCACCTCCCACACCCCATTTTCTCCCTCTGCCAAATCCATTTTGTAGGAATATGCCTACAGTTTTAATTTCAATAACTAGCTATAAAATACTTCTTATGTAGATTTACATAGAACATTTTAAATTACTGGAGGATACAGCAACAAGCAAGGGAGGTATTACGGTAAATAAGGAAATTGAGAGTGTGCTCATGTTCAACCTATGATTTGATAAAGTGTAAGTAAGATAAAGTGTAAGAAAGAAAGGGATGCGGTGGCTCAATGGCTAAGACGCTGAGCTTGTCAATCAGAAGGTCAGCAGTTCAGCGACTCAAATCCCTAATGCCGTGTAATGGAGTGAGCTCCCGTTACTTGTGCCAGCTTCTTCCAACCTAGCAGTTTGAAAGCATGTAAAAATGCAAGTAGAAAAATAGGGACCACTTTGGTGGAAAGGTAACAGTGTTCCATGCACCTTTGGTGTTTAGTCATGCCAGCCACATGACCATGGAGACATCTTGGGACAGCACTGGCTCTTTGACTTTGAAACGGAGATGAGCACTGCCCCTATTAACTAGACTATAAGACTAGAAGGGAAAGGCACCAGGACTATGCACAGATTTGATGTGGAGTTTAAAATTGATAGTGATTTGACTGAATATCTGGAAAAATCAAATTACTGAAGTGGATGCCTGAATCAGTTTGGATAATTCAGTATTTTTGTGCAGGCCCTAAATGGTCTTTTCCAAACTGATGAGGAAATCTAAGCTGAATCAGCCTGATTCAGTGATTCTGTTTGTTAAGTTTGCATGAAGAGACAGACGTGGAGTGCTTCAAGCTCTTAGTTTATTAGTGAATACAGCTCAGAACGGACCCAATTTGGCTGGCCAGCAGCCGAGTTGCCAGCCAATCAGAGTGCAGGGTTTTCCCGCACTTTTTAAGCCAATCATTTCCAATGTTTTACAAGAACAGTTCAAACTAAACCAATGACTTCAAACCTACATACATAACACCCCTCCCCACTAGGTTCAGTCCATACTCAAACCCCAACCTATCTAATGTATTCTTTTAAATAGGTGGGGCTGTTACGTGTACGTTGAGACCTACGTGGTTCAGATGTTTTAAGGTTCTCACCTTGTGAGAGAGGAAACGTTTCTGCATTTCCTTACTTGGACTTGTAGTAATGGTAGAACCTGTTTGGTTACTACAACCTGGTCTCTCCTCCCAATCCATCTCCAACCCAATGTCAGCACCTAAATCAGGTAGTGATGTGCAATCTTCCATTTGTGAAAATGGTTGTTGGTATTGTGACAGGTTTTGGGATGGTTCCTGTCGTGTTAGCTCGTTACACATGGGGTTGATTCTTACTTGCTGATTACTCTCATAATCCTCCCTTCCCCTAGAAGAGGCAGTAGGTATGGGAACCAGAGAGGAGCAAAAGCGATGCTCCTGAGGCAATCTGGATCTTAACTGATCAATGTGCCTGCTCCAGAGGACACCATCCTCCGTTTGTACCCTGTAAGACCTGGGGCCTGTGATTTGGGTTATCTCAGCAGGAATCCATAATGGTTCACCCATGAGGTTCTTAGCATAAACAGAATCACCCACAGTGAAAGTGCAATTTTACTAGTGGAATCTAGTGGTGCGTTGGGTGCGTAAGTGGGATGGAGCGGTCAAGGGAGACCTGAGTTTCCTACCCATCAACAATTCAGCTGGGGTTAAATTGGTTGAGGGTTGGGAGTGATATGCTGAACACTGAGAAGTTTTCAACTCTCTCAGTGATATCCCCTGGACCCAATTGCTGAAGTTTTCCTTGGTAATTCGTACCATCGTTCAGCCCAGCCGTTAGCCGGAGGATGCAGAGGCTGTCAGGGCATGTCTGATACCCTGTTGTGCTAGATATGATTCAAAAGGTTGGATGTAAATTGAGGGCCATTGTCAGAAACAAGCATCAGGTAACCCGTGAGTTACAAAAGCTTTTAAGCTGTTTGATGACAGCTCAGTTGTGGTGGATGCCATAGGGATAACCTCCAGCCATTTGGAATATGCATCAACTATAATAAGGAAAGTGTGCCCTCTGGGCCAGCAAAATCAATGTGAATCCTGGACCATGGGCCCCTAGGACATTCCCATTCCTGTGTGGGGGCTGAGGTGGTGCAGGCCTGACTACCTGACAGTTGGGACAAGATGCAACCCAGTTTTCAACCATTTTGTCAATACCTGGCCACCATACATAACCCTGGCCAATCCCTTCATTCTGACGGATGACCCTCGTGTAACATTTCCAAAACCTCTTTTTGTAGTTTTGCAGGAATAACCACTGTTACCCCACAAAATACATCCTCTCTTATAGATAATTCAGTTTGCCTGGATTTAAAAGGTTAGTGAGTTGAGGTAGATCTTGAAGGGCCAACCTTTAATCCAGCCTATGACAGGAGCCAATAGTGTCTTTGGCAGTCTCACTGGCAATTTGAGCAGCATGTACTGGAAGTTTGGCAACAGTTTCTAGAAAAAGGTGTGAGTCTCAGGAACAGGGTCCTCAATGTGTGAAATGGGCAGCACGACTCAAAGCATCTGCATGCCCAATGTTTACCAGGTCTGTGGATCAGATTGTATGAATAAGCAGCAAAATTCAGTCCATCTCAGCATTCTTGGTGACAGGATGGAGTGAGTGGTTTGTCCCCTGCCACAATGCTCAAGTTTGTGATCTGTGACAATAGTAAATGTTCTCCCATATAAATACTCATGGAATTTCTTGACAGCTGCAACAATGCCAAGGCTTCCTGTCCAGTTGGCTGTAATTTCTCTCTGCTTAGTCAAAGTGTGAGTAAAATGCAATAGGGGCTTCACTCCTGCTGGGGAGCATGTGGCTCAACCCCCACTCCAAGGGGAGGCATCACAAGTCAGAACAACAGGAAAGTTCTCAGAGAACTGTATCAGCACAGCATCAGGCGTGATTAATCTCTTGATATTGTTAAATGCAGCTTGTTCCTTCCTCCCCGGACCCAACAGATTTTTGTCCAGCAACCTATGTAGGGTCTTCAATGGTTGCCTTCTGAGAATGAAACATATGATAGAAGTTAATGAGTCCCAGAATGCTTGCAAATCTGTTTTGCATTTTGGCCTGGGGGCTTCTTTGATTGCCTGAACCTTTGCTTCTGTGGGGTGGATGCCATGTTTATCAATCATGTAACAGAATTCCACTTTATCTGTTCTAAGTGTGCATTTTTCTTCTTTTGACTTTTAACCCTGCTTTTTTGAATCTAGTTAAGACTTCCCTGAGCCTCTAGTGTGTGAGTGTCATTTTCAGCAGAAATTAAAACATCATCAAAATAGGGCACCACCCTGGCAACCCTTGTAACATTTCTTCCATAGGCTTTGGAGAGATGCCTGGTGCCACACTTACTTGCAATCTTTTTGCATTTGAAGAGCACCTCTATGGGTCCCAATGGTTGGGTTTCAGCAGGTATCATCAACTGTTAATCGTTGATATGCCTGTACCAAGTCAACTTGGCAAAACTGTACCTCAAGAAGTGTAATAAATGATGCACTACTGGAACTGGATATGCTCTGTTGTGGCATGGTTCAATGTCCCCTTGTAGTCTCCAGGATTCTCACAGACCCATCAGCCTTGACTGGTGTGACTATGGGTGTCTCCCACCTGGAGTGATCAGTGAGCTCTAAAACCCTTGGGCTATTAGTTTATCTAATTGTGCATCAATTTTTCCTTTAAGGCAAATGGGACCCTTCTGGGTTTTATAGCCAGTTGGTTGTACCTTGGGATCTAGGTTAAATGTGATAGGGGTCCCCAAGTACTTGCCTAATCCATGGCTGAAGACCTCTGGAAACTCAGACTTCAAGGCCTCTTCCCAATCAGTGTTGCTCACGTGATTGATGCCAGTCACCTCGATGCCCAATGGGTTGAACCATTCAAGGCCCAGACTTGGGTCCTTGTCCACGATGGTCAGTGGTAGGCCTTTGGTGTGGCCCTTGAATTTCATGTTGAATTCTCTTGTTCCAACTTACTGGAATCTTGTTCCCTTGGTAGTCTTTAAGAGTCAATGCTTGCTTGAAGTGCTTCTTCTGGATGTTGGGAAGAAGTCTGTGAATAGTCCCATGACACCATAGATGGTATAGAGCCAGTCCACTTCCATTTGGCAAGGCCTTCCTTCAATAAGTACCTTGACATGCACTTTTCTGCTTCTTAAAATGATGAATGACCAATAGTTACTGTTTGATGAGTTTCATTCTTCCCATTTGCTTCTGTGCTGCTCCCCATTTCTCCACTGAGATTGTTGGGCCTGAATTCTTTGTCTTTGAAACTTTCTTCTGTTGGGTGGAGTTCTGGATGATTTGCAGACTCTTGCTAGGTGTCCTCTTTTATCACAACAGGCAAATAGTGTCTAAAACTTGCATTCAGTGCGAGGTGGCTTCCCCAGCCTCTGCAATAGAAATCTTGCCTCTTTCTTCCCAGGTCTTTTCTTTTCTGCTCCATTCTGAGTCTTACAAATTCCTTCCTCCACCTCACTACAGTCTGCTCAGAATCTATTTGCTCACAATGAGTTGTTGTGGACTTTCCACATCAGGATGGCTTGTGGCTTGTTGATTTCTATGGCTGCTGCTGAGGACTTGGTAGCTTCTGCTGAAGAGGCCTCTTCTAT